>JANRMT010062796.1:37151228-37211599 GCA_026402145.1 Polypterus bichir lapradei | reverse complement strand
TTGTAAGGAAGCTGTAAGGAATAAGCCTGCCAAATTTCAGCCTTCTACCTACACGGGAAGTTGGAGAATTAGTGATGAGTCAGTCAGTGAGTGAGTGAGTGAGTGAGTGAGTGAGTGAATGAGTGAGTGAGTGAGGGCTTTGCCTTTTATTAGTATAGATTCAAACAGAGAATAAAAGGACATATTTTGCAGGTCACAAACACAATGGCTGATGCCTCACAGATTTACTGTAATAACTAACATCCTGGGTGAAGCCTTTAGGTCTTCCACATGTCTGTGTAGGGTATTTATTATGTTACTTACTTCTACTGGATCATTCTGTAGACTTGCATTGAACCAATGTGCATGTGAGTGAAACTGTGTGAGAGAGAGTGAGCCCTACAATGGTGTACCATCTAAGGCCACTTCTTATCTTGAGTACAAAGCTGCTTAGATAGGCTCTGGTCTCAGTGACCCTACATTGCAATAAATTAACTTGAGAATATTATGTTATAGTATATATTTTAGTGGGTGGCACAGCTGTGTAGTGGTAGCCCTGCTGATTCACAGTTAGAGAGACCATTGACCTCCTTACGTGGAGCTTACATGTTCTCTACATATCTGCATGGGTTTCTTCCGTGTGATCTGGTTTCCTTCCACTGGCCAAAGACATGGTGAACTGGCAATGCTAAACTGGCCCTGGTATGTGTTTGGTGTGTGAGTTTGTGTGTGTTCGCCCTGCACTGGACTGGCACCCTGTCCAGGGTTTGTTCCTGCCTTGCACCCTATGCGAGCTGGGACAGCACGATTTGATTTTATGTTTCACAAATTTAAAAGAAATATGAAAAATGACATACATTTCAACCTGATAAATCTGAATTTGCTCCCCTTATTTTCTGTCAAGATGTGTACTATTGCTGTGTCAAAGCATGTGGGCAGGACTGGCCAGCATAACTTGCACTCACATTCAAGCATGACGTACAATATTTTATATGCTGAAATAATGCTGTTCTTAAATGGGAAACCTGAACTTTGTGACACAACAGCCACTGAATGGATTAGCTTGGGTCTGAATGGGTAATAATAATAATATAAAAAACTTATGTAATATGAAATATGCTTTTAAACAGTGAACCAAAAACCCATGCATTTTTAAAAATAACAAGTGGCAGAATTTTCCTTTGCTTTTAACCCTTGTTTTTCTAAAGATCTGCTTGCTTTTCATTCTGATGTTTTCAATTTAGTCACCCTTTGCTTTTCTCTTGATTCTCCCTCTGGTTTGTGATTTTGTTCCAGTCTCCCCTAGTGCTGTGTACCAGACCATCTGCCTATTTATTGACTATGCTTCTACCTTTTGCATAATAAAGCTGTTTGCCCATTTGACTTGCCTTCTGGCTCCTGACCCTATTTTTGAATCATAACTCCCACTACTGCTACTGAATCCAGACTGCTGACTCTAGCTTTTGCATATGTGATCTGTTGTTCACACTTCTTAGGGGACTGGCAAGCTCTCTTCACCCCAGTGGGAGGCCTCACGAATATTGGAAGACTGGTCGCAGGAACTGATAGTACGACATGAAGTGCATTGAGATAGCAATGAGCTGGCTGACATGAGGGTATGAAATTTTATGATAGTTACAGTATCCCCAGGAATACAGAAAGATCAAGTCTGCATGTTTTCTCAATATCGCAAAAAAACACTTTGCAGAAAATCTCAGAATGTCTAAATTGCACAGCAGAAGACCACACATATTAAAAGGGAAAGTCAACACTTACTAGCCCAAGAAAAGGAAGGGAATACATAACAGAAGTGTCTTGTACAAATGCTGAAAAGAGTAGATTACTAATTTTAAATTATATAATTTAGTCCTGAATATTTGAGCTATTTATGACTTGGAGTTTGTGTGATAGGATGTGAAAATAAAACTAAAACAAAGCTGATTTCATGGGACTTTCATTCAGGCTTTATGAAATGTAATTAGGTCTGGGCAAAAAAACTGAATACTGGAAATATGAATATGCTTTTATAGACAGTAAAAAATTAAAATAAATCTAAAGTATTGTGTTCTGCTTATTAGATTCTTATTTTATAGTGAACAAATGTTTTGTGATAACCCAGTAAAGGTGGAGAACATGTATAAAGATGCAGCAGTACAGAAAAATATAGTTGGAAAAGAGTGTTTAGCTGCTCAAGAAAATGTATTCTCATTATTGTGTAGATGGGTTGACTGTAAGTGTTCAGATGTAGAACAAACTGAGGTATTTTGTAAGACATGCTCAAAAAAGATTGCCTCCAGACCAGGCAGCATGGCTAATCTGTTTCATCACCTCAAACAGTAACCCACAAATTACACAGAACACATCCAAATTTTTGCTATCTTGCCCAGGTGTAAATGTAATATTAATGAAAATGTGTGTAGACATTTTTCATACAAAAACTATGCAATGGTCTGGAACAGTGTTTCCCAACCTTTTTTCTGAGGTGGCACGCTTACTGTAACCAAAAACATCCCAAGGCACACCACTATTTTACTAACCACAAATTCATTATATCTCATACTGTCTGAAGCAGGAGAACTACCAGAGAAGCACGTAAAAAAGCAGCATTCGCAGAACACAGTACTTAAAGAGCACTTTGGTGGCATCACTCAGCCCCTTCATCCATTTGTCCACCACTCTCTGCCTCAGGGTCAACTCATATGCCCACTATCCACCAGCTCTGTGAGGCTCACTAGTGGCCACACATCCAGGGCAGATGGACTCTAGCAGCCTGAAGTGCTCTAAGAGCTGTGTCTCTAAGATAGCTATCACGGAGCTGCTATTATGCTAGCTTCCTAAGATAGACTTGTGTCCTCTGACAGGTCTCGACAACCTGGGGATGTTGTCGCTCTTGGGTCTAGACCCAAGTGCACTACACTATTATTTCCATGGTGCACCACTGTGCCGCACCACACTGGTTGGAAAACACTCGGTTGGAAGAGAGAAAAATATGTTATCCTTGAGAACAATGTTAAAGGAAAAACATCTTTTTTCTTTACCACATAGTCATATCCAGTTTTTTGGTAAACTGGTAAATACATTGAAAACAATGTAATAAAGCCATTTTAAAAAGCTGACTCCGTATTGTGTGTTATTCACGTACAAAAAAAGCTATGCCTGTCATCTACAGGAAACAGGCATTGACAGAGAGTTAAACCATTTTTATGGAGACCCCTTTTTCATACGTTCCGTACATGTAAATTATGAAACAAAATTCACTGGGTGAAAGGACATCTACAAACAGAACTAGAATCTGTACGACTAATTAAGTAGAATCCTGTGAATTTAAAATAATCAGTTGAAGAATTCTGTTCCAGCCTGTTAAATATATTGGGTGCTTATTTTACAGTCTGTTATAAAATAAGCTCAAACAGCATGTCTTGCTGGCATGAGGACTATAGCACTGGTGCATGAAGGGTGCGTAATTGAGTTCTGTTCAGTATGTGCACTGCACTTCACCAGAAAATCTATCTGATGGCCTTTACAATTGATTTTAAAGATATTCGGGTTTCTTTTTTGCAGCCGAACCATATTTCCCTATATGTTTTCATTTTTCTGCTCTGTTCTGCTCTGCTAGGGCATAAATGAATAAACAATACTTTCTGAAAATGTATACAGTAAATACCAGCTGATGAATGTGCTAAGGTCCATAATATTTTTACAAACGCTAATCTACTTAGTAACTTGTTTACATAGGTATGAGTATATTCTACTGTAAACACTTAACCCTATCTTCATTTAGACAGTAAACAGAGTGATACACCACAATTGCTTATTCCAATTCATTTAAAATACACTGGAAACAAAATAGCAGGTTTACACAAGACACAGTTACTTTTGTGTTGTTGTTACAGCATATTCTATACAAATAAATTCTTTTTTATACCACTACTTAGGTACAAAACAAATCCTTGAGTAGAAAAATCTAAAGAAATGCAATGACTGCAATTAATTGTTTTATACTTATAAAAAGTAAAATAAAATATGTGTGACTATACTTAACTATTGATAAAATATTAAAAGTACAATAAACTATATGCTGAATGCAGTGTGTCAAAGAAGCAGTAGTAAAGGTTTTGGGTAACACAAAATGCAAAACAGAACCACTAAGAAAACAGCAGGAATGCTGAATTATTTTGTTTATAGTACGAATTATACTGGGCTAGAATCCAGGCTATACTCCAGGACCTGAACGTGACTCTTAGATAAATGATCATGTAATAGTCCCCTTTAAATTTAAATTACTTATTAACATAAACAGTTTGTCAGTCTTAATTTTATTAGTTCAGAATATTTTCAATTAAATACACAAATTACCAATAATTAAAAGGCTGGATGCAATGGAAACCTCTCTGGGGTGAACTGAATAGCTCTTCTTTGAACACAGTACAGTATATTGGTGTAGTGTTGACAAGGCATTAAAGATAAGGCACACACACAAATCAAAAAACTTGAACATTACTTTATTTGTTATATAATTTAAGTATATGGAAATGCAGGAAAGGTTACAGTACTTCTTAAAGGTACAGTATATCCACTGACAGTCAATCTCTCATCCCTTTATGCTCTACCCAGAGTGGCCATAATTGTGGCCAAAAAGATCGGTGAAAATGTCACTCAGAAAACTGAGTGTCTTAAATTAGCTACGGAATTGGAGGCTGGATTGCAAGCACTAAAGCATCAGATACCACTGGAAACTAATGGCAAAATCATTAAAGTCTTTCACGGATACACTACATTCTCAAAGACAATGGATGCAGTAACACAGGTCAATTCTTACATCAGGAGCATGACATTAGGTAGTAATGATGACCCCAAGGCAGTCACTATTAATTTTCTTAAATCAGATAATGTGGGACATCAATAACATTACCAGTACTTGTAGTGGTGTTGTATAGATGTCACTTACATTTAAAAAATGTTGATATCTGTGTAGTAAATTATCTGCCAAATACATCAAGAAAAAATAATATCCTGGGACATGAGGAACTAAAGGTAACTAACCAAGGGGAATGAGTTTCAAATAACTGTGTATCGGCCACTATGTCTGCAGACTAAAGGTTAAATATACAGTAGACTACAGCCATTACAGTTCATTAGGCCTAAGGACATCACTATATTTAGGAATAAATAAGATATAGAAATACTGAGACAACTGCCCACAACAAGACCATTTTTGTCACTCTCAAGAGACAGCAAAAGGGCCCCTTGCACTTGAAAGAATTAGCTCAGAATCTATCTGAACCTTGGGAAACATAAATCAGTAGCATGCTAGGTTCAAAGTAACATGTTCTGTTTATCCAATAATGTTACTCTGTTTCATATCTAAAGACTGATAGAATATTATGTATAGGGGTCAGTGATTTAGAAGGCTGTTATTAGCAGGGGCTCTGAGTTGCTTCCTCTTTTGCTTTCTCATCCTGTGCAGAGGCTTTGGTTGTACTGTAAGAACTTAATTTCTTTATTTTTTCTAATAAAACTTAAAGAACTCCATCATATCAACAGTATGAGTTTTTAATTCTGTATGATGCTGCACTTTTATAAGCTACTGTAAGTAAAAACACAAGTTAGTATTAAAAAAGGTCTTTAAATTATCCCTTCAGTTGCTCCTATGAATCAAAACATATGAAAAGATAAAACAAAAACTTACAGTGGTAGGTATAAAATAGTGATTTCTGCATAAATAGTTAACCACCAATTTCTATAAAATGCACACAGAATCACAAATCTGATCAGATTACAGTTTTAGGACTAAAACTATATAAAGGCGTTTCAGAGCTGTGCACATTGTTTAGTTACAAACTTTACTTTTAATTTGTTTTTGACTGCAACAATACTGCAAATTAGCACAGAAGTAAAATTTATCACTGTACTTATTCTTACCTGTTGTGTGTTGTTGGCAGTGTATGGCAGCATAGTAGAGACGTGGAACATAATCTCATAGTCCTGATACCGGGTATAGAGTGAATGCGTTCCAGTTGAGTCAGCTATTCAAAAAAAAATAAATAAAGATTCTATTGCTGGACAAACTCAATTTAAATGCAAACAGAAAAATTCTTACTGTAAAATCAATTACCATTAGAAACGTACAGCTATACACAATTATTTCCCTTTTCAAATAAAATTATTTTAGGATAACCCAAGTTGTGAGAACAAAATATAACATTGTAAAACTCACTCAATTCAACTAAAAATTAAGGGGGTTGCTTCCTATCCCAGGAGCACCAGGTGCAATCCAGGAACCACTCTGATTGTGAGCCAGTCCTTTGCAGGGTCAACTAACACTGAGATAATTTAACACTGACAGTTAACCTATGGGATGTCTTTGATATGTAGGAGGAAAACAGAACTACAGTATCTTGAGAAAAACTACACACAGTGAAAAGCAAGGGCATTTAAATGCTGGATACCACCATGCTGCAAAACCCTAAGAAATATAAGTGCTACCAAACTCTACAGTTAAATTTGGATAAAATCACAGAGATACAGGTCTAAAATAAATGTTAATATGTATTTAAAAGTATTAAACCAACACAATCACATTAAAACATCCATTAATTTTCTGCATCTCTTTTCAGCATTACAGAGTCCCTGAGAGCATATAACCATCAATTACAAGACAGGAATCAACCTTGGAAAGGAATCCAGTGGAGCATGTCATACTCTCTTGCAAACATCTACCGTCGTAGCTACTGGGCCATTTTAATATCACTACTTTGTAATATGACAGCCTTTAAAGCTGCAGATGTCATTGTTCAGCCTGGGTTTTTATCCCTGGCTCAAGTGTGTTTCTTTTCATGTGATATTTTTGTTGTTTATTAAAAATTATTTAGCATTATTACCTTTTATTTTCATGTAGTGTCTCACACATGTGAGTAGGGGGAATTCTCGGGGCTTGTGTACTGAATATATTTCCACCCTGGGCTGTGACAGGGCAATATCATTCACATTTTTTCCTCTTTTATCTGCAGACCAGAAGATCTAAAAGTTTATGACACCTGAAGGCATACCCACTTCCATGACAAGCACCTCTCCTTCCAGGGATAAACCGATCAAAAAACCACCACTTCCAAAAGAAGCCAGCCTTCTTCATGGACTCATGTCTGGAAAGAAAGCATTTTTGCAACTGCCTTGAAATTTTCAGTGTGCAATTTTTTCATAATATATGGGGCTCACTGGCCAGTGCTCCAGCTCTTCATTTGTGTTGCCTTATCTTTGCTGTGTATGTATTTCTTTGTTTGAAATTGTTGCATTTATTTTATATGTGTTTGTATGTAAATTTGGTTATTTTATTTAACACAACAGGGTGGGCTGCCATTTCATAGCTCTTGGGACCATGTTTTATCAGACGCAGGGTTGCCCTTCTCATGAAGCTTGAGTGATGTCTCTAAAATTGCAAATGTTTGCTCTGCTCCTTTTCTATACCCCAGAGACATGAACAGTTTAGTTGTGAATCTGTGGTGTGTTTCTAGTGACATCTCATTCAAGACAGGCTCTTGCTTTACCCCTGTAATTGCCAGAATATACACACTTTTTATGATAAGTAGGTACAAAAAGGAATGGATTTCAAATATCAAGCATTTAATTTATTCATTTTATATTTATTGCATTACAAAATGAACAGATGTCTAAAGAAACAACACAACTCTTAGGCTTTTTGAAGAAAACTTGGGGAAATTAAGGAAACTTAAGTAATTCTTAAAATTCATTCTTCTCATTAATTTATTAAAGTTCCACAGAATGACACAAAAACATACAATGGCTACTGACTGACTTAGTCTTCAGTAGCACATTCTACAAAGAAAGAATTTGTCTGTAGTATCCAACTACAGACAAACTGTACACCATTTTGACCTATTGACAGGTATTTATATAACCAATGACGCATAATGCATAAGGACAGTACTGAATATAGGGTGTTAGCAGTAAGTGTTGGAGAATAAACACAACAAATTGTACCTGCTATCTCATTCTCATTTCCTCTCTGTACTTACACCTATTCAAGGAAGATGACTTCTTGATAATTATTCAGTATTGCTGCTAAATTTCCCAACATAACTTGCACATTGACTCTTGATATTTTGTTACTGAAGAACTCTCTGATATATTAGCAGGTAGTGCTTATAGTATTTTTGGAGTATACAGTAAAAGAAATAATTAAAAACCCCTTTGCTTGAGGAAATGCTTTAACTGGATTGCTTCTCATTAGTTTTTCCTTATGGGATTAGTATTGATACAACTGAATCCTTCTATGCATCTAAGAAGGTACTATTTACTCTGTACATCAGGTAACACAATATAGTTTGTTGTTTGCATTTGCCCAGTTCCCATGTAAATGGAACAAAACATTTCATTAAGGCATCCATACAGTATCTACTGTAACTAGCACAAATGAGCCTCTAGTTTTATGACCACATGTGCATTAATAAAGCATGTCAGCTGTCTTGTGTAGAGTTGGAGTTTTCCTTACACCTGATGCTGCCAAAATATGCTCCCACAATCGAGAGTCGGATTAAGCAGGTTTCATAATGTTATGCTTAATGATTTTAGCTGTGCTATCCCCTTAGCTAGCTACAAGATTCCAGACTAGTCAAGGAGTAAACAAAAAAACAAAAATATTAGAGAACCTAAAACACATTTAAGAGCTGTTGTTGAGCTTTAATCTGGTGTCTAATACACAACATGAAGAATTTGCACTTGACAAAGCCTTAAATCTTGAGGAAGGTACAACATCTCATGAAGTCTCAACACTTGATGATTTCTCAACACTGGGTAAAGGTATAACATCTAATGGAAACTTAAAAGCTGATGAAGATGCGTAGTCTGATTATGTTTCAATGACTGATGACGACATAGTGTCTGACAAAGGAAAACTTTGGACGAAGGTTCCACACTTGATTAATGCTCAACATTTGGAGAAGGCACCCTTTATCTGATTCTGTCTCATAGGGTAACATCTAACTTGTTTATGGTTCTACATGGAATTAACCCATTCAATCTATATCCCCATTTTCTTAAAGAAAACTGTTAATTAGTAAATGAATTTAAACAATTAAACAAACACTCACTTTTTGTGTCCAGCTGGGCCCTGTACTTGTCAAAGCCCTTCAGCCTGATACGCTCCCCCAATAAATCCAGGAATTCCTCAAAAAGTGGGTCTGCACTCTCATTGTTGTACATATCCTCCTCTGTGCTCTGGCCTGCCTTGCAGTACATAATCCCCACTTTGCGCTGAAAATTCAACTGGAATAGAACATTGAGAAGAGAGACATGGAAAGTTAATGAGACCTGCTGACATAAATGAGACATGGAGAGTTAATGAGACCTGCTGACATACACCAATAGAGGCATCAAAGGAAAGATAAAAAATTGGGGGCAGTATAAGGTTAATACAGCCACATACGACACAGACAAAGGCTCAAAAAGGAATAAAGCATTTCACTGTGAGCTCCCTAGATATTTACCATTTTTGCTTTCCTTCCTATGTATCTGATGGTCAAATAATAATTGATTTCTTTTTAATGGCTGATATCCTATTTATTAATGTCAATCAATCAAGAAATCAATAAAAAAACTATTATAATCATCATTTTAAAGCATTTACCGTAATGGAAACAATAAAACAAAATAAAAAGAGACAAATAATTAGATACAGTTAAAGCCCAGTCATATATGGTGACAGTTTCAGGTTCAGCTGTAATTATAAAGCCAACAATTTTCTGGGTTGAGCTCCAGTTCATTAAACATTTGACCACACTGACCACTGACATCCTTTCACAATTTCTCTGAAAATTATTATGTTGACTGAGGGCAAGCTTCACTGATTAATGGATTTTTCTGAAGAGCTTTAGATGGCTGCTGTCACTACAGAACTAATGCCCTTTCTCTCAGTGGGCCCATACCCTGGTTATTCAAGCAGCTATTTCACCTTACACAATCATGATTACAGATTGGTTTTGAAGCTAGTACAGATTTTGATGCCACAATTTCACCCTGCAGTCAAACACTCCTAAGATTATACAATCCACTGAAAATCCTCTGTGAGTACAAAAATTAAATAAACCATAAGTCCTTTTCCCCAAAACTATGCCATATGGGTGTGGATTAAAAGTGTACTGAATGACCATGTTGATTTTTTTTATAATTTCACACACTTTCTCAAATACCCTGCACACTTGGTTCTGACTCAACACATTCAGTCCAACACTTAGTGATGTGAACTGTCCAGCATTTAGTTTAAAAGACTGTGCTGACAGTTCATTAAAGACTGTGGTTCCATTACTTAACAAGCATCCATCAGCATATGACTTTTGTGGTTCCAAAAAATTAGCCAGATTAATATTGAATTCACGGTGTACCTTTAAGGCAACAATTTTTCTCTAATTAACTTGCAATCCTCTTATCTCTCATGACATACACACACACACACACACACACAAACACTGACACACATATGGTACAGAAACATTCTCAAATGACAAGCTCATGAGCCCTAGAAGAATTACGCAGGACTGAGTAAAATGCCTGGCTACAGACTGCTAAATCAGCAGTCTGTGTATACATCATGACCTTCATTCAAGCATTTCAGCAACTATGGCTTTTCCGGAATTCAGGAAAAAAATAACAACATGACTAATCAGAGCATCCACCCCCTCCCTGTGCCATGCAACTTTGAGAAGATGAATTTACCAAAGACTCAAGTGCAGTAGGTAAAACAGGATTACAAGGACCTGGAAAATGGCCTGCATTAGGGCTAAAAACCAAAACGTACTGTAAGCAGACAAGACAATGACTGTTGGGTAGGATCTAATGCGCTGCAGAGGCAAAACATGTCTTTTGGGACATTGATGTGGAATCAAGGTCTATTTCATGTTATGAATGCCTGTTTTAGATTAGCAAACCGAGTCTGCCATGAAATCAGTTACTAATCTAGTGACAGACATCCTCCTGATACGGAAGTCACTTGAGCATTCAATTAGCTATTAGCTTCAAAAGCAAGCTTATGACATCAGAAAATGAGGTGACAAGAAGAAAATGGAAAGAAACACTATAAACTCATTTCAATGAAGACAGGGTTAAGACACTTTCAGATGCTCTGGGCTCACTGAAACAACTAAATTTAGGACACTGCTGAAACAGCAGCAATCAAAAAGAGTAAAGCACAAGGAACATTCTTTGCTTGTTTCATAACAAGTACAAAATGGGTATCCAAGCCAAATAATAGCTCTTTGCATCACTTCATTGCAGGCTGGTCCAGAGATTGTTTCAGACAAAACTGAGGAATTATAACCTTTCCACTCTTGACTTTTGTATTGTCAATACCTGTGGAAGCTGACCAGATTAACATTTCTATCAGGAATGGCCAAATAAGAAATCAATTATATGTAAATAATGGCTCCTAGGTTATTAATACCATCAGAAACCTTCACCTCATTTCAGTTCTGCCTGACTGGGAAACTGGAAGGGAAAAATAATAAGCAGCACCAGGAAATGGACAAGACAATATCTTTAATTTTAGTGAGGGTCACTACCAAAGACAAAATGTACCAATCTACTAATCCTAATACTCAGACCACATATTAAAAACCTGGAGAGACATGCAAGAGTTTCTAAACCTTTAATCAGTAATACACAGTAACTACCACTGCAAACATTTTTTTTAACTTAAAAATCTTGGGGAACCAGGAAGTATGTGACACTGATTTGTATGCCATCTTAATAGTGAATATAATTCACACAAATGTACTGTACATGGATTAAGGTACTAGGCAATATTAGAAGATATTATTTTTGCAACCTTTAAATATTTTTTAAAGAGATAGATGAATAACAGTTGATGAGCTATGTTGTTCTTTTCGAATTTTTTTTGTTCTCTTTATGCCCTTAAAATATATCTGAATTGGATGAACTGGATTCAACAAAGAATTGTCCTAACAGGAATACTATATTCTTGAGAAGTGTTGCTATATAATACCATAAGTGACATATCCTACTGTTAAATATACACTTTTTCTTTAAAATATAATTTAATATCTTTTAGTTCTTTAATCCCATTGGCGATTCTAAATTGTCCCTAGTGTGTGCTTGGTGTGTGTGTGTGCGCGCCCTGCGGTGAGCTGGTGCCCTGCCCAGGGTTTGTTTCCTGCCTTGCGCCCTGTGTTGGCTGGGATTGGCTCGAGCAGATCCCCGTGACCCTGTAGTTAGGGTTGGATAATGGATGGATCCTGAAAGGCACTATATAGAAAGAATTTTTCAGCAAGCAGTTGTGTGTTAATAGAGACAACTTAGCAGGCCAATAACATTCAAATACCCTAAAATCTTCATTGTATCTAGTAAGATGATGTTCTCTGGATAAACTATAGGCTAGCTGTAGAAAATACTTTCCAGTTTTATTTATTTTATATATATTTTTCATTAAACAATTGAATTACAATTGATACAGTACAAATCAGTAAGACATACAGTACAAAATCTTGTTTAAATCAGATCAGATATCACTTCCCCTATCCATCTAGATAGAAACCAAAGAAAGAAATATACAAAGCTAAAGTAATCACTCAAAGACACTGAAATATCCAAAATGTTATAAACGTTTCAGCATGCTTAATTGAGCGAAAACAACATTGATACAGTAAAGGATATATTCTAAAGAACGTTTCAGCTATTTCTCAGAAAATTCACTTGACCTTTTTCTAATATTAAGTAAAACAGGACATCATTTTCCTACTGAGAAGTTTGGCTTAAGTCATCACCATACACTTTTCATTAAGCATTCATTAAGAAGTTACTCTCTCCAGATTTTAAACTACATAGAGTTGTTAAAGGATTAGGGATTATTGTGATTCCAATACTGTAAAGATTGTATTGTGGCCCAGTGAAGCAGGTGCTTAAGAACAATTTCTTGCGGTCCTGAAATGGATATACTGTATTTTGGATAATTAGGTGATAGAGGTATTCACAATGAATCAAAAGATGTTTTTTCACTTACTGAAGAACAGTGTATTTTATTATGGGATAAAATCTACACATTACCTAAAAATAAAATTAAAAGGTTCTGTTCCCAGCACTGATTTTGATTATCTAGAGGTGGATTCTTTTGAAAACACTGCTTTAGTTTGGAGATGCTACCTATATTTTTGGACTGCATGTTTTTAAACATGCCATCATAAACTAAACACATTGCCTTTAATATGATACATCTAATGTCTTATATATCTAAGATTAATTGTTCTTAATCTCTGTGTTACAAGTATGTCCATTTTTAGTGTATTGAGCTATCGGAAACATACCACTCATGAAATGAGCTGAGGAAGTAAAGTTAAAGATTCAAGTGACATACTGCACATGCAGCATTGCAGACTCCTACTAAGTAATAATAACAATTCTTTGCCTTTATATAGCGCTTTTCTCACTAATCAAAGCACTCAGCAACTGCAGGTTAAGAGCCTTGCTCAAGGGCCCAACAGAGCAGAGTCCCTTTTGGCATTTACGGGACTCGACCCAGCAACCTTCCGATTTCCAGTGCAGATCCCAAGCCTCAGAGCCACTTAGCTCCTTGACTGTTGTAAAAAACTAAAACTTGCTGACTACTTGACACAGATCACCGATCATTTTCTTGCTGAAAGAATTTTATGTTATTCATTCTGATTTATGAAGATAAAGCAGAAAATCTAAACAATCTTGTGCTAGTTTTGAAGTTTTAGCCCCCTTACCCCTTGTTCATCCAACTTCAGAAGGGTCTCCTTGACTTTGGGGGATGTTGAAGCCAGACGAATAGAATGCAGGTTCAACTCAGGCATAATATACTCCAACAATTTCTTAGGGGAAAGACCTCTAGGCGTTGCGTGGCGTGCTGCTGATGGTACTGACTCTTCTTGAATTGAACCACGTAACGTCTTTAACTAAAAGAAAAGTGCAAAAAAGATATTTTTTTCTTTGTCATAAAAAAGGTTTGTTTGGGCTATAATTGTAACAAAAAAGCAAACAGTCTAAATCTAACAACTTCTTGTTAAACATGGCTCAATGTACACCAATCAGCTAGAACACTAAAACCACTAACAGGTGAAGTGGGTAACAATGATTATCTTGTTACAATGGCAGCTATAAAGGGGTGTGATACATAAGGCAGCAAGTGATCAGTCAGTTCCTTACAGTGATGTGTCAGAACAAGGAAAAATGGGCAAGGGAAAGGATCTGAGCAATATTGACATTAACAAGGACCAAATTGTAATGGCTGGACGACTGGGTCAGGGCATCTCCCAAATGGCAGGTCTTGTAGGGTGATCCTTGTATGCAGTGGTTAATACCTACCAAAAGTGATCCAAGGAAGGACAGCTGGTGAATCAGCAACTGGGTCATAGGCACCCAAGGCTCACTGAGGAAAGTAGAGACCAAAGGGTAGCCCTCCTGTCCGATCTCACAGAAGAGCTACTGTACCACAAACTGCTGAAAAGCATAATGCTGGCCATGAGAGAATGGTGTCAGAATATCCAGTGCTTTATGACCTGCAGTGCATGGAGCTGTGTGGCTACAGACCTGTCAGAGTGCCTGTGCTGAGCCCAGTCCACCACCAAAAGCACCTAGAATGAGCACGAGAGTGTCAAAACTGGACCATGAAGAAATGGAAGAAGATGGCCTGGTCCGATGAATCAAGCTTTCTTTCTTTTAGATCATATTGACAGAAGGGTGCGTGTGTGTCATTTGTCTGGGGAAGACATGGCAGCAGGATGCACTATAGGAAGAAGGCAAGCTGGTGGAAGCAGTGTTATGATCTATGTAGGCAATTTTCTGCTAGAAAACTTTGAGTCCTGGCATTCAGGTGGATGATACTTTGACACGTACCTCCTGCCTAAAATTGCTGCAGACCACAGAGCTGTTTTAGTGGCATGAAATGGACCTACACAGTATTAGGCAGGTGGTTTTAACGTTGTGGCTTATTGGTGTATATAAGAGAAACAAACTGACAAGGCTGGTACCTCAGTTGTGCGGAAGATAATCCGGTAGTTGTACTGTGATCCTTCTTTCTCTTCTCTACGGAAGCTAATTGCTACTGGACCCAGGCGTTCATCAGTCCCAAAGAAGTTCTGGTGATCTATGAGCAGGCACCAAAAGAAGCAAGATGATGAATGAGAGATTAACATTACTGTACAGGTATTAAATTAATGACTACACTGTATATTAATCACCACTCTTCTTTACAGCACTCTTATTGTAATGACTACATGTCCATATAAAACATTTTTAAAAATGAAAATCAGTTTCAGCAGGAAGAGCAGGCTATGGCAGCATTAAATTAAAGAAATACGCAATTGTGAATGAAATGACACTGCAATTAGTTTGGTAAAGAAACCATAAAAATAGAAACTACTGTTTCTGGGTATATAATTATAACATGCAAATACATTATCAAGTTGGAAGTGCTCCCAAATATTGCTGGGTACACGGATTATTTATTAAAGCATGTAATAAAATAAATGCTTGGCTTTGCCATTAAAATGAGCCCAAATTGAACGGAAATAAATGCATTAGTAATTCTGCCATAATTTATTTAACTTTTTCCAAGTTTTTGCATATTTGTGCAATACTAACATAACTATAGTCACTAAATTTTGATGTAATAGATTTGTAACATGCGTTAAATTTAAACTTGGAATTGTAAACTAAATCAGTTTCAAAAGCTGTAAACAAGTAAAGCTAGGTTAAGCAGAACTAAACCTGTGTACAATTCTGTTCTTCCATGATATCTAATCACCCAAACTAGCTAACAATATATTAGAACACATGGCCATTGGGCCTCGGCCACAATGGGCATAAAGCAAGGTGCCACCATGGACTCGCTGTTAGTCCATTAGAGTGGCACACTTTCTCATACACATTACACTTTCTCCCACATTAAGCCACAGAGAGTGGTTGGGTAATAAATTGGCACCAAGAATCTTTAGTTACAGTGTTATATACTTTACAGTTGTTTGTACACTATAGACAGCTTTGATTACATACAACTATATGGATTCTATCGCTGTGACTTAACAGTGCTAAGCACTATGCCACATATAGTGCCATCACTACTAAAAAGTATGCATTGAAATAAAAGCTGCAACTCAAACATTTAAGCATGACATCTTACTGGCTAGTGAGGCCACACCACAGATCCAGCATCATGGTTTAGAATCCAGAGACCAGTCTGCATCATGTCCAAGTTTGTTCATTCTCCCCATGCCTACAATGGTTTTTCTTCTTTCAAGGATGTGTGTGCAAACTTAAATGGTTCTAAATTGTCGCTGTGTTTTGGTATGTGTCAGTCAGCACTGAGATTCTCAGCAAGGGTTAGACCCTGCCTTGTATATAATAATGTTAAACGTGTCAAGATAGGCTGTGGGTCTCTGTAACTTTGAGCTGGACCATGCAGGTATAGAAATGCCATGTTGTGATAAAATATGTTTCAAATGTAGTTTTGGATAGGAGGTCAAACAAACCAATATGGAAATGTTAATGTTGCTTCTTACTTAGGAATTTTAAGGTTGGCTTCTTTACTGAAGATTCTAAATATTGCATTAAATGCAATGAATATATAAAATTATATGACCTCTGATGGACTGATACCCTGTCTAGAATCAGTTCCTACAAAATTGTATTCTCTACCCACCTGTTACGGAATAAATGGGTTTGGAAAAAGAATTAATAAATATTATTTCACGTTTAAATGTGTACATTTTATAAGTGCTGTAATAGAAAAACTGAACAAGAAAGCTAGATCATAAACTGAATCATATTACAAACTGTATCTAGATATACATCACAAATGTGATTGGCTGTTTACCTTTCATATAGAAGTACTTGCGGTAATAGTGGGCTCCCAAGTCGGCATGCTCAATGAAGAAGCTGGCCTTGCCCTGTTGCTGAACATGACTTTCCCGGGGCTCCTCTAGAACAGACACTGCATCATTTGGGCAATGAAAATTTAAGGGGAGATGGGATGACGGACAGTTCCATGAACGAGATCGGCCCAGGCCAATCCTCTCTTCTCCTCCAATTTCATTCCGGAAGTGGGGGCAGCTGAAGAGAAGGTCATTGTGATTCTCATCACCATCATCAAGAGCCAAAGACTCCCGCAGACAGTCTAGGTCCTCTGTGTTACTGCCTGCTACACCAGGTGAGTTGGAACCCCCTGCTGCCCCAACAGGAGTAGGTATGGCAGGGCTGCGCAGCTGTGAGGCAGCTGAAGCACCTGAGGTAATGTTTTTCTTGCGTCCTATACTGTCCCGATTGGAAGCTGCCTCAGTCAAATCGAAAAGCATGCTCTGCACATCATAGTGGGCAAAATTTCTCACAAATGTCCCACCAGTAGCAGTCTCATTACAACTCTGCAGTGAAGATTGACATTTGGACTTTTTAGAGGCCTCAGCCTTACTTGGCTTGACTTTGGGAGTGTCTCCTGCAGGAAGAGAGAGCGCTCGACAGTAGTCTGGTTCTGATGTTCCACCTTGCAGTCCAAGTAGCACAAATGGATCTTTAAAACGCAGGGCTGATGGGCTCAATGCTCCATGGTCCTCGTGATTCTGGGCTCTGCTTTTGCTCTGTCTCTCTAGGGAGGACAAACTCCCATACTCCCTGTGGAGGACCACACCTTGTTCTCCTGAACCAGGGCTACCAATTGACTTATCTCCACCAGTTCCAGTTTTTCCTGTTCCAATTCCTGAAACCTCCAGGTCTCCCAAAGTGACATCACTATTGCTTCTCTGCATGGCGTGACTTCTTCCTGAAGACCTCAGTCCACCACTGATACCAGCTCTAGTTGGGGTCACACTCTCAGGGCAACCTTTATCCTCTCTTTCTTTTCTGGGAGGCCATTCGGCTACTCCCTTATTTCTGATGCCAGGACTCAAAAGATCTCTCCTGGGTTCAAAGGCAACTGTTGCCAAGGGAGTCCGGGGACTCTGCCGGCGAAGCTTCCGAATAAACAAGTCATCTGATTGCATGGCTGTGGTTGCCAATGCAGGTCTGGTCCTTCTTTTCTACCTTTTTGTCCCAGTTTCCCCAACTTACAAATGTATTTCTCTGTTGCTACAGTATCTCTGAACTCCACTGGACTCTGTAGCTAATGCACTAAGCACAAACAGCGAAGTGCTTAGGGAGGACATGTGGAAAATCGAGACATGTTATATTCTGCAAACACATGTGAAATTTTTAGGCATGCAGGAAATGTGCCTCATCAATATATAATAATCAAAGAGTGCAAATCAGGACTAACATGCAAATCATTTCACATGTGTTCCTAAAATAACCACATTGAATAGTAACACATTGCTGACTTGGCTAAGATGCTAGATCATTATTGTCTGTTTGCTACTGCTTGAAAATGCTTTCTTTAAACAGTTATTGGCAAATTCCATATACAGCAATCTCTTTGTGACACAGAACTCAACTTAGTGGCATTGGAAAGGGAGAACTGCAGTTAGAAACTGCCTTAGTGCTAAATAATAGAATGGAAAAAGAGGTTTCAAATTCTGAGGAGAGTTCCTTAAAAAATGCCTGAGAGATATTTTTAATCAGCACCAGATTGTCTTTCTAAATTGAAGGGGAGGTCAGTTTTGATAACAAGTGTAAAAGAAGATGTTCAAATCCATCAGAAAAGAAATGATTGGATCTGATCTCAGCACCTGCATCAGCAATCAGCTTGAAAGCTCACATTATTCCTTGTTTTAGGTTTGTGTTACTCAAGTGTGCAGATTTTATCCAGAAAAAAAGTGACATCAAGATTTGGATTTCAGGACACTGAAGAACAAGAGGTACAAACAAAATGTGCAAAATCCCAAACAGAAAATCTAATACATTCAGAGTTTTGTTTAATATTTATCTTCTCTCCCAGGAACCATTTCAAGCTTCCAGGTACTCCACTGGGGGCACAATAGAGCTCATTCAGCCATACTGTCAAGGCTATGTTTGCTTAGCAGGCATCTTTATCCCTGGACTTTCCAAGCAGAAGACGATTAATAAGTATCTGCAAATAATAGACAAATAAAAAAGGATTTAGCATTGGATGAAATGTACATAATAAAAATACTTTCAAAAGCACAATTTTCTTATACATAACATTTGTGGAAAGAACTATTGACTCCAGCACATATTCCAGTCCTAACTAATCTTTTTACAGAAGCTCAATAAATATGTACCACATTTACTAAAAAGAAAGAAAACTCCTGACTTGGCTAAAGATGCAAACATGTACAACACCCTCAGTGAAATTCTAATTCCCGGGCTACTGCATGATTTAGGCCTGCAATTTGGCCTATAACAATAACATCATTTATAGCAATCAAACATGATGATGAATGTCAGTCAATATTATGTCAACACACGTCTTTTCAAAAATCAGTTTACCTGATATCTCTTTCACTGTTATTCCAATCTTTTTTGAAATCTGAAATATCAATAAACAAAAATTTTGTTTAAAAGCTTTATAATTGTTTAATAAGACAGTAGAATGAGTAGGGGTCTGCAGAAAACTTAAAACTGTTGGTTGCTAATGTGCTGTATGTACATACCTTTCCACTTTTTAAAGTTTTTTCATCAAAATGTTTGACAGCACTGATAGCAAATACAACCGTTTTAGTAAATATATGAGAAACCTCTTTCTCGAGAAAGTTTTTTTTCTTTTGTACACGCTCTTACCTTTGTTGAATTGTCATGCATACTATCTATATAATATATAAATAAATGTGAGTGTTAAAGTACGTGAATACTATGCAATTAAAACACAGGACTGTCTTTGTAAAACAAATTTAACCTATAGAAAATAACTATAAAAATATGATAATCTGCAATATACATATTGTTTATAGTATTCCTCTACCAAGCCATTCATTTTCTGAAGCCACATTTTCTATTACAGGATGCACACGAAGTAAGTAGTAAATCTTTCAACTCCAAAAGATGAGTTTCATTATGTGATTAGGTAAGGGGCCAAGCACATATATGGGCAGGACAATTTAGCACTATTAATCACAGAACCAGCTTTTTGTCCAGCTGCAGCCCATTGGTTTAAAACTCATTTTACACCTTCCCTTCTCTCATTCTACCCTAACCACAGGGACAACACAACATGTGCAACACGGAAATGAGAAAGAAGAAGTTTATCTTTTATCAATTAATGTGAAAACCAAGGCTTTCTCTATATGAATTTATAAAACTGCCAAAAGCAGTTTCGGGTGCAGTGCAACCAACAACTGAAATTCCAAACACCACACAAGTCTAATATAGCAATTAGAAAGAAAACTTTACATGTGTATTAGGTTGAGCGTGCGTGCAAATAATGATCATAAGACAAAATTTATGAATTATAGATAATAGCACTGTAGAGCAAAAAATATCTTTAATGTCTGTGATAAATATTACTTACAGGAGTGGAGTCACTGCACTACTGTTATGTTGCTTGCCAATATGTTAGACCTGAAAACTGTTTTGTGTATTTAAGTGTTTACATTTTATACATTGTTACACATCTGGAATTTGTGATTACTGATGTACTCTCTGAGATCAAGTTGGTGATATCACAGTACACTGTGCT
The DNA here is from genome assembly GCA_026402145.1 of Polypterus bichir lapradei. Classification (NCBI taxonomy): domain Eukaryota; kingdom Metazoa; phylum Chordata; class Cladistia; order Polypteriformes; family Polypteridae; genus Polypterus; species Polypterus bichir. The sequence goes on along the minus strand of JANRMT010062796.1, from coordinate 37,191,015 downwards.
GAATGAGGCTGATGAGACATTATTGGTATTGGTATTATTATTCTACATTCAATTTGATTGGCTTTTCTCTTATTGTAATCACTGTAAACCATCAGTTGGATTTAAAGATTATTATAAAATTTTTGCTTTGTTAGGCCAGCCTGGATTCTGTCTGCAAAGAGTACTTCTTGGAAAGAATGGTTATTTCAACTGACCTGTAAATGGGAGCATCAGAAGTATACATCACTAATTTTAATTATATTAGTTTCATTTTAGCCTGATGGGTGCATGGTAGGGTGGTAGCTTTTGAGTCTGGGTTTAGCCACTGTGTGTCGTGTTTATTCCTTGTCCCTATTTCTGTGTGGCCTTTTCTCTGGATGTTCAAATTTTTCTAAAATCATGCAATTTAGCTTAACCAATTCTACAGTAAATTTATCTGGAATTAATGGAGTGTATGCATGCCCTGAAACAAAAGGCACTCTGTCACGGTTACAAAGCTGTTTTTATATATCCTTGGGATGATCTCTGGCTACATACAACAAAATTTATTTAGAACATGAACAGAAGGATGGAATTCACACAGAATATGAAGGATTCACAAGTCTATACTTCTTCTTCTTCTTTGGGCTGCTCCCGTTAGGGGTTGCCACAGTGGATCATGTTTTTCCATATGGTCACACGTCTATACAAAATACTTTAAATATTAGAACAGTTAAATAGATAAATTAACCTCAAATCTGACACATATAGAGAGTGCAGAAAGTATTTAGACCCTTTCAATTTCCGTACACTTTACTGTGTTGTAGAATTAGCTTTAAATTAATACATTTGCCATTTTTGCCCACCAATCTATACTCAACAACCCATTGTCATAATGTAAAAACTTGTTTTCAGAAAGGTTTTCAAATTTATTAAAAATCATAAACTGAAATCTCTCATTTATATAAGTATTCAGACCCTTTGCTGTGGCACTCCAAATTGTGGTCTGGTGTATCATGTTTGATTTAATTTTCCTTGATATGTGTAGTCTACCTGTGGGCAAACTGAATTGATTAGGCATTGTTTAGAAAGGATCACACTTCTATATACATAAGGTCAATAAGTTCACACTGCATTTTAGGACAAAGACTAAGCCATGAATACAAGGAATTCTCTGTAGATCTCAGCATCAAAATTCTGGTGAGGCATAGATCAGGGTAAACCTTTCTGAAAACATGTTTTCATTTTGTCATTATGGGTTATTGGGCAAAAATGGAAAATTTATCCTGTGGTATAGCGGGTGCGCAGCTTCAAAAAAAAGGGCCAGGTTTTAAATCCATAAAGCCGTGTCTTTCTCCGTGGGTGCGATTGCACGACCGTGGGGAGTTAATGAGGTAGTTGGGGCGAATCGCACCTGCACGTGCGCGTGCAATCATTCTCAATTGCTTCATTGGCTTCCTGAGGTTAAAAGACATTAAAGGCAGTCTCGGTGATTGATCTGGCCACCTGGAAGGAGGAAGTAGTATGAGCTGCGGCCCCATGAAAGAGTGTTAGCTGTGGCGCTCTAGGGTCTAATTCTCCCCACTGAACATTCGGGCGGAGTGTGGCGAGCAACGCAGGTGACCTCCCTAGCCTTCTGAGGTGCGACCACGTGAGCGCGAAGGAATAAGGGAGACGAACCGACCTCGGTCAGTCTGGCCGTGATGCTTGGAGGCAGCCATGACGGAGGTCGGCGGAAAAGAGCTCGTGGCTGCTACCCGATTAATGGGTGAGCCGGGGAGAATTAAAAGGAGGTGGGCTGAGATCAGGAGGAGTTTTAACCTTGGATTTTTAACGGATTTATTTATTGATTATTTTTATCCTCATTTTTCACAATGATTTTTTTTTATTTATTTATGTACTTTATTTAGAACACTGCACAATTGACACTTGTTGGTTTTACTTTTGTGTTGACTGTTTTTTAATAAAAGCATTTGGGCACTTTTTCCACCATCCTCTGGCATCATCAGAAAATTGTCCTCATTTGTCAGCTCATCTCGGTCAAAACTATTGACAGCGTTGGTTCAGCAGACTCCCATGTAGGAAAAGGGAGTCTGTAGGGGAATGGCATAGTCACATATCCATTTACAAATAAATCTACACAATAAAATGCACAGAAAGTGAAAGGATCTGAATACTTTCTGAATCCACTCTATATATAAAATATACTGTAAACTTCAAATATATTATTACATGGCAAAATATAACTGCATTATGCCTCAAACACTTATGCTTTATTTTTGCAGAGTCCGAGGCTGTTTCCTGCAGTGCTGCATATGGAATGTCTGTTGTTTTATTCACAGATGGTTTTCATAAGTGACTTCATTAGCTCCCATAATATGTAACGTATGAAGATATTTGGGCATGAAAAGTTGCTTCACACAGCCTTTCAATAACAACTTTAAAATGATGCTCTACTTTAAAGGACTCAATGATTCAAAATGAATTGTGTGGGTTTTTTTTTTAGCAAAATCAGATAAAGGAACGAACAAAGGGAAAATTATAAAAAGAGTAGTGCAGCTTCCTCCAGTCACTCTTGTGGGAAGCCAAGCTTACTTGCTCATTATATAGCACTCCTGTAGTTCCCTTAATTCTTTGCCACATCCTTGTCTCCTCAGTTCTCCTCTTGACATGAGCCTATAAGTTAATGGTCGAGGCAACAGCACAGATTTACTTTCATTGTCAGTAATGCCTTATAATAATTTAGCAAAACCATGCCATGGTGCTGAAAGGAGGCTTTTGACTGATCCAAATACCAATGCAGCTATGCAAAACTGTTATTGGGTTTCACGTCCCTAAATTATACAAACCATTAACACTGGGACTCTCCGCTTCTGTCTACTAACTTTATTTGCAGGATTTCTCTAGAGAGCCTCAGTTTACCAACACTGGCTTGAGAGGATACCAGTCACATGGAGACACCTATGACCCATAATAAGTAAAAAAAAAACAAAATGTGTACTTTAACATGAATGTTTAATGTTGGTTTTGCATTATTTCATGCGGAAACCATGAAACATTTTTTACTTCCATTTTTGCATTTATGACAGAACATTTAGTGAATCATTAATAAAAACTACCTGTTTGTGTCTTATTAAGTCAGTTCAATGTGCAAAGGACATGAACGAGAGCTTTTAAAAAGGGGATATCCCAGCTCAGGTGACACTCAGCCACCACAAAATGCATGGGGGAGTAGGCCAGGTTTATGTCTATTTCAGACCTTTTGTGGCAATCGGATTTCAATTGCATGCTTTGGTATTTGTGTACTAAAAGCCACCAACAAATGTCCATCAGCTCCATAATATTATACAACTGAGCTACAACACCATGGAGCTTTGGAGGCTGAACTACAGTTTCTTAAGCGTGAATTCAGGCTCCAGTTCGTTATAAAATAAATAAGTTAAAACATGTCCTGCCACCAATTGTTGTTCAACACAAATAAAATTTTTATTGTTCACTAAAGCTGGGCAAAAAAAACTGTAATCTACTTATTTAATTGTGCATTTGACCAGCATATTCTATTTATTTGCATTAATCAATCAATACACTTTATACTTTAACTTTGTGCTGTACTTGGCAGCATCAGTCTGTCCAAATACAGTACTAATTATAATATTGTCACCTACACGGCTTCACAGGCTTGTGGGGTAATGTCTGAAGAATGCATAGCATCAGCATATAACAAAAATCATATTTGTTTTCCTCCTTTCTTGTTTTGTATTGCTTCACAAGGCCACACTGAGTGTCAAATCTAAAAAGAAGATAGAGATCAAAGAATTTGTTGCTAATCTTTGCCTTAGGTAAGGTTTTTAGTTCAGTTTATCAGTGTGTCTGAGTCCTTAAGTGATTTTTTCATCATACCAGTCTGTACTTCTTTTATGGATATCTTCAAAACACACAGGTCAGGATATTAACTCAGGAAGTGTGTCATACATAAGAGGCATAAGTAAGATGTATGTATCTGTTTCATTATATTTTGTTTTTGGGCCTGTAATTTATCACTGTTAAGAGTGTACTGAAGCATTGGGAAAATATCCTAGTCACGATGGGCTACAAAGTCTGCAAGTTTTCTTCAAGCCACTTTCTTCATTTAATGTCACTGCCTGCCTTTAGATTAGATGGCAGGCCTCAGCTCCCATTTAACAGTCTTATATATTAATGGTAATGCTTCTTATGTTTCTTTATGGAACCTTCTGAGGCTGATCTACATCTGAAACCAAGTGATGATGTACACGAACCTTTAGATTGAATTCAGTATTGACAATGTATAGTAACTGACTGTTGAAATTCATGTTTAATAAATAAATAACAAACATGTGCTTCACCACTAAATAGTGTTTTACTTAAATAAAACATGCTTCTTGTTTCTTCATTCTCAATTATTCTTTAATCATTTTTACATCACTGAAAATGTATGTTTTTACAGCAGACAGCTGGCAAATATGTCCAAAAATACATAGCAGACAGCTGAACTTACTTTTTAATCTGTCATTCCCAAGCATGCACAATGCAGTTTGGAGTCATGGTGGCTATAAACTGTCCCAGCAGCACTGTGGACCATGCACAAAACAACACTGGACATGCGCCAGTACCACTCACAGATACACTTACATAGGGCCAGTTTGGAAACACCAATTATTCAAACACTTGTGCTTTGGGAATTTACTTGGAGAAAAACCCACACTAGCATGGCAAAAACATGCAAACTTCACAAATAAAATAACCAAAAATTAAATTCAAATACAACATGTTAGATACTACCAATGTCTCACCATAGTATCCAACAGCTCACTAGTTACAAGAACATAAAGTTAAAGACTGATGGGTACTTTGTGTCTTTGAGTCTATAGAACAACTTTTTATGTGAAAGTATAAAAGCAGATTGAAGTTATTTAATTAAACAATATGGTCAAAATATTTGAATGAAATGGGATCCTGCAGCCACTGGGACACTCCAGGATCAGACTGATTTTGAGTACATGCAATTGCCTGACTAAAGTTCTTCATCTAACAATAATTATAAAATTTAGGAAATATAACTCAAAGAAGAATTATATATTTATTTTACTACTTCTCATTAATAATCCAAATGTGTGCTTTCTGGCAATAGTCAAGACTTCCACTATCATTATCTATTCATTATCCAACTCACTTACCTATCCAGGTACTGTACACCATGGCTAAGAGTAACGATCATTAACAATGGATAGCACTCGTTAATATGGAACCGAATCATTGTTGCCCATTAACCAAACAATCTCATCTTAGGGATGTAAGTAGGAAACCACAGCATCTGGAGAAAACTCAATACAGACAAAAGCAGAACCTGAAAACTTCACAAAGGCAAAGCCCTGGCTGGGATTTAGCCCCTGTACTCTGCAGCCATGAACCACTGCACCAATACATTGTTCTTCAATACCATTAGTCCGTATCAAAATGTTGCATAGAAGATCTACAGTAGATGAATTATTATTCGCTGCACTTTCTTAATGTTCTTTGTTGAAAGTATCCTTGGTCATAATGACAGACAAACTCTATGCTTGAAAAGCTGTTGTTACTGTTTTGTAGTGTGATTAATTTGTCAATGAGAAAGCAGGGAAATGACTTCAGCAGAGTCAGCCTCAAAAGCTTGAAAATGATTAACGGTTTCTGTAAAATTAACAAGAATGAATAATACATCAAAACAGAACCTCTGTTCAATTTAATTTTATCCACCCATAACACAAGCCTGAGATGTGAAAATTTGACACCACACAAAACCTTAGTAGTCTTTCACTTTTGTGTACTTATTTGTTAATAACAATAAACTCTTCTGTTACAGTCACAAAGAACAACTCCAAAATATCTCTACAAAACACTCCTCTGCCTTGTTCCTATTTGTCTGTAGTGATCACACTCTCCAGCTGTCTTCCCCCGTTCAGCCTCTTTTTCTTACTCTTACTCTGTTTTTCTTTGATCTTGCCATCTCTCACCTGTCAAACAACCTATTAACTTTCTGCACAGGACTCTCCTTTAAATTTACTTTGACGTCAGCCTGGAGGGCCTTATAATTCCATGCATGCAAGTCTGTCTGCTGATACTGTATATTATGAATACGGAAGGAAGGTGGATATTTAGAAAGGAAAGTGGATGGGCACTTTGTACAGTGTATGTGTTTAAACATTTCAACACAATAAATTAAGCAGATAACAGGCTGGACAGCTACAGCTTTTCATGTAGCTGATTAAGATACTGGAAAATGCGACAAGACCAAGCCAAGCATATTCAAGCCAAGTACAAAATTTTAAAATGAACAAGAGATAAGAAAAATAAATATTTTTAATAAGAGAATTCATTGCTTCTTTGCAGGATTAAAAGCTAAAGAATGTGATGTTGTTTCTGTTTATATCTTTTTACATTTTAGCATTATGCAAATTGACAAAAACTTGCAATAGAAAATTACTATAAATAATGAATAAAACATTATACTTGATGCACAATGTTACTTAGAAGTGGATAAAGACTTCTAAATCTCCCAGTCTCCTAACCACATATAAACCACAAAGCATTACAGTTTAAACAATGGAAACATCTTTTGATATGATGTGCTCTCAGACTGAAAAAGAGTGAAATTTATTTGCCCTTGTCGAGATTTAAAAAGTTTACCGTCAAAAGCGGTGTACTGGAAATAAGCAGAAGTGAGGAATTACCAGGAGTCATATGCTTTATAAGATTTTTAATGTTAATACTGTATACAGTACAGTATTATGTAAACATTAAAACCGAGTGTCAGTTTCCCATGAGTCAACAAAACAATCCCGTTATGCAAACACTTTACAACACCTTTTAAATTTACTTTACATTATACTACAGTTACAGAATTTGAACTTGTAGGCAAAATAAACAGAGCATGAAGTGTGCAGCCCAACAAAATAGGACTTCATACAGCCAAGACTTTAAAGTAAAGCACTGTATATTATTGAATTTTAATAAACAGATAGTGTTCCTTAATTGAAAACTATACAATGGCCACTAGCTTTGAGTAGCACAACTCCTGCTAGTGATCATTTTTTCATACTTTCCAGATCAGAACTCAGTAATGGTGTGGTACCAAGAGTTATGCCGTATAAGAAGGTTCTTGGTTGGAAGGATTGATGACAGGGCAATCATCAGTTTGGCACAGGAAAGGCTTAAACCATGTAAAAGATCTCCAGCAAAGATAATACTGTTCTGTGAGCAGAATAAAGGCTAGCAGGTGATGTGGGAAGTAGAAAGGACCGTGGTATAAGCATGAGTCAAAAGCAAGGGTCAATACCTATAAGTCTGCAAGTTGATTGTCAGAACCAAAATACAAACCCAATTAAGTAGTTGAAATGAGAGTTAGCAGAAGTCAAAAGCCCAAAGAAATCTACTTGGAAGCACAATGAAAGTATTAAGAGAATGTTTCCACTATCCTCCATTATATGCATCAGCAGCTTAAAAAGTGTCATTTAAGGGATGTCACTTGCTGTGATTTTTGGGGGCTGCAACTCTGGCAAGAATGTTTTGGAACCATGATAACAGAACTACCAAAATAGTAGCAGCCTGTAATAAACAAAATGGCAATGCATTAAATATAAAACAAATAATAAGAAAAAACTAGATTTTTATAAAGAAATGTTATGTTTTTATGTGTGACAATGCATAGAATTGTATTGTCCCTTTAAAAGTGCATGAAGCATGAGATCCACCTGGAATCCTCTGCTCTTTAACAATGGCAGAAGGCACAGGAGGTACAGGAACACCAGGATGCAGCAGAGAAAGTTATTTCCTCCTGTTGCTGGAATAAAATTAGGATCACTCCTGACTCTGGAAATGTGGAACCTTAAAAACCACCACAAAAATAATGAAGTAAGCAAATGCTTGAGTGAAAGTTGAGTGAAACTTTCTGAAGGGCAATGATCCTCAAAAAATGCTAAAGTAACCTTGGCGTGATTCAATGAGAAAAAGACTAAAGTCCTAGAATGGCCTACTCAAAGCCTTAATCTCAATCTAATTTAGAATCTGTGGTGCTACTTCAAAATTATGGTGCACTAGCATCAGCCAACTATCAACCCAAAACAAATCTACTTGTAAGAATGGGCGAAACTCACTTCTGAACAGTGTGCAAAGTGAATATATGCTTTTCCTGAAAGACTTGAAGCTTTAAGTTTTACTCAGGATAGAGGCATGTGTAACGATAGCTGACATGCAGATCTTAATGATGTTGTGGTAGGATGGGGGCAAAAAAGTGACCAGTACACAGTAGGATGGGGCCAATGCATTTAAAACTTTAAAAACAGAACAGGTAATTTGAATTGAATCCTAAATCATCTTGGAGCCAATAAAGGGATGCTAAAACTGGAGTGATGTGACTTCTAGTCATAGAAGCAGTTAATAATTTGGTCCCAGAATTCGTTACCAATTTCAAATGTAGATCGACTGATATCCATATACAAAAAAACTGCAATATTTTAAATGAGAAGATATGATTTTTTTCTCTAAATCAGAAAAAAACATAGTAAAATGTAAAAAGATACCCTTGATGACCAAGTTGACTTGTTTGCCAAATCTAGATGTCCCCTAGACTGGTGACATCTGATTTCACTTTTGTTGACAACTGCTCCGTTCTTTCAGAAGACCCTGAAAAACTTGTAGGGGTACTAAACATAATGACCCCAGATTTACTTATATTTAGTTGGAGGGTATTATTAGGCTTTAATCGACCCAAAGCAGTCAAAAAGTTGCTCAAAAAGCAGGTATTAGTAAATTTCAAAGACAGATGTCATCAGTATAAAAGTGAAAATAAATGTTTCCTAATGATCTGCTTCAATGGTAGCATATAAGTAGGAAAGACAAGGCCTTAAAATAGACCCTTGTGCAGTTCCACAAGGCATCAGCAGATTTAAAGAACTGATTTCTAATATTGAGAGAAATGTTTTTATGTTTAAGGTAAGAGACCAACCAGTTCAGTGCTGTACCCCAGATGTCAACCAAACTCTTAAGACTGTCAGTGAGTATAATTAACTATATCAAAAGCAGTACTTAAATCTACCAAAATTGCACAATCACCAGAATGAACAGCAAGTAACACATTAATAGTAACTTTCAAAAGAGCAGACTCGGTACTAGGAAAAGCCCTGAAGCCAGACTGAAATGATCCTAGAAATATTACTACTTGTATTAGCAGGGAAAGGCAACAACTGAAAATCTTTTTGACGACTTCAGGGAGAAATGACAATTTCAAAAAAGAAAGGAAATTACTTAGAGAACTAGGGTACAGTTCATGTGTTTTTAAGAATGAAGGTACAATGTCAGTGAAAAAAAAAAGTATTAACAACAAGCTCGCTAATAGGTCCAATAACATTAAGAGTCTCTTTAAAGAGACAAAATAGAATTACAACAGAAAGGGGCAGTGTAGACTTCATGCTGGACACAAGTCTGCGTAACATGTTGGGTACAAGAAAGGAACTAAGACAGATGGCGCAATAAAAGATCTAATCTTCTCAGTCTTACCAGTAAACAATTTCAAAAATCGGTGTTTACAGTAGAAATAAGTGTGGCAGGGGGATTAACTACATTGTTTAGTACAGTTAACAATTTTTTTGTAAAATGATATCAGAAAAGCATTTTGTCCTGGCTGATTTAATGGCCTGCTAGAATTTGGACAGAAAGGTTTTCAGGTTATCATAAGATATCTGTAATTTATCTTTTCTCCATCTCTGCTCTGCTTTTCTAACTTTTTCCAAGGCACTGTAAGTTCACTAAACACAATAAGAAGAACTTTTTTGTGGTAAAGAAATCCAATATGCAGTGTAGCTAATAAACTCATACTTAAGCTTATAAGATTAGTTTCTACAGTCTGTATTATGAGAAAGCGATTCTTCAGATGGCCCACAGTAATATCTGTTGTTCTGGTTTTGCAAACAAACTTTTATTTAACATATGCAGACTAACTGCAAGTGCTCTGTGTCTTTTACAGCTTCATTCTCTCTTTTGACTATTGTTTCAAAACTTTCACCAGGTTATTCCACATGAAATTGGCTTTTGAAAAGAAGAGATAAGCAATGGATCTTGTAGTCATCAACAGTCAGCCAGTATTCACTGCACATCTTTACTAAGCAAACCACTCCCTGAAAAAGATGGATGATAGCCTTAAATATAAATGAGATGTAAGGCAAGCATCTGCTGAGACTTCCACAACTTTGTTTGAACAAGACCTCTACAAACATTTCAGTTTCACAAAATAAAAGTAAACAAAATCTAGGTTTCACTATACATCATATTGTCCAGTCTAATACAGTATGTCAATCATGGATATTGCATTAATACCAATTAAATTCCATCTTTAATTTAACTATCCATCAGTTTTTTTTTTAAATTTGCCTTTTCTAGGATTGAAAGGATCCAGAATATCAGCATCTCCAGCAGAAGGGGGACCTTGTTGGGTGGATTCCAGTCCATCACAAGAAATATACATGCACATAGCCATACTCATAAAGTGGCCATCTGCAGTCCCCAGTTAACCTAAATGACATCTCTAGACTTTGGTGTACACCATTTCTGTTTGGCAAATAAAGGTTTGTGTTTTGTTAAGTTGGCTGTTTGTGTGCTGTTATGAAATAATGATTACTGTTGTCTTTATGCTGTTATACAACATAAACTTAGATGCTAAGTTAATTTATCTCACAGCTTGTGAGTAGGTATTACTCTGAACTGGATGGTTTTAGCCTTGATAGGCCTAAGCCATTTACAAGGCATAAGCAGAGTGAACAGAGGATGGGGTGCAGTGTGATAGTTTAGATAAAAATGTTAATTGTACAGTGTAGTATGAATCCACTAAGAGCAAATGGCATCCTATGATTACAAAAGGAGAACATGCTACTATGTGTAACAGCTTTTTTCTTTAGCAGAGAAACAGCAATGACATGCAAGAAATGATAGAGATAGTCAAAACATATTAAATAATGTTCATTTAAAAGGTTTATTGCTTCCTTTGATACTCTAAACTTATTAAAATGTCTTTGAAAGAGCAGGCTCTGGAAAGCTTTTTTTTTTTTTACCACAATAGACGCTTTATCCTCCCATGTTAGAGTGCTTGAAATGGGGGTGCCTAAAAATTCCATCATCTCTACGATCTTATGCCTAAATTCTTTTGTTTTTTATTAATACTTAGTTCTAAGGTATGTAGACTATGCCATCTAACCAGTTCAGTCAAGTTCGGGAGAACGTCAATATTGCACATACGTATAAAGATGAGGGTTGGAAGTACTGCCTAGAGGCCAGCTGTTTACTTCAACACCAACAGGTAGTAGTATATAAAAGGAACAGGACTGTGTAGTTCTTTTACATGAGATGGGCCAGGCTCTGCTTAAAGAGAGGGTTCAGGGTTGTTGGTCCCAAGAATTTATTGACTCATCCCCAATTCATGGGTTGATGAGTGCCTGGAGGGGGTTCCAAGAATTTCATGGCAAGTGCACCATTAGCTTAGAAGTGGGAAATGCTTACTAGCAGAAGGAAAAGAGAGAGAGATAGCAAGAGAAGAGAAGTCCCTACTCAGTGTGAGGTGTTACTGCTAGTATTCTGAGATTCTATGCATACAGTACTTCTTAGAAGAAAGGACAATCAATTGCAACAGCACAAGGAGTGATTGTTGTCCATTCTGTTCAGCCTGCAAAAAGTTGCAGAGACACAAACGTCAGTGTAATCAACACTCCACTGAAGGACTGTAGGAAGTATTATAATCTAAAGGCATACCAGGACAATTTATTTTGATTAACTAACAAAACTTGTACTTCTTTGGGATATGAACGTAAGCTAAAGTACTTGAAAAACAACTAATGAGGACATGTGTAGAATGTCTAAAATCCTTACAAACGATAGTTGGGCCGAGAATCATACTCAGATCTCCGGAATTATAGCTGCTCAACAGTAGTAAGTTATCTTAAGTAACATGAGAAAAAAATTACAAGACTGCAGAATAAGAGCCAAGTGGAAAATAGTCTTGCTGTGGTTTTTCAGTATGTACTTAAGTTACAACAGATCAAATGAGAACAAAGCTATTTCTTACTGGTTGTCAATATATCCTAAAGGATATATTACAGAAACAATCTCAGATCAGGGAGTTCAAAGCTTCACATGTCCAGCCTTTATTCAGATGTCACTTGTAATGCAAACTGGCGGTTTTAAATAAATCTGAGAGCACTGTGAGTGTGTTTAATAACATAAAGAGTAATGACAGCTTTGACAGTTTTGACATTCTACTGCCATCTGTTTATTCTCATTGCCTGCTAGTTTCACTTCATTTCTTATTGTTTCCACTTTTCAACATTTTTTTAGGAGACAGTGAAAAAAACATGAAGGAGATTTGCCTCCAAAAAACAAACAAAAAAAAAACTAATAAAAACTGTCTGAAAAGAAAATTAAAGAGAGTATGGAATGTTATCTGCAACCTTTTTTGGTATCATTTCTTTTTCGGGTAAGTTTTCTGAGTTCTTCAGCAATTTATTGTGATTTGGAGTTACTACACTTCTATTGTGCATGTGAACTATAAAAAAGTTAAAAGGAGTGCAGCACAAGGGCGAAGACAGCTAGCTTCACACTCTGTTCAGTTTTGATGGGTGTTGTAATATTGCTTTACTACACATTAGTTAACCACAGGCAGCCACACTGGCCTGTACAAAGTCCTTCTGTGCTTTATGTAACGTTGTTACCAGAAAGTATGAAATGAGCTGAGATTAACACACAGTATGTAGCGCTTTGCTTTATTAACTGGAACTATTCATTTAAAATAACTCACAATGCAGCTTTCCAAACCACCAATAAAAACTAAAGAAAATATCACAAAAGCTTCTAATGATTTTTTTACACCACTATATTATTTTGATTTCTTTGTTGATTTTTGGGAATACAGCACTTATATACACCTCTGTATGTTATGATTTACATTCAGTAAAGTCAAGTTTGATTCCATGGCTAAATTCCTTTATTGCAGAACATGCTCACATACTTAACAGTTCTCTTTTATAAGCCTCCAGTAGCTCAATTAAACAAGTATGTCTGCCTACAGCCTGGTGTACAAACAGTAGCCTGAGTATCATTTAGAATCACTCAGGTTCTCGTTAAATGGGGCAGGTCTGTACAGACATTCTTTCATGTGACTTTTCATCCGAACCAGACTGCTCCCACACTAAATAGGTAATAGATGAAGCAATTATCAGTTTTCTAAACCTTATTATTCTAATTGAGGCTTTCAGGGAGTCTGGCTAGTATTGGGTACAACTATAGTCCTGCCCTGAATGACACAAAGGGACACTACAATTTCAAGTCTTCCATACAGCATCAATGTAAAGATTTTGCTTAACATAATGTGCACTTCTTTGGGATGCAGAAGGACAGTGGAGAAAATGTTTAAACTCCTAACAGCCAGTAATTTAGTTAAATTTTGAACCAAGTCTGCAGAGATATAATTCAGCATTGTTCAGCCCTTCAATACCATGCAGCTCTGGGGCAGCCAGTAATATTTTAATTTTTAATGCAAAGAGGTCTTTTCCATATTCCAATACCAAACACTTCTAGGATGCTTTCTAAGACCACCTCACTGCCCAGTTTAGATAACAAATGGCATAAAAAATATGGTCTCACTTTCTTTCTTGTATGAAATGTTGTAGCTTGTTGCCAATTTCATGAATGATGAGGTGACTTGCATTCAAATACTTTTCTTTCATTTAGTTTCATGCATTAAAGTGTACACCGGAAGCTGTAGCTTTCAGAATAGTGTACCTGAAGATTATTATTAAATTTAGTAATGTTGTATGTTTTATATGTTATATTAATAATAATACAATATTAATATTCTATTATTAAGTTTTTTTTTGTGTACATACTTCCTGTGTTTGGAGCTAATAATAAAAAACTTAGCTGAACAAGAAAAATGAAGATTGTGAAAGTCCCTTCACCCCTAGTCTGTATTCTTTGAAATGTTTCCTGAAACAGCATTCAAATTAATAATATGGGAATGTCAGTCATTCCCCCCAATCCCCACCCAACTGGAGTTTGTGGGATCTGTGGCAACCAGAAGGTTTAAACAGTATACTCATGTTCATCACTAATATTTCAATTTGAGATACAGGATGCCAGGATGACAATATACATTCATTCTTAAATCCAGGGTCCAGAGAGCTGGAACTCATTTCAGCAACACACAATATAACAGAGAAGCCATCCTTCAATGACACGCTTATATATCTTGGGGCAGTCTCATATTCACACTGAGTAGCCAATCAGCCCAAACTGCATATCTTTGCAATGTGGGAGAAGAACCAGAGTATAAAAGAAAAACCTACATAGACACAGGGAGAACATTAAATATCCACACAGACAGTAATTTTAAACAGTGTCTGTATAACTGTAAGGAAACAGCATTAAACACAATATGACAGTTCTACCACCAGAATTATGCACTGAACAAATCTTAAAATATTTTGATACAGCCTGCTATATGATTGATTAGATTTTCATTTTTGGCAGTTGCAATGGATTTATATTATATTATCATTACTACATTGTACAGTTCTACTGTAGGTCTTGTACTTCAGTCTGCATTTTTGTTTGAACTGTTTTATAGTATATAGCAAAATACCTGCGCTTCGCAGCGGCGAAGTACTGCCTTAAAATTTTTATTAAGAAGAAAATTAAACCTTTTTAAACTGAGGGAAAATATAACAATAATTATTTGTTAAGGATCTCTTTGTATACCACATTGTCAGTTCGGTCCTCCGGTTGTAATATGACCAAGCTGTGCGCTGAGCTTACTCTTGAGCATGCAACGTACAGTTGGCCAAGTGAAAAGTAATCTTGTCTCAAATCTCACAGCTTGGATTACTGCTGTCATAATCAGTTTGAGTTTCATGGTTTGTTTCAATTACGCCAGTATTTGCAGGACTTGTGTTGAAGTGACATTCAGCATCTGTCAAGCATTGTAAGCACACAACCGGTTCCATCGATAACTTCACATCCAGCTTTTGAGAGTTTAAACATTCATAAACATCAAAGTGTCCAGTACTGAAATCGTCACCTGTGAATCTAAGATGTTTAAGAGGCATTGGCGGTTGTCGAAAGGTGTAAAATATTTGGCCATTTCGGTACACTTGAAAGTGACAACCGAACAATTCAGCGGCAGCCATCAACTCACATGCAGAACCATAGGTGAAGGGCTTAAGCATTTCACTCTTATAGTGCTCCTGTCTAGTATAATTATCTCCTGTACCGTCATCAGTCCACACCTTGAACCTGTCCCAGTCATTCAATACATAAGACACAATGTTCCTCCGGATATCAAGATTGAGCCTGATATGGCCGTGCAATATGTAACACAGAGAATGGAAAAGGCATGCGCCATCTCTGGTCATGGAAACCACTCGGTAAGTGACAGTTCTTTGATCGACGGTGATCACCTCGATAGACATGTTAATGGGGGTACGGTTTGAACGATAAAGGAAATGGGTACCTGAACAATGTACCTGTAAAGTAAGTCTAAAATACCTATACAATAACTATAATCGTAATAAACGAACAATAAAACAGCGGAGAAGCCGTGGATTAAATAAAAAGGCTGTAGTTATCAGCAGGGAGACGTGAATCCCGTGGCGAAGCAAGGAAGGGAATGTAGAGACCGGAGCGACGGATGGCCTTATATAGGCAGGCAGCCAACAACGTGGGAGGCGTTGGGATGGGGGACCCAACGCCGCCTCACACGGTGACCGAGCTGCAGGCTATGGACGTATATATGTACATAAGTAGGATTCAGTTAGCGTTGGGAACCCGTGTACCAAATTTCTTGAAGATGGGCCCATAAGTAACAAAGACCGTTGGAAAGTTCAATATGGTGGCCGACAGTGGCATCATACCACTGAAATAAGTACGTACATTGGTTTCGGTTAGTGCAGGGAAGCTGCCTACCAAATTTCATGAAGATGGGGCCATAAATAAGAAAGTTCAACATGGTGGACGTTGTTGACCGTTATGACCGTTACGCGTAGAATTTTGAAATGAAACCTGCTTAACTTTTGTAAGTAAGCTGTAAGGAATCAGCCTGCCAAATTTCAGCCTTCTACCTATATGGGAAGTTGGAGAATTAGTGACGTTGGAAAGTTCAATATGGCGGCCGACAGTGGCATCATACCACCGAAATAAGTACGTACATCGGTTTCGGTTAGCGCAGGGAAGCCGCCTACCAAATTTCGTGAAGATGGGACCATAAATAAGAAAGTTCAACATGGCGGACGTTGTCGACTGTTATGACCGTTACGTGTAAAATTTCGAAATGAAACCTGCTTAACTTTTGTAAGTAAGCTGTAAGGAATGAGCCTGCCAAATTTCAGCCTACTACCTACACGGGAAGTTGGAGAATTAGTGATGAGTGAGTGAGTGAGTGAGTGAGTGAGTGAGTGAGTGAGTGAGTGAGTGAGTCAGTCAGTCAGTCAGTCAGTCAGTCAGTCAGTGAGGGCTTTGCCTTTTATTAGTATAGATTTTCATGTTGTATCTTGTTGCCGGAGCAACAAGTCTGTCTGGCTATCTATCTGTCCATCTATGTATTTGGAGCCAGGGCACTGCTTCCATGACATTTTAAACAAACCTGGACTTTGAGGTCTTCTGGTATTTTTTCTTCATCTGTTCTATTGATAAAAAATATACTTTTTTACTCTTTGCATGACATCCAGCACATTTTAGTTTTGTTAACAAAACACAATTAAATCAGTTCTGTGTTATGTATAAATGTTTCACATATTTAAAAACAGATAATCTGTAACTGTTTGCATAAACATCAATGCAAATGGGCTGTGCTTCCCAGTGAACAAGTCAATAAAAATGTGATATGTGTTATACAGTAAAAAGGCACACAGACAAGTGTGAAACCCGGACAATGTCACACATTTTCTGAATGCCAGTAATTGAGCCAAACTGCCTGGATGCCACATACAGTAGGTAAGATATCCAACAATATCCTAGCTCCTGCAGATTCTATACCTAAAACTGATGGTCGATTGCAAAACCTGGGTATTATCTGTGGTAAAACTTACAATATTGCTTTCCCTTTTTTAAAGGACAGCAATACCAGTTGTGCCTCAATGAATACTTTTGTTACCTACCAAAAGGCTATAACCCCAACTCATTTTCACACTGCAGTAAGTCATAGATGTTTTTAAAGCATGGATGTTTCATCAGTTAATAAAATTACTCCTCTAAATACAAATTAGCTTGATCTATTAGAATATAAAAAGGATGATGTTAGACACAGAGGCTGGAGACAATTCTGATCAGACTCCTGTAATGATATAAAATGGAATTTACAGTTACAGAAATAAGCCCTGAACCGATTGGATGGATGGATGGATGGATGGATGGATGGATATGTCTTGGGTCAAGTAATATGGACGAGGCAGAACTTTACTAACCTCTCCTGACCATAATGGTAAGCTCTCTAGACTTACAGTAGAAGACTAATCTGTTAGTCTTGGAATTTATAAAAGTATACAATGTATACAAAATTCAACAGCAGATTTGTTAAGGTTGGACTATTCACCAAGATAAGTCTAGAAGAACAGACTTACTAGCAAGTATGAAGGGGAATCAGGGAATTTAAGATTACATGTAGAAGTTATGTTTAAACTTTTAATGTATTTCAACTAATATATCAAACATGATCAGTACATTAAATGACAATTTATTTCTTAAAATGACAGTTTAATATTTTTGTTTTACATGGGTAAAAAAAATTACTTCCCAAAAAATACAAAGAAAACAGATCAGCCATTATTATATAGTACAGAAAAATAAAAATAACATGTGTGCTAGGTTAAAACTATTGTCATTGTACAAATTCAGTAAAGTTTACTTAGAGCTGACGAATCCTATTCAGATACAAAAAGTTCTCTCTCATCGTATGACCTGATTAGTAGAGACAATGACTGTGAGTCCCTAAATCAATAAACGTCCAATCTTCAGCAGCCTATGATCCATGTCAGGATATCATGAAATCTTGGGCTCCACACTGAACATTCACAGGTGAGAGATACAAAAACCTTTTAAGCCTTTGAAGGTAAAATACTGATGCATGTGGACACACTTGGATTATTTATTTTTAAAATAATATGCAACTACTGTTTATATAATCAAGAGCAAAGACAACAAATAACAGTCACAAAGGCTATATTTACTATATATATATATATATATATATATACAGTATATATATATATATATATATATATATATACATATATACAGTATATATATATATATATATATATATATTTCAATGTCAATATGTATTTACTAGCCATATGCTTGTTTATAAGTGGTATATTGGAATAATGATGATACAGTATAATGATCATTCGGTCTGTTTAGCAAGATTTGCCAATGGGAAAGACTTGACAATTGGCAATCCACTTCAGTGCAAGCAGTCTCTCTGATTATTGGTGTACAGAAACTCAGGTTTTCTCATCACCATGGAGACAAGTAAACAATTTCATTTCTTTTATTTGACAATGTGACAAAGTAGTTAGAATAAAGTACCCTGTATGGACATGCAGTGGAAGTGCAAACTGCCTATGGCATAGTTATAATGAGTCTTAAAACATGGGTTATAAATGAATATTTAACAATTGCAATTAAAAATATATCATTTCGCAAAACACACATTTTATATTTTATTTTTCTGACCATTTTTGAGTTTAATTTTTAAAATGTAAGAATTAAAAAAAAAGTCAACACCAAAAGCATTAGCCTTCTATAAGTGTATGATCATGTTGGAACTGAGCTTTTAAATGGGGAATAACAATCTATATTAAAAGACAGGTCTGTATCAATTACAGGTGTCAACAGACAGAACAGTAAGTAAAGCTATTATCTGCACATGTCACAAGAGTAATGTATTGTCCAGAAAAGCTCACATTTGTCCACTGCTGGGGAAACTGGATGTAATATGTTTGAAAGTATGCAATGAAATAGCAGTAGCACATCTTTTGATGTGGGAGGAAAACCCATCATCTTTACAGTTTGGAAGGGGTGAGAATATCCAAGGAAAAACCAACCTATACAGGAAGAATGTTCCACCTCTAATAGACAACAATTGAGCAAATATAATACAGAAGTAATATCACAGAAAGCATAATTTCTGTCTTAAAATGTGCATTATACACATTTTTAACTTTTAATCAGACATTTGTGTTCAACAATAACTTTGTGTTGCATTTAAAATTTTAGTGACTCCTTACCTAAGTCAGTACTGTTACTTAGGTCTGTACATGGATATGAGTCTAAAGACAAACTCTCAGTTTACCAGTTCATTTACTTCCCTGTCCTAACCTAAAGTAATGACCTGTGGTTAATGGCCAAAAGTGTGACACTGCAAATACAAGCAGCAGAAATTAGGTCTCTTTTCTGGGTGGCTGGCCTGGCACTCTGTGATATTGAGAGAAGCTTAGTAATCTGAGGGAGTCTCAGAGTACAGTAACTGCTCCTCTGGATTGAGAAGAGCCAACTAAGGTGATTTGGGCATGTCATAAAAATGCAGCCCCAGGCGACTCTCCCTAAAGCTGCTCCGGACATATTGAACTGGGCAGAGGCTCTGCAGCAGACCTAGAAGACGCTGGAGAGATTATATCTCTTGGCTGGGCTTGGGAATTCTCCAGGAAGAGAATCTGTAGTTTTGGAAAGGGAAGTCTGGGTTGACCTGCTTGGCCTGCTTCCACCGTAAACCTCACCAGAAAAAATGGATAAAAAATGTGATGAGATGAGGTTTGTGCATTCTGTGAATAGTATCTTCTACATTATAAATTACAAGGTTTACGTGAGCACACTTTCAAAATTCTGGTGTTTGGATTTTAATTGCAGCTGTGGTAAGTTCACAGCTATAATGGATTACCAGTAGATAGTTGATTTAAGAGAAGGCATGGTTGGAATTCATGTGATGCTTCACTATGATGGCTGGCTAGGACTTGAGCTCCATCCCCCATAATAAAGCCCACTTTTCGACTTTTTCTCCCACTTTACTTTTACTATTAAATTGACAAAACTGTACCGTTTTTGTCACGGTTACTGAGAATAGATGTCTCCTTCATGCCGGAGACCCCATTTCTCGCCTACTAACTTGCCAAAGAAGCCAAAACATCCTCCATCAGAATCCAGTAACATTATGGATGCCTAATGAGACTTGATGAGAAAGATCCTCCTCAAACGCACCACCACTCAGAATACTACAATGAAGACCAACTTTACTGAAATAAGGGGCAACTTGAAAGCTTTTAAAGAGGAGTAGGTGAAATTGATCAAGGATGTCCAAGCCCTACAGTCCACCATATCCCATTATGATCTGGAGATGAAGGTGCTACATAAAGAAGTTTCTTGAAAGCCAAACTGGTTGATCAAGAAGTCAGGGCTTGAGGAGACAATTTAAGAATTGTTGGACTTAAAAACGGGGCCAAAAAGGACAATTTGATTTACTTCCTCTCCCAAATGTGGCAAAAGTGGCTCTCGAGCCTCTCAAACTTTGCCCTAGAAATCATGAGGGCTTATTGTGTGAACACTGTGCATGCTGATTCTCTCAGCATGCAGCCCCTTATAATTAAATTTGTGAGGTTTTTGAACTGCCAACAAATTCTTTTGCTGCGTTCAAAGCATCAGTTTCAAAGGCTCACATATCCACTTCTTTCCAGATTTTAGTTAATTTACTGTGTAGCACGTGTCCAGAAAGCCTGTGTCGGTGGACTTCAGCCATATTTGCCCTATCCTCCAAAGTTGAAAATAAGTCTTGGATCAGTGCATCACCTGTTTGATTCACCCTCTGAAGCACTTGCAGTAATTAATAAAATTGTTTCAACTAGCACTTTAATGCCGTTAAGATCTCACCATTTACCCTAAATTGCATTATTTGTAGTCTGTTTGTCATTGTTCAGGTTCCGGTTGTGAAGTAGTTGTTCAGATTTATGTCTTTACCTAGCAATTTTATTATTGACTAGAATCATCTTTTGAACTGTCCTTTATATGTTTCATATGATGCTGATGTTACGGTATGTTAACATACTCAAAAATGAAATTGGAAGACTTTATGCATAGGTTATCTGGTTTTTATGGGATCCTGCCATTGGGTGTAGTTTGTGAATTGGTCGGGGTGATTCTGGGAGGGAGAATGAGATGAGGGAACTTTTGGTTTTTATGTTTGTGATAGTACCATTTGTGGCACAACAGCATTCCATTACTTCCAGCAACTCAAGCAATACAGGGTTTTACTGTCTTCCTCTGTTCATTCTAAAAGATGTAGCATTCTTACTCTACTTATTGTAGCCTACGAATTTATTATTTGACTTCTGCTGGAGATAAGCTGGGAAATCATACATTACTCTACATTTCTGCTAATGGCTGTACCTTGTATTGCCCCTCTTTTCTCCCTGACTTCACTGGCTGCCTTCTTAAATTCTCCGACTGTGAAATTCTGGTTAGCATTGATGCAAATGTGGCCTTAAACCAATTGTTAGACAGATCTCCTCCATTGGTCAGCAAGCACATGCCTCACTCTACATGTTCTTTAGGTAATTTTACTGCTAATCTTAATTTAATAGCTTAATCCTTTAGTCAGAGAATTCTCTTTTTTCTCTTCCTGTCATAATTCACAGTCTTGTATTGATTATATTTTCATATCATGTTACCTTGCTTCATTGGAATCAGATGCCTCATAGTCTCATCTGCTACAGTATATCTGACCACAAATTCAATCATCTACAGTTGATCCTTCCGTTTTTAACATCTTGCACCCCAAGGTGGAAATTCAACGCATCTCTTCTGAAAAACATATCATTTTGCAAACAACTTGCTGTCAAACTAGAGGAGTTTTTAATGTTCAGTATTGGCTCTGTAGATAATGCAGGTGCCATCTGGGAGGCAATTAAAGGTTTCATTCTGAACTTTACTATCATCTTTTCCCCACATTTGGAACACACTAGACTGCAAAGAATAAAGGACCATGAGTCTAAACTTTCATCCTTAGAAACAGCATGCCCCCTTGTGATTTTGCAAAACATCTTATAAACCTCTGCCCTTGATTTCTCTTTGGTCCAGAGACCTTTCTCCTCTCTCTTCACCCCTTTCATGGGGCACCATTCTCTCCAAGGTTTTGTTCTAGAAACCCAAACTACAAGTTCAAAATTCTACACAGACTTTACCCTACACCCCACAAGTGTTTCCTGATGTCTCACTGCAGGTCCTCTCTATCAATTACAGTATGTTCCTTCAGTTTACCTGGCACTGTCCTCTTGTCTTTTCCTTTTGGACACACATTTGTCTCCAAGTGTCTTCCTTTCTTTCCTACAGTAGTCCTCTGTTACCTCAAATCTTTCTTCTTTTAGAGTTTCTAGGCTTCCACGTAAACTCCCTTAAAATAAGTTATTCTGTCTGGGTACTCTGGAAGCCAAATTAATTATTGCCTCCCACTGAAAGACACCTGAATGTGTCACTGTTGACAACTAGTGGTCCTCCTTCTATAACTTAATAAATATGGACTTGTCTGCAGCGTGGATTAATTGTAGCTTCCAGTAATGTAACTGAATCCTGGTCTGCTGCGGCTCAATTGTGTCAATCTTGGTTTGTAACCCCTTGACCTTTTTTATTTTCTTCATCCCTTGACTCATGCTCGTGGGAAAGGATGGTGGTCCTTTGTATGTTAGGTCAATTTATTGATATATCATGTCATTTTGTCTTTACTTAATAAAAAGTTGATCACAAAAAAAAGAGTAGACATGGTTTATGCTGGCAGCACAGTCTGTACTGTCTCATCCTGTTAATGTTAAGCTAAACAGTTTCATGTCTCGATCAACATAATTGTTGAAGAAGTTCATGGTGCAAAAAAAAAAAAAACATTAAGGAAGCAGTTATAACACATCACTGTTAAAATGGGTCTGTGTGGTATCTGTATTTACAAAACAATAGTCTGCATTGAATTTCAGTAGTCTATGATTTTGAAAATCCATTTAATGATGTCATTCATGCCTACTAGTGTATTCCTTAATATGATGGGTTTGATATTCTCTTTTTTGAAAGAATGTTAGATGAGGCAGACTTAACAGAATTACTGAGAAAAATGGAATTATTTGTATCATCTACTGCAAGGACTATGGTACTATGTCAGCAGACACTGTCACTGAATTCTGTGGAAGTTCTGAATATTATACACATACTAGTTCTGTTAAAATTTTAAACTGGAACTTTACACTGCCATTACTTATAACAAAACAGGGTTTAAAGTGGAAATTCCCTGATGAGTTGACAGCCCCCCACCCCAGTTTGTAGTTTTAAACTCAGGTACTACCAGTAGCTTAGGGAAACTTCAATGTTAGTTCAAACCAGCTCAACCACAAAATATGTATATTCACATATTAGGTGCTGCTTTACTGCTTCCTGTCTCACAAGACATTTTGAAATGTGGTCTCTAGTTCTCTGTTTCATTTTTTTGTTTTAAAAACCCAATGTACATCCTCCATATGCAACTCTAACCGAGTACAAAAGTTCAGATTGTGAACAATTAAGTGTAAAATCACAAGGACAACTGGGAAACCAATTTAGTCCATAGTTCTGAACAAGCCGAAAAACCTGTTTGCTGCTAGAGGAAAGTATCTTGCTGGGATAAAAAAACAACATCCCAAAATTATATATTTAAAAAACGTGCTTGAAAGACACTTTTATGAGAGTCTTTAAGAAAGTTAATGGTCAAACCTTAACAAGGTAGCTTGGTACAACTGTATTACCTACTGTATTTACATCACAAATACCTAAAAAGGTTTAATAACGTATATCGACAGACCACAGACAGATAAAGCAGGTTTCCTTCATGGTAACGTAGTCTATCACTATTTTTATGTACTCATATTGTCACTTCATACTATATCTATCCTAGATCTGAGCAGTGTAGTTAGTTACACCTCCAAGGTCTTCCTGGTGTCTATCAGTGGCACATTTCCTGTATCTACTCTCTGTTTGTGTTATTTATAACATTGTGATGCTCAACTGTCAAATTTCATAACTTATTAGAATCTTGTTAGTGTTGTATAGTACCTTGTGATGGTGTTATCAATGGTGCTGTGTAAAAAAAGGCTGATTGATTGTCGCACGTTTGTATTACTGCTTGCAAAAAGCAGTTTATAAAAATGAGGGAGGATTTGTGCATGCCAGTGCCCTGTGAAACATTGTCATCATAGACAGAGCCAATTCCTGCTTTGTGCTTGATGCTGCAGGGTTAAGCTCCTGCTATCTCTGATTGTGTAATGGAAAAAGTGGATTAAGCCAATGGATGAACCTAAAGGCACTCAAAATTAACATACAACCCCAATACTAATTAACTGAAATATATTTACTTACAAAAACGGAACTTTATTTTTATTTCTTTAGAATAAGAGAACAGCCTTGTTCAATATTTGTTTAATTCATGACCCACTTAATAAGTATTTGAGTTGTGAACAGCTTGTTCTTGTTTAATTAAATCTTGTCGCATTTAGAAGTCCTCGGTAAATAATCGTTCTGTTGTATACCAATTAATTTAATATTAATAAAACATGAACGGGTGAAGAGAAGGGTCAGCTGACAAGCACAGGCAGTTCAAGGTATCTGTCCTGCTCCTGCTAAAATGCTATTGATATCAGATCATTTTCTAAAATAACAGGAAGACTCTTTGCTTCTTTCTTTAATTTAGACATTTTCATTTAGGAAGAAGCAGAAACAGACTACATCCAATACAAAATAATTGGCACAATTGCTCATCTCCTCAGCTCGCTTCTTTATCTAAGTTTACAATTAATATCATATTCAATGTCCTTCCAACCTGAAAATTCACTCCCCTCTGTAGATGACTGCCTTGCTCACCATAAACAAATGATTAAGATAGCCAAGATTTTTCGGTATCACTTTAGATTAGGTTTCCCTAATTACGCTGTACTTACCATGTAATTACCTGTAAAATTACAGAGTAACTAGGTACTTGAGATATTACCTTGTACTTACGGTGTAATACAGTGTTACAATATAATTAAATACTTAATTGTAATTGTTATTCCACAATTTTTGTAAGTACCTATTTATGTAAATAGAATGTGGAATAACAATTATAATCAAAAGTACTTAACAACAGCATTATATTGTGTTACAGTGTAATTATACAGGTAATTACATGGTCAAGGTAAAGCATATTTAGGGATAGCTAATCTAAAGTAATGCCAATTTTTCTGCTTGCTCCAAACACATGTTCACCCCATACAGGGGTACTTCTGCCTTATCACTCAGATCCAAGACTTTTTAATACTATATAAAAAACAGACTTTTAATCTTTTATCTGTGACAGTTTTTTAATTTATATTATCCTAATCTACATCTGTCCTTGATCATTCAATGCTGCCTACATTTACCTACTTCGGTGAATAATAAAGGAATGTTTTCTAATTGCATTATTACATTTTGCTATGGGACAAGGGAGGTACAGTGGTGAATGCTGCTGAATCACAGTTCTAGAGTCCAAGTCATGAACCTCAGTCAGCTGGCTATCTGTGTGAAATTTGTGTGGTCTGCCATGAAGTTTCTCATGGTAGTGTAATTTTATGCTTTAACATGCCAAAGATGTGTATGTTTAATTGGCCCAGCATGCGTTTGTGTGAGTGTGCCTTACGATAGTATGGTGCTCTTTTCAAGCTTAGTTCCTTGTCTCTGATGCTGCTTGGGTTGCCTCTGGTTCTTGCTATTCCAAACTGAGTTAGTACTTTAGAAAAAGAATGGATTATTGACTTTGGGAGTTTGAAGAGAGGCATCATTTTAATAAATACTTTATAAAATAAACACAAATTGATTATTTATTGATTATATTTCTCTTAGAGCTAGACTTATATAAGTTAAGTATTAACTATTAACTTTAGAAAACATTAAAACAGTTTAGAGTGTGCTGAGCATTCTTAATCTAACATCAGATATACACATTTGTAATTTATTTTTCTACCTGGTGAATCTTTAAAGATCTTGCAGATCTGTTAATTATGTTCATTTAACTCAGAACAAGAGTATGTGTGGTCAAGTAAGCTCATGGTAGCCAGCTGCACAATTCTACCTTCTATCTAAAGAGCTCCACTCATGCAGCTAATAAAGGACTTTATGAGGCTTAATATGGAACCAGTGTGATAATTCACAAAATCATTTACATCATCTTTCATTATTGAGGCCCAAAAAATCCATACTATCTATGGTAACACTGCCAATTCTGAATAAAATAATGCAAGCAATTACATCAGTTTTCCGTCATGCATGCGTTACACAACACCTTGTCTAAAACTATGGTGAATAATCATAATGTTCTTTTACATCACAAATGATTATGTCAGAAACATTTGACCACATGTTGAAATAAACAACAGTCAGAGAGCACATCAGATTTAACAGCTGCAGTTGCTGAACTTTAATGCTTCTCATGATGTCAAGTTACACAACTAGGAATTGGAGTAGGTCACAGAGTACATGAATCCTATGTAACTTTTCATCACAGTCCTAAAAGGTCTCATTTTTGCAAACAATGTGAATCACATCAGAATACGAAGGATAGCACAGCATGAAAATAAATAAACCAAACAGAGAACAAGCAGGTAGTTGTTATCTTCACTATAGCCTTTGCTCTACTGCAGTATGCCAAACACAAAACGTCAAACCAACATCTATGCTTGTTCCAAAGTTTAATAAGCCCCCCCCAAATTTTGGATGTTCTGGAACACTTACTTTCCTGTTTTATTTGTAGTTTTCACTATTACTATGTAGCACTGTGTAGTACTTCACAAGGCTCATTGGCTATTAACTCCCATGAACACAAGATGCCACTCTGATGACTTGTGACTTGCTACAAGAAAATCAAACCAGTTTTCTTTACTGTGTAAAGTCACAGAGGGCTGTAGGAGCTGTTGAGAACAGTAACAGGTGAATACTAAAACTGTCTACAAGTTACCATGACTTTCTTAAGATGTAATTGAAGGTTATGAAGGAAAATTGTTGAAAAAGTTGTCTAGTATGAGTTTTCAAAATAGAGATTTCGACATATATTTATTTCTTCATATGATGTAAAATAGAGTCAGAATGCATCTTTTGAGAACACAGCCTCTTAGTCTGTGGTGGCATAAAACTCCTTGAAGGTGCAGGAAAGGATTATTTGTGACAACACTTTAGAGATAGTGAGAAATAAAAGGAAAGAAAAGGATTTTGGAGTAGGGTTACTGGATAACTTATCTAAAATATATCAATATATTACAATTCAACATCAATGTAGAAAAACTAGAAATAAAACAATGTAAAAATTATTGTATATAATAAATGCTTGACAAGATTCTGCAGGAAATTCCACAGAATTGATAAACTCTGTGGTTAGTATATTAAGATGGCTATATAAACATTTAAAGAAAAAAAATGCAGATTGGTGATAGAAATTTCAGAGAGAGATCATTCACAAAATTTCACAAAAAAAAACAACCCAGAGTACAGTGGAATGAGTAACCTGGCTCTGCTTAATTACTTCCTATAGTGCAAAGAAATAGACAATTACTCTCGAAAAAGAGCACAGAGATTGCCGCATTTTTCTTCTTACCTGAAAACCGAGATTCCTCTTGGGAGACATGGAGTGTACGCAATTTCAAGTTATTTTATGTGCAGAAGCCCTGCACTAGAAGAGACTGCTTTTAATGACTAGCTAGAGATTCTTTTCTCTTAATGTCTCAGCTGAGAAGCCTTTTTCCTGAGGACAGTTTCACCTCATGTCTTTGACGTCAGTGCTGCACACCACGAATAGGAAATGCACTTTTTTTTCGTCAGTTCATTTTTGCTTTTGCTGTAGTTTGTTGCATTTCCTAATTTTGTTATTTTTGTTTGCTTATTGACGCTGCCTGGCAGGTGCAGTTTTTAAATGTGCTACAGTGTCTTTCTCCATCTTTCAGGCTGTCATTTGCAAGGTTCTTGCTTTGCACCACAAGTCTGTTACTTCCTCAGAATTGCTAGTATAATTTTTAACCCCTTATGATCACTGCAGATTGCTGTTCACCATTTTTAGAACAGTAAGAACAGGAACATTATGAATAAATTAAACTGCACTATAGCTGCCTATTTTTTTTAATTGTACTGTTATTCCAATAGTACTCACTCTGAAAGACAAACCACATAATAAGATAATGATAAAATGATTAAAATTTTGTATCACTATGATTAATAAGAATCAATTATCATGACTGCTTGTGCATAGAACACCCACTTGTATGTTAAGGCAGGGACCAAACCTGGTCAGGGCATCAGTTCATCACAGTCTACCCTCCTTACACCCATTCACACCAGACCAATTTAGGAGAAGTACATATCATGTATGTATATATTATATAAAGATACATACAACTAGGAAGCAAATGGGGTTGTGGTATATAAGCAATAACTGGGAACCCACAAACCAGAGGTTTCAGGTCCTACCCCTAATTTGCCCCTAAAATACCAGTCCAGATGACTAAATGTTGCCCACACCACATTGAGCTATCCACAGTGGCTAGACACCGTTCATTAACATTGTGTGCTTAATGTGAAATGACTTTAGGCCAACTCTCCAACCAGTAGTATGTTTCAGCCATGAATAATGACCATATTCAAATGAAGCAAATGATCACAAAATGGTAGACAGATTTGATAAGTTGAAATAAGTTTCAGCCAAATAATGCAGCTTATTGGCTTAAATTCAGGACCTAAAACTACTCCAATGCAGTTCATGCATTGTAATGCAATTCTAGGTAACCTGGGTCACCTGCAAGTGTTTCAAAATACATGAATATGAACACTGCACTTTGCATATCTCTTCCTCAGTTCTGATTGCCCTGATAAGGACCTCAGTATTTAAAGGGAAAATAAGGAAGCTCATAAATCTCTCCAATAACAGTCTCATACGGCGACAGTCAAAATTCTCTCCAGTATGTTCTGGTCTGCTTCTGAGCTACACCTGGCATGCATATGATGCAGAAGGTGCAACCTCTTAATCACAAATCACTGGCTCTTCTGAATCCTTACAAGACGTACCTCTATGCTAATATCCTCTCAGACTGATAAACTTCACTAGTTTCTTTAATTTTCTTGGAACTGTAATCTCACCTTTAGGTTGCTTTCAAAGCTTGTGATTGCAGCAGTAGATGGGGGCATTTGTTGGCCAATAATTAGTGAGCTCCATCCAAGCTCCAGCTTCACCTCCTTCGTCCAGAACAATACTTGATGCACTGCTGCAGCTGCAGCAATAGGTGTGTCATTCTCACAATTGCCTCTATTCAGAAGTAAAATGGTCAATACCTATATTTTCCAACTTAGTCTGCTCTACCTACTGCACCACCAGGGAAGTATGGTTTTCGATTTAAATCTGCCAATGTATAGCACATTCACTTCACTCACAATCTGTTGACAATTGCTCCAGTACATACTGGAATTCACAGTCAAATTTCATACTGTAAACAGCAGAAATACAACTCCCAGGTACTCAAATTGGAACTCCTTAAACCTTAACTCCATGTTGTTTATTCCTGAGTTTGATTACTTGCATCAACCATTAAGCACTCACCACTGAATAATGAGTTACCAATGAGTCTTGGTAACCTGTTCCTTGTGAGGTTCTTTTAAGTTTTTATGTAAACATAATATATAAAATAAAGAATTAGTAACAAAATTTGCAACTTGAAAAAATTTGGAAGAAGAAGGAATTAATAAAGAGAAATGGAAATTGTTAGGATGACAATAACTCATACAACTTCCTGCTGTGTGTGATGAAAATGTAGCAGTTAATGAAAAAATGTTATATTTATTTTGAGGGTGGAAATGTTGGCACAATGGCTAGTGTATGTCTCACAGCTCCAGGATGGTGAATTTTTTTGCATAACAAAAAAAGCAGCCTCAGGGAATAAACAGATGGATGGATGAATGGATGTATGTTTTTCAGATGTTCACTTTAAAACAATGATTAATATGTAAAGCATTTGATGCACAGGGCTAAAAAGGGCATAATATTGAAACACTGTCATAAAACACAGCTTTCAGCTTCTCTACAGAACAAGTTTTCAACATTAGATTCATAATCATAAATAAAGACTAGAGAAAATCTGGGACAGATTCTGATGTGAACAGTGATGTTGTTAAGTAATTCTCTGGAGACAGAATGTGAAAACATGAGTTTTTATAATAATACCCATTAATGCTCATTCCACTGAAGAGATTTTTTTACACTTTAAATATGTTTTTGTATAGCTCACATCCCAGCACTGTATAATTAGCACTGTATAGTGTACACAAAAAAAAAGGAAAGCTAATGTGTTTTAAAGCAAAATCAGGAAGCTGCCAAAGGAAACAGTCAAGGTTACTCAGCTCTTCAGATGTGCCGTCAGCAATGCATTCAGGGCTAATTACTTTGTTTTTTTCTGTAACACTGTAATGTTTTTTTGCTTAAAGGTCCTTAAAATAAATAAAACAAAGCAATGAGAAGTGAATAATGATTTTTTTTAATAAAACAATAGTTGTTTTTAAACCACATCTCTTTTTTCAAATGTTAAATACATACTAGTCTGAGCTACTTGAAATTCTCAGATATTATTAAAAAACAAACGTCTTAAGGTTTCCAGCTAGTCCATTGTTATTCCAAGTCCAGTTGTTATGTTTCAGTCATGTTTTATTTGTTTATTCAATCTTTTTGTTGTTTTTAAATATAATTTTTCATATTATGTTATTAATTTTGTTTTGGTGTACAGTATGTTCTGTATACATTTAATTTGCCTAATATGATATGGCTTATCAATTTCATTTACATTTTGCATTAGGATAAGTTTCAAAGTCCGCCTCCTATATTTGAGCCCAGGGTGTCAGGATCACCTGATAATGTAGCTGAAGAGTGACCCCAACTTTATAAAAAAAGAAGCTTTAGGTAGTTCTGAAGCTTCTGTATATTTTTTGGATTCCTAATTTTTTCAGTTTTGCTATTCTTATTCATTATTTATTATTTAAAATTATTCTATTGTTTTAGCCCCGTGTTATGAAGGTGTATGTGTACATAAATTAATTACTGTTTTTTTTTAACACAATGCTACCTAGGTTTTTATGGGTGTCACCATTCTGTGCAAGAACACATAACTAGGTAGCTAGGTAACAATGTCATGTTCAATGATGTCATTGAAGTGATGATTCAATCATGTCTGAGTTTGACTGCTACTCTACTACTTATGCTGTCTGAAGTGTTTTATGTGTCAAATTCTTTGGCTATGATCTCACAAAGGTTTCTTGACTTTGATTTTGGTTCACATTTTTGGCTTAAACATTTATTCGGTTACTTTCCTGATTTTGACAATGTTCTTTTATTTATTTACAGTTCATCTTCTGAAGCATTTTCAAATTTTTGTCCATGATCTGAAGTTTCTCTTCTCTTGGCAGAACACGGGGTTTTTTTTCTGCTTCATGATTTGGAATTTTTTGATTTTAGGTTTAACCTATTTTTGTTCTTTTCTTCCACCTTGCCCCCTTGTTCAATCTTTTTCTGAGTCTTTATAAGTTAGCCCACGCTATGAATGGAATTTTTTTGTATTTTAATCCTCAGAGACATGCTCCCATACCAACCACCTATCCTCTTATTAGGTGAAAAGAAATAGGAAATCAAGTATATATTACTTTATATTGAATTTCAAAATTTACTGAACTTCAGGATGAGTAACATTCTAAGTAAACATTTTGGAGCTTCTTGATATTCGTTTTCCTTGAGTCGCAGTTTTCGCAACTTGAACATTGACATTTTCGTGTGAAGTTGGTCTTGAGAAAGGAACCTAATCTTTCATCGAACACATCTATCTTATTTAAAATTGTCCAAAATGTTTCTAGGGCAAGATCGAACCTTCAAACGTTGCAATCAACCTCCAGTCTCACTAGGCCACATGTTTTGGGCATGTACCAAATTAGCATAATTCTGGACAAAATATTTGAAATGCATATCATACAGCCTTGGTGTCACAATCACTCCTAATCCATTAACAGCTGTGCTTTGTGTACTCCCAGATGGGCTTAAAGTGGAGAAGGACAAACAAACTGTAATTGACTTTACTTCACTATTTGCACATACTGTAGGCTTATCTTGCTGAACTGGAAGAATCCTTGCAAACCTCTTTTAAGTCATTGGAAAAGCAAGAATCCTAGTCCACCTTTTTAAGTCATTGGGTAACTGATGGTATATATTATTTGAAACAGGAAAACATTAAATTCTCACTTAGAGGATCTGTTCAAAACTTTTTTAAAACCTGGCAGGTTATGATTAATAACATTTTAGAATAAGCATTTAAATTGTTGAAGTGGATTCTCCCCCCCTTTTTGTATTCTATCTATTTTTATTCATTTATTTATTTACATATTTTTTACAATTATTAAAGTGCTACTCTGCTGACCTAGCTCTCTTTCTCATGGGTGGGCGTAACTTTGTTTCAAACTGGTTTTGTTAAACTTGACTTGCATGTATGTTTTTTGATTTTAAAAAAATAATATATATATATATATATATATATATATATATATGAAGAGATAAGATTTCAGTGACGATCCAAATGACCAAATGAAACAAATAAATAACTGCTCAGATATGCATAGTTAAAACATGGTCAGCTGAAGAAAAAATATATAAATACTTAATATAACAATTATTGACAACAGACAGTTTTTATATCTATTGCTGGAATTTTTTATTAATTTAAACCTTTTCCTACAAAATGACAATTTTTAAAGTGACTTAAAATCCACTAAATCATAGTTATGTACACCGTTTATTATTTGTGGATTGAATATTAATGTTACATTTGTGTAAGTTGGACATATCTGCTTGTCCAAAGCAGACAAGCATAAAAGCAGAAAAGCAGAAAGCTCTCCTTTCCTAGGAGACAGGTCGAATCTGCCTCTTTAATTAACAGTTTTGTAATAGGAAACAAGCAGACAAGAAGAGAAGAAAACTTACCAATTCCAGAAGGTCTGCCCACATTATAATTTTTGAAGGGATATAATACACTTTTATTCTTACATATCTAAATGACCACATTTTTGCCTACGGAAAAGTAATTTGAAAAAATTGTGGCATTTAATTTGCAATGACTATTACATATATAGAACAGAATAGGTTGTGTTTATAATGCATGAGAGACTTTGTAGAGCACAGAGTGATTACAGATTATTATTATTTTATAAAATATCAATATAAAAATGGCTTAAGGCATCCAAATAGGACCTACCTAAATGATGTCATGACTCCACATGTTAAAACATATGACTGGCTAACTCAAACTCCAGGAGTGCCACCATTTTCATTCCAACTAATTTCTTAAGTATAAGCCATTTCTTTGCTGTTATGTGCAGTAGTTCTATGGCTTTTTAGTAGCACTCTGCCATACAAGCCATTTCCACAATGATTGATTTGATTTTTTTCTGAGAGTACCTTTAAATTGTTTTGTGGATCATACTTTATGGACACATAGTTTTAAACAAGGTCAAGTTAGTTTATCATTGTTTGCTAGCTTTGCAGCTCATTATTGTTTGTCTGCTGGTTGAGCAAAAGAGAAGCAATTATGGATTCAGAATCTTAATAAGTAGGTCAATTAAAATTTAATCAAGAGTAAATGGCTATGCATTAAGAAAGTGGCGAAAATGAAAACCTAAAGCCACTGTTGCCTTACAAGCAACTGAGGTTGACAACCCTAGTAAAGACAAAGCTGAGGGTCCAAAATACACAAGACGTAGAAAATAAGCAAGGCTTGAGAGACTATAAATAATGGTTCAGGCACAACAAAAAAATGATGACTGAGGTCAGGATTCACTTTGCAAACAAATGAGAATAACTGGACCTTAGGTGAATTGTTGCCTTAGCAATAGCAAATAGGACATATGGAAATCTAAACACATCATATTAAGGCTATGGTTGAGGTCGCAGAATATATGAAAAGATGACCTCTACATATAATGTATAACTGCACTACAAATATTCTTTTTAATCTAATGTTGCTACATATGCTCCCGGCATAGGCTCCGGTCCTCCATGAACCTGAACTGGACTAATAAGGTTTAAGAGTGTTAATTTATATTCACTTTGAATGTTTTACTAGCAAACTTAATGTGAAATTGAAATGTAATAATGTACACTAGATCCTTAAGTAATAGGTCACAGTAAAATCCATGGCCATGTGGGAAAATGTGCCTACTATCCAATAAAATACTATATCAATGGTATTCACTGAATGCTGAAATTTCACTGGGCCATTCAAAAAGATACTCGATAGAAGGCTGTGTTGTAGGTATTCCTGACTTTTCTTGAGATGTGTCATTTTATGTTGAGCAGACTATCTCACAGGTGTACCTTTCTTTAAACTGGACCAAAAAAGTAAGCTATTTTTTTCCACTTTAACTGTGTGATTTTCTTTCTATAAGTAATGTAAAATTTCTCATTCAAAGTCAAGAAGGTACAGTAAATGGTCAAACTGAGTTTTTGCTTTGAACCTATGATACTGATTTAGTCCTTCAGCGTGGTCTTCTCTGTGTATATGAACTCATGCTTAATTTATAACATTTGTAAGAACCCAAAGGTTGTTCATGAAGCATTATTCTGAGCTTGCTTCACCTATTTCTAAAAGGACTATGTAAAATAATTTTTTGTAATGGATTAGACATTTGAAATTCAAGATTCCAAGACCAATTTATTAAACGAAAAAATAGTCCCCTTACTCTCATAACAACCTACAGAGAACTCAACAATGCAGTGTCATCATATGAATAAATCATTACTCATAATATTACTAACAACCTCCTGACAGAACACATGCAAAAAACAATTGCCCTGAATTTGAATAAGTCTGAAAATGTTATGTTAATGCAATATTCTCTTATAAATTATATAAGAATCAGAAAAAAAAACTTAAAATCCTCTCCATGCTTACTTGTATTTCTAATGAAGGAAAAAAATTTCATTTCTTTTTTAATCAGGGTTGAGTCCTACCATCAGCCTTATTTTGCTGGGATAGGCTCTGACGTTATAAATGGATTGAATATGCTCATTCTTAATGTGCTGCTGGGCACACTTTGGAATTGTTCCTTTTTAGCATTTTGTTGTGAACTCATTACTTCATAACCCTTGCCAAACCCCAACAACAATCTCATTGTACACCACATAGAATTTCTCTGTCCATCCATCTTCCAACCTATTCTCTTCTTTCATATCTTTCTGGTGAATTTCAGGTTCCACTGTGTATGCTATCCTATGGCACAACTCTAGTCTAAGAGGGTCCAATTACATTATGCATGTGAGGAGCACACCTCCACAGGAATCCGGTGATGGAACATTTGATACATGTAAAACACAAAACACTAATATTAATAGTTCTTTACATTTATTTAGCACTTATCTCACTACTCAAAGCACTTCACACAGGGAGGCCCTACAATGCAAACCCATGTTTGCCTTACTGTGAGGAAACAGCACTACCACTGTGCAACTAAAGCTAAAGTTGTAACAAAAGGGCAAAGGAATTTTTTTTTTTCATAGCTAATAGTATTAGATAGCATTAGAAACACAAATGCTTTTGGTTGATATTGACTGAAATTGACATGTTTCACGGGTTTTCGAGTACATCACATTATACAATCCATTTCATCATTGCATCTGAACTCAACTGTTCATCAGAAGGGTTTATTCTTCTGTCGCTTTATATGACCTTTTATAAAGTTAAACGTTGTTATTTTCACTTCTTGCACCATATGTACCTTATTTACTCTAGAGTGAAAATAGTTTTGCCTTGGCTGCATGAGAGCCAATGAAAAATAGAAGAGGTACTCTTCTGGGAGTATAAACAAATAAGAAAAAAACAGGGCCTTTCTGATATATAAACTGAAATGCCTTCCACTGCATTTGGATTCTAATGCTTTAGCCAGAATTCTTCTATTGTCACTGTGTTATGACCCTCATAGAAAGTGAAGTCACCTCAGATAAATGCAATACAATCCACAGGGGATGCACAAACCAGTGTGTTTCTTTGTGCCGGTCCCAAGCCCAGATAAATGGGGAGGGTTAAGTCAGGAAGGGCATCCGGTGTAAAATTTTGCCAAATCAATATGCGGACAACAATACAAATTTCCATACCGGAATGGTCGAACCCCAGGTTAACAACGACCGCCACCAGTACTGTTAGCCAACAGGTTACTGGCGGAAATTGGGCTACTATTGGCCGAAGAAGAAGAAGGAGAAGAAGAGGGGGAGACGTGTCCGGAGGCAGGAGGAGAGGAGGAAAGTAAAGAGAGTGGAACTGAGGGTAGGAATTTTAAATGGTGGCAGTATGACTTGTAAGGGGAGAGAGTTAGCAGATATGATGGAGAGAAGGAAGGCTGATATATTGTGCATGCAAGAGACTAAATGGAAGGGGAGTAAGGCCGGGTGGATTGTAGGTGGATTCAAATTGTTCTATCATGGTGTGGATGGAAGGAGAAATGGGGTAGGAGTTATTCTGAAGGAACAGTATATCAACAGTGATTTGGGGGTTAAAAGAGTGTCAGGCAGAGTAATGATTCTGAAGCTGGAAATTGGAGGTGTGATGATGAATGTTGTTAGTGCATATGCACCGCAAGTTGGGTGTGCGAAGGGTGAGAAAGAAGATTTTTGCAGTGAGTTGGATGAAGTGATGAACTGTGTACCCAAGGGACAGAAAGTGGTGATTGGAGGGGGCTGGGCGGTCTCATGGTCTGGAACCCCTGCAGATTTTATTTTTTCTCCAGCCATCTGGAGTTTTTTTTTTGTTTTTTCTGTCCTCCCTGGCCATCGGACCTTACTTTTATTCGATGTTAATGAGTTTTGTCTTATTTTTCTTATTTATTTATTTTGTCTTTTATCTCTTTCTTCGTCATGTAAAGCACTTTGAGCTACATTATTTACATGAAAATGTGCTATATAAATAAATGTTGTTGTTGGAGCGGATTTCACTGGGCATGCTGGTGAAGGGAGCAGTGGAGACAAGGAGGTGATGGGTAGGTATGGTGTCAAGGAGAGGAATGAAAAAGGTCAGAGGATAGTGGATTTTTTTTGCCAAAAGGATGGACATGGCTGTGGGGAATACGTATTTTAAGAAGAGGGAGGAACATAGAGTTACGTACAAGAGTGGAGGAAGATGCACACAGGTACATTACATCCTTTACAGAAGAGTTGATCTGAAGGAGATGTGGTATAGCGGATCCACAGCTCTCTCTCAGCAAAGGCCAGTTGTTTTTAAATAAATAATCAACGCGCTCACGGCTTAGTGGGGGGGTGTGGTGGCTGTAGCAGATCTCAGGGCAATCTGCGGTGTGGGCGTTTCTCACCTGAGTGCACAGGTGAGAGACTGCCCACATCGGTGATTGTTCCTGGGGTTGCTAATGTGCTGCAACTGCTATGGCCCCTCTCAATATATAGAAGCGTGAGTTGATTAGGAGAGGAAGAAAAAGAAAAAAAAAAGGAAACAGAAAAAGAAGAGAAGGAAACGGAGGTTGCAGGAGGAAGCAGGAAGCGAGCGAGTGAGCAAGTCGGTTCAGGAGAGCGAGCAAGAGTAGGCTCGCGGCAGTTGAGCAGGTCGCCTGGGTGTCTGGCTGACACCCGGGGAAGTAGTAGTTGTGGTCGCTCCCGCAGAGTTTGCTTTAGGGGGCGGGAGTGACCGGAAGGCGGGTGACTCTCCACTTAAGGCCACAGAAGGCAGCGGAAGTCGGGACTTGGGACGTGGTGTCCCCTGCGTGACAGCTTTGGTCGCGGGGGAATTCCCAATCAACTGTCCGGAGGAGCCGAACGGAGCCAAGGATCAGTGAGGCAATCGGAACAGCAGAAGCAGGCACAAAGTAGGTCAGCTGCATGTAGGGCGATTCCCCTATTGAGTCCAGATGGGAGAAGTAGGGGGTCGCCAGTAGTAGAAACAGGATGCACCGGATTTTTAAAAGGACAGCTTCCATCATGTTTTTAACCTTGTTGTTTTAAGAAGATTTTTCTAGTGTTTTAAAATCCACTTCACTTCTGTTTTATGGATTATTTATTTAATGAAGATCTTTTTGAACTTTTGAATCACTGCACTATTTATTTTGAAACACTGCTTTATTGTTGACTGTTTTTAATGAAAGCACTTTTGTACTTTTTATATCATCCCCTTGCTCCATTGTTATTGCCTCACTGTCTAGCTCATCGGGAGCATTACCAATGGTGTTGAGTTCAAGGGCTCTCGAACATCAGATGGGTGCATGAAGCTGAACCCGTATTGTCACAGGAGACTGAAGACTGCAAAGTGGTGGCTGGGGAAAGTGTAGTTAAGCAGCATAGGATGGTGGTCTGTAGGATGATGTTGGAGATCAAAAAGAAGAAGAGAGTGAGGGCAGAGCAAAGGATCCAATGGTGGAAGTTGAAAAAGGAAGATTGCAAGGTTGAGTTGAGGGAGGTGGTGAGACAGGCACTGGGTGGCAGTGAAGAGTTACCAGACAGCTGGGAAACTACAGCAGATGTAGTAAGGGTGACAGCAAGAAGGGTGCTTGGTGTGACATCTAGAAAGAGGAAGGAGGAAAAGGAAACCTGGTGGTGGAATGAGGAAATACGGGAGAGTATACAGAGAAAGAGGATGGCAAAGAAAAAGTGGGATAGGCAGAGAGATGCAGAAAGTAGACAAGAGTACAAGGAGATAAGGTGCAAGGTGAAGAGAGAGGTGTCAAAGTCTAAAGAAAAGGCGTATGATGAGTTGTATGAGAGGTTGGACACTAAGGAGGGAGAAAAGGCCCTGTACTGATTGGCTAGACAGAAGGACCAAGCTGGGAAAGATGTACAGCAGATTAGGGTGATAAAGGATAAAAATGGAAACGTACTCACAAGCGAGGACAGTGTGTTGAGCAGATGGTAAGAGCACTTTGACAGGCTGATGAATGAAGAGAACGAGAGAGAGAAGACGTTGGATGATGTGGAGATAGTGAATCAGGAAGTGTAATGGATTAGCAAGGAGGAAGTAAGGACAGATTTGAAGAGGATGAAAAATGGAAAGGTCGTTGGTCCAGATGATATACCTATGGAAGCATGGAGGTGTTTAGGAGAGATGGCAGTGGAGTTTTTAACCAGATTGTTTAATGGAATCTTGGAAAGTGAGAGGATGCCTGAGGAGTGGAGAAGAAGTGTACTGGTGCCAATATCTATACTAATAAAAGGCAAAGCCCTCACTGACTCACTCACTCACTG
Source organism: Polypterus bichir lapradei (assembly GCA_026402145.1). NCBI lineage: Eukaryota > Metazoa > Chordata > Cladistia > Polypteriformes > Polypteridae > Polypterus > Polypterus bichir. The sequence goes on along the minus strand of JANRMT010062796.1, from coordinate 37,151,717 downwards.
ACTGACTGACTGACTGACTGACTGACTGACTGACTCATCACTAATTCTCCAACTTCCCGTGTAGGTAGAAGGCTGAAATTTGGCAGGCTTATTCCTTACAGCTTCCTTACAACAGTTGGGCAGGTTTCATTTCGAAATTCTGTAATGGAGATGAGCGTGAAACCCGTGAGGGCGGAGTTTCGTGTGACATCATCACGCCTCCCACGTAATCACGCAGTAGGTAGAAAACCAGGAAGAGGCCCAAAAAGCGCTGAAGAAAACATGCATTATATAATTGAGAAGGCAGCGAAACAATAAGAAGCGAGCGAGTGACATATACAACCATATTCATGAGTTCTGCTACTTCGGAAACAAAGCACGATGTAAACCTAAACTTTAAATTAAGTTCATAGACAGGCTGCCGCTAGCGTTTGTAATTTAGTGCCTGCCCATATAAGGCCGTCCGTCAGCGGCAATCCAATAGAAACACTGCCACGGGTAAATATTCAC
>JANRMT010062796.1:37122092-37150828 GCA_026402145.1 Polypterus bichir lapradei | reverse complement strand
TAACACACTACTTCTCCGCTGCGAAGCGCGGGTATTTTGCTATTTAAGAATAAGGGAGATGTGCAGGACTGCAGTAACTACAGGGAAATAAAATTGATGAATGTTGATGAATGAAGTTATGGGAAAGAGTAGTGGAAGCTAGGTTAAGAAGTGAAACGACGATTAGTGAGCAGCAGTATGGTTTCATGCCAAGAAAGAGCACCACAGATGCAATGTTTGCTCTGAGGATGTTGATGGAGAAGTTTAGAGAAGGCCAGAAGGAGTTGCATTGTGTCTTTGTGGACCTGGAGAAAGCATATGACAGGGTGCCTCAAGAGGAGCTGTGGTATTGTATGAGGAAGTCGGGAGTGGCAGAGAAGTACGTAAGAGTTGTTCAGGATATGTACGAGGGAAGTGTGACAGTAGTGAGGTCTGCAGTAGGAGTGATGGATGCATTCAAGTTTTTAGGTGGGATTAAATCAGGGATAGGCTCTGAGCCCTTTCTTATTTGCAATGGTGATGGACAGGCTGACATGAGATTAGACAGGAGTCCCCGTGGACTATGATGTTTGCTGATGACATTGTGATCTGTAGCGATAGTAGGGAGCAGGTTGAGGAGACCCTGCAGTGGTGGAGATATGCTCTAGAGAGGAGAGGAATGAAGGTCAGTAGGAACAAGACAGAATACATGTGTGTAAATGAGAGGGAGGTCAGTGAAATGGTGAGGATACAGGGAGTAGAGTTGGCGAAGGTGCATGAGTTTAAATACTTGGGATCAACAGTACAGAGTAATGGGGATTGTGGAAGAGAGGTGAAAAAGAGAGTGCAGGCAGGGTGGAATGGGTGGAGAAGAGTGTCAGGAGTAATTTGTGACAGACGGGTATCAGCAAGAGTCAAAGGGAAGGTCTACAGGATGGTAGTGAGACCATCTATGTTATATGGGTTGGAGACGGAGGCACTGACCAGAAAGCAGGAGACACAGCTGAAGGTGGCAGAGTTAAAGATGCTAAGATTTGCACTGGTTGTGACGAGGATGGATAGGATTAGAAATGAGTACATTAGAGGGTCAGCTCAAGTTGGACAGTTGGGAGACAAAGCCAGAGAGGCAAGATTGCGTTGTTTTGGACATGTGCAGAGGAGAGATGCTAGGTATATTTGGAGAAGGATGCTAAGGATAGAGCTTCCAGGGAAGAGGAAAACAGGAAGGCCTAAGCGAAGGTTTATGGATGTGGTGAGAGAGGACATGCAGGTGATGGGTGTAACAGAACAAGATGCCAAGGACAGAAAGATATGGAAGAAGATGATCCACTGTGGCAACCCCTAACGGGAGCAGCCGAAAGAAGAAGAAGAATTGGTTTTATCAATATATGTTTCTACCTATTAACAAATTCAGGACAGCACTACGGGGCCTCTCCTTCTATTGACTCCACCAGTTAGGGTGCCAGTCCATCACAAGGTACACACAGGCAGACATTCATGCTGATATAGGGCCTGTTACAGGTGTCTATTAACGGAAACTGCAACTTTTTTGGAAGTGGGTGGAAATGTTTATTATAGTAGAACTATTTACAAACTGGGTTAATCAGCAAAATCCACATATACAGTGAGCAGGCCAAAATATAAGTATATATATATAAGTATATATACTGTCAAACATGCGTGCCGGAGGGTCACCTACCGAGCTCATCCAAAGTAAGCAGTACCACCCCGGAACTCAAGGGGATGCAGTTGTCATCTCATTTTCTGTACACAGTTCCAGGAAGACGCCCAATGAGAGCAACTGACTCCACCCCTTACTGTCTGAGGACTGTAAATTTGAGTCGCTCCTGGATGGGGTCATCTCATTTAGTTGTAGTTTCATTACAGGGCGGAGGTCTACCCCGATTGACTGCTCAGACAAGCATCTTTTGTTTCAAAATCATTGTTAAAAATGGTGACCCAGCTGTCACCCCAACATTTATTCTTTGTAATACCATATGTGTGTGTGTATATATATATGATACAGTACCTGCCAAACAATACAAAGAGTACACAACAGGTGCTTCGGCCTAATTGTGACACATCACATGTATACACGCAATTGCTTCCCTATACCGGGATTGAACCTCAGACGTCAGCTTCTGAGGCAAAGACTCTGATGTTGCGCCACAGCAGCTGGTTTGCGTATTTGACAGGGTGAAGATTGGAGTATTATATGCATATGTCTGAATTACAATCTGATTACCTGGATGGTTACCTACCGGGTAACACTTGTGGATAGTCGGCCATTCGGCAAATATCCACCACGTCCCCTCACTTGAGAGAAGCAGATCATAGATACATGCACCTTATTGTCAAAGTTATCGTCAGGCAAAACAACACAGAAACACAGGAAACCACTAGAAAGTAGAATTAAAAATCTAAAAACTTAAAAGCCTGTTCTACTTCCATTACAGGACAGAACCATGAATGCACTGTATAGCACAAGCCCAGGAAAAACACTAGACGTCAATATAAGATAACATGTCTCCACAAGGTAAGAAATTATGAAAAGGGGGTTGTGATGAATGTCTAAATGGGACAGTCCCAGGGACAGAACTTTGCCTACAAAAAATCTTCAGGTAATATACAGCCATTTAGAGAATTCTTATGAAAAGTTTAAGGATGAGCTTTAACTGTTTCACCTACCCAAAGACTCTGTTAACTAACCACAGACAATTCTCTTGTAACTTGTACTACAGTAAAATATTTTGAGGCATGTCCTGTGCCAAAAATATTACTAAAAGATTTATTTTCTTGATTTCCCTAGAAGAAGAAAAAATATATATGGCATTTAATTTTAAAAAATCCCTGCATAAATATGGAAAAGCAAACAAATGACAAAACCCTTAAAGTTGCATTTTTAATACATAAATTAAAGTAACAATCAAGATGACTAATGCTGAATAAATGAAGGTGATTAAAATGATGAGAACTGATTAAGCTGTGGACCACCAGAGTGGCTTAATTTACACTACTTACCACTGGGCTTCATTTTACTTGATTTACTTCACCATTAACACAAAATGTATGGGCAGTAAATTAATTTTTATGTAAAGAACTTAACAACTACATTTATTGATACAGGACATTTTCATACACAGAAATAGCTCAAAGTCATAATAATAGCTAAATCAAGAGAAAGAAATTAAATATACTCTCCACTTTAATTATGAGTAGTCTTTAAATGTGGATTTGTAATTTCAACATTGGTACATACAAAAAAACCTATCACATTATTAATGACTGAAATAATTAACATGCTTTTCACAAAGAGTCAGTAAGCTGTTAGAATAATACATCTACTTTTCATTCAGCAGTAAAACATTTCAATTAGTACAGCATAGCTTAAGTTAAAGGAAAACAATTATAAATGACATTACATACAGTATTTATAAACACAAATATATAAATACCCAAACTCAAAATTGTTTTATAAAATAAGGTTTTATAAAAATTTTATAAAATATATTGATATTTTTTTAAATCTGTCACATTGTCATTTAAAAATGTACAAAGCACCTAAGCCCGTGCAACTCAATTTGCATAATTATTATTATACTAAAAGCTGTCATATCATAATTCCATAGAAATTAACTGAGCCAGAAACTAACTGCATTTTAAGACTGGTCAGCATTTTTATTACTGTGATGAAATCAAAGGGCATTAAACTAAAATAGTTAAATTAGTCTTCTGGAAAATCCAATCCTACAGTTGGTTACTAAAATGACATTTCTTGTGGAAATCAAATAGAATCTTTTAATAAGATCCTAATTCTGATATTGATAAAAGCATTACAAAGTACAAGAATTTTTGTGGTAGAGTTTCACAGTTTTACATGTTTATTGTAGAAATTGCTCAAAGGTATGTGAAAATGAAACAACATTAATGAAAGTGATCACCTACCTAAAGCTTAATTTGGTGTCTGACAACATTTTCAAGCCTGATTTGTTTCTCTATTGTAACAAACTTTTCATTAACTCTTTCGCTTTCCATCTAAAATGTTTTCTTTATTTCACCTTTGTATTAAACCATGAAAATAATATTACAGTGATCCCTCCTCGATCGCGGGGGTTGCGTTCCAGAACCCCCCGCGAAAGGTGAAAATCCGTGAAGTAAAAACCATACGTTTATATTGTTATTTTTATATTGTCACGCTTGGGTCACAGATTTGCACAGAAACACAGGAGTTTGTACAGACAGGGACTTTAAAACACTGCAAACAAACATTTGTCTCTTTTTCAAAATTTAAACTGTGCTCCATGACAAGACAGAGATGACAGTTCCGTCTCACAATTAAAAGAATGCAAACATATCTTCCTCTTCAAAGGAATGTGCATCAGGAGCAGAGAATGTCAGAGAGAGAGAGACAGAGAGAGAAAAGCAAACAATCAAAAATTAATAGGTGCTGTTCGGGCTTTTAAGTATGCGAAGCACCACGCGACAAAGCAGCCGCAAGACAGGGAGCAATGTGAAGGTAGTCTTTCAGCATTTTTTAGAGGAGCGTCCGTATCCTCTAGGCCAGTGTGCGAACAGCAACTCTGCTCACACCCCCTCCGTCAGGAGCATAAGAATGTCAGAGAGAGAGAGAGAAAAGCAAAAAATCAAAAATCAATAGGTGCTGTTCGGGCTTTTAAGTATGTGAAGCACTGTGTGGGAAGCATATCGTATATCATTGAGGAGTTTTATTTAATACGTAATATGTGCTCTGATTGGGTAGCTTCTCAGCCATCCACCAATAGCATCCCTTGTATGAAATCAACTGGGCAAACCAACTGAGGAAGCATGTACCATAAATTAAAAGACCCATTGTCCGCAGAAATCCGCGAACCAGCAAAAAATCCGTAATATATATTTAGATATGCTTACATATAAAATCCGCAATGGAGTGACGCCGCGAATGTCGAAGTGCAATATAGTGAGGGATCACTGTATAATGACATCAGTGCTCAAATAGATATTTTTGGTGAGTTACTCTTTTTTAAGGAAAACATTAATGGTGCATAGCCTATATGAAACTAAAAGAGATAAAATTGGTTAATTCTACATTACACACAGTTTATTTCCTTTTCTTTTTATTTTTCATAACTGATTTAAACTTAACCTTGTTTGCTTCCAGGTGGTTCTTGGGTTGTTGGTACTTTTGCATGTTTTTATGTTAAATATATGCCCAGTTTTGGAGTTGTATTGAAATAGTTCTTGCCTTCATCAAATGGTATTCATTTTTATTCCTTTTCATTTTTTACAGCTGTAACTACCGTATGTTGCATATTTAACTTACTATTTAACTTTACAGTATGTAAAGGATACTGTAATGTTTGTAGTAATTCATATTTTTTCAAAGAAAACAAGTTACTTTGAATAAAGTCATTCATATTAGCTAGCATATTCATTTCACAGCTTGGCTCTCAAGAACACCATTGATTGGGTTCTGATTGAAATCAAATCACTATCCTTTAAGAAAATGTGTGTTTTTATCGATCTAGGGCTGTGAAAATATAATTTGCTGTGATTAACATCATTGTATATATTTTCATAGTCTTCACTTATTGCAAAGGCTGGACTGTCTTTTTACATATAAAATTAATTAACGTTATTCCAAGGTGCTTGGTTTAAAATGTCACTCCATTCCAATATGCACTCCCCACCTTTTTATCCAATGGGGTGCACTGCGTCTCCTAATATTAAATGCACGTATGTGTTCATATAAAACAAAGGGGTTCGCTAAATTGTAGATTCTAACTTCTGTTTGATTTTATACCATTCCCAATTGGCAATACTGTTTCATCCACTACATATTGTATACATTCAAACCTGCAATGGCATGGCAGGGGCAAACCTTGGGATTAAGTCTATGACCAGTAGGATAAGACTTTCAAAGACTGTTTTTTTTATTGTACATCATACTGAAACATTGTATGCCAAGAATAACCCCATAGCAGACTGGGTGTGCCATTTGAAAAGCTCTGTTGTGAAGAATGAATAGTCCTCTGTGTATTTTGATACATTTTCTTCATTTGTCCAAGTTTCGCAGATATTGTTCATTGTCTCAGCTTCATTTCTCAAGGCACATCTGAACAGAATCCTTATCTTTGTTTTTGCCTCTCATAAAAATAAATATTCTGTTATGCAACCTTGAAATGGATTAAAAGCGTTTGACAATAGATGGAAAAACTATAAGAAACACCACCGTCAGTAATGAGCTGTGACTGTAACCCTAATCCTTTCTTAAACTCACCTACAGCTCCTGTATCTGTGGTTGTTGCTATGCAATGCTTATTTTGCTGTATTCATGTTATGTAGAGAAAGACAACAAAAATTGGGGAACTCCAACAGTACTATTGTGCGAGCATTGTGCTTGTACCTAGAGTTTGTCTTGTTAGTAGCTGATGTTTTATGGGATTTACTCTAATGTTTTGATCCTTAGCTTATTATTTGGAGAAATGAGTTTACTATATAGTCTTTTGGTTGTTTTATTTTTCCTTATGACCACCGGAATGTGCTTTGACTACACTTTTTTGTATCTGCTCTTTTTTTTATTTGACCATGACCATCAATATCACAAGATAATAAAATTATTATTATTTATCATTAATGGTTTAATGGATAATTTCTGGGCTAACCATTTGTCCCAGATCTTTTTCCCTTTCTGGGTATTCTACAGAGTAGGACCCATTATTTTTATATCATATAACACTCCCCTAACCACATCTGGGCCTCCTCCTCTCCATCTCCATTTTGGTGTACATCTACACCTAATCATCCTCTGCCTTTTACTCCACATGCTCAAGTGACTTTAGCCTACTTCTTCTCAATAAAATACCGATTGCCTCCACACCTACTTTTTCTTAAACACTTCACATGTCTACCTGATTGTTCTCATCTCCATTCTTTACAGCTTTGTTTTGCGTTTCGCTCTCATTGGCCACTTTTCACTCCCATAGAGCATGCTGCTCTTTTCATGAGTCTTTTAGGAGTCAAAATGGAGCAGCACTCAGAGTTTCCTCTATGCATCTTAGCTATCACTACGATGTCTGCACATCAATCTGCATTCAAAATGTCACCTACTACAAGTAGCAGAAATTTCCAACTTAACATTGCTGATATCTGAATTTATTTTGCAGTCCTTTTTCCCTTATTCCACAACAGTAGCACTTGCCAGCTGCAGAGAGCCCTTCACACCACTAAATCACTAAATAAAGACCATTCATTGGATTTCCTGTTTCCCAACACCTTTCAAGCACATGCTGTAAGGCCATACATCCTCCTGCTCCATGTCTCCTGCTGCTTCGCCTCCAGCTCTGACCTTGATCATTCCTGTGGTTACCTTGAGGGCCTTTTGCTTACAAATTAGCTTTACACAAAATAAAGAAATGTTAAACAGTGTTAAATTTGCAAGTGCATCTTGGATGATATATGCCTAAAACCAACAGAGGAAATACCTTCATGTATGCAGTGCAATGCAAGACATCATAATCCTTAAGCATGTTAATTCATGGTAGACCAATTCCTAAATTAGTCCTCAAAAATTAAACAAACTATAGTGACACTCTGCTTCATAAAAGGTTAGAACTTATTTTGTGGCAACTGAAAATAGTTCAGTCTGATTAGGAAAGCCCCACCTCTTGGTTTCGCTAAAAATAAATAAGTTTTGCACTGCCTCTGTTAATCTTGTAAGAAAAAGGCAGAGTAATGTGAATGCGTTAAGAACATTTTTTGTTGACTTGACCCTAAAGACATAAAAACTGCCCAGAATCATCCAGTGTGGTTTGCACAAGCTGACCAAAACTGCTTAAATACTATAAGAAAATTTCATAAAGGTTTTTGCTATAAATTACGTGTAAAATGCATTCTATTAGAAATTATTACAGGGCAAGTTATTATGGCATTTTGATATTTGAGCACAGAATTGTTCCTATGGAGGCCTAATTGTGTGCTCAACATCAAAAATTCAGTTTAGCTAGGATATTGCATGACATGTTTAGTTATATTAGGGACACAAAACTTTTCACCCTTGATGGGCCATATAAAGTTGAACACGAATCAAACAACTGAACAGCAAATTGACTGCTGCCCAAATGCTGGCGCTGCACCTTACTAGCAGACACTGACAGGGCACTAAGTACTAACATGTAGCATTTCAACTAGAGACAGGGAGGTTAGGAGCACACGCTGATACAGTGCATTGCCCTACCCACCACATGACTAACCACCTCAGGATCCCAGGTTAGGATCTGAGTGCAGGCTGCAATGTGTGACACCTCATCACCACACTAGTTCAGATGGAATGGAACAGTGTGAAGTTTTTTATGGTGGCTGGAGTGCCAATTTTGCCACCAACCCCCAGGTTTTTACCTTTAGGTTAGAGGGACTACATGCAGGGCTGGATGCAGATTAAAGTCATTCCCAGAACAGAGCAATCACATGAGTAGTTTAAGGTTATTATGAGGGATGAATCATTTTAGGTTGAAGTTTTCTCCCACTTGTTAATTACATAAACCTTGCATTGTATTTAAGTGGTTAGCTCTTCTGTGCCACTGACAACATCCTGTGTTCAAATTCCCTGCTTAGTCACTGCCTGTGTGAAGTTTGTATGTTCTCTTCTTATCTGTGTGGGTTTTTCTCTGGTTATTTCAGTTTACCTTCCACAACCCAAAGATGTGTCTGTGTGTATTAGGTTCATTGGCTTCTTATATGTGATCCCTGATGTCTAGTATAGACTTGGTTCTTGCCAAACACTCAATTCTGTCAGAATATGTCCAAGCAATTGTAGCTCAGAATTAAATTAAGTGTATTTTAGAATGTTATATTAAAATGATTAATAGGGTTTTGGTGCTCCAATCTCCAGTCTATTGCTCAGCCACCTAAAGGCTTTTATTTACTTTTAAAATATTGCAAGTGACAATAATGTTTGTATCAATGTTAAAATTGTTAACCTATCAATTAGGTTTTTGCCAGTTACGTTTGAATTGCGAATCACTTTGGATTTTTTACCATTCATTTGTTTTATGAGGAAGACAATACAGTATACAGTAGTTTGGTGTTTTTTCTATCAAATATTTATCAAAAGATTGAAAACAGCAAACACCTTAGCAGAACCAAAAGCAAGTCACATATAATAAAATAAAAATCCTTTACACAGCAAATCACCCCGCAATTCAAAATCTGGATTTAGAATCCTGATCCTACAGAGACCAGGATTCTAAATAGCAACAGATGAGGAACCCGATTGGGCCCCAATAAGGAAGGAAAAAACTAGTGGACAAAACTGTGGTATGGACCAGAGGGTACACATCCCACAACAACACCCTAACCCCTTCCCAGCCCACACACACCAGCTGTATTTATATCTGACATTTTAGCAATATAGATGCCAGAAGCCCCATTGATCCTAGCCACTGAGAGTTCCAGAAGAGTCAAATTGCAAAAGGAACATTTCCAGGCAGAGAGTGAAATAGCAGCTGCAGATTTTCAGCATGAGACCAAAGCAAGATATTGTCCTTAATCCCTACTGGATAACAAAAAGAAGAAGAAACAAACAGAGGTCTAGTAGTAAAAAAAATGTGAGGAAGAACACGAATGCTGGGAAAGAAAGTGGATGGAGGAAAATTAGAACATTGTAGATGTCTATTCTGGGTACTCCCTGTTCCCCAATTTCCTCCCACAATCCAAAGATGTGCAAGTTAGGTGAATTGGCATTGCTAAATTGCCCCTTATGTGTGCATGAGTGTGTGTGCATGTGTTTGTCCACCTTGTAATCAATAGGTGCCCTACTTAGGTGTTGTTCCTGCCTCACGCCCAGTGATTGCTGGGATAGGCTCCAGTTGCCCCACAACCCTACCCTGGATAAGTGGGTTAGGAAAATAGTTGGGTAGAATGATGGATGTTCTATGCTCTGGAATGGACATGGTGTTTTCTTAGGGGTTGGGTCCTGTTTTGTCTTGCTATTGGGATAGGCTCCAGCCCTTGAGACCATGGATTAAGCAGACTTGAAATTGTCATACTATATTTTCTGCTAAAGATAAATCAACAAAAAAAAAATGAGTCAGCCATTTTTATGTAATACCGTTAAATAAATCAGAATTTCAATTTTACTTAAATCGATTATTTGATTAAATTCTTATTTAATGCAATGTTTAGTTAATCTGGACTGTGAAAATCAATTTGTGTAGAAAAGGAAAAACAAATTAAGGTTCTTGCTATAAGACTAGCTGAAATTAAAAGTGCAGCATTAGTAATCCAACAAGGCTCAAGCTAATACTTATGTAGCTTTTATAATTCAGAATTACAAATACTCACTGCAGAAATACGAATAATCATCACCTGTGCAGCACCTGCTTTAACTTTTACACATCCAAGTTTTTACAACGTGCATGCAATGAAGAAGCAAATGTTCACTGTATGATCCACTAAAGTCATTTGCAAGATCAATAATCTCTGCCCTTTGTGACCCCTATGACTCCAACTTCTGCAGAAATGTGTCACACCTCTTCTGTGCTCTGATCACTCTTCCTATCCATGAACATCGTTAATCTACCAAAGCCACAACTGCACATATTCCACCTTTCATCTTTGAACGCAAGAATCTCACTCAACAATCAAAACACCCACATTTGCAAGGGCCACTGAATAAACTGAGATATCAAAAATATGAGTAGCACTTCGCTTAAAAGATACTCTTTCACATTATATGTTTTAATCAAACTTTGTTTGCTCTGAAAAAATATTGTTTGAAAGCTAAATAATCACAGGGAAATTTTGCTAACTCAGCACAGGTAGTGGCTAAGTGTTCAGACCCATTCAAATCATGCAAAATATTTCACAGCGGGATAGATGCTTTAGAAGTGTCATATTAATCATAATTGTTTATTTGTTTACTCTTTACTCCAAATTTTAGAATTCTATACATTCTATGGAAAATGTGAGGCAGTAACACACCCTATGTTTGACACCAGTCCACTGTACAGTACACAACATTCATCACCCCATTTCATCAGATCATCACAATGATCTTGTGCCTATTTTAGCAATATTGGGAGCTTGGTAGGAATCAGGACAGTATGGGACACCAGTACATTAATGAGCATTGTAATACACACTCCCTTAAGATAGTTTGGAGTCATCATTTAATGTATCATGTGCACTTTTGACATATAGGAAATTAAAGAAAACTAGTTTTCATGATTGGCATGCCAGTACTGTGTGTTTTCTGGACTACAAGAATAAACTAGAGTATCAAAATATCACAGATACTGAACTAAAAACAAAAAAAGAATATGTTTCTGTTTTCACAAAGTAGCCTGTTTTAAAGTCAGTCATTAATGTGTTGTGTATGGCTGTTCATGTGTTCTGTACTGGATGGTAGCACTGTTAATACTGCTGCAGTCTTGGGTTTAAATTCTGTCTATGCATAGTCTGCACCATCTCTCTGTTTCCATGTGAATTTTCTCAGAGTAACCCATTTGCCTGCTATACTGCAGAGACTTGTGTGTTAGGTTAACTCTTTCATGGCTGAAGTCGACTTTTGTTGAAATTCAGGGGTAGAGGACGGTAATTGGCCGTAAACTGCGAACAAAACTCGCTCTTACTTTTTAGTTCAACTCTCTTTTCTTGAAGGAAAGTCACGTAGCTTTGTTGATTTGACCTCAATTCCCTGCGTGTGCGTGAGTAGCGAAGAGCAAACAGCCTCTAAAATGGCATAGACATCTGGCGAGACTAAAGCAAATGTGCAAAGCAAAATTCTCCATGGACGTTTTACGTATTATCACTGAATTGGACTCTGACTTTTCGAACTCCAAGTCATCTGGACAAAAGTGAGGTACCAACATCAGCCTATCGGTCCCCAGCTGACCGTGGTGCTGAACACGTTTGTGTAGCTAATACGCCTATAGCAGCGTTCACCTAGGAGGACCACCACTTATGATGACAAGAGGTACAAGCCATATTGTGTCACACCGCAAATGTTGTGTGAAGACCGAGAGGTAGCTTGCCCACCGTGCATTTCTACTGGCCATCGAGCCGTCCCTGCGCTGTCACTGCTGCCAGAGATTCCAAGCTGGCACCAACAGCAGCCACAGCACATAGCAATAGATATTTTATGTTGATTTATATGTGAAACCAGTGCATTGTGTGCTTTTCAGAAAAATATTTAGCCCTCAAAGAGTTAATTGGCCCAGTGTGACTGTATGAACCCTGTGATGAAATGGTGTTCAAACATGAATGGCTTGATAAGAGGTATATAACACTGCCCTAATATAACCTAAATGTCTTTGGTTCGTTTTACTGTATATTTCTTCGCATTCCTAAATAAGAACATTAATGTCAGAAACTCCTTACTACAGTACACTTCTGTAATCAGCCTTTGTCATTTAATATAGTTTACTACCAAATACTGGCTTACCTCAACGCCCCGTGGTTTAGTCACTTTCTTTATCTTCATTGATGTATCCACTGTGGAAGAAAATAAGAAAAGGTATATGTTTAAGCATTCACATCTCTCAAGCCGGAATAAATTACAAACATTGTCAGGGATAAGACAAGCAAAATCAGATTGTAAGAAGAAAAAATGTGAGGACTAATACAGTAAATGTGAACACAGCATGTGTTTAAGTAATGGAGTGTGGCTGAGGAATATTCATTATCTGAAACTGCACCGCTGGACAGTATGACAATTGAAATTGTTTTCCCTTTTGTTTTAAAAAATGGGATTTTTAAAATAGGGCATGATACTAATCTGAAGCAGATCAGACATTTCAAAAGTTGCATAGCATATAGGGAATTAATAATGTATTACTCATAGTCATTTTTTCCATGAAGGCTGCATATTGTAACTGTGTAGTGTAAAAGGAAGCCCTATTTTAGCAGCAAAGCCGGCTTCAAATCATAAAATGCCATGACTACAGAAACCTCTGGTGGCCTCACCATATTGACTTTCTGTCCATTTCAGAGCCATTTTCGGAGACTAACCTTCTCATTTCCAAAGCCCTGAAATCGAAAACCCCAGAATACCTGACTAAATTGCCTATTCCATACAAACCCATGAGATTAATGAGGGCTTCTGAAGGCAGTCATCTCAGTGTTCTGCTCCAGCGTTGACCTTCTCAGACACTTCTCACAGTTTCTCTCCCTCAAGCTCCTCCTTTCTTCACTAATATTCAAATCTTAACCAAAAAGCCATCTTTTGTGCAGCTGTCTCTTAATTAAACAGCATGTGGAAACTGTGCCTCCAATTAGCTGTGAACCACCCAATCTCACTGAGATTGCACAGGTGGTGAACTAACTGAGGGTTGGGAAGGCTGCAAGGATCTGTGGTGAACTTCTCCAGGCTCCTGGCATCATCCCAACTGACTGGAAAATGGGGCTTGCCGTCCCTATCTGGAAAGGAAGGGTGATCGCCAGGACTGCAGCAACTACGGGAGGTAACACTGCTCTTGGTGCCGGGCAGCGTCCTTGCTAGGGTTGTCCTCAATAGAATCAGTGTGTCTCTCTCTGGAGAGAGAGTTGACCTTGTCGAGAGGTTTACTTAGCTCGGCAGTGACTCTTCCTATGAAGTCAGTAGACGGATTGGAAGAGCATTTTGGGGGGGGGGCGGCAGCTGTGTCATGAGGTTGCTGGAAAGGGGTGTGTGGCACTCCTGATATTTATGCAAAAGGACGAAGGTCTAAGTCTTTAGATTCCTGTTGGTTGCTGTCTTGCTATATGGTTGCGAGACATGGACACTATCCAGTGACCACAAACAACGACTGGACTCCTTTGGTACTGTGTCTCTTTGGAGAATCTTTGGGTACATGCTTGTTTGACTTTGTGTCGAATGAGGCACATTACCTCCATAGTGAGGGAGTGGCCGTGTGTCTACCTGGGAGATTGCCAACAGGGTCCAGAGCTGTTTCATTGTGTGGTGGGTGCAGCAATGTGCTGTACCAGTGCATGCTCTCCAACCTGACCTGACCTGACCTTAGCCAAGCCTCCCAATACTCCTTGGTTGTCTGAAACTCACTTAGTCCTAAGTGATTCATATTCAATCAGACATATTGCACTTGTGTTGATCATTCATCAGTCAACATTTCTGAATCTAGCCTAGTGCTTTTGAAATGACCTTATATACTCGAGTACTTCTCCCTTTGGCTCTAGATTTTTCCTGACCTGTGGTTTGATATTGTTACCAACTTTTTCTCAGTGTCATCTAGCCACTGTATAATTGAATCATTCCTCTCATGCTCATAGAAGTTTTTCATATGCACACAGTTCGAAGAACTAAAAGAAGTTAAAGCATGGGTATTCAAATCTGGTGGACTGGTGGAGTGCAGTGATGTCAGGCCGTGATTGAATAATTACATGCTAAAGTGCCACTGAGAGGAGTTTTCATATTCTGATATATTCATGTGGATGTTCTCTATGGTCACTGTTCTTCCATTGTCTATTAAAGCTATTGGGTTAATTCAAATCTTCAAATTTCTTTCTTGTATAAATTCAATTCTGCTTGTGTATTTCGTGTTACTTATGACTAATCTAAGATGAAATTCTGCCTAAAGTTCATTGCTGGTAGTATAAGATGCCGTTTCAAAAGGCATTAAAAAAGGTAAGCAGACCCAGAAATTGTATATTTTGTTAAAATAATATAAATAGACAATAACATATTACAGTATATAGTATAGTAGCTACACTATACTATATACAATAAAGACTCATGATTTGTTAGACAACTTTAGTGAAGAATTAGAACAGAATATATCTAGAATATATTTTTAACATATAATATGTTTGCAAAGTTACATTTCCACCAAGATAGGTGGATTAGCAGATAATTTGGAATCCGTTATATCATTACAGAAGAACTTGGATAGCATACAGGCTTGGGCATATTTGTGGCTGATTAAATTTAATGTCAGTAAATGTAAAGTATTACACATAGGAAGTAAAAATGTTAGGTTTGAATACACAATGGGCAGTCAGAAAATCGAGAGTGCACCTTATTAGAGGGATTTAGGAGTCATAGTGGACTCTATGCTATCGACTTCCTGACAGTGTTCAGAAGCCATTAAGTAGGCTAACAGAATGTTAGGTTATATAGCACGGTGTGTGGAGTACAAGTCCAAGGAGGTTATGCTCAACCTTTATAATGCACTGGTGAGGCCTCATCTTGAGTACTGTGTGCAGTTTTGGTCTCCTGGCTACAAAAAGGACATAGCAGCACTAGAAAAGGTATAGAGAAGAGTGACTAGGCTGATTCCAGGGCTACAGGGTTTGAATTATGAGGAAAAATTAAAAGATCATCAAGAACACGAAGACACAGTTGGAAACTTGTTAAGAGTAAATTTCACACAAACATTAGGAAGTTTTTCTTTACACAAAGAACGATAGACACAAGTTGTGTGGTAGACAGTAAGACTTTAGGGACTTTCAAAACTCAACTTTATGTTTTTTGGAAGAAATAAGTGGATAGGACTGGCGAGCTTTGTTGGGCTGAATGGCCTGTTCTTGTCTAGAGTGTTTTTATGTTCTGTAATTTCTACATTATTTAAGAGGAGATCAAATTTTATTTTCAGTTTTACTATGTAGTCTAAACTTGCTTAATGAAGTTGCAATCCCAGAAAAAAATCTCACTTTTACATACTGTAAATATCAGTCAGATCTTAATCTCAGAAAACACAATAGCACAAATAAGTGCCAAACACTAAGGTGACTTTGCCTAAAAAGTGAAAACCTGAAGAATGTTAAACATGCCACCTTATAGAATATGGTCAAGTTGTACATAGGAGGCATCTCAACCCAGATTAGACAGTGGGTAACCTATGCGATAGGGTTCCACACACACTGATCTGGATCCATTTTGACTGTAACATGTTTAAACCCCATCCCCCATAAGAATGTTGTAGTAGGTGATCGCTTGTTTTCAGGGACGAGTATACATGGAAACTACATCACTGAAACAGAAGTAACCCTGGTTATACCTTTTAAACATTAAGCCACACTGTGTTTGGACACAATATATCTTGAGTAATAGCTGTGTTGGAGACAGAAATGGTAACTAGCACATGGTAATGCTCTTTGTTAAACTATCACTTCTAACACAACCAAGGTAATATAGTATATGTGCTTTTCGCAGTTTCTAAACAACTGCAAGTAAACAGAAATTTATATTAAACACCACTCTGATTTAGATAATGTGATTACCATGAGTCTCTTGATGCTCTCTGAAACATTCCTTCCATATATTCTGTCGGATGTGTGCCGCTTGACTAATGAGCGAATCATCATTCTGTTTATACCCATTAGATATGAGGACCCTTGAATCAGCAGTAGCACTAAACAATAGCCAAGCAGCTTTCACTTTCATCACTTATTCAATTAACAATTTAATTTGACTTGCATGTCATGTTAACCCCTTTTGATGGATTCAAAGGCAACAACAAAAACATTCACTGAAATAAATTAGTATTAGAATTTTTATGAGAGAAGGATAATGTAATGTATTGTACAAGACAACTATTATTTTGAATTGCTCTGTGAATGCAACTATTACTTTTGAAATACTTTGTGTATGACATAATGTGTTTTATTAGAATGCTTTACAAAGATATGTGTGTTCTGGTTAATTCTGTAGTGTGAGGTAATCCAAAAAAGAAGGACCTCCTCTTAATCCTCTGTTGCTCTGCTGTGTTACTGAATTTTGACACTGTAATAGTACCATTCTCTTCTTAAATGTTATGGTAGTCAGTATATAACAATCAGAATTTTTTCACCTTTTCTCGGCACTACTCTCATGACTGTTATGAAATTCCAAGACACTTTACTCTTTGTATTAGCAGCAAAATCTAAAATGTAATTCAAGCAGAATAATGCAGACTTTGGTAGTCTTAGCTAGTTAGTGGTAGTTTCAGAAGAAAATAAGAACTTCTTAAATAAGATGACCTAGACTGGTATCTGTTCACTGTTTATGCCATTCCAGACAAAGTTTACAATGGTGAATGGGAGACAATAGATGCAGTATCATAATACATCAGCATTATATTAACCTAAAAATATGGAAATCCCAAGTTGTATATAGTGGGCAGTGGGCACCAAGTTTCTTCAGATCATCTCAGTAGTATGATGACCTGTCGTGTGATCTACAAATTATCTCATGTTCTTGCTTCATGGAATTTAGTCTGTCCCTTTCTAATGAGTATGGCGACCTTCAAACAAATGCAGAGAATGCCTAATGACTGGAAAACTGTCAGACTCTTGTTCACAAGAAGGAAGACAAAATGGATTTCAATAATCATAGACCAACAAGCCTCACATTTACCCCTTGGCAAATTTTGAAAAAAAAAAAAAACAGAAATAAATCTGAAAACTACCTGTGCAAAAATAATCTATACTAATAAACGGCAAAGCCCTCACTCACTCACTCACTCACTCACTCACTCACTGACTCATCACTAATTCTCCAACTTCCCGTGTAGGTAGAAGGCTGAAATTTGGCAGGCTTATTCCTTACAGCTTCCTTACAAAAGTTGGGCAGGTTTCATTTCGAAATTCTACGCGTAATGGTCATAACTGGAAGCTGTTTTTCTCCATTTACTGTAATGGAGATGAGATTGAAACCCGTGGGGGCGGAGATTCGTCTGACATCATCACGCCTCCTACTTAATCACGCAGTACGTAGAAAACCAGGAAGAGCCCCAAAAAGCGCTTTAGAAAACATGCATTATATAATTGAGAAGGCAGCGAAACAATAAGAAGCGAGCGAGTGATATATACAACCATATTCATGAGTTCTGCTACTTCGGAAACAAAGCACAGTGTAAACCTACACTTTAAATTAAGTTCATAGACAGGCTGCCGCTGGCGTTTGTAATTTAGTGCCTGCCCATATAAGGCCGTCCGTCAGCGGCAATCCAATAGCAAACTGCCGCAGGTAAATATTCACGGGTGAAGGACTGTGCTTATGCAGAGGAAGATGAGATGGTCAGGGTGGTGTTTGGCACAAACTCAGCGAAACTGCGAGAGAAAGTTTTAAGTACCGGGACTTCGGTAGCATTAGATACAGCCATGGACATAGCACAACATGGCAACAGCACAGCTGGGAAGCTTCGATGCATGTACACCGAGCGGCTCACGTGAACTGACGCAGTGCACAGACAAAAAGCAAGAGTTCCGAAGAGCGCTGAACAAAAACCGAATTACACAATTGAAAAGGCAGCAAAAAAATATGAAGCGTCTGATACATACAAGATAAGTATGTAATAAGTGCAGCTACTGCAGAAACAAAGCACACGGTGGAAAAAGTGAATGTCCCGCTAAAGGAAGACAGTGTTAAAAAAAAAAAAAACCCGTGCATGCAGTGTGTCAGGTCTCAGATAAAGAAGAAGACGAGCTGTTTATTGATGCAGTAAGAAACGTGTATATATATACCCCGATCTACATACTCGAATAATGAATACTTTATTCGCAATCAATGATTGTTTTGGTAAAGCCATACTCAGTGTATTCATTAGATGAACGGTAAAAAAGTAAGAGCGAGGGGAGGGTCACTTATTGAGGCATGCAGGCAAAACCACAATAGCACGCGGGCTCGATGTACGAAAAAATATTTCTTTTCAAGTTCTATTTAGTCCATATGTGTCAAACTCAAGGGCCACGGGCCACATCCGGACCGGTGTGTAATTATATCCAGCCCGCGAGATCATTTTATATACTGTATTATTGTTATTAATGGCCCGGGTATATGAAGCGCTGGTAACACAATAAACTAC
This sequence comes from Polypterus bichir lapradei, assembly GCA_026402145.1. NCBI lineage: Eukaryota > Metazoa > Chordata > Cladistia > Polypteriformes > Polypteridae > Polypterus > Polypterus bichir. The sequence goes on along the minus strand of JANRMT010062796.1, from coordinate 37,132,094 downwards.
AGATCCCATAATGCAGCGCTTCAGCTGCCTTGCCGAACACTTACCGCGTTAATCAAGTCTAGCTTGCAAGTTATTGCGAAGCTAGCCCACACGATGCTGAAGAGAAAAGTTGATTCTGAAAATAGAGCCTTTAAAAACCGATGGGAGGCTGAGTATATGTTTACTGACATTGCCGTTAAACCCGTGTGTCTCATTTGTGGAGCTAATGTGGCTGTAATTACAGAATTTAATCTAAGACGGCACTATGAGACAAAACATCAGGGTAACCTGAAACACCTGAATGCAATGGAGAAGATACAGAAAGCAGAAGAATTAAATAAGAATCTGACACTTCAGCGGACGTTTTTACCCGTGCACAATCACAAAGTGATTTCAAGTGAAGCTGCTTTTATGGGAGACACAAATGCACCAGTTTTGAGTTGATTTATTCAGGAATAATATTCCTGTCTGTTTTTACCATTCCTACCAAAGATATTTCTGTCGACTAAGTAAAAATTCCTTCTGTTTAAAATTTAAATAGAACTTGAACAAATACGATGGTTCATAATATCCACGCAGACTTGCACGTAAGAGCGGGAGTTATCCGTTTTAACAAGCAGCGTATTGCACTGATACGAAATAGCTGTGTGTGTATATATGTAGATATGTATGTATATGTATATATATGTTTATATATGTGTGTGTGTATGTGTATATATATGTATTTGTGTATATATATGTGTGTGTATGTATGTATGTATGTATGTGTGTATGTATATGTATGTGTATATATGTAGATATATATATATGTAGCAAAGTGTAAAATGTTATCTATAATTTTATTTATTTATTCATTTTTTTTTTGTTATGAACTTCCCCAAAAGTGTTGATCCCTGTAAATAGTTTATAGTATACCAACAATATAATCGGTTGTAGCACGAGCGTTAATTAGCGTCACACCTCACAACCTGCGTGCACGGCATTTTTGGCTTTAACGCCAGAAGCGCGGTGAACGCTGTAGGGGTAGGTTGTGGTTTCAGTTTTTTTCCCGATATTTTTTTATTTTTTTTCATTTACTTTGTGTTAATTTATAATCGATTTAATTTATTATTTAATAGGCAGAGGGAAGAAGACGTGCATGTGACGCTCTGTCTATTTCTTTCTTTTTGTTTTGCAAAGGGGTTACTGAAAGAGGAAAATAAAAGCTTGTGTTCTAACCCAACGTGCCTACGTGATAATTATTTACACAACGCAGGAAAAAGCAGAGTCGAGTCGGTTACATATATGTATGTGTATATGTATAGATATGTATATATATATATATGTTTATGTGTGTGTGTAAATATATATATATATATATATATATATATATGACAGCAACACTCATCACTTACAACGGTGACAAAACAATTACATTGACAATCATGTTACGTTATTTTCAAAATGTTTCCTTTTCTTTTTCATTGCTTCTTTAACACACTACTTCTCCGCTGCGAAGCGCGGGTATTTTGCTAGTATACTAAATAACATTTAGAATGGGATCCAAAGAGGAAGATCCTTCCAAAGCAACCTATTAAACCTGCAGAAATCAGCAGCTGAAATACTGTATAAAAAGCCTTTGATGCAGTTCCATGCAAACTTTATTAAATTTGTGGACACTAGGACTAGGGGGATATAAAAAAAAAACTGAGGAGGCAGCAAAAACAATTCAAAAAGACTTGGACAATCTTCAGAACTGTGCAAACACTTGGAAAATTCAATTTAATGCAGAAAACTACAACGTGTTCTAAGCAGGCAAAAGTAACAATAATTATAATGACAAAATGGACTAAGCTGCTTTACACAAAAGCAAATGTGGTTTATTTTGATGCAATGTTATAAGAAGAAGCAATTAAAAGGCAAAGAAAATGTCCAGTTGTATTGCAAAATGATGGAAGCCAGAAAACCATTATTCACAAAAAAGTAATTTGAATCTGGAATAAATTAAGTGATTGAATAATTAAAGAAGAAACCTTAACAACATACTAAGAGTATCTGGGACAAAGTTGGCAAATTTAGTTACTGGCTAACTAAATGTGCCTAATGGACTGAGCGGTCTCTGAATTGTTTGACTTATTACATTTTAAGCAACTGCTGACACCAACACTTTTACTGTCATACAATGTGCTGGGATTGATCATGCTACACTCATAAAGACTAGAAGTGCTGCAACTATCAGTTTCACTGAATTGTTAACATAATCGTGGAAAGTGTCTTTGAGATATTCTTGAGTCACTATAGTGCTTGCATAACAAGATCACCCTAAACTGATTTTCTCCCAGGCTAGATGCATGTGCTTCAAGTGACAGTCTTGAGCATAATAAACATGAAAATTTTATATTTTGCTTATTTGGCAATACTAATTTTTTATGCTAGTTTAAAGTATAATACACCTGTATCAGGGTGCAAATTTCTCAAAGTCTATATTGAGAAGAATAGCAACCCTTTGCAATTTCTATAACATATTTATTTATGAAGCCAGATCACTAGCCCAGTGGCCAAACAATCAGACTCTAGACTTTCATGCGGCTGATTTAATTGTCACTACTTTCACTTCATTACTTTATAACTTTATTTGTGAGTGTTCCAATTGTAGAAAAATATATCAAGTGCAACACTAATTTACAAAAACTTTCAACAAAAAATGTAAGTAACACATACTTTTGCAGAGTGATTAGTTTAGTATGAAAATAAATACTGGAATTATAACCCTAACAAAGTAAAGGACACTCACAATAATAAAACAGGAATCTTAGACTTGAGCATGGAAATTAATAAGAATCCACAGTGTTCCAATAGGTGATATTTCAATTATGAGGTATGACTCTGACTTTTTAAAGTAGTGTCTTTATTCCTGGTAGCAAGCAGGATAAAAAAATATACAACATGATTCTATTTATGCTTTTCTTTCAAAGGATATACGCACCCAAACTAATAAAACATAGATAAATAAATAAAGTTGGATAGCTCACTATCATACAGCTAAACAATACAAGACACTCTGTGATCTGACTTTCTACCCACTCTAATTAAAAGAATTTACAGCATATTGAAGCATGTAGTTTCTTTTTTCCCCAAATATTTTCCTTATTCTTAGGCATTCTGTTTAAAATGGCAGTGTATGCTTCACACACCACAGGATTACAAAGACTTGTAACTTGTTTGTGAGCCTTAACAATTCCATGCTTTTTTATTTAAATCAAATCACATTTTAATAAAAGTAAACAATTTGTACTAAAAGAAATACAATATTAGCAATGAGAGGAATAATGCTGTGATTATATTGCAGTAGTTCACTCTTCATCAAGATGACGGTCAGCAAGGTGACTATTCTTTTAGGCCTACTTACTGTACTATAGATGTACAGCAACTAACATAAAAGGCTAAAATATCTAGAAACATTTTTAATAAAGTAATATCTCATGGATAATTCAAAGATTATTGCAAGATTAAACAAAATTTGTCTCAATCTTGGCACTAGGTCATTCGTGGAGATCACTTAATGCTTTAGGGTGAATAGACAGGCACCAAGTCTTATAGTTACAATATCAATTTCAAATTACTACCATTATGAGAGTCAAAGCAGAGTTAGGTTAAAACAAAAAAAAAAAATAATGTTAGAAGTAATGCAGGACTTTTCAAGAGTGTCATTCTAAGCAAATCATTAATAATTGATCTCATCGGCAATCTCTTTTTCAAATGTGTGCAATAGTTTAAAGCTATGAATCATGAAAACAATGTTACCTGTTGGAAAAACTATAGATTATTAGTATGTAAGTAACCTGCTATTACTAGTTTATAAGAATATGCTGCACATTGTGCATTCTCTCAAAAACATACAGATTCGGGCACTTTGTTATTTTGATTTAAAAAGGGAATGTTTCAGAAATGGCTTAATGTATGAAGCCCTATGAAATAAAAAAATGAAACAACACAAGTGATCTGAAATATATTCTTGACTAGTACTTCTGAAAAGGGCAAAGTAGTCTGCACATTTTGCATCTATCTGAGAAACAGACTGTTAATGCTACATCTGATAGGAAGTCTAGCAGAAAGTAAAATAAGCATAACACTGATGTCTTCTTTCAGTAGAAAGAAATATGCATACAATATGATATTGAACTGCAATGTGAGAATTATTGGCCTACCTGGGGATCTATGGTGACTTGTCCCTTCCATCCTAATACACTTTGGCTGGTTATGTACAGTATGTAAGTGAGCGTGCGTGTATGTATGTCAGCTCATTATAGGGCCAGTCTGCTGTCTTATCTGGATTGCTGCACACACAGAGAGGCCAGCAATACTCACCCATGTTAAGATAAGACACCACAGACCTCCTGTGACAGCTTTTAGAATATATAATGTTGAGACCAGCAAACAGATAAAGTCTCTGTGAATCCAATGTAAAATATTTTTAAAATGATGGCGATAAACAAAATAAAGTACTTCAACTTGCTTACACATATACATAAGAAAATAAACAGAGTATTAAAATAAACAGTGGCTAAATATTTTGTGCCCTAATGTTCTTTCCAGTTGTTTTTTTTTTTTTTGTCTATATTACTTGCTTTTTTAAAACACAGAGATATATAGACATGCTCTATCAAACACCTTTTTATGTCATATTAAATGCCCTTTTCGTTGTGTGCACGAGTTATGCACTTTCACTCATGCCAAATTATGGCCAGGTAATGTTACCTGTATGTCTTTGAGATATGGGATGAAGGCTGAAGTACCCAGAGAACATTTCACACACATGGGGATAACATACACACTCCACACAGTCTATTTGTCTATTTAAACCAAACACACTGAATGTTTGAGGAAGCAGCACTAATTATTTATCTAATACAACTGTTCTTTACTTGCAAAAACCAAAAAAAGATTTTTGATGACCCAAAGCCATTCAGGACAGTATAGTTAACTCTATACGATGAGTATTCCCAAAAGAGTAGAAAGACAAGATTCCAAAGTTCCTTAACTTCAACTTGATAAATAGTTCTTTGTTTTACAGAATTCGGTGTGAAAATGCGTTAAACCTAACCAATCTCCAGACCTTTTCTGAAGTACTTGCTTAAAAAGTCACAGTAGTCATGAACCTTATTTATTGCTTTCTTAATTTCAAATACTTCTATATATTTCTAAACACTTCTAGGCAGGCAGTGTGATAAACTGGTTAAGGATTTGGGTTTCAAACCATGATGCTGTGGGTTCAGATCCCACCACTGACACTGTGCGACCCTCAGCAAGTCATTTCACCCGCCTGTGCTCCAATTGGAAAAACAAAAGAAATGTAACCAATTGTATCTCAAATGTTCTTAGCTTCTTTTGACAAAAGTGTCGGCCAAATATAAAAATGTAAATGTTCACCACTAATGGCACCTCACCCAGAGGTGGTCCTAGTCTTATGCCCATTTCTGCCGGGACAGTTTTCATTCTCAACAACCCTGAACACTTAGAAAATCAAAGGATACATGCCTTGCTTTGAGATGGCATTACTACAAGTATGTTTAGCGCTGCTGAGTCACAGGTCTACAGGTTGAATCCTGGTTTAAATTCCAGACACTGCTTAAATGAAGTTTGCATATTTTTCCCCATGTCTACAATGGTTTACTTGAGATAAACGCTAAACACATGTAGAGCGGGCTAATGGTGATGCTAAACACTTAAATGAGTACTGGTGTAAATGTGGGTGCACAATACAAAAAATTGGCATTCCATCCAGCTTTGGAACCTACTTTGTATCTGATGCCACTGGAATAGGCTCCAGCTCCCTATGACACTGAATCAAAATAAGCCGGTTCAACTAAGGTTTCAGATCACTTAGTCTTTGCTCATAATCAAAAGCCAGTGAGTAAAAAAACAAGTCTAGCTGGTCATTTCATTCTTACCATGTGGTTCATTTATATTATAAACTTGTATTCCATGCAGTGAGATATAGAACACATTTTGTTTCCCCCTTTAATTGCTTCTGCACATGTTTTCTTATGGATAGTGATGGGACCACAAGGGCAAAGTAATTTGATAAAAAAATTTAATTTAGCACTTTCAAATCTGTAAATAATGTAACTTACCATTTTAAAATCTCTAAATCAAATACATATATATAATAGATATATATAATACATAATATATTAGATATCATTTGCTACATATCTGGCCAATTTTTGCATCATCTGTAAATTTGAAGAAAGAGAGACAGACAGAAAGAGAGACAGGAAATAATTTCTCTAAGCAAAAGGGGTTACAGTGCCTGCCAGCAGTACACTAAAACAATTGTTAAGCCAATTTTTTTCTTCCTTGTCACTTGAAGAGTTTGTGCTGGTGTGTTTTCGGTTTCTTAAACCAGTATAAAAAAATACTAGACAACAGGTATTCTTTTTTTCATAGATTGTAGTGTCATTCTCATTATTTTCTTTTGTTTTTCTATTATTTCAACTTAACAATTCAAAGAAACCTCTTGTGAAGAATTTGCATAGAAACACTGACTAAACAGACTCCTGCAGTTTGATGCTTAATCCCAAAACTCCAGGAAGTAAAGAAAGGAAAATGTAAATTTGAAAAACATGCAATTCAACATAACACGGTCCTTTCAATTTAAAATACCTTAAAAGTGGATTTGCTCAAAAATTATTTTGAATGGGGAAAATCTGTTATGAGGAAAATGTAGACTATTTTAATCTTAAAAATAGCTTTATCATTTTGAATAAGTATTGATTAAATGAGTATCTTGAACACATCACTGAATACATGGCAAGAGTTTGGGAATTCAAGTCGGTAACATTTTCTGTTTATTAATATATGGGCCAGCATTTGGGCTGTTTGATCAGGCTGAAAACGTTCAAACAAAGGCAGAGTACGTTATTCTGCACATAAGAAGTGCAAAGCAAGAGGTTGTACTGCTAACCCTTTTGTCTGTGTATATATTCATAACCTATTGGCTTGTTGGATATCAATTTTTATTACTACTTACTGCAATTGATATGATTAGCTCTGAGGCAATAATGTTAATAAGTTTCCAAGATAGTCAAACGTGCATTTAGTGAACATACATTGTGGCAAAGTGCTTAAATGCAAAGTGTTGATCAAATTAGGCATTAGAAATGTAAAATGAAAGATGACATCTATTAGAAAAATAAAAATCCATTAAGAAGTTGGAAAAGGAAAGCATTTAATGTGCAGTTACGTAGATTTTAGCTGCTAATGGTAACAAAGTTAAGACAATTGTGTTGAGAGACTTGACTGGAATGGGGCTTCAGTAGTTCTTCCTTCATAAGACACAGTTGGAACAAGATAACTTTAGACATTTGGACTCTACAGCTACTTGCAACAATTACAGTAAAGTGTCTAGTATAATAATATTTTACTGGTACTATAAATGGCTGGAACTGTATTAACTGTATTCACTACAGGAGTGGCCAGTATTCAGGCTCACTCACCAGAGTTGCGTGTCTCTCTCACAAATATTTGAGAAATAATTTAAAGGGTTTGTTTTTAGGGAAGAGCTCACTGGCAGAGGAGCTGAGAATACAGATGTTTGAACAACTAAGAGTGCTTTATTATGGGGTGGAGAGGCAAAAATTCCTGTAGAATTTACTTATTGATTATGCCGCTAGGTATCGTATGCCTGCAGTCTTGTTAATCAGTCTGCCGATTGACATTATGCTGATTGGACTGAATGCGTTTTTCTGACATTTATTCTACAATCATACATGTGACTTCACCAAACCAAAAAATGCACGTTAGATCATATTGAACATCAAGACAATGACGATGATCATGTTTTTTTGACATGGTGCATGCCATACTACATTTTACACCATGGCAGCACACCTCAACATATCGCTGCACCATGAAGTGTAGTGGTTGTTTCTTTGCACCTCCTTAATTTGTCAAATCTTGCTCTCTGTGACTTAAAATTGAGCCTGAAGGAAAGGTGATTTGCTGTCATGAAAGAAATCCAGGAAAAAACTGTAGAAGGCCCTAGATACAGTAACAAAAGATGAGAACAAGAAATATTACCGGGAACGAAAGAAGTACAGGGACAAATTGTATTGTATCTCAAGTGGAGTAATGTGATGGTGACTAAAATGTAACTGCTGTAAATTGTATAATATAAATTCAAGGTTGTTTTTGCATTTAATTTTATTGAAAATGAAAGTGATTAGGGTGGCGCAGTAGTAGTGCTGCTGCCTCGCAGTTAGGGGACCCGGGTTCGCTTCCCGGGTCCTCCCTGCGTGGTGTTTGCATGTTCTCCCCGTGTCTGCGTGGGTTTCCTCCCACAGTCCAAAGACATGCAGGCTAGGTGGATTGGTGATTCTAAATTGTCCCTAGTGTGTGCTTGGTGTTTGTGTGTGTCCTGTGGTGGGTTGGCACCCTGCCTGGGATTGGTTCCTGCCCTGTGTTGGCTGGGATTGGCTCCAGTAGACCCCTGTGACCCTGTGTTTGGATTCAGTGGGTTGGAAAATGGATGGATGAAAGTGATTATGTGTTATTTTGTGTTTCTTTCCAGAATTAGGCTTTCAGTTATCCTAACAATTTTTTTTAATGCTCAGTGTGGTTTACTAGATTACTTTTCTAGATGATCTGATGTAAATCATATTTAGGCATTCTGCAGTTCTTTTTCTCGTTGGTACATGACACTATATTTTTTTAACTTTTCATTGATAGATGACCTTATTCTTTGTTGTCATGCTAACACTATGTTTGCAAAAAATGTCATTGTATAATGTTGCCTGATACAGTACCTCAGTGATTCCCAGCTGTTCATCTGGTTAGTATGTACAGTATACTGCATGGGATGAATGACCATATGGAGCTGTAACATGCTGACTGTCATCTCCTACATGCTCTCCTTTTTCCTTCTTACATTGCTTGGTTAATTATTCTGTTTCTGAATCCTTTTTTTTCTTCTACTGCAAGGTCACAGGGAGACAGAAAATCCCTGCAGCATTATGATCTGACTCTAAGTATCTTTTTATAATAAAGCACAAGGATGGAAATAATCTGGTACTGACAATATAGGGATCTCACACATCTTTGCTTAGTCATTATTTTTAAAGAATCAAAGAACATTATTAAAATTTCAGTGTGAACAGGCCATTTCATCCCAACATTAACATTTTTTTCTGTTCCAGGTCAATATTAATAAATATTTAAGAACTAGTGTGTGCATTCAACATACAATCCAAATGTAATATTACTCATTTTAAAACATTAAAACAATTTTAATGAGAATAAGTTACAGTGGAACCTCGGTTCACGACCAAAACTCGTTCCAAAACTCTGGTCATAAACCGAGTTGGTTGTGAACCGAAGCAATTTCCCCCATAGGATTGTATGTAAATACAATTAATCCGTTCCAGACCGTACGAACTGTATGTAAATATATATGTAAATATGTAAATATATGTAAAGATTAAGCACAAATATAGTTAATTACACCATAGAATGCACAGTGTAATAGTAAACTAATGTAAAAACATTGAATAACACTGACACAAAACACCCAGGCTCCCTGCTCAGCTACATGAGCAGGCTCGCTCGTGCTCTCTCTCTCTCTCTCTGTAGCACACACCCTCCCCCTCTGTCAGCAGCACGCGCTCGCTCTCTCTCTGGCAGCAGCACGCGCCCGCTCGCGCGCGCTCTCTCTCTCTCTCTCTCTCTGAACAGAGGAGAACATTTGAACAAATCCGAACTTTAATTTAAAAACCAACCACAAGCAACCAAAAAAGTAACAGTGCAGGTGATCACGCTATTAGCCTTACAGCCCGATCGCTGTAAACACTTTTTTTAAAATGAGTTTTAAGCACAGTGGAAAAAAAGGAACATTTGAAAAAACAGAAAAGTAACATTGCAACAAATCACGCTATGAACAACTCCATGTAAACACTTTTTTTTAATGAGTTTTAAGCACAGGGAAAAAACGAACATTTGAAAAAAAGAGAAAAGTAACATTGCAACAAATCACGCTATGAACAACTC
>JANRMT010062796.1:37063853-37112176 GCA_026402145.1 Polypterus bichir lapradei | reverse complement strand
GTGCGCTCAGTTTATCAGCAAAGTGCGTATTTGGGAACACCGTAGTGACGACGTGGTTCAACATTACTTGGCAACAGGGAAAGTGGGGCAAGTTGCACTGGTGCATTTGTGTCTCCCATAAAAGCAGCTTCACTTGAAATCACTTTGTGATTGTGCACGGGTAAAAACGTCCGCTGAAGTGTCAGATTCTTTTTTAATTCTTCTGCTTTCTGTATCTTCTGCATTGCATTCAGGTCTTTCAGGTTACCCTGATGTTTGGTCTCATAGTGCCGTCTTAGATTAAATTCTGTAATTACAGCCACATTAGCTCCACAAATGAGACACACGGGTTTACCGGCAATGTCAGTAAACATATACTCAGCCTCCCATCGGTTTTTAAAGGCTCTATTTTCAGAATCAACTTTTCTCTTCAGCATCGTGTGGGCTAGCTTCGCAATAACTTGCAAAATCATAAGCTAGACTTGATTAACGCGGTAAGTGTTCGGCAAGGCAGCTGAAGCGCTGCATTATGGGATCTGTAGTTTATTGTGTTACCAGCGCTTCATATACCCGGGCCATTAATAACAATAATACAGTATATAAAATGATCTCGCGGGCCGGATATAATTACACGCCGGGCCGGATGTGGCCCGCGGCCCTTGAGTTTGACACATATGGACTAAATAGAACTTGAAAAGATATATTTTTTCAAATGTGATCGCGCAATTCAGATAGAGTTGACGCGCACTACAGCCTGCATGCCTCAATAAGTCATCCTCCCCTCGCTCTTACTTTTTTACCGTTCATCTAATGAATACACTGAGTATGGCTTTACCAAAACAATCATTGATTGCGAATAAAGTATTCATTATTCGAGTATGTAGATCGGGGTATATATATACATATATATATACCCGCGTATCGCAGCGGAGACGTAGTGTGTTAAAGAAGCTATGAAAAAGATTTGTTTCTTACTGCATCAATAAACAGCTCGTCTTCTTCTTTATCTGAGACCTGACACACTGCATGCACTGGTTTTTTTTTTAACACTGTCTTCCTTTAGCGGGACATTCACTTTTTCCACCGTGTGCTTTGTTTCTGCAGTAGCTGCAGTTATGAATAATATGTTTGTATGTATTAGACGCTTCATATTTTTTTGCTGCCTTTTCAATTGTGTAATTCGGTTTTTGTTCAGCGCTCTTTGGAACTGTTGCTTTTTGTCTGTGCACTGCGTCAGTTCACGTGAGCCGCTCGGTGTACATGCATCGAAGTTTCCCAGCTGTGCTGGTGCCATGTCGTGCTATGTCCATGGCTGTATTTAATGTTACCTTAGACCAGGCACTTAAAACTTTCTCTCGCAGTTTCGCTGAGTTTGTGCCAAACATCACCCTGACCATCTCATCTTCCTCTGCATAAGCACAGTCCTTCACCCGTGAATATTTACCCGTGGCAGTGTTTCTATTGGATTGCCGCTGACGGACGGCCTTATATGGGCAGGCACTAAATTACAAACGCTAGCGGCAGCCTGTCTATGAACTTAATTTAAAGTTTAGGTTTACATCGTGCTTTGTTTCCGAAGTAGCAGAACTCATGAATATGGTTGTATATGTCATTCGCTCGCTTCTTATTGTTTCGCTGCCTTCTCAATTATATAATGCATGTTTTCTTCAGCGCTTTTTGGGCCTCTTCCTGGTTTTCTACCTACTGCGTGATTACGTGGGAGGCGTGATGATGTCACACGAAACTCCGCCCCCACGGGTTTCATATGTCACTCGCTCGCTTCTTATTGTTTCGCTGCCTTCTCAATTATATAATGCATGTTTTCTTCAGCGCTTTTTGGGCCTCTTCCTGGTTTTCTACCTACTGCGTGATTACGTGGGAGGCGTGATGATGTCACACGAAACTCCGCCCCCACGGGTTTCAAGCTCATCTCCATTACAGTAAATGGAGAAAAACAGCTTCCAGTTATGACCATTACGCGTAGAATTTCGAAATGAAACCTGCCCAACTTTTGTAAGGAAGCTGTAAGGAATAAGCCTGCCAAATTTCAGCCTTCTACCTACACGGGAAGTTGGAGAATTAGTGATGAGTCAGTCAGTCAGTCAGTCAGTCAGTCAGTCAGTGAGGGCTTTGCCGTTTATTAGTATAGATATTTTAATTTCCATTAGTCACATAGCATTTCTATAGTAATACTTTACAATATATTTTCATTACTGTAATTCATTCACTAGAAATACAGTATTGAGTTGATGAGAGGAAAATTTAATATAGATAGATAGATAGATAGATAGATAGATAGATAGATAGATAGATACTTTATTAATCCCAAGGGGAAATTCACATAATCCAGCAGCAGTATACTGATACAAAAAAAATATATTAAAGAGTAATAAAAATGCATGTAAAAACAGACAATATCTTTGAATAATGTTAGCGTTTATACGTATATATAGTCTCTTGTCCTCCTTAAGAAACACAAAGCCTTATTCAGCACTTTGTATGATACAAATTTACATTTAATATTTGTTTTGAATTTGTATATACCGTATATACTCGCGTTTAAGTCCTCCCGCAGATAAGGCGGGACTTGATTATACCGTATAATTTCTGGTATTTTATAATGTCGATCATATAAGTCGAATGCGGAAAACTCACGCTATTCGTCCAAGAGAATATGATATGCTAACACCCACCTGAGAGAGTAACCATGGAGCACACTGCCTTTTTATTCTACATTTGTGCGCCAATGAACTGTATCAGTGTGGGCTCCTAACCTCTCTCTCTCTCTCTGTTGTACCTACGTGACCACATGGTAATACCCAAACTGTTCCGTATTGACGTTTGCACTGTTTTGTGTACCTCACACCCTCATATACCTTTTATTGAAACAGCATCCCTTATCTAAAATGGACCATTCAATCAGAAGAAAATATGAAGCTGGTTTTAAATTAAAAGTCACTGAAGTGGTGAAAGAAATTGGAAACTGCGCTGCTGCAACAAAATTCGATGTGTCTGAGAAACTGCTGCGAGATTGGAGGAAGCAAGAAGATGTAAAAAAAAAAAAAAAATGAAGTGTCACATTTTTAACAACTTATAAGTCGGGGTCTGATTTTATGATCGATTTTTCGTGTTTCAAGACCCAACTTATATGCAAGTATATACGGTATACAGAGTAACGATTTTATTAGGAACAGCTTTCTTTCCTTTGTAAATGAGTACTCTTAACATTGATGCTATAACATGCTGAGACAATGTAACATGAAACACACTGGCTGTTGCTAATAAATCATGTACAATATGTATATGTATAAAGTTTAAAAGAAGGGCAGGAAAAACTAAACATTTAAATGTATCTGAATTCTGAATGGTAGTGAAGACCTGTGATGTCAGCACAGGGGTCTCCAACACGTCGCTTGCAAGCTACCGGTGGCTCGCAACCCCTTTCTAAGTAGCTCGCCAAAGGGTTAATGAATCTTACATAAATTTGAAAACTTGATTAGTCAAATTAGGGGTGGGTGATCTTTCCAAAAAATCATATCACAATCCTTTTAACACAAAATCACGATCCACAATCTGAATTGCAATCTGTTTTCAAAGTGGCATACACTTAAGAGAATATCCTGACTCAAACTCATCAAGACCTATCCATCCATCCATCCATTATCCAACCCTAACACAGGGTCACGGGGGTCTGCTGGAGCCAATCCCAGCCAACATAGAGCACAAGGCTGGAAAAAAAAAACCCCGGGCCGGGCGCCAGCCCACCGCATCATCAAGATCTAAGTAACACTTTATTTTAAATATCAAACAAGGTTCAATTCAATTGTTCTCTCATTCGCTAGCTAAGTGGAGCTAAAGAACACGCCATGAAGCTGGCGAGTGAGTGAGGAATGCCCCCCCTTTGGTCCGTTGCATGGATCTTGGACTCGCACAAATAAATTGGTACCACAAGCAAACTATGATACACAGCGAAATGAGAGAATTCGTAAAATCAACCGGAATGTTCAAGCAAATTATAGAAAAAAAACAGATCGAAATCCATTAAGTAGCTCTCTCGTGAAAAGCAGACAGACATACAGAAAGAGAGACATTGGATTGAATATATTATATATTAGTAAACCTTCAAAATAATGTGCAGTTAAAGTCTCAGCAGCATTCTCAGCATTTCTGGAGCTTAGTAGAGCCAAATAACTATAAGAATCTTCACCAAGCAGCTCTGAAAATGTCTGCTTTGTTTGGTTCTACATACTGCTGTGAATCTGCCTTTTCTGAAATGAATGTCATGAAATCAAAGTTCAGAACAAGACTGACAGGTGAACATTTAAATGACTCCATAAGAGAGATCCTAAGTGGCTACACTCCACCATACACCTCTCTTGTTGACTCCATGCTGTGCCAGTCATCTGACTAACTAAAAATCACATCACACATGCAACTGGACATGTGAATACTCTTGTGAAGTGAAACAGTGACATGGAAAAAAATGACAAATGAATACGTAATATCTGTGTACTTGGAATTGCATTGTTTTGTTTTGACAGCTTTCATGTTTTAATCCAATAGTGTGAGATACACTAAAAAATGCATACAGACATACAAAATGCACTTGCAGGTGAACTAAATATTTTTGTGATGTTTTATTGCAAAATGTGAGTTGTGGACACCAACATTTTGTAAATCTTCAGGCAAAACAGGCTTATTCAGTTTGTTTGGGTTGAAATAATATATGAGAATAAACATTTGAAAACATGAGTAGTTCTTGGCCATTTTCATTTTGTAAAAGTAGCTCTCAGTGGAAAAAAGGTTGGAGACCCCTGTGTCAGCACATATCAGGAATGGCAACCTTGATCCACCACACAAAAACACTCAGCCAATGGCTGCTCTGTTGTCTCAAATAACTATTAATTGAAGTAATCAACAGAGGCTGAAACAATTTGCAGTGTAGCAAAAAATAATATTGTCACTCAATTACTGGTTGTAAAGAATGTTACCATAAAAGTCACAAAAGAATGTGCACCTTGTCATGTCTTGTTTTGGATGGGATACAACAGGTAAATTGTATTTGTACTCAATAAAATGATGTAAATCCACTTAATTTAAAAAATATTACATCAAATTTCAGTTAACACTAAGGCTGCTTCAGACAAAAATTGGGGTGTAGAGTAATTTGATAATTAGGTACAGAGAACTTTCCTTCCTTTTCATTTTGGACCTGCTGTTGGCATAGTTCACAAACAAGTATGAATGCATTAGATCAGTGCAATCAGGTCCACATCACAGGTGAATGATTGCATGATCTGCTGAGCAGTGAGCAGAACAGTAAAATCCAGTAGTGCAAGTTCAAGTCTCTTGCTAGAGTCCCTGTGCACCCCTTACCAAGTCACTTAACCTGCTATTAAGAGTACATATCTCCATTATATTGTACGTGACAGGCCCATCTGGATGATGTTCAGCACAGAAATAGTAAAGATTGATGGGCACATTACTGTTTTCATTATAAGGCTATAGAGGATCACTCAGTACAAAGAAACAGTGGAAAGGCAGCAACTTAAGCAGCATGACAAAAATGCAGTTACACAATGATTATTAATTATAACATCACATTACTTCTTCAAGCCATGAGTATAAAAAAAAATAGAAACGCTGACCAAGAAAGCCACGAAGCTGAAGTTGACACTTTTTACTGGTATTTTCATTATAAAGGCACAGTTGCTCAGACTCAAGGAGAATACAAAGACTGTGTGGAGAAATTTATTACTTATCAAAGGGGTTTAGAAATGAAGAATGGATGGATGGACATTTACGCATATTTTTCATTTCTTCTATCATAAACTAATGGGAGTATTAATCTATTATTTCAACCATTTTCTAATCAACTTCTGGGCCAGCAATACTGACAAGAGATGGAAATCATTTGTAGGTGGGACCTCAGGTCACCACAGATGCACAAATACATACAGTCCATGATCCCTATACTTTCAGTACATTTAGAATGGAAAACAGTACACTACAAGAAAATCCACAAAGTTGAAAATTTCACAAAGCTATATTTCTACTTCATTCTCCTACACCACCACATTGGCTAAATGTTTTGTAAACATAGTTCTATCATTATGCAGCCATTTTTTTAGCTACTACTTATCTGATTCATGGTCTCAGTGAGATGCATTCTATTCTGGAAGGAAGAAGTAACCAATGCTAAATGAGGTTCCAGTGCATCACAGAGCACTGTTACTAACACTGGAGCTGTTTACAGTCAAAAATGTGCCTTGCATTCACATTTTGGGATGTAGGAGAAAAGACATTATACATAGAGAAAATTCACAGTGACACAGAGAGAACCAACAGTCATTGAGCTATGCACAACAAAATCAACCATTGTGCCATCACTCCAATTATTCATTTTACAAATAATGGTCCAAGCCAACTGCAACTAAATCTAGACCCCTTGCCCTTGTTTAAGTATCTGATAATGTCTGAAACTTGGGCGGAGACCCCATAAAGTAGGGAATTAATAAAAGGGGAAACCACCATTTTGACTCAGTGAATGCTCCTTGTCACAGCAAAGTCAAAAATTATACTTTTTCTTACCTGAAACGTGTGATTCTGTTTAACACTAATAAATCATCTAGAGCTGGGCTTCTAAATCCAGTGGAGGCTTTCAGATAACCAGCTGGGTTGTAATCTTGGTGCCCTAAAACATAAACATTTTTAAAAATTACAAATGTGCAATAAAATTGATATAAGTCTCATCTAGAGAATTGAAACACTTGTGCATGTTTAGTTTTTTAATCTCTAAAGTTACTCTAATTATTCATTTTATACTGCATTTTTCTATGTTTTCAATTAGCACTTTAGCTATCCATGACAGGATTGTGGTGGCCCAACCTATCCCAGCAACAATGTGTTTAAAACAGGAAACAGTGCTGGAGGGACACTCACACATACACCAATGCTCATCACAGAGAACCAACGCAGAGTCAGCAACCAACCTATTTCAGATGAGGGAGGGAGCCAAAAACCCACATGGACACATAGAGAATGTGTGCATTCCAAACAGACTGGGACAGTGGGACCTGGCCAAGAATTGATCCCTGGAACTGCCACTAACATTCAAATTACAATTACAATGTACTGTATAATGATATTATAATATCAAGATAATTAATAGGGTGTGTTAAATTTAAGTTTCTCTCCATTATAAAGCAGAGAGTTTCAAAATCCTCTACCTTGTTGACTATAAGAAAATACAATATATTTAACCTTTAGATATAACAGAAACAGGGAGCTGGGGACACTTACGAGTCCAAAAATATAGGAGAAACATCTTTGTATTCAGGTATCAGACACCCTAAAACAAACTGTTGCACTATAAAGCTGCTATTGACTTTTTATCCCTATTAAAATATTGGAAGATTGAAGGTCTCTTCTCAACAAGCACTCTTTAACTTATTTATCATATCTAATGATGTACTGTATGGAATTGTTTGTTATTTACACAATGTACTTATATTTTAATATTCGACAAGGGTTTAGTTGTATAGTTTGATTTATAAATTTTATTTCATAACGTTTGCTCTGTGATGCTGCATGCTTTTAAAGAAACTAAGATAAAAACAGATACAGTGGAGCCTCGGTTCACGAACATCTCGGTACACGTACAACTCGGTTTACGACCAAAAAGTTCGCAAAACTTTTGCCTCGGTTCACGACCACACACTTGGTATACGAACAAGCCAGTTTCCTTTTCGGTTTGTGCACGCTGATGATTTCCGCACGTGTTGCATTGTTCTTGGTCAGATATGTGTGCTTGCACATGTGTGCATGCTTTCACTGTGAACTCTTTGTGCTCTATTTCATTTCCCTTCCGGTTTGTACACGCAGATTACTGTATTAAAGCACGTGTTGAGCGGCTCCCTGTTCATTGTTCTCAGTCAGACGTGCGTGCTTTATCTGTGAACTCTTTGTGCTCTACAGTATTTTGTGTGCTTTTGCAGTTAGCCATGGCTTCTAAGCAAGTGAAGAGTGGTGAGAAGAAAGTTTTGCAGAAAATTGAAATCGAAGTAAAGAAAGAAATTATTGAAAAGTATTGAGCGTGGCATTCGTGTTACTGATCTTGCCACCGAGTACAAGATGTCAAAACCTACGATTTTGACTATTCTAAAGCAGAAAGAATCTAATAAAGCAGCAGATGTTGCAAAAGGAGCAGCGTTAACCAGGCAGAGACCTCGAGTGCTGGAAGAGGTGGAAAAACTGTTTACCAGTTTACTCATTTACCAATTTGAGAACCCTTGTGCTTTCAAGCAGCACAATGTAAACAAAGCCAGACTGCCAGTGAAGTGGAGGTCCAACAAGAAAGATTGGGTCACAAGGATTTTATTTTTGGAATGGCTGCACGAGGCTTTCACTCCCACCAGCTAAACAGCTACAAACACCAGAAACCCAAGAAATCACACGAGAGAAAACACCTGAAGGAAAACATCCCTCCATTGCGGAGCCAGACTCTCCCTCAAAACTGTAACCTCCTCTCCACCCAGTTCCTCCTCACTTCATGCCAGAACTCGACTCATGCAAGGTTAGTTTTTGTATTACGGATTTTTCAAATGTTCATTTTTCGGTTCGCAGCATCAATTGTTGCGGTGTTATTTTTCACTTTTTTCAAATGTTCTTTTTTTTCCCCTGTGCTTAAAACTCATTGAAAAAAGTGTTTATACAGCGATCGGTTGCAAGGCTATAGCGCGATCTCCTGTAATGTTATTTTCTTGGTTGCTTGTTGTTGGTTTTTAAATAAAGTTCGGATTTGTTCAAATATTCCTTCCCACTCCACCAACCAACCCCCCGTGCTTAAAACTCATTAAAATAAGGTGTTTATACAGCGATTGGCTTGCAAGGCTATAGCGCGAACTGCTGCAATGTTACAGAGAGGGTGAGACAGAGTGCGTGCTGCTGAGAGAGAGAGAGAGAGAGAGAGAGCTGCTGAGAGAGAGAGAGAGAGGGTGTGTGCTGCTGAGAGAGAGAGAGAGAGAGAGAGAGAGAGAGAGAGAGAGAGAGAGAGCGAGTGCTCCTGAGAGAGAGAGAGAGAGAGGGTGCATGCTGCTGAGAGAGAGAGAGAGAGAGAGAGAGAGAGAGGGTGCCTGCTGCTGAGAGAGAGAGCGAACCTGCGCCTACAGCTGAGCAGGGAGCCTGGGTGTTTTGTGTCAGTGTTATTCAATGTTTTTACATTAGTTTACTATTACACTGTGCATTCTATGGTGTAATTAACTATATTTGTGCTAATCTTTAAAAAAAATATATTTACATACAGTTCGTACGCTCTGGAACGGTTTAATTGTATTTGCATACAATCCTATGGGGGAAATTGATTCGGTTTGGAACGAATTATGGTCGCGAACCGAGGTTCCACTATAGATAGATAGATAGATAGATAGATAGATAGATAGATAGATAGATACTTTACAAAAGGAAAATCTAAGTGCCAAACCAGCCAACACACAAACACCACACAGAATACCCTCAAGGTAATACAGTAAGGGAAATATTAGTAAATTAATATAATGCTATGAAAGAATAACTAAAGAGGAGGTTCCTTGGCTACATAGATTATATTGTATAACTCCTGTCTCTGTCCTAAGTAAGATCTGTGTGAGTAACTCTCCATTAAGCCCAGTAATCATTTTGCCAGTATTCTTTAAAATGCCCACTCCCTTAGGCAGTTACCACATGGTGTAGCTATGAGCTACCAGTTACCACCTACCAGCCTACAAGTCATCTGGTCCCTTTCTGGTTCTCCATCATTTCTCACATCTAGTAAAGGACCAAGTATCCTTGGGATCTGATGGGTCATCTGCTCTCTTTCTCTTGCAGTGCTTGTGATTTTGTAACATTGGCATAAATGCCTTCAGGGTCAAGCCCAGCATGTCCTCCCGGATGGCTACAGTTCCAGTTAAGGCCTAATGTTTTTCTGAAGCTATACATTTCTAACTGAACCATGTGGGTAGTTTCCATCAAGAGGCAGAGCCAAATGTTGAAGCCAGAGACAACAGCTCTAAGTTACTCACCTGGACAGCCACTTGTACTCTACTGTCAATTTTAAATTTACCAGGAGCAGTTATCATGTTCTTGTATGAGTGAGTTTATATGTGTGCATGAGTGTGCCCTGGGATGGATTAACTAACCCTCTAGGGCTGTTTCTCTTCTTGTGTCTGACACTGCTGGAATGTCTTTTGCCAATTATACTCTAAACTACACAAATCAGGTAGAGAGAGAGAGGGAGAGAGATAAATAAACACAGCACCAATTATTTGAGAATTATGCTGAAAAAGATGCACAGAAGTCAAGCATTAATTCAGCTTACTTCACAAATTTCTCACAGTCAGAGTTACTAAAACAGTGATCTGCTTCTAAAATAACACAGTGTGTTTTATTTGCCCTTCTGCTGGTGTGATTTACATGCTTCAGTGGTACTTCTGCATTTGGAAACTGAAATGCTTTTACTGGAAATGGTCCCCCAAATCTGAAAAAGATCACATGCACTTAAAAAGGAGGGCAGATACCGTAGAGACAAAAGGTATCTGGTAAACGAGTACATGACTCAGAAGATGCATTGTTAACAGCATTTTTATTTTCACTTAGCAAAGTATTAAATTAATGAAAGTAAATTTCTTAATACTACTTGCCTGGCCTTGTTTTTTTTCTTTAATGAGATATATTATAGCGCTAGTATGCCCATCCAGCCACTTACTAATACACAGGTGATTCAACTTATTGTGGTCTGCAAATGCAGACTGAAACATGCAGTTTCCTGTTCATTTAACTTTCTATTTCTGAAAGTTATCTTCACCCTCAAACCAGCTCAATAATTGTTTTCAGTCCAGTTTTCCTTTTTGGCAGGATGTGATGTCACACACCCTGACTTGTGTACCTTCAGAATCCCTTTAAGTGCAGGATATGAAACACTGAATGCGATTGCACCAAATGTTAGAGATTTACTACTACAGGGTCAGGTACAATAAGATGGCTATTTTTATTACTTTCTTTAATTTTTGAACCTTTCTGTACTTTTAACTTTAAAGGCAATTGACACATTTAAGTTTATTTACCATTCATTTCTTCTTATTTTGTCATATATCTTACACAATTCTTCCACTACATGAGCAACACAATTTGTCTTTCCAAAAATTAACAAACTGTCAGCTTTTTTCTATGTTTGGGTTAAAAAAATTTCCATGTGTATTGACAGTTACCCTAAACCAGGTTCATCATGTGGGCACCACTTGGTTGGTACAGAGAAAGAAGAAGGATTCCAATGGAAGCACAGACATACCAAAACAAAAAAAAGTAGCAAATGGCAAAAGCTCCTATTCATGAAATGGAACAAAACTTTACATTCTCAATATGTTGACCTAGCAAAGAAGCAATCACCATTGCAAGATTAGACAAATGGAAAATTTCATGTTACACGTATTAGTTTTGTTTAGATTAGACTAAATAAACGTTATTAATCCCACAGGGAAATTCACATGCATACAGCAGCAGAAACAAAAAAACAAGCATATGTAATCACAGGACAAATAATTTAGCCAATCAATCAATCAATACATAAACACATAAAAATAAATAAATGTATACCATGCATATACTTCAGGAGGAAGCTTTGAATTGCCAGAAAGCAGTGGGCAGGAAAGACCCGCAGAGGTGCTGCTTAGAGCTTACAACACCATGGTGGAATTCCAAGTGTGCAAAAATAATCAGAAATTTTACACTGCATCACATGCAGTACATACAGTATGTACAGGAGTCATGAACGCAGATACATCCATAAGACAAACCTAACAAAGAAAATGGCAGTCTAAATGCAAGTTATTCATTCTGGAAGGTGTTACAGGTTACCAGCTTTATTTAACTATACAATTGCCTTTCTTCCCTATATTTTACTTGTACTGAATATATTAAACATTTCCTTCAAGTTTAAAGGAGTAATATTTAGTGGCAGACCCAAGACATGCTGATTGGCCTAGAAGTGTCAGGGGATTTCCAGGAGCAGCTGAAGGAAGTTGCTGCGATAGGGGTAGGATGAAGATTATTATAATAGTTTCTGCACATATTCTTCTGGCATCTAGGTGGTAACAATAATGATAGTGCATGCACCTTTAAATTTAATTTATTGAGTGTTATCCACAGGGGTGACAAGATGTCGCGGTGGTCCACAATCTCCCTTAACTAAATTAAGCCATTTTGAGAATGTTATGTTTCCTTAGGACTTACAGGTAGTAACTGTATATGCACAATAATAATAATATTTTATTAACAAGTACATTATATTAAATAGTATTATATACTGTACACTATTATTCTAAATGTGAGTAGCTAGATGTTCTAGCTACATCAGGCTGAAATCAGGAAACAAACTTGGATGGGATGCCAGTCTATTGCTCGGCACATTCATGCACACCACCATAGTCTCTCACTGAATTAAGTGTGGTGATGAGTTTGAGCTCCATGTCAACTCAATAGCGTAATGAGTACCATGACTAATTAAAAAAAAGGTACTTCACCAACTTTAGTTCTAATACATATTAAACAGTGGCAAGAGTATGTGAAGCTTATATACAAAGCTTTAATGTCTTAAAAACAGTGTTTTTTTTAGACATATGAAAATACAGAAATCTGAAACTTGTTTTGGTACAGTCTTAAGACTCCATGTTACTTTTTTCCATCCCAAAACACTGGTGGATTCTGTTGAATTACTGGTGAAAAAACAATTGTAAAGTGCAATCTTTATGCTTGTGGGTTGTCCAATTCTGATCCTGGAAGGTTGTAGGTTTTCACTCTAGCCATTGTCTTAATTAGGGAACTTTTTGATGATGCTAATTTATTTGTTTTGCTTTAATTTATTGACTTGCTATTTAAGATTAAGACTGAGACCTCAGCTTAGTTGGTCATCTATTGGCTTGAGGCACGTCTCATTTTTGTTTGGTAGCCATTAAGGAAAAAAGCAGTTCAGAGGACTGAGTCTTAAAAATAATGGCAATTAAAATGAGGTAAAAGAAGATAACTAACAAGAGATATTGGTCACTGTTAAGAAATTCACAGGAAGTAAAGCCTTTAGTAAAGCCAACCATCAGAGTGGGATAGCCCTGCATTAAGGCAAGGGTCTGACTTCCAAATGCTTGAGGGAATTGTGTATATCTTCTATACAGTAAATGTAAACTAACTGATGGACTGAATTAACTTATTGAAATGCACTTCTCTGTTAATTCACCATCATATACTGAATTAGCAGCACCATTGCCAGCTTACATACAATCCTGCAATCTTTTATAGAAATAAGACTGGAAAATAGATGGACTACTACAGTGGTGCATGAAAGTTTGTGAACCCTTTAGAATTTTCTATATTTCTGCATAAATATGACCTAAAACATCATCAGATTTTCACTCAGGTCCTAAAAGTAGATAAAGAGAAACCAGATAAACAAATGAGACAAAAATATTATACTTGGTCATTTATTTATTGAGAAAAATGATCGAATATTACATATTTGTGAGTGGCAAAAGTATGTGAACCACTAGGATTAACAGTTAGTTTGAAGGTGAAATTAGAGTCAGGTGTTTTCAATCAATGGGATGACAATCAGGTGTGAGTGGGCACCCTGTGTTATTTAAAGAACAGAGATCTATCAAAGTCTGCACTTCACAACACGTTTGTGGAAGTGTATCATGGCACGAACAAAGGAGATTTCTGAGTACCACAGAAAAAGAGTTGTTGATGCTCATCAGGCTAGAAAAGGTTGCAAAACCATCTCTAAAGAGTTTGGACTTCCACCAATCCTCAGTCACAGATTGTGTACAAATGGAGGAAATTCAAGACCATTGCTACCCTCCCCAGGAGTGGTCGACCAACAAAGATCACTCCAAGAGCAAGGCATGTAATAGTCAAAGTCAACGAGGTCACAAAGGACCCCAGGGTAACTTCTAAGCAACTGAAGGTCTCTCTCACATTGGCTAATGTTCATGTTCATGAGTCCACCATCAGGAGAACACTGAACAACAATGGTGTGCATGGCAGGGTTGCAAGGAGAAAGCTACTGCTCTCCAAAAAAAAATTGCAGCTTGTCTGCAGTTTGCTAAAGATCACGTGGACAAACCAGAAGGCTATTGGAAGAATGTTTTGTGGACGGATGAGACCAAAATAGAACTTTATAGTTTAAATGAAAAGCGTTATGTTCGGAGAAAGGAAAACACTGCATTCCAGCATAAGAACCTTATCCCATCTGTTTAACATGGTGGTGGTAGTATCATGGTTTGGGCCTGTTTTGCTGCATCTGGGCCAGGATGGCTTGCCTTCATTGATGGAACAATGAATTCTGAATTGTATCAGAGAATTCTAAAGGAAAATGTCAGGACATATGTCCATGAACTGAATCTCAAGAGAAGGTGGGTCATGCAGCAAGACAACGACCCTAAGCACACAAGTTGTTCTACCAAAGAATGGTTAAAGAAGAATAAAGTTAATGTTTTGGAATGGCCAAGTCAAAGTCCTGACGTTAATCCAATCGAAATGTTGTGGAAGGACCTGAAGCGAGCAGTTAATGTGAGGAAACCCACCAACATCCCAGAGTTGAAGCTGTTCTGTATGGAGGAATGGGCTAAAATTCTTCCAAGCCGGTGTGCAGGAATAATCAAAAGTTACCGGAAACGTTTAGTTGCAGTTATTGCTGCAAAGGGGCGTCACACCAGATACTGAAAGCAAAGGTTCACATACTTTTGCCACTCACAAATATGTAATATTCGATCATTTTCCTTCATAAATAAATGACCAAGTATAATATTTTTGTCTCATTTGTTTAACTGATTTCTTTTTATCTACTTTTAGTACTTGAGTGAAAATGTGATGATGTTTTAGGTCATATTTATGCAGAAATATAGAAAATTCTAAAGGGTTCACAAACTTTCAAGCACCACTGTAGTACAATGTCCGCTCATAATGGCAAACTGCCCTTTATCTCTATTGTGTACATGTACAGTGGATAATGATAGATCCAATTGTGCGATGACAACACAGAATTTCAAAAGTTGCTAATGGTGAAAGCAAGCAAACTGTTTAATGATTCAGAGAATTAAATAAAAGCGGTAGTTGGTATTTCAAGAGTGCAGTCAGGCTTCAGGCCTATACTGTCTCCTGCAATGCTATGCACATTTTGCATTCGGTCCCCTGCTAAAATGGATTAATCACACCGATTTCTATTCTTCATGTCTGTACACTAGTGAGCTACACAGACATCATCTGTAACCATAACCAGGTAGCAGTTTAATCACAATCAGCAATTCTTTTAATATGTGTCATTAAGTAGTGATGTAGAACTCCGAGGCAGCACAATCCTGCTGAACACAATCTTCCCAAGGTCACAGACTGCTTATGAACAAATACCGTTTACAGCTGCACATATGTTTTATGAGGCATAATATGTCATACAGCTGTAAGAGTGTCATGGAGAACAGTTTACATAAACACATTTTTAGAATGGGGATACAGTGATAAAGAATTACACAACAAACAGTAGGCTCAAATAATTATTTAGCTTTTCTTCTGATGATGTATTTCTTGAGGTTTTAAAAGTTGTCAGCAGCGATGTTGACTACTTGAATGTATTTCTGATTGAGAGTTTCTACTTCACTTAGCTTATCCATGCTAAGCTTATCCTATCAGCACTGGTACAAGTCTAAAACAACCCCTGGATGGAACATCAAGCGACCACAGGGTAAACATAAACATACACTCATAATGGGCCGTGTTAGAATGGCCAATTGACCAAACATGATGTCATTGAGCTCTTCAGGAGAAAACTGGAGTACTGAGAAAAAATCACATTAACACTGTCTACAAAATTCAGATTCTTTGTAAACAGTGAACAAGCCAGGATTTGAATGCAGCATTATGGAGCTGCAAGACAATAGAGAAAATGACTATTCTTGGCAGGATTTTTTCTTTGTTTCTCTTCATTTTTCTCTTTCAAAGAACCATGCATCTTTACGCCCTTACATACTCCTTCAGAAAAAAATAGTTTTTTTCCACATTATTATTTTTTTGCACATAAATGTAATTTCATCTGTAAAATTAATTTTTAATTGTGAGACTCATGATAGACCACTGGATGATGTATGCAAATGAGTTTAATAGAATTCCTTATTCTCAGTTCATTAACTCTGGAAACACTGTTGCAGTAATAACCCATAATCGGACAGGAGTATGACTTAGCCCTTCAGTGTATTCACAACCTCCCTTAAGAAAATAAAACATCTAGGTAAGAATATCCTTACATGGGCCAAATTATCCAGCTATAGCCTAAGCAATTAGACACAAATGTATTGCATCAGCACATGTAAAAATCTCATTCAGAAGCTCAAAAACATTAGCATGACATTTTGGAAATGTTTTCAGAGATTAATGCAGGATTAATCAGTTTCTTACTGTCTATTCAGTTATTACAGTAAACCTGCTGAATCAGTGATGTTCGAGATTTGGTGATCTCATTATTTTTGACAGCACACTGTTCAAGTGCAGTCTTGAAATACACTTAAAAAGGAAAAGACATAGACAAAGAGCTCTGCTCAATTAGGCTCTGTCTCATTTTGTTAAAATTTAACCACAAATGAAATTCATCCACTTTTTCAATACATATTACGATGACAGACAACCACTTTTTTGTATGAGGAGGAGGAGGAGGTTGGGAGCATGCATCGACATGTTGCATTGCCACACCCACCACACGACAAACCACTTCAGGATCCCAAATTAGAACCCAAGCGCAGCCGTGCAATGGGTGACACCTCAGCACCACACTAGTTTAAATGGTTTTTGGTATGACCATATTTTAATCAGGGCCCTCCTCCTCTCCATGGCTTTTCCTGCATTATGCTATACAATACAATACAATACAATTTATGTTTTGTATAGCCCAAAATCACACAAGAAGTTCCTGCCTCTTGACAACCACCAGCCTTGACTCTCTAATACTGTCATGACAGACTATGGCCACTTATTTCTACAGAACCACATCTTTTTTTCATTTGGTTTAAAACAAATCCATCCATCCATTTATTTTTAGAAGCTGCTTTTCTTATTACATGGTTTCCGACAGACAAACCCCTATCTGGGGACAAAGTATGAATCTGCCCTGTAGGGGATGCTGGTTACTACTAACTCACCTCCCTCATTTAGCCACACTATGCCAATTTAAATTAATTGCCTGACCTAACATGTATAACCAGAAGCAGACAGTGAGGGTTGAGAACTAACATATACAACTAATTCCTGGAGCTATGAAGTAGAGGTATTAAAAACTTTATATATGCAGTATATATAATTTTTTAAGTAAAACACATCTTGTTACATCTTAGACACTGTACTTTCATCTTTATAACAGTAAACCTTTGTTTATACACATTATGTCTTAAGTCTATTTATTCTGTATTCAGTGCCTTTGTATTCTACTTAAATTCACCCTGCACTGTCAATGATTCCAAGGAAAGAAACAGTGCTTACATTGTGATTAAATAGTAAGATAATTATAGTAGTTAGTTGCTACTGATTTTGCAGTTTTGCAGTTGTAATTAAAGCATATGTTGGACTCTGCCTTTAAAATACCTTAACAATACAAGAAAACAGAGGCTCTCTGCTCCTCCCACATGGCATTTATTTTAACAAATTTCTTAATATGATACTTGTAATTTAAAATGCTTCATAGACTATTAATTTGTAATTTATTAGCACCCTGTCTAGGGCTGGTTCCTGCCTTGTGTCTGAAACTGCCTGTATAGGTTCCAGCCTTCCGTCAGCATGATTTTAACAAGGATGTTGGAGAAAGTTAAGTTGTAATCTATTTGTTGTTTCGTTTTCTTCTTTGGGTGTGAGACCTTTTTGGTCAACATAACTGCAGGCCAAAGAGTGACCTTTTATACAATCACAGTATTATTACCCACTCCACTTAGTCTAGTTCCAGGTTAAATGTTTGAATTGAAGAAAGGACTATTGACCAATAAAATGAAGGGGAGAGACAGGTCTTCGATTTAGAAAGACATGAAGCTTTAACTTTCTTGTTTATAATGTTTATGATGTGCACTGACAATTCCAGAAGTAACTATTTAACAATATTTTAGCAAAAAATCATGCAATCTGCAAGTTCTGTGCATACGACTGAATAACTGACAGGTGGATTTTGTGACACAAGTAACGTGACATTTTTTTTTCTTTTTTTCATACATTGTTTCACATTGTTTGATGTTGCACAGCACTACTCACTTTTGGCTTCTATTATTGTTATAATGTTTGTCTCTCCATTCTGCATGAAAACATGAGGTTAAAATTGTTTTCTTGGCCACCACTGAAAAGTACATGGGGTAAGTGACATATACAAAAATAGCAGTTTTGGGTGGAGTATTCCTTTAATATAATAAGAACAGTTTAGTCAAGCTAAACAAAAGAATGAAAATGCAGCTTCAGTTCTTTACATTCTTTGGAAATACTACTAGCAATTGTTTTAGACAGGAAATCCATTTCCAGGATTGAGAAAACCTGCTGTGCTTTGCAGCTGAAAAGTGTTTAGTGGGATTTTAAGTTCAATATTTCTAGCATTCTCTTCTTATAAGTGAGTATTCTAGTGCTCAGTTTCAGGATGGAGCATCATTCTAGCATGTTTGACACATTCAAATTAAAAACTGGAAAACGGGGCAATTTAAACCCACCAATTAACCTGAACATCATTTGAGGTTAACCATACTGTATGTATTAGACTTACTTTCACTAGATGCAGGTATTCAGCACTTCATGAAATGGCGTTTGATGGAGTTGCTTTAACTTATATTTATTACTAGCAAAATACCCGCATTTTGCAGCGGAGAAGTAGTGTGTTAAAGAAGTTATGAAAAAGAAAAGGAAACATTTTAAAAATAACATAACCTGATTGTCAGTGTAATTGTTTTGTCACTGTTATGAGTGTTGCTGTCATCAAGGATTTGATTATGATTATTTCTTTCAATCAGGTTCGTATTTGGAGGACGTGTTGTTTTGAAGTTACATTCCGTGTTTGTCAACCGTTGTAAAGATAACAGGTTTCATTCATCGAAGTGTTCACTGCGCAAATCGCTACTCGTGAATGTAAGATGTTTAAAAGGCATTCTTGGTATTAACATTGTGCTAAACGTACCATGGTGTGATGTAAGGGTGGCTGACTGTAAAAAGGCAAGGAGGCGCGTATTTTGAAGGAAAAGGGAGAAGACAGCGAAGGAGCGGAAAAATGAGAAGGAAAATTGTTTAAATAAAGAGCTAGGAAGGTGAATGGAAAGAAGCAGCCAGCGGTAAAGCAAGGAAGACTTCGTAATAAGGACGGTTGGGTGCACATAGAAGGTGTAACAATAAGATTGTTAAGCCTTATGATAATGTTCCCGCACGGAGGATTTAGAGAGACGCACTGGGAGAAGTATAATCTGAACCTCTCTACAGTGTCATTTATTTTCAGGTTGTAATGTTCATCAAATTTACGTATCATCTGGTCCAGTGGCGGACCGTGCATTTCAGACCTAGGCCTTCAGTAGTGCTCCGTCTGAATCAACCTGCCCCTCAAAAACTAGTTTATGGTTATAAAAACCATCTTAATATGCAGAAATACAGTATAAAGAGCTGCTGCATCGCAGATAGATAACTCCTGTAGCTACAATAAATGCCTTTATTGAACAGACAAACCAGAAGTGAACAAGTTCCTTTCTACTGCAGCTACAGCCGCGACACACATAAAAAACATCAATAATATCTCATAAACTTGCAATATTATTTAGGAAAATCGCAACATTTTACTCACCAAAAATGTGGATTATTTGTAAACAAAATCCATCCTCCTCTCTTTCCTCAAAAACAGTTCAATTATTCTGTCGTACAGATTATCCGTGCACTTCAGTTGCATTAAAAAGTCCCTTTCTATCGCCATCGAAGCTAATGCTGAAAGTCGAACCTGACCTGTCGTATTTCTGGCATAAGTTTTAATTTGCTTTAGGGCTGAAAATGTCCGCTCGACAGAAGCAGTGTACACAGGAATGGTCACCGTCAAATATACCAATGTGTACAGCTGCCCCATGCTCTCATTCAGATTTTTCTGATGAAGGAAGTCAAGGAAATCAGTGGGAGATTTTCCTGCAAAATCATCCATGGCATACATTACAGTCAGTTCTGTTTTTAGCTGAGACAGATCAAAAACTGCTCCGTGGCTCTGTGTTAAACTGGAGAAGGCTGCATGCGGGAAATTTTTCTTGTATTCCCGAAACTTCTGGGGGTCGAGGAGTATGACAAACATCAGTTTTTCATGGTCTTGAAATCTGGTCTGTGTCTGGCAAATAATATTGTCCAGAATCCTGCCATGGAGTTGGC
The DNA here is from genome assembly GCA_026402145.1 of Polypterus bichir lapradei. NCBI lineage: Eukaryota > Metazoa > Chordata > Cladistia > Polypteriformes > Polypteridae > Polypterus > Polypterus bichir. The sequence continues at coordinate 37,091,779 of JANRMT010062796.1, read as the reverse complement.
GGTAGTGCACACGAGGATCTTGCGCTCGGAGCACCTGCGGTGCATTCAGTGGCCTCGTAGAGTTCCTCATATCAGCTTCTATCCAATCAATGGGTTTGAATACGGTGACGTTGCCATACGCCTGCTAGAGGGCCCTACTGACACCAACTCAAAATCTGATTGGTTGAAGCAACAGTTTAATTGACATTTATTCTGTGTTAGAGGGCCTGTAGAACGGATTGTGAAGGCCTCTCTGCCTGGCAACAAATGATGGCTGAAATGTGATTGGTTAAATGCTTTAATACAAAACTACATGTCTGGAAGCAGCACAACCATCGGAAAAGCTATGAAAGGAAGCGGACAGACTATTTGGAATTATTTAATAGGTATTCATGGACAAAATATAATTAACATCAGTTTGTGATTCAGATATTTTTTTAGGCCAGCAGAGAAGGCCTTGCAGGCCCTGATGGCCCACCACTCAAGCTCATGGTTAACTCATCAGGTCTTACATCACCGGTCAGCGCCTGACACAATTCTCTGCTGCTCTCTCCAATAAGATAACGGAATAATCTGACCTTAGTGTTTTCCTATGCCTCTGGCATTGCAAGTTCTGTGTATAATGTGAACTCGTCCTTCCATGTTCTGCATGACTTCGCCAGGTCTTTAGCATCTAGGCTTTATACCCTGCGTCTTCTTATTAAACTTGTATCTCGCGAATATCTCGTGCGATCTTGCGATGTCCACGGCTTTATTTAATTTTAGCTCAGACCCGGCACTTAAAAGTTTCTCTCGCGCTTTCGCTGAGGGAGGGTTTCCGCAGTAGCTGCACTTATGAATATGCTAAGCACAGTCCTTCACCCGCGAATATTTACCTTATAAGGGCAGGCACTCAATTACGTGGGAGGCATGATGATGCGAGATGCAACTCCGCCTCACACAGCGATTAGTGATGAGTTAGTCAGTGAGTGAGTGAGTGTGTGAGTGAGTGAGTGAGTGAGTCAGTCAGTCAGTCAGTCAGTCAGTCAGTCAGTGAGGGCTTTGCCTTTTATTAGTATAAATAATGCTTGCTGTGTCTTTTTTATCTTTTTCTAAAAAGACCAATGATGAATGACAGTATCAATATCAGTATCATTAAATGCTTTTTAGGACTTTACTCATTCATTTTGCCCTCAGCTGAACTGAAACCCTCTGGTCTGCCATCTCCAAGAGGCAGGTCATTATTCAACGTAAGATCAGCACTGGCTTTTACTACTTAATAAATGTGACAGTATAATGACTGTTATTATTACTGGGTATTAAAAACATTACTAACTACAGCACCCACATTCAGTTGCACACAAGCTGGATTTCTGGTAGAGTGCACAAAATTTGTGTATCAAAAAGGACTTTTGCTGCAAAGAAACTGCACAGTCATTACCATCAAGCACTAATTAAAATTGATTTTGAAAGATGTAATAACAGGAATACATATAATGTAGGATTGTATGCTACTGTTAAATCACTTGCTAAACAATATTTTTTTCAAGGATGCTAAGTTTCATGCATCTCTGGAATGTCTGAAGAAAGATCTACAATGTTAAACTAAAGTATTTATTTTTTTAAACAAGAGCATTAGTAGATATAAAAAAGGCTTGGTCCCACCTGAATTTGAAAAAGAGTTTAGCCTGGGGATCGTTGCAAAACAATTGCAAAAATTAAACAAAACCAGCTATTATCATACAGAAAAAAGGACAGTATCATACTACAGTAAATCAGTACATCCTATAGATTCAGAGTGGTGTAATGGTCTTTGTGTTGTGTTGTGTTGAATTTGCAGTTCTTGTTGAGTCTGTGCAGAATTGTCTCTAATTTTCCTGTACCATTTCAAAGATGAGTGTTTAGGAATGAACAACAACCCTAACTGACTTGGTGCAAGTAAGTGAATGTACACCCTATAAAACTGTAGCTGGGACAAGAACTACTTGTATATGGCCCTGAAATGAATAAAAAACATAGAAATTAATGGAGTGATTATTTTCTACAATAATACTTAATGAAAACAATTCTAAAAGCAATTAAAATAGTTCTTCAAATTTTGCTCATGGTGTTGAGACATGCTATTTACAGTGAAATATCTCACATTTGGAAACAGTCTCACACTGTAAATAGAATTATATTCAGCAAGATATACTATCCAGAATCACTGCTGCCTGTCTAGTTGCCTTTTAGAAGAGCACATCATGCTACCTGGCTGGCTATTATTCTGACACATGACAGTGGTGTAGCAGCCTGTACGTGTGTGAATGTCACCTTGAGAGACAGTCCAATACAGATTACAGAATTAGACCGAGACCATAATGAAGTGAGCTAGTCGAGAGAAGGTATTACATGGCCAAAGTGGAGAGAATCAGACCATATCAGTCTAATAATCACTTTCCTACTGTCAGACTCCTAGGGGTGGTATTAAAATGGGCACACTTTATATGCTGTCTAATTTCTTGATAAAAACAATTCCACTGATTCTTAACAAATAGTGAAGAAGTAACCTTACAAGTGAGAACTGTATTTCTAAATGGCACCCAAGTCTATTCTAATCAATTGAATTTATGAGTACAGTGCTCACACATGAAATGTGACCTTAATGGAAATATAAAAGATATGAAGTAAAACTAAGAAATTTAAATGGCTGGTTATTGTCTTTAACTTATCAATATTAAAATTGTATTAAATGTTATGACAATAGTTTTGCTGTTGTCTTTTAGGGCACAAATGTGTCTGCATTACTAGTTGGCGAAAAAAAAAAAAGAAATGACAATTAAGTTATATGGTGGGAACCAGTACTAAGCTTGAAACAAATTGACAGGAAAAGGAAAATGCACTTATGATCACAGTAATCAACGTAATTGTCTAAATCTGAAGTATTTTTCATGTTCTGTTCCCCAAAGTCCAAAAATATTTGGCATGCAAAATATGGAAAAAGACACTTTGTACGGGGTTCAACTCTGGAACCACAGCCTTATTTTGCAGCATCGGGAGCATAGTGGGAAAAAATGTTTCACGGCATATAAATACAACACAAGGGCACACTTATGCACACAATCCCACCAGGTCAAACCACGGATCAACCTAACCTGAATGTCTTTGTGGAACATATACAAGTAGAGAGTATGTAAACTCCATATACACAAAAAACTGAATCCAGGTCTTTGGGGATACCTGAGAATTTGTAACAGCACCTGCACTCAGTGAAGAGCACTATACTGGTGCCGGTCACAAAATTAGAATATCATGACAAAGTTGATTTATTTCAGTAATTCCATTCAAAAAGTGATACTTGTACATTAGATTCATTCATTACACACAGACTGATGTATTTCAAATGTTTTTTTTCTTTTAATTTTGATGATTATAACTGATAACTAATGAAAGTCCCAAATTCAGTATCTCGGAAAATTAGAATATTGTGAAAAGGTTCAATATTGAAGACACCTGGTGCCACACTCTAATCAGCTAATTAACTCAAAACACCTGCAAAAGCCTTTAAATGGTCTCTCAGTCTAGTTCTGTAGGCTACACAATGATGGGGAAGACTGCTGACTTGACAGCTGTCCAAAAGACGACCATTGACACCTTGCACAAGGAGGGCAAGACACAAAAGGTCATTGCTAAAGAAGCTGGCTGTTCACAGAGCTCTGTGTCCAAACACATTAATAGAGAGGCGAAGGGAAGGACAAGATGTGGTAGAAAAAAGTGTACAAGCAATAGGGATAACCGCACCCTGGAGAGGATTGTGAAACAAAACCCATTCAAAACTCTGGGGGAGATTCACAAAGAGTGGACTGCAGCTGGAGTCAGTGCTTCAAGAACCACCACGCACAGACGTATGCAAGACATGGGTTTCAGCCGTCGCATTCCTTGTGTCAAGCCACTCTTGAACAAGAGACAGCGTCAGAAGCATCTCGCCTGGGCTAAAGACAAAACTGCTGCTGAGTGGTCCAAAGTTATGTTCTCTGATGAAAGTAAATTTTGCATTTCCTTTGGAAATCAAGGTCCCAGAGTCTGGAGGAAGAGAGGAGAGGCACAGAATCCACATTGCTTGAGGTCCAGTGTAAAGTTTCCACAGTCAGTGATGGTTTGGGGTGTCATGTCATCTGCTGGTGTTGGTCCATTGTGTTTTCTGAGGTCCAAGGTCAACGCAGCTGTCTACCAGGAAGTTTTAGAGCATTTCATGCTTCCTGCTGCTGAAGAACTTTATGGAGATGCAGATTTCATTTTCCAACAGGACCTGGCACCTGTACAAAGTGCCAAAACTACCAGCACCTGGTTTAAGGACCATGGATATCCCTGTTCTTGACTGGCCCGCAAACTCGCCTGACCTTAACCCCATAGAAAATCTATGGGGTATTGTGAAGAGGAAGATGCAATACGCCAGACCCAACAATTCAGAAGAGCTGAAGGCCACTATCAGAGCAACATGGGCTCTCATAACACCTGAGCAGTGCCACAGACTGATCGACTCTATGCCACGACGCAGTAATCCAGGCCAAAGGAGCCCCAATTAAATATTGAGTGCTGTACATGCTCATACTTTTCATGTTCATACCTTTCAGTTGGCCAACATTTCTAAAAATCCTTTTTTTGCATTCGTCTTAATTGATATTCTAATTTTCCGAGATACTGAATTTGGGACTTTCATTAGTTGTCAGTTATAATCATCAAAATTAAAAGAAATAAACATTTGAAATACATCAGACTGTGTGTAATGAATGAATCTAATATACAAGTTTCACTTTTTGAATGGAATTACTGAAATAAATCAACTTTGTCATGATATTCTAATTTTATGACCGGCACCTGTACATGTTACTACTATGTTACAGCAAAATCAAATATACAAGTAGCATGAAAAAAATGTGTCTTACCGTGCACTAGACACAGTATATGTTTTTCTCACAACACACTTCTCTTTTCTAAATAACTATTTTTTATGGTTTACTGCCCAGTAGCTAACTTGAGCTGTATACAGAAGACAGTTCTTTCTTACATTATGCAAATTAAGAGGCTATAGTATCAGATCCTTTATTGGTCATGTTGTAGTAAAACAATGAACAGCTTTACGTTTTATTCACTGGGCTCCACTTCTGCAAAATGTTGTTAGCCTCCTGGAATCAGCCAACTGATGTGAATTTTTTCATAATTTAGTTTCCACTACAAGAATTAAAGTAATCATGTCTCCTAAGGTGGCAGCACAGTGGTGGTTCTAAAATGGCTTTGTCAGTATGGGTAAAAGTTTATGCATTAGTGAGCCCATCAATAAACTGGCATCCAGCACCTAAATGCTGCTGAGATACAAGTAGGTGGTGGTCCCATGACCCTGAATTGGATTAGGCTGCTTTTAGAATGTATTTTTAATGCCTCCTAAAGGACTTTTATTCTTATGCAGAAAACAGAATTTTCCTGAAAAAAATTAACAAACTCCTACCTATTAAATGGATTTAATGATGTTTAATTAGATTTCTGTGCCTCATGTTAGACCATGTTAACTTTTATAGCCAGTACTTGAACCATCTCTGTTTTGAGTTTTAGGCTGCATGCTCTCCATATAGCTTTTCTGTCAATCTACATATTTAAACTGGTCTGCATGAGGTTCTCACATTCTGCCTGTATCTGTCTGGGCTATGTCTGGTTATTTCAGCTTTCTCCCATATCCTAAATACAAGCCTGTAATGTTAGTTTTTAACTCTTAACAGGGTTAGGGTGAGCATGTATGTGTGTGGTTTTATGTGTGTGTGTGTGTACCCTGAAATTGACTGGATATGGAAACAGATTCAAACCACATCCTGCTCTAGAACTGATGTTTTATTTTATTTTTAAATTAACATCTCACTTTAGACATAGTTAGTTGATAAAGAAAGTCAGTTTTATTAATTAACTGTTAAAATGTGCATGATTATGTATGGTGTTATGACAATATAATTTGAAATATATATTCTATTTGAGGGTGTGCATCTCTTATAGACAAGTTTACTGTAACAAAGTAGAGGAACACTACTCTCTCTCTAGAAAATCACTTCAGGCTTAACACGTCTTTATATGCCAAGTAGATAGATAGATAGATAGATAGTGTCGCACGTGGCTGGGGGGGCGACCCGGCCGGAATGCCCAGGAGGACCGGAGGAGGGCTTATGCCTCCCCCAGACCACGTGGGGGTGACCGCCCTGGTACCTTTGGGGGCCACGGGTACAGAGCTTTAAAGCTCAACCCTGTAGGAGCCCGTGGTCACCGCCAGGGGGTGCCCCAATGCCTTTGGAGCCCTGGACCTCAGCACTTCCGCCACACCCGGAAGTGCTAGGGGGGAAGAGGAGCAGGGACACCCGGACACACTGGGGAGTGCTGGTGGAAGATTGCCGGGAGGAACCTGGAGCACATCCGGGGGACTATAAACGGGGATGCCTCCCTCCATTCGAAGGCTGGAGTCGGGTGGAAGAGGACAGAGCTTGGAAGGAGAGGAAAGAGGCGGCCTGAATACAGGAAAGGCATTTGGAAGAGGCTGTAGCACTGGGTTGTGCGTGATCACTGTATATATGATTGTAAATAAACGTGTGTTGTGGTGCTTAAAAACATGTCTACCTGTCTGTGTCCGGCTTGCTTACCACAATAGATAGACAGATAAATAGATAGATAGATAGAGAGAGAGAGAGAGAGAGAGAGAGAGACAGTATTCTTTAAATTACTGCCTAACTTCCTTCTAGATGTCCAAGACTCCTCATCACCTCACATTTCAGAGCTCTGTTCTTCTCTGCAGGGAACACATTGATTAAATGGTCCTAAAATCACTACCTTATTACTTCTTCACCACCCATGTTTCTTCTAGAGAAGGGTTGACCTATAACACCAGTAGACACACGACAGTGTTGCATCCTCCATGCATCTTCTGGACGATCCCAGGTAATTTCTGTTAGTTTCAAGATGCATTCTGACTGCTGCTCTCTCTTCCCAGTACTATCAATCGTGACACCAAGGGTAAGAGATGGAAGAAAGATCCCCCTACACATACTTCTGGATTCTGACCAGTATTTTTGCTGTCATGGTAATGTACCATTTGAGAATCTTAAGATGGGATTGCTGTCAGTTTCTGTTAACCCCTTATCCCATAACAAACAGCTCTATTTTTTATATTTGTTTTGGACTTAGGGTAGTTTTTTAAATTGAACGTGACTTCACAATTATAAAACATATACTGTACAGCATAGGGAAAAGACCTGCATAATCACACACACACAGACCACGAATTGGAATAAAAGTTGAAGAAAGGTTCTTCTACAGCATTATCAGGATAAGACAAAACAATCTAAGGAGCAAAAAGCCATAAATATAACAATAAGAGAAGCTTGTCTGATGAAAATCTGATGAGAAAATTTAAATTTGAGATAAAACTGGTGTGTTCTTGCAGAATAGATTCTTATCCTATAATAAGCTGAAAATGACCATTAAAGAGTATGAATTCTTTCAAAAACCTGCCCAGAGAGGTGTCATTACAGGCCATTAGCCAAGCATCGTTTTTCAGGCTGGAGCTGCTCAATAAACAAGTCCCATCACTCCAGCTATTCCAGGGTAATTGCAGTCTCACATGCCATGTTAACAATGCAGATTCTGGATCAATTATACATAGATTTAGCAGCACAAAAACAATGTACAATAAAACCCATCAAAGAATAAAATCAGCCATGTATAGAACTGACCCTGACATTATTTTTAATTCACATAACACCAGCAAGGCTTAGACACAGGCAGACATTTTGTACACATATTTTTACGTAGATGTTGATGAGTTCACCAACTCCAAAGTCATCAATCAAGCTGCCTGCCCTTGATGCTTCAGATACCACCTACTGTGAAAGCTGCGTCTTCAACGAATGGATTTGTGTAAAGGTTGATAGCTGGAAGATAAACACAATTGATTGAATTTTTATGTGAATAGTTGTGTTTTCGTTTTGAATCAAAGCCCTATAAATTATATTAGTGGACATGGAACATGTTTGTTTGTAAGTGTTAAGGGCTGGCAAGTGAGTGACTTCCACCTTTGAATATTTTCATACAGTTTCTGAATAGCATGTGAATGCTTCCTGATGTACTGTAATACAACTGCCAAGACAGCTCCATCTCCTAAAACCAGACAGCTCTTGGCTAACATGTACATCTCCTGTAACTAAGCAACCGACAGTTTGATGGGTCACCTGAGCCTGGTTTGCTAATGAGGTACTCTACTCACAGTAATCTCTGTCTGCTCACTAGTGCCCATGTGTTTGGTTATTTCCTTAGTTACTCATCAGCATTTCATTATTGTTGGTCTTTTCATGGTTCTGACTTCTGGTTTTGCTTATCTTTATGATTTTCTCACTTATGCACCATTCTTCAATGGTTTTCAATTGAATGTTGTGCCTGTCTTGCATTCTTATTAAACAATATCATAGGTGAAAGTTGTTGGACTGGCATCCTGAGGCATCTTGACACCCACAAAACAGCCAGACATTCAACTGATGGTAAATAACAAATTTCATAAGTGAAAATATTCAGTTTCAGAATGGCCTCACACCTTTCTCTGTAAATGTAATGCATGATACCAGTGGGGTTTATATCACTGCTGGACTGGCCATTTTTTACAGAAAGGAAACCTGACGCTGGTTATATCACACCAACATCAAAAAAGGTTTAAAAAAAGTCTTCATGTAAGACTTGTTGTCTTAAGGTTAAATGAAGAACCATCAAATAGCGCAAGTCATCCAGTAATGTAGTACAGTGATCCCTCGCTATATCGCACTTCGATTTTCGCGGCTTCACTCCATCACGGATTTTAAATGTAAGCATATCTAAATATATATCACAGATTTTTCGCTGGTTCGCGGATTTCTGCGGACAATGGTTCTTTTAATTTATGGTACATGCTTCGTCAGTTTGTTTGCCCAGTTGATTTCATACAAGGGATGCTATTGGCGGATGGCTTAGAAGCTACCCAATCAGAGCATGTATTATGTATTAACTAAAACCCCTCAATGATATACGATATGCTTCCCGAGCGGTGCTTGATTGTTTGCTTTTCTCTGTCTCTCTCACCCTCTCTGACATTCTCTGCGCCTGACGGAGGGGGTGTGAGCAGAGGGGCTGTTTGCACAGAGGCTGTTTGCCTAGAGGATACGGACGCTCCTCTAAGAAATGCCGCTTTATCGCGGTGCTTCGGCATACTTAAAAGCCCAAAAGCACGTATTGATTTTTTGATTGTTTGCTGTTCTCTCGCTCTCTCTCTCTCTGACAATCTCTGCTCCTGACACGCATTCCTTTGAAGAGAAGATATGTTTGCATTCTTTTAATTGTGAGAAAGAACTGTCATCACTGTCTTGTCATGGAGCACAGTTTAAACTTTTGACTAAAGGGTGTTATTTCATGTCTAGAGGGCTCTAATAATGTTAACAGTGTGGGAGAGTTTATAAGGGCTTAAAATATATAAAAATAACCATACAAACATATGGTTTCTACTTCGCGGATTTTCATCTATCGTGGGGGGTTCTGGAACGCAACCCCCACGATCGAGGAGGGATTACTGTATACAGTTATAGATGCTAACACAATCTGAGATGACACATCCATGATGGAGCCAGGCTGTCTGCAAGTGGCCTTTATCTCCCTGGCTTACAGTTATGTTATATATATAAATTACTGTTATGGAAATGGACATTTAAACTGTAGCAGACCCTACAGTTTTTATTTCATTGCTTAAATTATTTAAACAATCCAAATATAATTTAACAAAACAGAGTTGGTGGCACAAGGGTGCATTCATCCAGCAAATAAGAAAGTCTTAAGAGTTGCAGTGGACTTGTCTACTTGTATACAGATGTGATTAATAGGATGTTAGGTTACATAGCATGACGCATGGAGTATAAATTAAGGAAGGCTAATCTTAAACACTTTTGAGACCTCATCTGGAATACTCTGTGCAGTTTAGTTCCCCAAATTAGAAAAAATATATGTTTGTGCTATAGTTAGTCCTGAGATGAGTAACTAGACAGATTCCAGGACTGTGGGGGTATGAGCTATGAGGAAAGATTTAAGGAAATTAATGTTTTCATTTTAAACAAACCAAGATTAAGAGGTGACATGATTAAATTGTTTAAATTTATGAAGGGAAATAATAGGGAAAAATCCAGCTTTTAATTTAAAACTAGTTCTTCAGCTGGAACAGGTATGGCAGAGTTGGCGCAGAGGAGAAAAAAACCTAGTTAATGGAAAACTTTTATCTAATAATAGAAAATATTTCTTCATACAGATTTTCTTCAACCACAGCTGTGTGCAATAAGCGACCATGCAGTAATGTGGAGAGTTGCACTTAGGGGTCCTGGATTGATTTTTAAAAATATTTAGATGAATATAATGCATTGGGCTGAACAATCTGTTCTTGTCAAAATGATTTGTATATTGTGCATATACAGTAGGGAAATTCAAATAAAGAAAAAAGTATGAGAACCCCACTCCTCTCTGCAATGTAGAAATGCATGCCATATTATCCAGGCTGCTGTTGCTAGCATGTCTAATGTGTACATTACTTACTAAATAAAGTATTTCATGCTAATGATGTCTCATATTTAGTCTAAAGCACTTGTGAACACATGAACACATATTCCAAGACCCAGGAGAAAAAAATTATGATTTTAACACAAAAACTAGATACTGTGTCCCTGTTACATATGTTTATCTTATCTCATCCTATGATATAACATGAATTAATGATGGATGGAGGGACAAGATTTATAGCACAATGATCTGTGATGTTTCCATTATGTAAAAGTAAGTAAATTAAATTAAAGAGAGTTAATGATGGGTAACACGTTACTCCAACACCCACCCACATTGGCTGCCTGAACCTACCATTGGCGCTTTATATTAGCATCTAGTCATTATTTTGAGCCTATAGTTCCAACACAATTAAAAACAAATCTGCAAGGTTTTTTTTTTTTAAACTAACTGAAGGGGAAAATTCACCAGTGTTTTAAAGACTTCCTTGATTCCACCTACCAGAATTCAAAAGCATGACACCAACTATTTTGTACAAGAAAACAGTCATGTATGATGTTTTATGATTATTTTTAATACAATGCCTTTTGTTAAAATGTAGTATAAAAAATAAAATGAATTAAATAACTGGATGGCCCTTCCTCTGTGTTCTCATTCCCCCTCAAGTCTTATGCAATTTGTGTAGGAATTCCACACAAGACAATGTTCCATCCTGAATACAAGACCTTCATCAATGCATTACTATTGTAAAACCTCATATGAAATCCCTTTTGTATAAACAGCTATTTATTTACAGTTTGACAGTGCCAAACTTAATGAGGTGCCAAATTAATAATGCATATAAAAGCTCTGCATTCAAACACTGAAGATTTGCTACTTTGCATGCTTGAGAAAGACAACGCAGGAGTTAATTAAGGAAATAATTAAGTTGAAAATCCAATACCTCCAGCTTCAGCACTGCTTAAGGACTGTTAAGTTAAAAGAAACCCATGATTAAACTCAAGTGAGACTAAGGAAACTAAACAAAGTGCACAAGAAATCTTAAAGACACATTTCTAATGTGGTTATATATTTTCAACTAAACTTCTGCTTTTCCTTCTTTTTTCACTCATATGCCCATGCCACAAATCCATAATGTGTGTGTCTCAGCCTGCAGGGGTATATATGCCATTTTTTTGTCTAAGTATTCATCTGGTAAGTACACTGGCTATAGGTTAAATTGTTTGTCATCTGATGCTGCCACATGAAGCAGTAGTTATACTGACTCAGATGGGTTTGGTAACGTTTCAATGTATAATTGAAGCAAAGCTCATCAGACAGAAATTCACATTAATTCTGTACAGTGTTTTTGAATGAAAAAAATAATTCCTGAAATGTAAAGTGCATAAAGTTGTTCGACGTTTAAAGTACACAATCCGGTTTGGGATGCACCTAGCTGGACACGCTGCATTCTTGGTCTTTTATTCCTCTACGTAGGACAGCTTCCCAAAAACAAAGTGTTCTTTACTGCCCATCCCTTTTAGCACCAAATTCTCCTAGTTCCTTAGGTAGAAGTGACATGCCAAGGACAGGGTATGCAAGTAAGTAAGTAAGTAAGTAAGCAGGCAGGCAGGCAGGTAGGTAGGTAGGTAGTGCTTTATTTGTCTAAAAGGATACATTTAGCATTTTATAGAATCTCAATAAATAACAAGTATTATAAAAAACAATGTCCACTACACATACACCCCAGAATTACTAAAAAAGAAAACTTCTAACTGAGCTAAAGATACAAAGACTAATCACTGTTCAAAGAGAGGAATTACAAAGGCATGTTGCTATTAGTATAAGGAAGCCTCAAGCTCCTTTAGCTCAAGGCTAGTGTGTCAGAGAGAAAATAAGCATTGGAAATAACAGCCATCAGTTTTGTCATCATTCTCTCAGCTGCTAGAACCTCCAGCAGGTGTAAAGTGTGTAGGTTTTAAGAGAACATTTATTATGCTTTGATACAAAGTGAATCCAAACAAAAATATGATATAATGAGTTGATGGGCCATTCAGGGCAGTATCAACACTAAGAGTGGTCGACCAGCTACAATTAGCTAGAGATACCAAAAGTCGTCAGTCCTAATCCTTTTAGACTTCTCGATACTGTCAACCACGACATCCTTCTTGCCACCCTCTCTGAACTTGGCATCACTGGGACTGCTCTAAGATGGTTTCAATCCTACAACTCAGGAAGATCCTACAGTGTGTCCTGGTGAGGTAGCTGTCAAAGGCGCATCAGACATGCACAGGGGTGCCCCAATGGTCAGTGCAGGGTTCTTTACTTTTCTTTCTGTACACTGGGCTCCATCAACCAAACCCATGGGTTCTCTTATCAGTGTTATGCTAATAGTACAGTACATAGCTGTACCTGTCACTCACTCCTGAGGACAACATGTTAACAGTTAAAATCTCTGCAAGTCTTACCGATATCTCATCCTGGGCGAAGGACCACAATCTACACCTCAGTCTAGCAAAAACAGAACTTCCCAGCCAGCCAGTCTATTCAACTCCCCATCTTTATACAACTTGGCTCGCGGTTGCTTACACATGCAAAGTCAGTACACAGCACTGGGGAGGTGACTGATGAGCAGCTATCTTTTTCTGACCACATTTCTACTGTTTCTACTGTTTCTTGTTCATGCATGTTCACGCTGTACAACATCCACAAGATCAGACCTTATCTCAGAATATTTTATCTGGTCCAGGCTTTGGTCTTGTAATTTCTGGACTACTGCAACACACTTAAGACAGGAGTATCCAAATGTGCTATTAAGCCACTGCAGATGGTCCAGAATGCAGCAGCCTGTCTTGTATGTAACCAGTCAGATGGGTACATGTCACTCCTCTCTTCAGGTTGCTACATTGGCTCCCTGTATCAGCAGCATTAAGTTCAAATTCCTGAAGCCTGCCTACAGAGTAGTCAATGGGTCAACACCTGAGTATATGGAGACACTGGAGAGGTGCTATGCTATTGCTCACTCACTCAGGTCTGCCGAGGAAGAGTGTGTGATGATTCCACCTCTGTGTGATATGAAGTCTCAATCCAGTCTCCTTTCATGTGTAGTTCCTAGTTGGTGGGAAGAGTTGCTCACCTCGATCCAAACTGCTGACTCCCTCAATGTATTTAAGAAGCAATTGAAAACTCATATGTTCTGTGAATATCTGTTTAATTGGTTGAAAAAAAAATGTTCTATGATCTTTCATACAGTTGGTTGTTTTGTTGTTGCATTAGTTTAATTGCTTTATTGATTGTTAATCTAAGTTTGTAAATTTAACAGTTATTACATCTTTTGTTACCTGTCCTACTCCACTTGCTGGACAAACAGGGCCTAGCCTAAAGTTTACCTCTTTTGTAAGTCGCATAGCATCTGCCAAGCAAATAAATGTAAATGTAAAAAAATAAATATGTTGCACTAGCTCTATACCTTATCTTCAAATCATGAACAAATTATTTTATGCTCACATTTAACCAAAAGAGGCACTAACACATATGTGATTCTGCTGTTTTTAAGACATCACCGTGTCTCCAGAAAAACAAGAGTGCAATACTATATATGTGATGCGCTGAAATCTTGCTAGCTGTGTAGGTGATAAACAGAAACACAGGCACCTTGTGGCATAAAGATTAAAATGGGCATGACTGTCAGAATGCATACTGATTGCTGGGACTACCAGAAAGCAACAACATATTTTCTAAAGAGGTAATCCAATTTAGGGTTGTAGGTAAACTATTACCAACAAAAAAAAAAATAACCATAGATGGTGTGCCAGTTTATTTCAAGAAACAACTACCCATACCATACACCTTTTTCCCAATCTGCCCACATCCACTGATTCAGTGCGCTGATTTGACTTTTTAAGAATATGAGAATCAAAAATTTCCCCTTCCCTTGTGTTGAAATAGCAAGAAGGTCTTTCCTACAATTGTGAGATATCAGTCCTACAAGTTTTTAGAACAATGGAAAGCACTGTGGCATAACTTCAATTTCTCTGAAGTTCACAGAATGGCAGTAAGCTGCTTTTCTTTGACAAGAACACAAAATTTGCCCGTGAAGAAAGAGCTGATGGTATTAATACAGGAAGCAAAATATCTATTCAACAGCTGACAATCACAAGCATTATCAATTATGATTTTATTGTATACATTACATTTTTGCATCTGCTAAATCCAATCAAGGACACAGGGAGCCACAATCTATCTAAGCATTGGGTAAAAGGCAGGGGCCAGTTGAACAGAGTGCACAAGTACATCACAGGTCCCACTCATGCACTCAGCCGCACTCACACTGAGCTAATTTGGAAATCGAGAAAAAACTTAACTTGCACAGATTTATGAATGTGGGAGGAAAATCAGAGTACACAGAGAAAAACCCACTCAGACATTGGAAAAACATACGAACTTCACACAGACCAATAGAGAACAAGGATTTGAACACAGGTTACTGTAACTACTATGACACCATATTTAATTATTTAGCTGAATTTCATTTCTATTTTTAAATTGCTATTATCTTTGCCTTATTTGAGCATTTTTTACAGATGTTCATGTATAATGCAATTTGCTTCTAAGTAAAGAACAAAACTACGATGAAACACATTTGCAGTTTTTATAAGAAATAAAAACGTGCCTAATGTATATCAAGTAAGATGCTTTTTAAATTACATATTGGAAGATGGAGATCCAGATATGAACATCCCAGCAGATTCCAAAGATGTTGATCAGGACATGAGCCAGAGAAAGGCACTGTAGCTGTCAGCATCTCAGTCCGATTGCAAGACCTGCAGGGTGACTTGCAGAGACAGTGATAGAACGATGCGCTGGGTTGGTGAGAAAGGAAGGGAAAAGGAAACCCAAAGTCTGCATGGTTTTATTCTTGGATTTTAATCATAGAGAGAACTTATTTATTGTGGGGTTTTTAATCTTCACAAACACTTGCTCTTATTGAAGACTATTTATCGATAGAAGAACTTTGTTCATTGAGCATGTTTGAAAATAAAATGCACTCTGCACATTTGCACCTACTCCTGCTGTATTTTGTGTTCTCATTTGCCCTATTCAATCTTGGCAGCTGACTATCTACATCTCAGGTTCAGAGAGGAATACGCCAGCTAAGGTACCTCGGACATCACCAGTAGCTAATATACTGTATATCAAGTCAGATGCTTTTTAAAAGACATGAGGGTCTATGTTTCAAGTACAGTACATGATTTGGGAGTTGTTCCAAGTTTGTGTCTTGAATGATCAACCATTTATTTACACAGGACTGAGTTAATAGCTATTCGCCTATAATCACTGAGAGTATTTATGGCTGTTGTTTTAAAATGGAGTCACATCTTAACCTTTCTAGTCTTTGAGTACCTGTACATTGTCAAGGTATAGTGCAAGTGTTAGTGAAGATTAAATAATGTCTTTATTATATTTTTTCAATGTTTGAGACACAAGTATTTTTCTAGGCTTATATCTGGCTCTTTGCTTTGAAATGCTTAAACATGGATGGTCATTACCTCTGGCTGAGGCATTTAATCATTTCATTCTCTGCATAAACTTGCATAAAAATGTTATATTAACTTCCTGAACATGCTCAATGATTTTTCACAGCATTTCTGGTGCTTTTTAAGATTTTACTGAAGCAGAGGTAGTATACAATTATCTTGCATCCTGTGCATTAGTTGAATACACAATGGGAGGTCTGAAACCTGAAAGTAACTCTTATGAGCAGGGTCTGGGTGTCTTAGTGGGCTCATCACTATATCAAGACAATGTACAGAAGCAACCAAAAAAGTTAATAAAATGTTAGGTTATATATCACGACATGTGATGTACAAGTCAACTTAAGTTATAGGAGTCACTAGTGAGGCCTCACTTGGAGTTACGTTTTCGTCTCCATATTGCAAAAAAGACATAGCAATGCTAGACCAAGTCCAGAGAAGAGCGGTTAATCTGATCTAATCTAATCAATAGGCTGATTACAGGACTAAAAGGTATAGGGAATAAGGAAAGATTGCAGGAGTTGAACCTTTTCAGTTAAAGCAAACTGACATTAAGAGATGACATGATCGAAGGGTTTAAAATTATAAAAGGAATCTGAACAGTGGATTATTTATAAAGCTATTACTTTAAAAATATTCTGCAACAAGAACACAAGGACACAACTGGAAACTTGTTACAGGCAGATTTCCTTCAAATGTCAGAATTTTTTACAGATGGAACCACAGGCACATGGAATAAATTACTTAATGGTGTAATAAAGTGTAGGACTTTAAAATCATTCAAATATTGACAAACATTCCAGGTGAATATGATGGAGGAGTTGTTCTTATCACAATTGTTCTAATGTTCTGATATCTTAGCTCCTATTTTAATAGTTTCCTATGTTGCCTTCAAGGTCTCAAAACAGTTTTAACCATCTGTTTTCCCTTGATGTGAAGACTTTTACAGTACTTTTTATTCTCCTGCACAATTAACAATTGAGGCCAAACGTCAAAATAAACAAGAAAAATAAGAACACAATAGAATAAATAGAATATAGAATAAATGATATTTTAGTCATGTGCATTTAATGACAGCCATTTCATTTTTATATTCATTTTGATTGTTTTTATTGTTTACCGCACAAGTATTGTTTTTTCTAATTGTGCATTTTTTGTTATTTCTTCAATCATAAAGTGCCTAATTATGTGAACTGTAAGTCTTTGTCTTGGTTGGTATTACAGCTGTTTTCAAAGTCTATGTCAATCCTAGTCAAACTGTGATAATTGTTGTGCTAAGGATTGGTCACTTTTGTTCCTCTTATTTTATCTTGGTTGTTAGAAAAGGCATTTTCCTGTGATGAATGTTAGACAAATCAGACTTAAAAGCACATCTTTTCACCTTCTTCTCCTGTCTTTCCAACATTTGGTAACTGGAAAGTTCTAATCATCCAAGACAACCATTATCTTCATTACAATTTATGATCTTATTTTCTTAAACAAAAGGCTTTTGTTTGAACTATCAGAATTTGGTGGACTATAGTAAACTCCAGTAAATTAATCTCTGCATTCCTTCCTTATTAACTTCACCCTCAGTGACTCATATATTTTCCTTTTTTTCTGGGTATTCCAGTTTCCTTCCACATTAAGAAGAAGCAAAACTTAGTTTGACTGATAAATCAAAACTGGCCTTTGTGGATGTGTAAGTGAATGTTATGTATGATTAAAGAGCATCCTGTCTATGATGTAGTCCTTTCTTGTGCCTACTAGGTTATGCTAAGGGCATTCATAAATTTTTATTAAAGTAAGGAATTAAATAATAATCAAAGCTACACTTTACAATGAGTTATATCTTGTGCCAGTAACTTACTCAAATGTTCAAAATTTTCTCAAATGTTCCAAAGATGGCTCATTTCAATAAGGAAAAGTTTGTTAACTGAGGATAAGGGGATCTATACAAAAAAATACTTCTGTATTTTTTTAAATTTCCAACAGATAATTGAGAAAAAGATGTAGTCTTTTGTAGATCTTTAAGATTCTTTAGGTCAAGGAGAAAATGGTAGTTATGCTAAATAGATTCTTAACAAACATAATGAACATAGCATAGCTGTGTACAGAACTGAAATATTAAGAAGGCCATCCACTTGTGTCCAGTCAGCATTCTGTGTACATCATTCTGCTGGGTGTTGCTGTCTTCCTTATCCTCCTACAGATATGGGCCAAACCTCCACTGACAGCAAGTGCTAATTAGTGAGCTCTTGCTAAGTCACTACTGTATACGTATCTCAAAGCATGTGACCCTTGAATGACTGTGCTTGTTTAACTTGCAGACTCTTCTGGGAGGGGACACACCACAATCTGCATTTGGAAAAGTTTACAGACTGATAAATTATTACTGATGTTTACTCCCTCTATTTTGACTTTTCAGCTCTAAATCACACTGTAAACTAAAATCTCAAAAAAAAGAAGAACTTATAACCATCATTGCATCTTCAACAGTCACACATCACTTTTCACTTCAACGTTCTTCCTTTTTTTTTACCAAACCACTCTTAAAACATTACATTTGTTAAGTAATTGCTATTGTCCCTGATAACATTTAATGTGAGTCTTCATATTGATCAATTTGTAAAAACTTCAAATACTTCAGAAGGCTGCATGGAAAAAAAAACACTTCATGATTGAAAGCAGATATAATTTAAATGTTGTGCCATTTCATTTCCTTCGATCGGGTTCTCAATCAATCAAGTGCCTTTTATGGTGCACACCACTTCAAACATTACTACCCAGCTGATGTATTTTTACAAACCGAGCTCATCCAGATTAATTGGTTTGTTCTGGGTCACACAGTAAGACAAATATGGGACCTGAATCTGTGAAACTGAGGTTTCAAGTCATCTACTTGGCATTTTGTTCATGCTGTCTGCCTCTGGTTGAAGACAAGAAACAGTCTGTATGCAGCCATCAATTTCACAAGTTAATAATACAATGTCATCAGAAACCTGGGACACAAGCAGCACTTGCCAAAGCATTATAAATTAAAATACTGGATCACCTCGCTGCTGACTGCATCACTGATTAACTCAGACCTTTAAAAATTCTCATAAGAATAACATACCTTTATTAAATTATTTTTTCTTTGCGTACTATAATGTATCCTTTATGTGAAGAAAAAGTATGGTTTTGTTCATTTTTAAATTCATTGCCTCTTTAAAGTTATCTGAGCTTATAATGAATTTAAGTTTTAATGTTATGCTGCTAGGTTATGACAAATGATTTTTCAGATAAGGAAGACAAAAATTGCAAGGTAAGGTAGTTATTAAAGTTAAAGTAATTATACTCAACTAATCATGTGTGGCAGATGACCAGGGACCTTGCCCCACCGGGACGCATGCAACAGGGAAGGACCGGGAGAGGAGCAATATATTCCCCTAGACGCAGGAGGGCAGCCCCCTGGATACAGAGCTGGGAAGCTCATCCCTGTTGGGGTCCATGGCTACCACCAGGGGGCACCTGGATGGTTCCCAAGCCATGGACTGCAACACTTCCACCACACCAGGAAGTGCTGCCAGAACAGTAACCAGATACACCCGGAGTGCTTCCAGGTGCAAGGGCAGCACTTCTGCCACACCAGGAAGTGCTGCCGGAAGATCATCAGGGAGAACCTGGAGCACTTCTGGGTGTGCCATAAAAGGGGCCACCTCGCTCCATTCGGAGAGCTAGAATCGGGTGGAAGAGGATGGAGCTTGCGAGTGAGGAGTTGGAGGCAGCAGAGAGAAGAAGGAAGTCTAAAGGACGGTTATTAGTGATCAATGCACTGTTGCTGTGTTGTGTATTTTGAGAGATTCTGTGCCTGTTTATGTCCAGTCCGAATATTCCACACATGGCACCTATTGCATGTTGATTTTTCTGTATGTGTGGCAATAATGAACCTACAAACCTATTTCCATTTATGCACCCATTGTCAATATTTACTTCCACAAGCTGTTAGCATTAACCATCATAACACACCCTAAACAGAATCTAATATAATCAGCCAATCAACCAGACATAATTTAAAATATCATTCTGCAATGTTATAATAGCAGCTTCACCAGAGTCTTGTTCACAAGAGTATTCCATTAATGGTGACATATTATTGTACTGTAGAATACCCGGGAGAGCTGGACAGTCTTTTGGCCTCAGAACCCCACAGGTTTATTCTCTCCAACATCTCAACAACTGGAGTTTTTATTTTCATGTCCTCCATGGCCATCTGACCAAAGTTTGCAATTAAGCAGGATAAACTGATTCTCAACTGTTCTAAATAACTATTCTTTAGTTTTTACTTGCTTTTGTAATTCTGTTTATCTGTAGCGTCCTCCATAATGTTTAGAACAAATAGATATTTTTCCTTGATTTACCCCTCTGCCCCACAGATCAAAATTACAAAACAAATAATTTAGGCATGATTAAAGTGTACATTGCAGATTTTGCCTTAAGGTTATCTGCATACACTTCAGTCAAGCCATGATCACAATAAAAGATTTGTGAAATTAAGTGTTACAATGATGTAAGAAATATCAAGAACTTAATCTGTTATGACCAATAAATCTTGTCTATACCATAAGAAGAGTTCACACTTACAGTGGTCACTTTATCCTCAGCAACCAAACATAATTATTGGAATGAAGTGAGAGCTTCTGTCAAGTATTATTCCACAGAACCAATTTTCACTGAGCTATATTCAAAGTGAGAATCCTAAAGAAACTGGACTTCAGTTCCTTGATTATGATTTTTTACTCAGAGATGTGTCATTGTTTCTGATATATACACATTTAAGTGTTAACACTGACTGCTTTGCTGTGTATTTTCATAAACTAATATTTCAACACACGTTGAAAAAGACTTCTAAAATACACTTTACAAGTATCACATATTTAATTACCACAACAATTTCTATCCAAGTAATGTTATTGTTCCTCCCATATCCCCAAAGACAAGCAGGACAGGTTAATTAGCAATTTCAATTGGTGAATGTGGTTGTGTGTGCAAGGGCCCTACAGATGACCAGCAATCTGACCAGTATTTTCTCCTTTTCTTGTGCCTAGGTACGGGCCTGCCAGGATAGGCTTGGTCCACACCACCTTGACCTGAATTTGGCAGGTTTGAGATTGACTGACTGAATGGTCATGTCTGTGCAATCAAAGTGTCCCACATACTCTACAGAGAAGGATTGCATATATACTGCAGCACCTTTCTTCAAAACGCACTAGCACAGACATCATAGACATAACCCAAATTCACTTAAACTTGTCAATTGGTACACATCTTTGACTCCCTAATTTCTTGCTTCTTGTTTCCTTGAAATATGAAAGGAAACTGGAGAAGCAATATCTATTTAAATATGTACAGAGTGTTGAATTGAATTTAGTTTTGTTAAGTCTGACTTGATTGTAAGAAACATTACAGGCTTTTAATAAATTCAATAAAAGGAAAAAAAAACATGTACAGAGTGTGTCATTTTTACTTTTGCCAGAGCTACAGTGTGCCCAGCAACTTATCATTTGAAGGTTAAACAAAGGACTGCTATATACAGGTAGGTGTTCATCATATTTCATCACATCAAAACTGCTTCAATAAAATGGAAAGTGGGCAGAAGTTAATTGAGACATTGCTCTCATGTTTATTACAGAAAATGTTTACCCTGGTGAAAATGAGAACAACAACCTGCTTTAATTACTGTATGTTTGAGGATGGCAATTGAAAATTGAAATAGCATGTATGCATTCTTATACCCATTTAACCCAATTCAGGGTCACAGAGGGTAAGACGTGATTCCAAAGTCACTGGATTCAAGAGAGTAACAAACCTTGGACAGAGTGTTGACCCACAGCAGAGTCACAAACATATCAACCCTGGATTTATTTGCTTTCAAGAATCTAAGTACCAATATAATAATGCGAAACACAGGAGAACTACACAGAGGATAAATAAGGACAAGGGACTCAAAACCAGAACACATAAGACTTCAGATAATTTTATTTAGAAGGTCTGTACTGACTGTCACATTTTTAGGTTAATCATCCAACAAATATATTTTTCATATTTGTATTTACTTTACTTTGAAGTTTTTATTTCTGGTAACATAAAAAACATACTTCTATTAATACAGCACAGGCAGAATAAGTTCATCATCTTGCTGAAATATTTTTCAAATATGCAAACTACACTATCTCTGAAATGTTCTGCTTAATTAACGGACAGAGGTCTTTTAAAAAATTATATTAAAGGAAAATCCTTTAATAGTCATCAACTCAAGACCCAGTGTGAATCTCCCATAATTTAGCACTTTAGTTTATGCACAAGCAGAGCCATAAAATTACCAAGCAAGCACACTTTATATAAGACTCTCTATTGTTAATATGAGTTAACCACTCATCAATGACTAATGATGTGTAAAAGTCTTGAAATAGCTTAATAGTTTTCACATTCACATAACTTGCTATGTAAATTTGTTTTTGATAGTTGGGTCTTATAGAGACATTTCAAAATTTGTCTGACTCTGAAACCACGCAGATTCTCAGTACACAACATGCGGAGTAAACAAATGAAAATATGGTTCCTCTATCCATTCCTGCATTTTTTTCCCTGTTCATTCTAAAACAGGGTTATGGAGAGGATCTGACAAATGCAGTAAAATAGACAATTATTTGAAACATATGTAGTATAGTGAGGCAAAATGAACATGCTTTCCTTTAAAGTGCGTACAAATGAATTCATGAATAATGAATGAATAATTTTGTATTGTTCAGGTCTAATGTGCAAAAGCAGCAGCTAACTTACTTATGGATATTGAACCACCAGTCTTACAGTTTATAATGCAATACAGGGCCGCATAATATTCACACACTGTTACAACTGTGTAGTGATTGCAATATCATTTTTGTAAAATGACATTGCATCCTAAAGAAAGCAGTAGTATTTGATTAGATTAGATAAACTTTATTAATCACAAGTGGAAATTACCAATATGGGGAAGTGCTTTATGTATTTAACACTACAAATAAACACTGCATAAACAGACTAGTTTTTAATTAATATTATTTTTACCTTCAGATGAAAGGGGATGTATGTAACAGTGTAAAAGAACATAACTGCACTGCAGTGACTTCTCTATATCCAAAAGGAATTACAAGGTCCTCAACTACTTGTAAAGAGGTTAAAGACAACATAAATGGAAAATACATTATGGGAATTTATCAAGACTTCTCTTGTTCTTTTGACATTCCACAACAGCCTTTGGGCTGTGTACCATATTCATCCACTTCAGTTTGCTAATTGAGATCACATTTCCCTATTGATTTTTTTGTAACCCAGCCATCATAGACAGTTCACTCGACCTGCTTAGTTTTTGACATATGAGGAAAAGATGATCACAGTCTTCATTTCCAGTTACCTATCACACACACACATCACTATAGTATTGAGGAAAAAAAGTAAATAGTTCTGGACAGTGTGGGGTTGTCTTCTGTGAACAACTGTCTCTTTAATGGCCACACAGAGTTCAGAGAAGCATGGACAACTGGGGCTACTAGAGGCAACTTTATGCTGATATCCCTGCCAGTGAGCAAGTGAGTACTTTTTGGTACTTGAAAAATGACAAAGTGTATGGCTTATTCTTTATTTAAAGTTAAAGGTACATTTGTTTTGAATTTAAGTTAAGGGTACATTTGTTTTGAAACCTTTAGATCTCTGATCATTATGTTGTGGACAGTCATTCCAGGGTGCACTCCTGTTAAAAGTGGTAATAACCAGTCTTAATAAAAACATGGAGCCGAAATCCATAGACATTACTCTCTCCATCCATTAATCCAATTCCTATCATAGGTTTTTCTTATCATGGTTATGGTTTGTTATAGCCTAACTTTGCAGTGATATGTGCAAAGAAGGTATTACCCCTAAATTGTAAGCCGGTTCCCTGCAGGGTGCTGTTTGTGAACTATAGACAGTGAAGACTGTAATACTAGTTGCAGCAGGAGTAGTAGTGTTGTTACTTGTACAGCGCAAACTGAAAACCTTACTTGCATGTCTGGCCAATATGCAACATGTCACCCTTCTCAGACCTCATGAAAAATAATAGTGTATTAAAATATAAAACTTCATTTTATCTAACGGCTAACATAAATCAGCTTGCCCAATGTACTATTATTAGTCAAAAAGGAAACTTACCTGGAAACATCTGGCAACATCCCCTAAATACTGAGTTATAATAAACTAGCACTATTACTACACTATTTTGCACTATAAATAGAGCACTGTCAATGCACTATTCTAAATCTATTCATCCATTTTCAAAAGCTGTTGCAATCCATTTTTATAATTGTGAGAGGCTAGAGCTTATCACTAGTGCATCTGGTGCAAGACAACTACCAACCCTGCAGGGGCCACACACTGCACTTTCACACACATACCCACAACAAACTAATTTAGAGATCTACCAAACCATTGAGTGTTTTGGCATATTACAGGAAACTAGAGTACATACACAACTGAAATTAATAGAAATTTCACCCAGATATTTCTATAGAATGTGAACCATGAATCTGTAAAGAAGCAGTAGCATGAACATTTGTAATTGCCACCACTCATTTTTTGGGTATACAATGTACTCTTTGAGTATCTTAAATGAGCTGCTCACAATATGCAAAGCCTACACACAAAAACAGAACAGAAAGGCAATTTTTCAGGCAACAAGGGCCCTCAAAGTAGATCTGTGTTCTATCTTAATTCCTTTCCTTAAAAACTGCTGCTGTGACAAGAGTGACATTTTAGCAGATGCGGATATATTTCTAGCTGATGACATCCTGTTAATGGTGCCTATACATAGCTCAGGCTACACACAGCGTAAGCCCTCATATAAAAATAACATTTTTGCCTGCACTAATCTGTGCACCAAATTGATGTAGCATAAAACACATTTACCATAGAGTTTCCTATGGTATTTGTATTGCCTAGCTGTAACTACTGCACATTCTGTATTCTCATGTAATATTTTCCTCACTATTTTATACCATATTTATGAAAACATTTTTTGCTCTTGACAAATTCCATAAAATTACTTTGTGGTGACAAAAAGCCAAGGTTAATTGATCAGAATTAACTACATCAGTTTAGAAGGTTGATTTCATGCTGATGTGAAGAGCCAGTTCAGTAAATGATCATTTGCATCAAAGGCATACCATCTCAGGATGTCATTAAAACATTCTTTCTAAAAGAAGCACACCAAAACAGAAAACTGTAGACTCTGTCCAGTTCATTATAATGTGGCATGTAATGGTTCTCCTTCACTATTCCTAAGAGATCTACTTTTTAAATGTACAAGAGATGTAAATAATATAAAATTGCTATATCTCTTTTCCTCTGTCTGTATCCTCAATTAAAGAACCCTGCAAAAATACCTTACATTGACTCATCTGAGACACAGAAAAGAACCAATCACCAATCTCATGAACCTCCATATAGACACATTAATGCCTCTCAGCATACTTTTGTGGGTGCCAAACTACAAAATATTCACAAATGAGTAACTATAAGGTATTATCTAAAGTATACAATCAACAACACTTTTCTAATGGTGTTGATCTCTATTTCTTTAATTATTTAAAAAATCTATTTATTTTTAGGCAGAGTGCAAATATTTTTACTAAAATTCCATATTCATTTATTCTAATAGAGTCATAGGGGATCAAAGCCTATTCATGCAGTACCACGACCAACCCTAGATAGAGAACCATTACATTACAGGGCACACCCATGAAGAAACATTTACACACCCAGTCTTACCAGACCAATCATTATTGAGAATTACCTTATTAAACAGTTTACAAAGAGAAGAGCACTTTAAAAAAAATTAAACACAACTGTAACTTTGTTTATTTGAAACACAAAAAAGCCTCGCATAAAACAATAATTTTGCAAGACCTAAACATGTGACAGTGTAGCTTAAAGTGATGATGATGAACTAGGAGATCAGAATCAGCAGGAGAATAAAAGTATAGCAAGTACAACCAAGTATATAGTGGTAGAGACTGAAAGAGGAAAGGCTTAAGAACATGTTTAGGGAGAAAGTTTTAAGTGAAGTGCAGTCATTTGAGAGTGTGGAGGAAAGGTGGGAGAAGAATAGCAAAGTTTTATTAAGAGCAGGTGAAGAGGTATTGGGTAGGATGAAAGGAAGAAGTCCACCTGGGGAAAGAGACATGGTGGTAGAACAGAGGTGCAGGATATGATAAAGGCTAAGAAGGAGGCAAACAAGAAATTATACCACTCAGAGAAGGAGGAAGATATAGAAATATACAGGCAGACAAACAAGGAGGCAAGGAGGGCACTGGCAAGAGGCAAGGCACAAGCTTTGGAGGAAGTGTATGAAAAATTTGAGGCAAAAGAGGGAGAGAGAAGGATTTTTAAAACAGAGAAGGACATGAGCAAGGCTGGGAAGGATTTTAGTCAGATAAAGCAGATGAAAGATGAACAAGGTGTAGTCCTAAATGAGCATCATAAGTTCAAGATTAAATGGAAGAAGACATTTAAAAAGCTCTTGATTAAAGAAAATCGAATGGTAGTATTTAGGGATGAAGTCCCAAGTGAATGGCTAGCAACAAGAATAAGAATTAATAGGGGTTCTGAAAAGAATGAAAAATAGAAAGGCAACAGAATTGATGAAACTCCAGCAGAAGTGAGAAAGAGTTAAGGAGAAGAGGGAGTAGATGGGGAGCCTCTTAAACCCGACACTGTCAATAACATAACCAAACGAGGATACAATATGAAGCACGGGGTAGGTGCATAAAGTGCAAAAGTGCTTTTATTAAAAACCAGTCAAAACAGTGTTCAGGTGTGTAGTCCATCCATCCATTTTCCAACCCGTTGAATCCGAACACAGGGTCACGGGGGTCTGCTGGAGCCAATCCCAGCCAACACATGGGCGCAAGGCAGGAACCAATCCCAGGCAGGGCGCCAACCCACCGCAGAGGTGTGTAGTGCAAATCCATAATAAATAAATAATCCAACAGTGTCCTTGTGGAGGTTAAAATCAGTGAAACAATCCATTAAAACAAGGTTAAAACATGGCAGGAAACTGTCCTTAAAAACATGAGCACAAGTACAGTCTTTTGAATGCTTACATTTCCTTAACTTAACCCTAATCGGGTCCTTGCAGCCAAGGAGGTGCCTAACTGACAGTTTAGCCAACCTTCCGCGCTGCTCCTAGTCTCTGGAGTCTCAATCCTCTGGCTCCCGCTGCCAGGCTCACTTTCCTGCAGTCCATGGCATCACCCGTGGGATACCTCACTGAGCATCTCAATCCCCTGCAGCCATGCTGCCTCTCTCTGGCCTTATACGGTGAGTCACTCCAACTGAGCAGCAAGTCAGTCACTCCAGCTTCCAGGTCATTCAGCTATGGAGTGGACATCAGCCCCCAAGCACTGTCCTCATGCTCCCTCTGGGATTTCCTCCCGGCTATCTGCCTTCTCTCTCTCTTTCGCCTTATCTCTCCATCCTTCAACCTCCTTTCCTTTTTCTTTTGATTCATCGATTCTTTTTTGTTTCTTTATTCCATCCTTTTTTCACATGCCGGCTGTTTCTTATATGCCTCCATGGGTGCAGCGTCTAATTGTGCACTGCAGGAGGCTGATGAAGTTATTGAGACAGACCACACCCTCACTTGCTGGTGCATTTCACCTCAATTACTCTACCAAACCCCTGCAGTTGCATGAGCACGCACACCCACGGAGAACAAGCTGGCCAATTAATTATTTATTTAATAAAAACTGCCACCTTGTTCTGAGCCACAGACCCACTATATCACAGACATGCCTTTACCAGATAGATAGATAGATAGATAGATAGATAGATAGATAGATAGATAGA
>JANRMT010062796.1:37049688-37063843 GCA_026402145.1 Polypterus bichir lapradei | reverse complement strand
AGATAGATAGATAGATAGATAGATAGATAGATAGATAGATAGATAGATAGATAGATAGATAGATAGATAATGTGAAGTACTCGCATAAGACTTTACACCACAATGTTCCTGTTTTAATTGTCTTGTATGACTCACTGTGTGAGCAAGTTTATCAACCTTCCTGATTTCAAATTGTAAACAATATCTGCAAACATCTGTAATTGAATCCAAAACTGTAGGGTGTCAGATAAATGCAAAATAAAAACATACACAGGTGTAATCCCTTTGTAACAAAATTCATGGGGTCATAAAAATATTTTGTATAACAGAAATTTAATTGTAACGTATATGAGGAAAATATGTATATTATTGTGAGCAGGGTCACCGTTGATTCACCATCTCTAAAGACAGGAATGCAAGGATAGCTCCATATCTGCTCTGATGCATCTTTCAGCGTTAACGTGCTTGTTGAACAATGTTTAGAACATTTAACACACAATCTGGACTCATATTTCTGTCTCTTGTGCAACTAACTCTGTGACCCAAGCTTGACAATACATGTATAAAAAAACAGTGTATCTTAAACTGCAAAAATATTTTATTTGAAAATAGCAATGAGAGGTTAGATGTAACTTTTTTTGCAGAAATACAAACATGCTATTTATTTTCTTTTTTGTTCAGATACCAGGGCCTGATCTTTGACTTTGTCTTCTATTTACTTTTTCAATCCTTCAAAATTGTTGATAGCATTGAAAGCATGGTTCTGATACTTTCACCACATCATTTTTCTTCATTCCGGAATCAACTTTTGCCAGGAGGGTCATTAACCATCAAACATCGTGCAACAAGTGTGTTATGCAGCAAGGCTGCAAACTTGCAGTTGCGTCAGTGGTGGTGTGAACCTGTGGTTGCCACTGTGTCGGACAAGCAATCCTCATCAGACACATCAACTGCATTTCACCATGCAGCACATTTGGGAAGATCTCAACAAAGGGTCTCAAAAATCTCACTATATACAGTAGAGTGTATTTTTTTTTACATATATATTGTGAAAGGAAGGGCATCCGGTGTAAAATTTTGCCAAATCAATATGCGAAAGATGATCCGCTGTGGCGACCCCTAACGGGAGCAGCCAAAAGAAGAAGAAGATTGTAACAGACAGCCAGGATACCCACGAGATGGAAGGAAAAGGGAAGGCGCTGTGTTGCAGTGGTGCCCCAGATTCCCACTGAGCATCATGGGATTTGGAGTTCTTTAACTCGGCCCTGTTGGGTGAGGTGGATGCCAGCAGGGTGTTCTGAGAGTACTGAAGAGCCTTGCATCATGGGTTTCTGCCTTACCCGGAAGTGTTGACAGACCACGTGGGCAGATGTTCAGAACCACTTCCAGGGCAACTAAAATAAAAGGAGCTGCCTACCTCACTTTAGGGAGTCAGAGTTGGGTGAAAGGAGGATGAAGCTTGCTGGGAGGAGTGGAGGATGCAGTGACCAAGAGACAGAGAGAGAAAAGAAGAATTGTACTTGTGTTTATTGTCATTACTTGTGGCAGTGGTGGGAAAAATGTTATAAGGAGAGATTTCAACAAATAAAGACTGTGCTTTTAACTTAGGTTTGGGGAGCTGGAGTGCCCCCACTTTCCAGTATATACAGTGTATATATGTAAACATACACTATATGGACAAAAGTATTGGGACACACTTCTTAATTAATGAATTCAGGTGTTTCAATCAGACCTATGACCAAAGGTGTATAAAATCAAGTGCCTAGTCATGCAGTCTCCATTTATAAACATTGCGAAACAAAGTGGGTTGATCTGAAGAGCTCAGTGATTTCAAGCATGGCACTGTGGTAGGATGCCACTTTTGCAATAAGATAGTTTGTGAAATTCATCCCTGCTGGATATTCTAGTCAATAGTAAGTGGTATTATTAGAAAGTAGAAGCGTTTAGGAACAACAGCAATGCAGCCACAAAAAAGGAAGACAACTTAAAGTCACAGTGTGGGATCAATGACTGCTTAGGTGCATGGTGTGTAAAAGTCGTCAACACTCTGTTGATTCTATAGCTGAAGAGTTCCAGACTTCCACTTACATTAAAGTAAGTACAAAAACTAAAGCGGGAGATTCATGGCATATAGTCATGGCCGAAATTATCCCAGAAAATGCACCATTTCTCCCACAAAATTGTTGCAGTTACAAATGTTTTGGTATACACATGTTTATTTCCTTTATGTGCATTGGAACAACACAAAAAAAGCAGAGAAAAAAAGCCAAATCTGAAATCATCTCACAAAGAACTCCAAAAATAGGCCGGACAAAATTATTGGCACCTTTTCAAAATTGTGGGTAAATCGTTTTATTTCAAGCATATGATGCTCATTTGAACTCCCCTGTGGTAAGAAACAGGTGCTAGCAATATAGCAATCACACCTGAAGCCAGTTAAAATGGAGAAAAGCTTACTCATCCTTTCTGTTGTGTGTCTGAGTGTGCCACACTAAGCATGGAGAACAGAAAGAAGAGCAGAGAATTGTCTGAGGACTTGAGAACAAAAATTGTGGTAAAATATCTCATGGCTACAAGTCAATCTACAGAGATCTTCATGTTCCTTTGTCCACTGTGCGCAACATAATCAAGAAGTTCACAACACATGGCACTGTAGCTAATCTTCCTGGACATGGACGGAAGAGAAAAATTGATAAAAGACTGCAACCGAATGGTGGATAAACAGCACCAATCAACCTGAAAACATATTCAAGCTGTTCCGCAGACTCAGGGTGCAACAGTGTCAGCTCAAACTATCCATCGACATCTGAACAAAATGAAACGCTATGGCAGGAGATCCAGGAGGACCCCACTGCTGACACAGAAACATAAAAAAGCCAGACTGTAGTTTGCCAAAATGTACTTGAGGAAGCCAAAATCCTTCTGGGCAAATGTCTTGTGGACAGATAAGACCAAGGTACAGCTTTTTGGTAAAGCTCATCATTCTACTGTTAACAGAAAAAGGAATGAGGCCTACGAAAAAAAGAACACAGTACCTACAGTCAAACATGGTGGAGGTTCTAAAATGTTTTGGGGGTGTTTTGCTGCCTCTGGCACTGGATGCCTTGACTGTGTGCCAGGTATCATGAAATCTGAAGACTACCAAAAGATATTGGGGCGCAATGTAGGGCCCAGTGTCAGAAAGCTGGGTCTGCGTCAGAGGTCATGGGTGTTCCCACAGGACAATGACCCCAAACATACCTCTAAAAGCACCCAGAAATGGTTGAAGACAAAGTGCTGGAGAGTTCTGAAGTGGCCAGCAATGAGCCCGGATCTAAATCTGATTGAACACTTATGGACAGATCTCAAAATTGCTATTGGGAGAAGGCGCCCTTCAAATCTGAGAGACCTTGAGCAGTTTGCAAAAGAAGAGTGGTTGGAAATTCCATTTGAGAGGTGTAACAAGCTTGTTGATGTTTATAGGAAACGCTTGATTTCAGTTACTTTTTCCAAAGGGCGTGCAACCAAATATTAAGTTGAGGGTGCCAATCATTTTGTCCAGCCCGGTTTTTGAGTTTTGTGTGAAATGATGTCAGATTTGGCTTTTTTTCTCTGTTTTTTGTGTTGTTCCAATGCACATAAAGGAAATAAAAATGTGTATACCAAAGCATTTGTAATTGCAACAATTTTCTGGGAGAAATGGTGCATCTTCTGGGAAAATTCCAGGGGTGCCGATAATTTCGTCCATGCCTGTAGGTGTCCATGGCCGAGTAGCTGCATGCAAGCCTCACATCACCAAGTCCAATGCCAAGTGTCAGATGGAGTGGTGTAAAGCACACAGCCACTGGACTGTGGAGCAGTGAAAATGTGTTCTATGGATTGACGAATCACGCTTCTCTGTTTGGCAGTCAGATGGGTGTGTCTGGGTTTGGCAGATGCCAGGAGAACGTTATCTGACTGACTGCATTGTGCAGTGAAGTGAATTTTGGTGGGAAGGGATAATGGTGTGGGGCTGTTTGTCAGGGTTTGGGCTAGGCCTCTTACTTCCAGTGAAGGGCAATCTTAATGCTTCATCATACCAAGACATTCTGGACAATGCTTTGCTTCCAACTTTGTAGAAACAGTTTGGGGAAGGTCCATTTCTATTCCAGCATGACTGTGCCCCACTGCACAAAGCAAGGTCCATAAAGACATGGTTAGATGAGTTCAATGTGGAAGAACTTGACTGGACTGCACAAAACCTTGACCTCAATCCCATCAAATAACTTTGGGATGAACTGGAATGGAGATTACGAGGCAGGCCTTCTCTGACATCAGTGCCTGACCTCATAAAAGCTCTTCAGAAGGGCACAAATTCGCACAGGAACACTCCAAAATCTTGTAGAAAACTGTAATGGATGCAAAGGGGGGAAAAACTCCATATTAAAGTCTATGTGTTTGAATGTTATATAGTAGCGGACAACCGGGATTCTTACCTGGTTGGGATGTCTCCATAACAGAAGGACCGGGGGATGGAGCTTGCACGGGGCAATAACTCCCCCAGGATGATAGAGGGCAGCACCCCTTGTTTGCTACAGTGCCTCAGGTTTGGAGCATGAAAGCTCAACACTGCTAGGGTCCATGGACACTGCCAGGGGGCGCATGGAGAATGGCTGAACCCTCCTCTGCAAAGCTGCCACCACACCTGGAAGTGCAGCCAAAAGAAGATTGTGGAACACCTAGAGCACTTCCAGGTGCTCTATAAAAGGGGCCGCCTCACTCCATTCAGTTCAAGCTTGCTGGAAGAGGAGATACAAAGTGCTGCGTACTATGCTTAAAGTGCTTACGGTACTGTTCTGTAAAAGGTGGGAAATGAGGGAAAAATGCTTCCCATGCTTAATAAAGTTATATTGCATGCTGGACTTGGGCTCAGTGTCTGTTGTGTCCAGGGTTTGGGGAGCTGTATGCCCCCGGTGTCCACAATATATATACTGATCCCAAGGGGAAATTGCACCTATTAACAACACACAAAAACTACACACAATACACTCACTAACAATTACATACATTTATTAGCTACTAACAGATTAATTAACAGATTAAGATGGCAGAACACTGGGTAAAAAGAAGAAATGTGGTAATCTCTCATAACAGGTAATGAAAAGAAATCTCTAGAAAACTGTTCCAGAAATACCAAGGACTGAAGGTTCTCAACAGATTAACCAAGGTGTAATGCAGTTAATGTAGGATTAGAGAATCTAGCATTAGAGAAGTCCTAAGCGTGAATACTTTAGCTTAGTATACTACCTTTTAGATTTGCTAGTAAGGCTGTTTCTTATTTCTCTCTTCTATTGCATTTTGGTTAATTGCAGTAATTGTACTGATTGGCCACTTCTGTATCTTTTCCATTTTCATTCTGTACTTATAGCGTCTGTGTTGGCACCTGGGCTGCCTGTGGAGTGGATGCGTCATTACATATTATGGGCCTGTTTTTGCATAATGTCTACAACTGAAGCTGTTGTTATTTGCCTGCACCGTGGTCCATTTCAGGATGCAGCTGAACTAGACCACTTGTCTATTTACATGCAAAGCATATGCATATTTTCTTTTATACATTGCTTAATATTAATATTTAAATAATTGAATAATAATTTAATATTTAATTTGCTTCAGTATTATTGTACATTTAATTATTATTACTCTATTTTTGGCTGACCCCTTTATCAGTTCACATTTCAGTACCATAGCATTTTGGGTCTATAGTGCATTTGTTTCAGTAATATTATTTTTGCATTTATGCATAAGCATTCTGTGCGCATAAGATGCTATGAACTTAACAAGAAAAAAATGAAACTAATACTACAGTAAGTAGAATAGCAACAACAAGCACAGATTGCATTTACAATTATTACCGTAACACATTGCCACAGATGGATGCCATGTATACATACAGTATACAGCCCAGTTTCAAAACATAGCCTAGCCAAGAAACTCATTCAGACTTTCCTATTCCACACTGCAACAAGCACAGAGATGATGACAACCTATCTGTTTCAGCTGTATTTCCGGGTTTATCCATGGGGGAGTATTTTATTTCAATAAAGTGCAAGAGTCAGAAAATGTCATTCACTTTACAGTGTATTTGTGTAACTGTAGAATCCCTTAGATCTTTTGATCTATTGCATCCATTGCTTGTATGCACAGTGGTCGAGTGGCAATGGTCATAGGAAATGTTGTAGCCATCCTGGATGATATGCAAAATTAAAACAAATAAAAAAACAATTTATTGGTTGGTTAACTGTTAAAATTATGTATAATGCAGCAGAGGTAACTATTACCATTTAGAAATTTTTGTTCAATTCACATTTTAGGTATCCTTTCAAAGAGTTAATTTTTTACACAGTCCAAAGACTTTTATATGTTAATTGATGACTCATAATTGGCCAGTGAGAGTATGGCTATATAAACTCACATGTCAGGTATTTCTCTGCCAGTGTTTCTGCTCTATTTTGGGACATTCTCTAGTTCATCAAACATTAAGAGTCAGCATGTGTTAGATACAAAAGTCTAGACATCTAGACAAATGATGATACTGCTCTCAATATGCTTAAATAGCATGTGTAATATTATGAATGTGGACTACTTACAGTAATGGAATGAAGAACTATTCTTTAATTCTAATTTAGCATCAAAAGATTGCTTATCTGAGGACACAGCTGGCATTACAGGACTTTTATATCTCAAAAGATGCAATCTGAGTTGTAATTGCAATGACAAGGTGTTCTCATTGCCAAAAGGTGTCCAGGATTGCACTGATTCCCCAAGGCTAAAGAAACCGCTTTGTTTCAAAGATCTAGGGTCCTGCAGGGGCTCACATACAATTAACAGTCATCTGATAAATCCTCCAGTTACCGCTGTGGGCCAAAAACCACATCTTGGTTATGCAAGGTTAATTTAAGAATTCTTCTCCTCATTTACATGTTCTATTTTTAACATTTACAAATGAGGATTTTCACAAATTATATTCTAGTGTTATATCATTCTGAATTTCCATTTGGTGGATAGGCCTTTAAACAACACAGGCAAGAAAATGTTGCTTAAAAAATGGCCTTTTATAAATAATGGAATAGCAACATTATGAACTGACTCTGTTTGCAATGCAATTAATTTTAGTAATTCCTGGGTAAACAAAAATACTACAGCAGTTGCTTTTTGGTAACAATGAATCAAATAATATAAGATGGGGATGAAGTGCATATTCTGTGAAGAATTAATACACACTTAATGTTATAACCAATAATCAGCATATATAATAGTGTTTCTTAAATACAGCACTCACCTTGAAGTTTTTCAGAGGTGGCTGAAGATCAATGTCAAAGCTGTGTGTTTTACAAAGATTTCAAAAACCAAGACACCATTCATGAATGACTACTGTTCATTGACACATCCATGTCTATGAAGTGTTTGCAAAGACTACTAATGGCTTACATTAACAACACCATTGTGGGTTCTCCAGAACATGTGTAATCCAGTCATTCAGTCATTACTACACATGTCACTGTTCCTATGACAGGCGAAAGGGCATTGTGAGGATGCTCTTTACTGTAACAGCTCTGACTGCAATACAGCTGGGTTCTTCAAACTTGTATTAAAACTTAGAAAGCACCTAACTCCATCAGTAGCTAGATACCATATTTCCTTAAGTATAGAATGCAACGTATAAAAATTTGAAGCAATATATCATCCATGAGGATTGTGCCTCATGTTCCTAAGGGTCCTGCATCTGCTCCAAACAGTACTCAGATTTTACCAGCTACTCTATACATAAACATACAAGTATACAAGTATCGTTCTTTCATTTCTGAACCCATACCTTCCAATCCTGGGTAGAACTGCAGTAAAGGTTATCTCCATAATAGTAGCCACAAGAGGACTATGCAGAATGGCAGTCCATCACAAGATCACAGCTGGGATTTGAACCAAAAAACCTGGAATTTTAAGGCAACATCACTTAAAACCATGTCATAGAGTACTTATCACATCATCAAGTACAAGACAGTAATTGGATTGGTCCACAACAATTAAGAGATTGTACACAAGAATGATTTGGAAGGATTGCCACTACAGCAACACGGGCCTGAACACAACCAAGGTAAAAAAAAATTCCATTATGCTTTCTAGTAGACAAAGCATATGACACATTAAAGTGTTTACACTGATGGAAAAGTAGTGTATAATGATAATGGTTTCAGCCCCTTTGGGCTACTGATCTTTG
This sequence comes from Polypterus bichir lapradei, assembly GCA_026402145.1. Classification (NCBI taxonomy): domain Eukaryota; kingdom Metazoa; phylum Chordata; class Cladistia; order Polypteriformes; family Polypteridae; genus Polypterus; species Polypterus bichir. Next base: position 37,055,631 of record JANRMT010062796.1, on the reverse strand, counting down.
GTGACCTTGCTTAGACCCACATCACTAAGGCAAGGAAGGAAAAAGTAAATACTTTTTAATCTTATTTTACTTTTAGCTGTACCACAGAAAGTGTTGTGACTGGTTATACAACGTAAAAGACAAAGGCTATAAAGAGCAAACATTTATGAGATCTGATCATTAATTGAAGAGGTCAAATATCAGTCCTGCTCTGTATTATAGGATGACTCTAGCCACTCAGCTGTTCTTGCTTCTATAACTGAAAACCAGTATGTCAGCGTTAAATATTAATCCAATAAGTGTAGAAGAATTTTTACCCAAAAAAGTAAGTGTAATTAGCTGTTAAAACACCCTTAGTCTGACTGTTATCTGTCAATAGCAATACTGATGAATATCATGCTTTCTCATTCAAGTTGAACAATGTTCAATGTTGAACAATGTTGTTCGCTGTTTTACACATTCTCTATCAATTATGTTGCTTGAAGAGTTGTATCAATGAATATATTCGATTTATTTTGTTTGGCAATTACTGAGAGAACAAAAGTGAATAAGAAATCCATTCCAAATAACACTTACTACAAATATCTGACTTTGAAAACGAAGGGCAACCCGCTAAGCAACCAAGTTTTACTTAAACTGCCAAGCCAAATCTGGACCTTCTGAAACATCAGTCATCATCTCTGCAGCAGCATCATTGTCTCTTTTCAGAGATAAGGACATCTACTCAAAGATGCATCAAGCTCAGTTGTTGTACAAAGTGATACTCTCAAATAGACAGTCTATCAAAAGACACTTTCTTTGAATGAGTTTCAGCTATACTATTTAATGCACTGTTTTAGGGATATTCCATCAGTCGCTTACAACTAAATCTTGAGCAGAAAGGTACTGTTGTTAAAATGGGCATGCCTTATTGTCCATCTTTTACTTCTGTTAAAGGCATTTGGTCTTTGTAGAATCATACATTGCCAATGGCATTGGTTAGTTTTGTTGATGTGGCCCACCCATCTATGGAACTACATATGCTGGGGTGGCCCTCCATCCACCATACTATAAGCACCCTCCACATTCTCAATAGATCTCTGTAATATATATATATATACATATTGTAAGAAAGGCGCTATATAGCGCCTGATCCGACACAGATTGACACAGGAGGCACGGGTAAAACAAATATTTAATTTTCTTCAGCTGGAGGGCACGTCTTCCCCGTACTCCCTCCAGCCACAACACAGTCCCAAGTACAGTATCACCAAGCACTTTTTTCTCTCACCACCACTCCTTCTCAGCAAGCTTTGTCCTCCTTCCACCCGACTCTGTCCGCTGAGTGGTGGTCGCTGGCTCCCTTTTATTGGGTACCCGTAATTTCTCCAGGTGGTTGACTGCCGACATCCAGCTGCACTTCCGGGTAAGGCGAAGCCAGTGCCCAAAAGGGGCCAGCCACTCCTGCTGCAGCACCCCCTAGCAGCGCCTGCGGAACCCCAAAGAGCTGCACTGAACTCCATCTCCCATGAAGCCCTGGGGGATGCTACCATCTAGCGTCCAGGGGGAGATACTGGGCTTCTCACCCTTGTCCCCCTGGCAGATGTGGTGAAGGGGAGTCCTGGCCATCCGTCACTATATATATATATATGCAATATATGTACGGTATACTTCTAGATATATTAATGGAGGCACTAAGTACATTTTAGCTTATAGATACAGGCCATCAACTCAGCCAGTTTGGAAATATATTGTATCCTTCCAAACTATTTCGTAAATATTTCCTTAGCATTTTTTCTTTAAACGATCAATGTCTAGAGTAATTCTACAATGAGAAAAAAAGTTGTGTAATTTTGTGTAACTGACGTACATTACAAGTATTTTAGGGCAAATGGGCCAAAAAGTAGAAGACCTGACTGACATTACCATGCTGTGACAAAAAAACAAGCTACAATGGAATTGTACTACTTTGTATGCAAAAATAGATATAACTCTTCAAATAAGAAATAGCTTTGAAATTCTTAAATTTTTTATGCAGTTTATTTGATCATTTGGAGGATGTTATACTGTAAATATTCCTTCATCCATCCATTTTGAATATTTTCTCCATTAAAGATCCCTGAGGAGCTAAAGGCCATATCACAGCATTAGGTAGGAAAGGCAGAAACCCTCTGCAGAAAGGAAGTCAGACAATCTTTGGGCACACTCACCCATACTGGGCCAACTTAGAGTCACCACTTATATAAACCCACAGCTCTTTGACATGTGAGAAGAGAAGCAACGAGAGAAAATCAATAAAAAAAAAAATTAATAATTTTGTTGAAAAGTCAAAACTTTCTTCTATTGTGGCTCTCAAAAAGAATATAAGAAAGATATACATATATATCTATGCTATATATATAAAATCCTAAGCCTAAATGTGCAACGATTTTATGTGACTTTTTATGTCACGTTTTCTGTCACTCTTTAAATCGGGCTTATTTTAAAACCTACATATATATGTTTGGTATCATTCTTTTCAGAATTTATCAAACTTTAATGTGATTTTGTGAGATTTTCAGATTCTTATTCTGTTTTTAAATTATAAACAAAAAAATATCAAGAACTCACATCCCAAGGGACGAGACTTTGTGCCAAGAGATTTAGCCACGTTCGGGGCCGGAAATCAAAGACAAAAAGTAGGACAGCTGCTGTAGAAGCTTTTAAATGTTCGAAGCGCCACGCAAGATGCAGGTCACATGGCACGGCAACAGCAAGCCAGTAGCTAACTGAGCAAAGAGAAGGTAAAAAAAACTGTATTTGTTTCTCATTGTATCACCATTTAAGAGGGGGTTTCAGTGGAGCGATCACGTCTCCTTGGGGTGCGTTCAGCCCCCATCTTCACAATGCGAGCGAAGGCAAGTAGGGGGAAAACACCCTTGCATGTATATATATCTATATATATTTTAAAAACATGAACTTTCAAATGAATATATCATTATTTTTACCAATCCTAGAAGTAAAAATCTAAGCTCATCATATGCGCTAAACTTTTTTGATTGAAGCTAAAATGTCTAGTAGTCTAGTTAATTTGAATTGGCAGCATATTCCATTTTGCAGCCCCACTAAAAAAAAGGTCCTCAGCATACAGTGTTGTTACATGTAATCAAACACAGATGTGCAAAGCTGCTTATTTTAATATGCTAATGCATGGACATCTTCACATTTTCAAAACAATTTAGCAATTAACTTGGGGTGTATAATTAGGTAAATTTTATTTGTGATATCCTGATCTCTAAAAGCAGCAATCCAAGTTCACGAAAGAACCTCTTCATAATTTGAACTTCAGTATCAATCCATAGCACTACCCTTAATGAGATTATTCTCAAAAATCTAGAGCCTGTTCTTCAGGAATGTAGGCAGATTGCTATACCACGAAGTGCTATTGTTGAAAAAAGTACTGCACCAAAGCAGTTATAAGAAAGAAGAGAACAATTCTCATGAGTTTACAGACAAACTGCATTATAATTTGGCATGAGTATTACGTAATAGACTCGTTCTGAGATGTCATTTTTAATGGAAATCCATACAGACAACAGCAACGGCACTTTAACACAAAGTTTCCATTTGCATTCTCAAGGTTTCCCTTGCCTACTTGCCTTATGATGGTGCCAGGTAGCTTCATCATGGTATTCACAAAATAAGGCAAACATAAAAACAGCACACCTTGTAACCATCAGAGAACACATGCAAACAAAAAGTAATCAACTTAATAACAGCACATACTGTTTTTGATACATACTGTACATCATTTGTGTTTATTTAGGAAAATGAAGAACAGTACATGAACCTACTGTAAGAGAAAATGCCTAACAACAAGATTCTCTGCCCAATACAATTTAATTCAATTCATTTAATTATTTTTAATAATAAATGACAATGAATGCTAATAAAATTAAATGGTCTTTACCTCTCTAGCATGTATACCTTTGCCTTTAATAACTTATAAATGGTTTGTAGTTAGCCAGCAACTAGAACACAAAAATAGAAAATGTATGCATGATTTAATGTTCCGTTGTGTTTGGGGATTTAATTGGTGAAGGCTGGTGCATATTTTAACTTTTAAAAAAAATTGTACAGCAAATCTATTTGGGATATCTTCAAAAACTGAACTTTCCTGAAAATGTTTCCTTGAAGATTAAGTTTGCCAAATTTAAATAAAATTGCTACATTGAGAGCAAGGTTGCTCCATGTGAACAGAGAGAATGATTGACATTTGGACAGAGTTGATGACAATGGTAAGAGCTTTTTCAAATTACGTGTGAATGCACCTAAAAACTCATATAATATGAAACTTATAACCTGGGAAGTGGCATCATTACCCAAAGAATCCTGAGTCTAAAGAAAATCAGCAGTCACCAAGCAAATATTGCATCATTTTTCTTAAAGCCGTTTGTTTACATGTTTCTCCATTCTTGAAGCCTTTAGCCTTTTAAAACCATTTACGCAGAGGTGTTGGGCCATGATAAAGAGTTTCACCAATTGCTAATGAAATACACAAATGTTGGAATAAAAATGTAGTGTCTACAGGCACTGCCACACAGGCACATAATCTACCACTGACATGAAAAGTATCAAAGGTTGGTAATTTCTAATTGACTTTCATAAGACAGACAACAAAGTTCTTACCATCAACCTACATTTTCAAAGACACATTTCTGTTAGGAAATGATTTCTAGCATTTCCCATGACTAATTTTGAAAGACTCAACTTGATCAAAGCATTACAGCATGATGTGAATTAACTACTAGCAAAGTTAACTCAAGAAAAATGCGTTGTCAGGAAAATTATTGATTATTATTAAGAGAGGGCTGAATTTTGTAAACACTATGAACAGGTACTTGAGCAGAACCCTAGATCATCTTTCCATAATCAACCCACTATATAATCCTGTGTTTTCCTTAGTTATAAGTTTCCTTACGTTATAAAGAAAGCCAGAGACCATTCACTGCACTTTGAAATTGTTTGTATTTTATTATTTTATACATTTAACTGAAATTCTAAGTCTTCTCATTGTCAGGCACAAGGCACAAGTCAACTTTGGACACAGTGCCCGCCCATCAAAGAGTACAGTCAAACACATACCCACAATTACTCATGCCAGGCTAATTAGCCAATGTCATTTAACCTAACATGTACATGTTTCAAATATGGATTAAAAACACATATGAATATGTGAAGAATGGGTCTGGAAGGTAGTAGAACTAACCACTGCCATGCCCAGTCTCCCTTTATGAAGGCATTGATACTCAGAAACAGTCTAGTGATTACATTTTAGTTTTGATTTCCACTTCAGAATGTGTATACCTTCAATCACAATACAAGAAGACTAAAAAAAAAAACACAAAAAAATCGAATGCTTTAATGTTCATATGCATTTCCTTATGAAAGATCTTAAATTTACAAAGATTAAAAACAAAAAACTTTATATGATACTGTGGTCTATGGCCGGCTTGTCATCACGGCCAATACCCCCAGGCCGCAAGATGGAGCTCTCCCTGCAGCATGGAGGTGCCCCAGATACCAGCAGGGAATCATGGACTTTGGAGTTTTCCCTACAAACCTGCTGGATACCCCAGGGGCCAACAGAGGACGCTGCAGGGAGGCATAGAGAGTCATATGTGCCCTATAACCCGGAAGTGCGTCATAGGCAGAGCGAAAGCAGAAGTGACGTACTTCCAGGATGAAGAAAAGGACTTTTTATCTGACCCAGAAGTGATAAGCATCACATGAACTGGGGATTGGAACACTTCCGGGTCAGGGACTCTAAAAGGACTGTGACAGCTCCCTGACAGCGAGCTGAGCTGTGTGGAAGGGTGGCAACGTGTCTGGGAGTTGGAGGATTGGTTTATTGTATTTGTGATTATTGATTTATTTATGAGTATTGGGGAGGAGAGGGTGCTTTGTGCACTTTATTGTCCTAATAAATCAAGTATTTGGACTTTT
>JANRMT010062796.1:37010004-37049678 GCA_026402145.1 Polypterus bichir lapradei | reverse complement strand
CTTTTACCTGGTGTCTGACGAGTGGTCTGAGGGTTCAAGGGGTCAAGAGAGCCCCAATCTGTCACATATACAAATTTCCATGCATCACCAATTTAACTGAATTACAGTACATTAAAATGATTAAAATTGATTAGCACATTAAAAATTAAAAAAATGCCACACTGTTTTTATTTTATTTGTATCCAGAATAGCTTTATTATAAAAAAGATTTAAATGTATTTTAACTTTGGATAATGCATCAAGAAGATTTAAATATTCTTGGCTGCTTAAATCACTTGGGTATTGTAAACAGCTTAGTGATGGTTAAGATGTTAAACTTAATTTGTTTCACACACTTCTAATCTGATTTTAAAATTATGTTTTGACTGCATTTATTGCAAATTTTCAGTTTTTAACATTTTCAAAGAAGAAACCTTAGAAATAATATACTAATGATATCTCTGGCAATTATAAGAGATCCTGGGTGTAGGATTTATTCAGTAAAAAAAAAGATAACTTCTACCCTTTCATATATGTTTAAATAGTAAGGCAATACAGTTATCCAGCAATTAAGAAAAATGCTCCTTATTCATAGCTGTACGCAAGAATTATTTTATTTTCATAATGCAAAGAGTTACAACCTTATTTCAATCAACTTGCAGTCTTCAACCAACCCTACCACACCATCTGATGTCTAGATGTATTAATGTAAGCCAATTTCTCCAATACTTTAAGAACTAGTGTATAAGGAAACAAAACATAGGAATCATCCATCCCCAGTTTAATCTGCTGAGCCCACCGTAATTCACTTGAATTTCTTACACTCCTCTTTCAAAATCAGCAATTCCTAAAATTACAGGTTCTAAGAAGTAAAGATCAAATAGTCTTTCCTGAAGCTCAGCCTAACCACTTTTGGTCATGAAAGCATATATCTTAGTTTAACAATATTTCCATTTTACATTAATTCTTGATAGATCTCCAACATGTCTTGAATTGGACATTTTGATTTTTAAATTACAGAAAACTTTAAAAAAAGCAAAAAATACTGGTGACGTTAAATAATCAATGGAGTGAATTTTGTAACATGCTTAGATATTACAAAGTTACTTAGTAAAGAGCCACATCTTTCCAGAATTTATTTCTCCAGCAGGCATTTAACATAACACATGTAACATTCTTAAACCTGCTTAATTCAATACAAAGTCAACAGGGACTAACATGGTAATTTATACATCTATTTATACATTTATACATAATTTATGTATCAAACCCTTCAAAGGGAACCAGCCCATTACAAGGCCCACTCACACACACACTCAAGGCCAATCTGGAGCTGACAATTAGCCTAATGTGAAAAGTTTGGGGAAGTGGGAATGATAACAGTACCTACATACAAAAAAAAAATGTGCAAATTCCACACATATAACAACCAACATTGGACTTTGAACCTAAGATATTGGATCCATGAGGCAGCAATATTAAGACATCTCTACCAGCTGATGAGTTGGACCTAGCAGTAACAGAAATCAGCTAGAGCATATCTGTGCATTCAAAAGGTGATATTCAGACTGAGATGTTTATTAAAGTATTATGTTAAGACTTCAGCCCAAAGCAACAATTCACATCAAATACCTTGGAATGAAAACACATGACATCTCAAATATTTTTCAAGATCTTGATTGACTCTTTTCATTTGACTTTCATTGTATTGAGAATAATAACTTGAAATAAGATGAATGGATGTGTCCACTCTTAAAGAAAAACCTATAAAAAAGCATGGAATGAATTACAGTCATCTGTCAAATAAGAACCTATTTAAATGAAAAATCTTCTGAGTGAACACATTCAATAAATCCCAAGCTGAAGCTAATTTCTTTAAAAGATCAAAATGTGCATTTTTAGAAAAAAATGATTCACAATTGCCAGCATTTGAGTACAAAACATTAAATAAAGGTTGCTCCATGATACTACACAATATGCTAGACTAGTCTATTTCATATATGATGGGTGGTAAAATGCCAAAGGGTAGATCAGTGGGCAGCTTGTGTGATGTGTTACATCACACATATCTCAAGATTTAACATATTCAGTTACATTTCTTTACTTATAAGGACACCAGAAATATCATATTTTGACATCAGTTTGATACCAGATGCCCACATTTGAGTAAAAAGGTTCCCCCACAGCTGAAGAACAGAAGATAATATAGCCGGGAGCATGTGTAAAAGATCTGAAGGGGCACTGAGAGGAAGTACATAAAACTGATAAGCCTTTTTGACTGAATGTTTTAAAGAAAAAGAAACTACACTAAACTATCTTCAGGGGAAATAAACAGCTCTGGAGGTTTTCCAAACAAACTGGAATATCATTTTATGATAAAGCATTCACATAAACATTATTTAACCAGATTTAAAAAGAAATTTTTTAAATCAGTTAAAAACAATTCTTGAAATGCTTGTTTGTGATTAAGTGTTTGGTTGTTTCTAAACAGAACAATAACAGTTATTTTAAAAATGTGTTACATTTTAATAATAGATAGATGAATTGCACATTTCTACTAAAGTCTCCACTCCTTTCAGGATGGTATGAAATCAAATCATTCTTATCACCAACATAATAAATTCTTTTCACTACGAATAATTTCCCAGAATAAAAATTTCAGGGTTGTACATTTGAGTATTCCCAATTGTGGAACTAGAATTGATCCTGCACCATTATCTTAGGCATCACCTTCAAAGCTTAATGAAATATCTGGGACTTTTAACACAGATGCATAAGTAAAAGCATTCTTCAGTTCAAATATTCAAAACAATCACATGCCACTGTTAACCAAACCCAGGGATGATCAAATTAAATTTTTCTAAAACTGACTGACATTGACCAATTGATAACAGAATTTTTGCTGCTGATGAAAATTTTTTAAATAATCTTTTAAATAATCTTTTAAATAATGAAAGCTTCCTTTCAAAATTAAAACTGCCTTTGCATAGTAGTAGGGCCGTAACTACTGACTACTTTGCTAACTGATTAGTTGTTCGTTTACTACTTTGATCAGCCTCTTAATCATAAGTTTAAAAAAATGCATCATCTGTTCAGAAGTACAGTGGAACCTCAGTTGACGCACATCTCTGAACACGTACAAATCGGTTTATGACCAAAAAGTTTGCCAGACTTTTGCATATGTTCATGACCACACACTTGGTATACGAACAAGCTAGTTTGCCTTTCAGTTTGTGCGCGCTCTCTCAGGGAGAGACTGCACGTGTTCAGTCTCTCCCTGTGCATTCCCTGTGCAGCGAGAGACACACACACATGCGCAAGAGAGACACACGTGCATACACGCGCGCACGAGAGAGAGAGACACACCCACACACACACACGAGAGAGAGACACACACACGCGCACGGAAGAGAGAAACACACACACACGAGAAACAGGGCTGGATGCATAAGGCCGACAAGGCAATTAAAGAATTCACCAGGCTTGTTGTTAAAGAGACAGATCCGAGCATTGTTTTAACCTTGTTGTATTTAATGAAGACTTTTTTCTATTGGATTTTAACCTCCACTTCACTTCTGTTTACAGCGATCGGTTCGTAACGTGCATTGTTGCAATGTTACTTTTCTTGGTGGTTTATTAAATTACGGATTTTTCAAATGTTCGTATTTTTCCCTGTGCTTAAAACTCATTAAAAAAAAGTGTTTTAGCCAGCGGTTTGTAGCGCTATAGCGTGAACTCTTGCAGTGTTACTTTTCTCTGTTGTTCAAGGTTTTCTCAGTGTTATTCAATATTTTTTCTTTTAGTTTACTATTACGCTGTGCATTCTAACTATATTTGTGCTTAAAAATCTTTAAAAAAATATATTTACTGTGGCATCCGGCCGGGGCTGGAGGCCGGCCGGGACGCCCAGGAGGACCGGAGGAGGGCTTGTACCTCCTCCAGACCGCGAGGGGGCGACCGCCCTGGTTATGTTGGGGGCCACGGGTAAAGGGCTTTGAAGCCCAGCCCTGTAGGGACCCGTGGCCACCGCCAGGGCTTCCGGGTGCGCAGCCGGCATTTCCGCCACACTGGGGTGTGTCTTCGGAGGAATGCCGGGAAGCAGCTGGAGCCCATCCGGGTTCCTATTTAAGGGGCCGCCTCCCTCCAGTCGAGAGCAGAAGTCGGGTGGAAGAAGGATGGAGCTGGAGAGAGGACTGGAGGCAGCCAGGAGAAAGGCAAAGGGCTGTGAGGCCTGGATTGAGGGGGATCGGTGCTGGAGGCACAGGGGTTTTTGTGCATGAAAATTAACTTGTAAATATTGTAAATAAACGTGTGTTGGGTGAAGTAAAGATGTCCGTCTGTCTGTGTCCAGGCCAGCGTTCACATTACATACAGTTTGTACGGTCTGGAAAGGATTAATTGTATTTACATACAATCCTATGGGAGAAATTACTTCAGTTCACAACCAAATCGGTTTACGACCAGAGTTTCAGAACGAATTGTGGTCGTGAACTGAGGTTCCACTGTACAAGTATTTAATTTAAAAAAGGTTTTATAACAATGCTCTGAAATTACATTTGCAAAAAAACATATAGCTACAAGTCTTGTTACTAACAGGCTTTTGTCGACAAAAGTTGACATCAAGAGGCAGACAACTGAAACCATAGTTAAGCATTGACAAACCTTGCCTAGGGAGTATCATTTGATTTTATCTACTATACGGCAGCAAAAAACAAACAATAAATTAAGTCTTGGGCATTTCAAGCATTGTTTTTCTTTACCATATGGGATCAAATATTGGCCACAACTAACATTTAAAGAAATACTCTGCAGAAGATGTTTTGCTTATTGTTGATGATTCTGCACTGTCAAATAAGGATTTTGAGGGGCCAGAATAAACAGAAAAAAGTGACATTGAAAGTCTTTCAAAGTTATCTTGAAGTGTTATGTGCTTTTTTATGTGTACCCAAAAACCAAAATTTTAAACAGTACAGTACTAGCATTTTGGGATTATCAGTACCGGAGGTCTACTTTACTTGTCCTCTCGATCTTTCAACCACCTCCACTACCTCAACACTTGGTAGTATATACACTGAAAAACATCCATTCTGTATGAAACAAAACCACATGCTTCAATGCAATCAGAACTTCATGGTCAAGTCAAGTCAAGTTGGGGAGCATGCACTGGTACAGTGCGTTGCCGCACCCATTACACGACAAAACAACTCGGGATCCCGGTTTGCAACCCCCCAGGCAGATGCACGGTCCAGTCCCACCCTCCGGAAATGACCCTCTATCTGCCGCAGCCAGGTGTTACATGGACGACCCGTTGGCCTGGTCCAGCCACTTGGGTCTCCAACAATGAGGATCTTACAAGCCGGATCACCCTCGAGGAAACTCGCCACATGGCCATAGTGCCGTAGCTGACGCTCCCTCACAATGCAGGTAATGTGCCTCAGGGACTCCATGAGCAACCGCTCATTCGACACAAAGTCAAACCAACAGTACCCAAGGATTTTCCGGACAGATACAGTACCAAAGGAGTCCAGTCTTCGTCTCAGGTCACTGGGTAGCGTCCATGTCTCGCAACCATATAGCAAGACAGAAAGCACTAGGACTCTAAAGACTTGAACCTTCGTCCTTTTGCATAAATATCAGGAGCGCCACACACCTCTTTCCAGCGACCTCATGACCCCCCATGCTCTCCCAATCCGTCTACTGACTTCACAGGAAGAGTTACCAGAGACATGAATGTCACTGCCAAGGTAAGTAAACCTCTCAACAAGGTCAACACTCTCTCCGCAAACAGACACATTGCTGATGGCTGTGCCCAAGAGGTCATTAAAGACCTGGATCTTGTTTTTTATCCAGGACACTCGCAAGCCCAGACTGCAAAGATCACAGCATCGTCAGCAAAGTCAAGATCCGTGAATCTTTCTTCACCAACAGATGTCCCACAGCCACTGGACCCCACGACCTTGACCAACACCCAGTCCATACAAGCATTGAACAGAGCAGAAGCAAGAACACACCCCAGACGAATCCCCGAATAAACTAGGAAAAACGCAGAGGTCCTGCCTCCACTCTGCACAGCACTCACAGTACCACTGTACAGGCCGGCCATGATTTCCAGCAACCTCGAGGGGATTCTGCGAACCCTCAGGATGTCCCACAGGGCAGCTTGATCAACTGAGTCGAACGCTTTGTGAAAATCGACAAAGGCTGCAAAGAAACTCTGCTGATATACGCATTTGCGCTCCATGAGAACCCTCAGTGCCAGGATGCGGTCGATGGTAGACTTCTTAGGCGTAAAACCAGACTGTTCCAGTCGCTGGTAGGTGAGCAAGTGATCACGGATCCTATTGAGGAAGACCATAGCAAGGACCTTACCCAGCACCGAGAGCAGTGTTATCCCCCTGTAGTTACTGCAATCCAGGCGATCACCCTTCCCTTTCCAAATAGGGATGACAAGTCCTGTTTTCCAGTCAGTTGGGATGATGCCAGTCTCCCAAATGGAAGCAAAGATTGCTTGCAATGCCAGGAGGACAGCCTTACAACCAGCCCGGAGAAGTTCACCTCGGATATCACAGATCCCTGCAGCCTTTCCCCCACTCAGCTGGTTCACCACCTGTGCAATCTCAGTGAGACTGGGTGGTTCACAGCTAATCGGAAGATCAGCCTCAAGAACCGTGGACCCAGAGATATCCAACGTCCTAGCCGGGGGGTCAGCTTTGAACAACTGCTCAAAGTAGCCAGCTCAGCGGGTCACAACTGCAGTGTCATCCATAAGGACCGTCCCATCAGCCACCCTGACTGCAACTCTCTGAGGAACAGATTCAGATGTGCGCAATGCTTCGATTCCTCTGTAAGCAAACTTCATGGTGATCACCCCAAATTGCTTTGACACTATCAGGACTTCATGAGGACCCCCTTTCCTTATTGCTTCAACACACCCAAGAAGAGTGTGTAACTTGGCTCAATGGCATATCATTCCAGAACAGTGTGCAATTATGCGGCAAACCAGGGAGGCTGGAGTAAGATGGAGTGGTTTGGAGTTATCAGTTACTTGCTTCAGAACTGTTTAAGTAATAGTACCAGTGTCCTTAAGCCAGTATTGATACCAAAGTCAGAATTATAGTGTGAATCTAATACTACTGGTTACAATTTTTTTTTTCCAATTGGAGTAACGACACATGAAGTAAACTGTTTATGATCATACAGCATCAGTAACAGGATTTAAACCCACAACCTCTGTGCCTGAAGTCCAGAGCCTTAACCACTTAAAAATGCCTGCAAAATGTGCTTAACGATTCTCTTGGCTAACAAAACATCAATTAGTTGTTGAAGCCCTTGTAATTGTATGAAAAAGTGCACATAACCTAGCAACTTACAATTGCAGGTAACAGGACACTTGTCCAAACTCAAAACAAATGCCTTTACACAAAGTGAATTTCATTTGTTTAAAACTGGAGAATTCTGCTGCATATAGATTCTTGAGGTTGCCACATAATAAATGAATGTATATTCATAGTACTTTCACTATATATTAAATTTAGCCTCTATTGTAGCTGAAAGAAGAAAGATGTCTTCATTGTCATTATGTACTTTCATTTGCATGCCATGTTGTGTTTTGTTACTTTTATAAATATTATTTTTAATTGTGACCTTTTTATTGTTATGCTTGGTATTGTTTTTGTGTGTGTTTAACTTGTATAAGAAGAAACCAAAGGTTTATTTTTCTTTCTTTTTTATATTTTTATCCTAATATAGTGCTTAGGACACCATTAACTTAAGTTGTGTATTAATGTAAATATGTCTGAAACATTACACAAAAGGTGTAGATCTGTCAAATGTTGCTGATCTCATTGCCTCACACTGACCTTGTAAAATTAAGAAATTAAAGCCTTGTTCTATTATGAAAAACATAAAACCTCTGAACAAACTTAAAGCATACAACTATGTGCTAAATCATCTGTTTAGACTTGTTTACATATAAGCAATTACCTTTCCAACTTTAAAATCGCCTATCACAGTAGAATCAGGTGCAAATCTGAAGGGGTAGCAGTTGATCATAGATTACAGTATGACATAAACTTTGCACACTTATAGCTGGCACTTTTGCTGTTATGAGTCTACCTAATAACACATCTTTGAGGGAAAAACATGGAAAAACCCCACACAGACACAGGAGGAATAGGAACACAGGGCCAGTACTTAAACGAAGACCCTCCTACTTATATAATACTAATGCTTATCGTGAAATTGTCTGTTTTCAAAAAACGAGTGTGCTTCACTTACTTTTATTTATGCCTAATGGCTACAATCTAATTTAGAGAGAAAGGTGAAGAAAAGCATTATATAAGACTTTCTGAATGTCTAATTAATTACTGGCTTTGCCAAAACTGAAGGCAGTAATTAATTTGACAACAAGAAGCATCACTTTTCCTACATTTATTAGCTCACCATTGCAGGATAATTCCCCTTCTCCTATATTAGTTACATTTAATCATTTCCAGGTTCATTTTTTGTCTAAGAATATATCACATTTACATTATATTACATTTTCAGCATGATCCATTCACCCAACTCAGGCAACCTTGTAATCATTTATATGAGGATTGAATGAGGAAATGGCACTTGAACTTTTAATCTGCACTAAAGATTGTCTAACTGATGGGTGTAGCTATCAGACTTCTCTTTTTAGTTTTGTTCAAGAAAGCACAAGAAACACAAATGATTTAAATGACCAATTCTGCATTGATTTATTATTTACATTCTGGGTTATCTCTCTACTTCTGTTTGTCAAACAAACAAACAATATATAGATATACTCTGAGGTTCAAATATGCGCAATGAGTTGCTACACAAGCAATGCTTTAAATAAACAAATACTTGTGGCCAGGAGAAATGTGTTTTGCATTTAATTCTGATAATGGAAAAGATTAGCATTTTAATTTAGCACGTTGTAATTAAACATATTTAGAGAATGAATTATTAACCCAATCTTCACCCTGTTAAAACTCCATAAAATACGTGTCATTTATTTTGAAAGTTTCATTAAATAGAACAGAAGCAGTAGACATAAAAGTGAAAATGACACATTTAAATTGAACTGCAGCAGTATTTCTTAAGGGAGTTGAAATGACAATGGTCCCCAACACAAATTAACTCAACTCCATTACATATTTGAATATGAAAGTTATATACTGGACCACTTACATTTTCTGCACCACAATCATTGTTGGTTCCTGAAAAGTTTACAACTAGCAAAGGTCTACACAAAAAAAGAAATGACCAGCTTTATCAAATTGATCAATCTTCCGCTGATTCTAATAAAAACATGTAAAACAGATTATTATTGTTAATAGTTTTAAGCTATCAATATATTTCAATTTGCACAGTAACATTGGCAGTGAAAATATATTCATGATGTGTAGTGGTTAGCACAATTATTGCACTGATCTAGAGTCCTTGGTTAGATTCCTATGCCTGATCTTTGCCTGTGTGATGTTTGCACTTTTTCTAAATATCTGTGTTATTTTTCCTCTTGATACTCTAGTTTGCCAACCAAATCTCCATATACATGCTAGTTACATTAACTGGTGATTCTGAAATGGATCCAGTGTGAGAGTGTCTGTGTGTGCTCAGCAATGGCCTTGTCCCATTTTGTTTCATGTATTGTGTGTGTTGCTGCTGAGACAGGCTGTAGCCCCCCTCGCAAACTTGCGCTCGATTAACAATTCACTTGCCTTCAGAATGGACTGCATTTATATATTTAATCATTTAAACCAAAAAAGAAATTAAATACATTATACTATATCTACATTACTATCTTAAAGAATAAATTTAATAAAAATAAAAGTTATTTCTTCACAAACATGGTATATGTGCATTTGCCACATGAAATTGTGTTCTAAAATGTGGTGTTTTCTATAAATTTTGAAAAATACTGTACATAGCCAGTCTTGATGTATTATAATGAAACCTTATGAGTCATAAAGCCTAAAATTGTATCTCTTCAAAGTGATATAAGAAAACATGTCTTCTATGTTTCTGACGTATGTTTGTGACAACAAAAGTTATCTGGAAATACTAATTTTATGACAAATCTCTGGTAGTATTTTTCTCAAGTAAGTGTACATTTTCTAATTGCTTATATCAGTACTTTCCAAACTCAGTCCTGGGGACTCACTGTGGCTGCAGGATTTTGCTCCAATCAGATTCCTAATCAGTGACAACATCTGATAACACTGATGTCATTTAATTAGCTGGTATTATTTTTCTCTTATTCTACATTCAGAAAAGCACAGCAGCATAACTTTTACATTTATAAGACATTTAGAAATATTTCCACTTTTGCTATAGATTTAAATGCTTAACTCTCTTTTGTTGATTTCATTATACTTTGCCCTTTCTCTGTGCAGTTTTTTCCCTTCGTTGTATCTTAATAATGACAATTAAAAATAAGCAGAGCAGACACCCAGGCAAACAACACTGAATAATCAAAGGATGCAACTACTTTAGTGTCAGACCCACAAATTAGTAAATAATGGATTCATTAAATAATTAGAACACCTGGAAAAGTAGAATGAAAATCAAGATGAAAATGATGTTAAAAAGAAAAAAATACATTATTCCCATATAACTGCTTGATAAATTTTATTTATTTTTTTTTTTACCAAACTTAGTTTTCTAATTTTTTACCAAACTTAGTTTTCTATATTGTTCCCAAAACACAGAACTTGGGAAATAACACATCACTTAATTAGCCCATTTGTTCAATTAAAAACAGAAGCTGGTTGGAACAAAAACCTGCAGCCACAGTGGGTCCTCAGGACTGAGTTTGGAAAGTACTGGCTTATGTGATAGCAGTGGCTTTCCTGGAAGGACTTCTCACATAAATAAGGAAGTAAACTGACACAATGCCATGGACGTTGCAAAAACAGTTTAGTGTGATTTTGTCTTTTGAGAAGAAACCATGCCCTGGGTGGGTGAAAGGTCGTTAAGGAAGAAGAAAAGCACTGTATCTTCACTGTTGGTCTTCTAGTAAAAAGGCTGAACCTCATAATATTGGTATTTTTTTAAATAAATGTATAAGTTATGTATTAAATGTACAAGCTAAGTATTAAATTCTAAGTATTAGACGTCTAAGCTAGTTTTAGTGTATCAATGCTTAATAACTTTCTTGACTTGAAAAATAAAGATATTTGGTAAGCTTTCAGGATTTTGTTTTCTCAGCATCCATTATGAAACACCACTCCCAGCTGCGTATTTTTTAAAATTCATAAAAAACACGTGACTTTTGAACAACAATTTTGCATGGCAAATGTATACATACCATGTTTGTGTAGAAATAACTTTGACTTGAAAAATATATTCTACCAAGTCAATTGATTAACAAATTTCAACCATCGATTTTGAGAACTTAATCGTGCTAGTATGAAGAACCACAATGTATTTTGACACAAGTGAGTGAGACGCATGAATTCATCTTGTACAGGATATTAGCCGACCACAAAGAACTTTCATAGTCACCCACGCTGGGCCAATCAAGAACTGTCAATTAACCCACCATGCATGTCATTGGCTTATGCAAGTAAATATGAACTCCAGACAAAACCCACACTGCAAACAGGATGTTTCTTCTCCATAGCAAAGAGAACCTGATGGACATATTGGATCCATATTCAAGCACAATCACCAACTCATACCTATAAGGAGGCTAATTGAAACAGTTTAAAGGAGCTAGACCAGGTAGCCACTCTTTAAACAAGATGTCCTTGCCACAGCAAAGGGGTTACTCATATGTAAAGACATATTTGAAGTAAATCAATATACACCAGTTATGAAATACATTGAAGCATAAGCACCCTCAAGATTAATAATAAATCAACTTCAGGTTTTATCACCACTTTTTCTATGAAATTAAACTTACTTATGTTTTTCGTTCAGAATAAATTAGCCATGGTACACCATCCAATTTTTACAGGACCATCTGCTCACCATATTGCACAAGTTATTTTTGTACATAATTCATTCTATACCAAGCACCACATTGATTAAATGGTCACAATTTGGCACCTTTCTAGAGAAAGTATATTTGTCTATTTTTGCACATGTAAAACTAAAGCGCAGAAGTATTTATATTTTGTAGCACTCTTTTCATCACAGTTTTGCCCTCTGGCAATTTTATTCCAGGTTTCTTAAATATATTTCATTATTTGCTGCCTTTTGGGAAGTTATGCACATTAAATGTTCCTGACTGAATTATGAAGAGACAGAGACAGAGGACATATATTGTGACAGGCGGCCTTAGCCATTACCCGGCTGGGACGCCAGCTGGATAGAAGCACCAGGGGAAAAAGCATCTCCAAGGCACTACTTCCCCAGGGACGCTAGAGGGTAACCCTGCTGGGTGGCTGTGGCACAACGGATTCCTGTAGGGCACAGTGGTACTTGGAGTTTAGCCCTGTTGGGTTCCAGGGAGCTGCAGAGCCCTACAATGGACTTCCACCACACCTGGCAGTGATTCCAGGTAATACTGATGAGCCACCTGGAGCACTCCCAGGATTAGAATAAACAAAAAAAAAATGCCTCACTCCATCCGAGGGGCTAGAGTTGGGAAAAAGAGGTACAAAACTTGCAAGAGAGGATTGCAGGCAGAAGGACTGAGAATTGTGCTCTGTACTGTGCTGTGCTGTGCTGTGGGGAGTGAAGTAAAGCACTTGTGCCCCACCTGTCTGTGTTGGGTTGGGGTAGCTATATACGCCTCGTGCTTCACAATATATATGGAGTTGCTCATCTGTTAAAGCAATGGTGGAGCAGAGGTGACACCTGCTAGTTACAGGACAGGAGGAAGCCCTACATCAAGAGCTGGAAAAAACATAGTAACATACCACACTAGAAAAGCAGCTGACCTCTGCTTACCACTTAGGAGAGCCTGTGTCAACCTGAAGATTATATGTCCTGCTACTGGAAAGCGTGCATGCATATCCTGAGTGCTCCATAAAAAAGTGAATGGATTGATTAGGGGAAGTATATGATATTTCCTATGAGGCTAGTAAACAGAATCCGGTTAAAATATAAGGTGCCTAACTCACGAGAACAAAGAATAGAGTCATGAAGAACTGATAATAGACAAGATGGAAAGCACAAAAGCCCTTTTAAATCTTATGGTGAGCTCAAGTGTGTAAACCCACCAGAGCCTGTCAGGAAGTCTGTTAGCCTGACATCCTTATAGATAAAAGAAGCAACCTCTAGGCCAATAATGGATTCAAGGATGGGGTTAAATGATGGCCACTATGACAGAAGTACAGTTAGAGTAGAATCAAGAGGAGAACTGGTACAATGACTACTAGCACAGGCAGAGAGAGAGAGTGTGTGTGTCGGAGAGAGGGAGAGGGTGTCAAAGAGAGGCTGAAATGAGATATGAAGTGCTACATAGGTGGACAAGGAGGCAAGCTACCCTACTCAGCCTGTAAAGGCAGAACCAGAGGAGCAGCAGTTTTCTTCTTCTATTTGGCTATTTTCTTTTTTGTTTGACTTGCATTTCCATCTCTTGTCTGTTGTATTCAAAATGATAAACATACCCACTTCTGTAACACATAAATAAATAAACACAATATTATCATTAGACATTTTAAGTACCCACTTTGTAAAGAATTAATGTTTTACCACCTTGGCATTCTACATATGCTATTTTTAGAATTGTCCCATGGTTTATAATTATTTTAGAATTAGTTTTTAGACGCTTTTTTATTCACTAATACCACAGCTTTGTGACTTCTTTGCATGGCCGCTGCAATGTTGTTTACAGTTGCAATGCTCATTTCTGATCATGTGATGCAATAAGCATGTCGTTTATTGAATCTTCACTTCCTGTCTATTTAATATGGCAGCCACGCCACATATGATATAGAAGCATAAACATTTTTAGTTCTGGTACAAAAATTTCCACACACATCCCATCGAATGAGGGAGTACATGAAGGTGAATGCACAAGCTTGCCCTGCTTCTCATGTCCTGCAGTGAAAAAAACAGATTAAAAAAATTGACAGAGCTGATGTGTGCTGTTCCATTTCTGAAGATAATCAGATGTGGCACATGGGAACACCAGTAATAACCAACCAGTGTGTCAAAACTGATCATTACAGAAGGTCAAGACAAGACTCACCTCTAGTAGGTGTGCTGATGAGATGGGTTAGAAAGCAATTACTTCAACTACAAATACTGAACACTCTCTTTCAATATTTCTTCACCTTAGAATGATAAGGTCCTGTTTCCACTTTTCAGTAAATGTGACACTGACTTGAAAACCATAGGTTCTATGTCATAAAAACATGTCATGCAGAAAGACTACAGAAATCTTTCATAGTACAAGGAATTAAAATTTTTTAACACACACACCACAAAGTGTCAAGGTTCAGTGTTCACAGGAAGAGTAACCTATACAAAGATATTCTGTATCTTATTATAAAAGATACAGTAAAAAAACTGATCCTGCAAGTTTAGTGTTGACCATATGAGTTCACACAGTACAGCAAGTCCATTAAAAGGTCCAGGGATTACAATACAATTGTAAATGTCAAGAAGAACAGCCTTTTGTCCATATTTACTAGTCTATCTCAGTTTATACAATTTATTACATTTATATCCAACACTGGAGGCCAACCAGGAACCAGCTAGTTGTGCCACTCGTGTTGCTGCTAAGACACACCCACACTCATACTAGTCCAATTTAGAATGGTCAGTTAGTTTAACATGCATGTTTTTGGGAGGCAGAAGATGAAACTGGATGTGTCTGGAGGAAACCCAATGCAGGGTACAGGTCAAATGTTCAGCATTCACAGAGATGCCACCTAGGCTGGTATTTCATTAATGAAAATTGCACCTTGCAGATCCGCAGAAAGGACTGGATGTAATTGACTGCATCAATTACTATCACATTTACGTTTTATACTTTTTTATTGCATTATTATGAGATAGTATGTTGTGAGGCTCTATTAAGCCTGAATTACCATATCAAATTTAAACTGTCAATATATATTTTCATTTCAGTATATAAATGACACTTTAACTCTTCAACAAAACTGTGGTGCTATTGCAAACTCCACACTCAGCCTCAACTAAACAGGAGGTGTTAATTCTCCTAAAAGATGTTTCCGCTATCACTGCCATGACTCTCCTCCCTTTTTATTTTAGCACTTACATACACCAAAACGGCTGCAGAGACTTTTCCCCAGAGTAAAGAGGTGACAAATCTGCAAAGAAAAATCTCTTTTCTGCTTTTCACTGGAAACAGAAATTAAGCTTTAAGATAATTTTTACTATTCCCATTGTAAATAAAGTAAGCACTGACCCATCATCACTGAATGTAGGAAATGTAGTTAATATTCATAAGATGAAGAAGAAGGTAAGTGACTGTCTCTGGAGAAGAAAGTGGTACATCTTTTTCTGTACGACAATTTACAATAAAATCAGCAGAGTTTACCTGGATATGATACAGCAGAGCGGCTCATCCTCACTTTCAAACCTATTACAACAAATTAAAAATGGTAATGACCTTAAAAGAAGTATTTGTGAAGGCACATGATTTTGCATACTTTAAAACAAATTTTGAAAATTTAAATACCTTAAGAATTTTAATTATTTTTCCCTCCAAGCTTGGAGGATTTAGCATGCATTTTTGTGAATGACAAAGGAAAGGTCTTCTTTCTTAAAACCGGGAATATAGTGTGCCTTTTGTCCATTTCCAGCTTTATAATGGAAAAGGCTCACTTTAAAGCTGCCTGGTAGAATGGGAAACATTATCATTGAATGGCAACTTTGTGTTTCAATGAAGAACAGAAATCTAATAACATCAGGGGCAACATAAAACGCTTATGTCTTTGATGGTATTTGGAGAAGATTTATTGCATGTGATTCTTTGTTCAAGAAACCTTCAGCAACACTAGCAGAGACTGAGGCTGGAGGTTAGTGCATAAGGTTGCTAATCACTAAGTTTCACTGCAGTTGCACTTTTCATTCTAAGTGCAAAGTGAGGTGACAATTTCAGTTAACAATCCAAGCAGGTGAAGACATTTCCTACTCTACACATGCCACACCACTACAGGGCCCTGGTGCATCATGGTCTGTGTCCGATTTTCTCTTTGTGTGCATTTCCTCTGGGGAATCCCAAAGACTTGTGCATTAGGTTAAACTGTGACTCTACAATGTTTAAAGTCGCTTGAGTGCTATGTGAAGGGTGCTAAATAAAACAAAGACTGATTGGCCATATGAGAATTTGGCCACATACTGCCTTACAAATAAAGATGGTCATTACCATGGACCAATGATGCTGGAAAATGTAGTTGTGGTGCAGTGTAAAAAAGGAGTAATATATAACATACAAGCTGATAGATATTTTAATGCCTTTATTTGTAAAATTAGCTATATATTTGTAAAATGTTTGAAGAGCAAGGAAGTTAGACAGTTTTTTTTATCTACACACAAGGTTTTTTTGCTCTACCTAATTGCATGATAGTGTAGACAGTGTGTTAATATGGAACATCCTTTGACACTATGGCATACCAGAGAGGACAGTGAAAAGCTTTATGACAGCTTCTCATGTTAAGTTATCCATGATACGACACTGTCAGAGGAGATCCCGGTAACCACTGGTGTCAGACAGGGATGTTTAATGTCACCCCTTCTCTTCCTGGGTAACAAATACAGCCTATGCCAATTTAGGGAAAGGCATCCAGTGGACACTGACTATGAACCTATACGATTTAGAGTTTGCAGATGACCTTGCCTTGCTGTCACACCGCCTGCAAAATATGCAGGGCAAAATCAATTCCCTGGTAAAGACTGCACAATGTGTCAGATTGAAGATCAGCCAAGAGAAAACCAAAGTACTGTGGATTAACAACAGGTAGGAAACGCCGATTATGATCAGGGAGAAGGCAGTAATTAATGTAAATTAGTTCACCAACCTAGGCAATAAGATCAGTCAGTCTGGATGGACAGACTAGGATATCAAGGCTAGGATTAAGAGAGCTCAAAAAGTCTTTACTACCCTCCACTCAGTCTGAAAATCTACTGCTTTCTCCACCAGGACTAACCTCAGAGTTTTCAGCTTAAACATGAAATCTTTTCTCATTTATGGGTCAGAAATAGGGAGAGTCACCAGCAATATTTGATGAAGTTCTTTATTATCAATTGCTTCCAACAGATTCTCCACATATAGTGGTTCAATAGAGTGCATAACACTGATCTGTGGACAAGGGCAAACCAGGAGCAAGTGCAAATCCAGATCAGGAAAAGAAAACAGAGATGGGTCGGACACACACTGAGGAAAGAGGCACCCCATGTCACGTGGCAGTCCCTTGACTGGATCCCACAAGGAAAACAAAGACCTAGAGACGGAGTCTAAATGAAGAACTGAAAGCCATCAACCTGTTTTGGGAAGAAGAAAAAAAGATCCCCAGAGACCGCAGGGAGTGGAAGACAACTGTCCAGACCCTATGCTCCAGAAGGAGTAAAGAGGACTGAATGAATGAATTGCCTAGGATTATAGATGTAAATGGGATGGGGGAGGAAGTGCTGAATTACAGTACCTGAAAGTGTGGTAAGTGAAAGGGATTTGAATCATTCTGGTAAAGCCTACATAATAATGTGTATAAAAGGGGAAAATAGGTTCACCTAAGACTATCAAAACAAAACAGTACTGAAACTTGATTATCAGGTTACTACATGTACTATATAAAGGCAAAAGTAACATTACTGCATACAAAGTTGCTCAGACGTTGTTCAAACAGTGGTTTCAGCTACATTTTTTGCTGGGATCTCTGTGACTGTACTTTCCAAGTACTCTGACACCAGGCACTCAATAAGATCAAATCTTCACAAAGCATTGCTGCGCTTTGTACGGGGGAAAGATAGCATCTTTCAATTTCTTCTGTAGTGGCAATTCAGTTCTGAGTACAAAAGACCATGAGTAGTCTCTTTCAGGTATAACTGTAATAGCACATAAGAAATCTCAATCTGTGGAATCACAAAATATAGAAATCAATTTTACTGCTTGTCTACAGCACATTTTGATAAAGATAATTGTAGATTAACTAAATAATCTAAGTGGTAAGGATAAAGAGTCTGTGTACCATTTAACATAACATAAAATTCTCACTGTTAATTTATTTCAGGGCTAAACCAGCAATGTCTGATTCTGGGCAGTAGCCAGTCCTAGATGGGGTGCTAATATTACAGCACAAAATCACATACACAATCACACTGGCCAATTAAGATTTGCCAATAATCCAAACCTACATATCAGTGGGGATGTAAGAGGAAACCTAGAGTACCCTGAGAAAAGAATAAAGCATACACAAGAAGAATACACAAACTACACATAGTCAAAAAGAAGGCTTGAACTGTCTAGCAGCAAGAAAAGTAGATCCCACACTTTTTCCTCCTCACCTGCTGCTTGGTTATTTATGGACTTGCATACACATATATAATTCAAAAGCGAGCAATATAATTATCACATGTCATTCTATTTTTAGTTGTTATGGTCTTTATGCTTTGTGAGGCTTTCCTGTTAAAAACCATAACATCACATCTATCTAAACATATTACTAGCGGAAACCAACAGACCTTTTTAAATCACAATTTATATAGCACTTTTTACTGTTGATTTAAACTGTTGGCTACTTTACAAATGCCTTGGTATAAGACCGTTGTTGACCTAGAGACTGTTTTTGGGTTTGGCGTGGTCCCGTCTATTCATCTTGCCATATTTTGACCAGTGAGTGAACAGAAAGTGAGTGAAACATTTAAATTGTTAACAGTATGTAAAGCCACTTTAAATTAAGAGTTTGGACTGGGATATAACAGACTTTCTTTCTATTTGCTGTCTAATCTTGTAGTCCACAGTCTAGCACAAAAAGTGCAGGAGAAGGAAAAATAAAACTTGCTCTGTGTTGAGCAGGGAGGCCCACACAGACAGGAATTTAGACAAAGAGACTTGTATATGTTTGTTTGACATTGCATTTGGTTATTTTTTGTGAAGTATAAAATTTATTCTAGTAAATTCAACTGCCCATTAATGAATCTCCCAGGGTGTTGAGAGGGCTCCTTGCTGTGCTTAGCTGCAAAGTTGTTGCAGATCTATATTCTGATGAATGCTTCCAGGGTTGTTGTTATGTTAGACAGGAGGCAGCAAACTGGTCCATGTGATCTGTCAGAATAAACTGTCAACTTTAAGTGAAGGTTTTCTGAGATTTCATTTTTTTTTCCCTAGACCTTCAACTGACAGCTTGAACTCATACCGGCTGCTATGTTTATGTGTTTTTTTTCATTGATCTGAATAATTATATGACTCAGATAGAAAACAATATGTGTTGAGAGAGTCAAATGTCAAAAACCCACTTTTTCCCAAGACACATTTTTTTCTGTTAAGGTTAGGTAGGATCCCACACACCTGACTGTGCTACTACTAGGCCATCTACTAAACTATCACATATGCTTTGGGATGTTGAAGGAAAACACACTAAAACAATGAGAGTATGCACACCCCAAATAAAGCAGGCCGCGCTGTGAAAACATTCTATAGCAGCTATGAGGTAGGAACAATAACAATGGTACTATCATGCCACTCCATTTTCAAAATTGACTGCTGCAATAAAAGAAGCAATAACTAGTATTAAACTAATAATGGTACTGTATTGGGGCTGCAACTTTTCTTATTAAGGTATAGCATCATCAATAATTCTGCATTCCATGTAGATAGCATCAGGGATGGACTGATATCAAAAATTAGCTGTGAACATTTGTCCAGAATGGCCCACCACAAATATCAGGATGCCTAACATTTTTTTCCTCTTTCACTGCAGGTATAAATACCATTCTCTATCGATTTGTAAGTAAAGTAGTGCAGTATACTATCTGACATAAAAGCACAGACTATACAGATGTTGTACTGTCTCCCTGAACCTCCTGGATTAGTTTTGAAGCTACTTTGTCCTTCTCCTTATCATCTGTGATGCATTGTTATAATACAGATGCTGCACTTAGTAAGTTTTTATTTCCAACTAATCTTCTGTTAACTGCTTGCTGACTAATACTAACTCCACTTTGCATGTGTTTGAAAGTTGGCATCTTTGTAAGATAAACTGTGAAACAGTTTAGATAATTTTTAACATTAAACAAGAGTAAATAAAATCAAACAGAAGCCTTATAACTATGAGATTGACTTGTTTAATACTAAAAGTTACTAAGCTAAATTTTCAACATACCCTTCAGAACTGTTAAAATTATTTAAAATTTTGATTGATAAACTTTCATAGCTTGTGTGCCATTCTAACTGATTGTAGTATAATAGCTGTTGCACAGATTACTTGACCCCACTACAGTCATTCACTCATAAATTATTAATTTTGTTTTTGTTGGAGTGGGTAAAATTCCATTTCACTTAGTTTCCACGTTTTTACCCCTGCTCCCTTTCCATTTTTTTCAAAAGATTTTTTCTCTATTTTTCCTCTTATTTGTGTCTAAATGCTTTGATGGACATTGGGGGACAAGCCAAGAGTTTGTACAGTTATATAATGGGGAATTGCACCAATAATGTCTTTGTCTTTCAGTCTGTGGCTCAGTAGTATAGCTGACAAGTAAGTGGCCCAACAGTACTTCTTCTGGGAATTCCAATTGCCAGTCCATCCCTCGATGGCATCTTCCACAGTTAAACATCTTCCATCCATCTACCCATTACTTTATCCACTTAATCTGCTTAATCCAGTTTAAAACTAATGTGAGTACTGGATGCATAAGAATATAAGGAATTTGACCAAAAAAGCTCATTTGTTTAGCTAACAGCTAAGCTGTCCAAATATGTTGTCCAGATGTTACTTGAAGGTTTTCAAGGTTCTCCTTCAATTGCATAGCTTGGTAGTTTACTCCAGATACCCAGAAGTGTTTGCGTAAAGAAGTGCTTTCTGCCTACAGTCTTAAATGCACTTCCCTTTAATTTCCACTGTCTTTGAGTATGTGATTCACCATTAAGTTAAAAGACATTTACTGGATCTACTTTGTCAATCCCTTTTAGAATTTTAAAAAACTGGTTTAGTTCTCCTCTGCTTTAAGCAGGTTTAATTCTCTGTGTCTGTCTGAGTATGATATGTCCTTAAGTCTTGATATGCACTTTGTTGCTCTCCTCTACACAGCTTCAAGTGTTGCTGTGTCATTCTTGTAGAGTGGTAACCAGAATTGCACACAATACTCCAGATGACGTCTCACTAATGTGATATATAGTCTGAGCATAACATCCCTTGATTTACATTTAACCGTTATTATAATACAACCTAACATTTTATTTGCCTTCTAAATACAGTGCATCGGAAAGTATTCACAGCACATCACTTTTTCCACATTTTGTTATGTTACAGCCTTATTCCAAAATGGATTAAATTCATTTTTTTCCTCAGAATTCTACACACAACACCCCATAATGACAACGTGAAAAAAGTTTACTTGAGGTTTTTGCAAATTTATTAAAAATAAAAAAACTGAGAAATCACATGTACATAAGTATTCACAGCCTTTGATCAATACTTTGTCGATGCACCTTTGGCAGCAATTACAGCCTCAGGTCTTTTTGAATATGATGCCACAAGCTTGGCACACCTATCCTTGGCCAGTTTCACTCATTCCTCTTTGCAACACACTCTCAAGCTCCATCAGGTTGGATGGGAAGCGTCGGTGCACAGCCATTTTAAGATCTCTCCAGAGATGTTCAATCGGATTCAAGTCTGGGCTCTGGTTGGGCCACTCAAAGACATTCACAGATTTGTCCTGAAGCCACTCCTTTGATATCTTGGCTGTGTGCTTAGGGTCGTTGTCCTGCTGAAAGATGAACCGTCATCCCAGTCTGAGGTCAAGAGCGCTCGGGAGCAGGTTTTCATCCAGTCTCTGTACATTGCTGCAGTCATCTTTCCCTTTATCCTGACTAGTCTCCCAGGTCCTGCCGCTGAAAAACATCCCCACAGCATGATGTTGCCACCACCATGCTTCACTGTAGGGATGGTATTGGCCTGGTGATGAGCGGTGCCTGGTTTCCTCCAAACGTGACGCCTAGCATTCACACCAAAGAGTTCAATCTTTGTCTCATCAGACCAGAGAATTTTGTTTCTCACAGTCTGAGAGTCCTTCAGGTGCCTTTTGGCAAACTCCAGGCGGGCTGCCATGTGCCTTTTCCTAAGGAGTGGCTTCCATCTGGCAACTCTACCATACAGGCCTGATTGGTGGATTGCTGCAGAGATGGTTGTCCTACTGGAAGGTTCTCCTCTCTCCACAGAGGACCTCTGAAGCTCTGACAGAGTGACCATCGGGTTCTTGGTCACCTCGCTGACTAAGGCCCTTCTCCCCCGATCGCTCAGTTTAGATGGCCGACCAGGTCTAGGAAGAGTCCTGGTGGTTTCAAACTTCTTCCGCTTATGGATGATGGAGGCTACTGTGCTCATTGGGACCTTCAAAGCAGCAGAAATTTTTCTGTAACCTTCCCCAGATTTGTGCCTCGAGACAATCCTGTCTCGGAGGTCTACAGACAATTCCTTTGACTTC
The DNA here is from genome assembly GCA_026402145.1 of Polypterus bichir lapradei. Classification (NCBI taxonomy): domain Eukaryota; kingdom Metazoa; phylum Chordata; class Cladistia; order Polypteriformes; family Polypteridae; genus Polypterus; species Polypterus bichir. Next base: position 37,027,127 of record JANRMT010062796.1, on the reverse strand, counting down.
ATGCTTGGTTTGTGCTCTGACATGAACTGGCAACTGTGGGACCTTATATAGACAGGTTTGTGCCTTTCCAAATCATGTCCAATCAACTGAATTTACCACAGGTGGACTCCAATTAAGCTGCAGAAACATCTCAAGGATGATCAGGGGAAACAGGATGCACCTGAGCTCAATTTTGAGCTTCATGGCAAAGGCTGCGAATACTTATGTACATGTGCTTTCTCAAATTTTTTATTTTTAATAAATTTGCAAAAATCTCAAGTAAACTTTTTTCACGTTGTCATTATGGGGTGTTGTGTGTAGAATTCTGAGGAAAAAATGAATTTAATCCATTTTGGAATAAGGCTGTAACATAACAAAATGTGGAAAAAGTGATGCGCTGTGAATACTTTCCGGATGCACTATAGCTTCTGCACATTGCTTACATGATGAAAATGGTGTGTCAACATAAACCCCTAAATCCTTGTCTGTGGTTGATTCATTTAGGATTGTGTCTCCCATCTTGTAATTACAATTGATGTTCCTTAGCCCATATGTAGCATATTTTTGTAATTCATTGATTTTTGTCATTCCTATAATTTTGCATGGCACTAAAGTAAGATTTATTTTTTCTGTAATTACCAGGATCCATGTAGTCTCCCTTCTTGAAGACTGAAGTCACATTTGCAACTTTCCAGTCCTCAGGAACTTCTCCTTTGTCAAATGACTGCTCAAATATGTCCACTAAGGGTTACAGATGACGTCTTTCATTTTTTTTTCAATACAATTGCTAAGATCCCATCAGGTTCAGGGGTTTTATAGGTCTTCAACATCTTGAAACACATCTGACTTTTCTATTTTATAATCCATGAACTCGGAACTTGTTTTTGCTTCTGTATCGGGCATTCTATTTAATTTTCAATGATTTTTTCTTTTGTGTCCCTGAGGGTACTTAAATAGAGTTGTACTCAAAATATTGCTTACTTTGTTTTTTGTTTCTCCTTCAACCTTTTGAATGCTTTTTTCAATCTCTTGCTATAGTGTCTGGTATTCCTCCGAGTGAGAATTGTTTTTGTTATTTTTAAATTTTTTTGTACAGCGACCTTTTTAGTTACACCTTTTAAACAATGCCCTTATTTAGCCACTTAAGTTAATTTTTCAGTGTTTTTGCTATATTGTTTTTCAGAATATACTTATTTTGAACTTGAATCAGAAGATCTCTTAAGTGACACTATTATCGACACCTATTATTAAAGTTGCTGAGTTTTTACGTTCCCATGCTGTGTTTTGATACTTACTCATCCCATGAAGTCTGCTTTCCACAAATTCTAAGTCTGTGTTTTGGCAACCACTTATGTGTTTTCAAAGATGATCTCAAATTGTATCATGTTGTGATCATTGTTGCTTAAAGTATCGATAATCTGTTGTTATTATTCTGTATTTTTTGAAATGAGATCTAGACAGGAGTTTTGCTGTGCTTTAAACAAGGTAATCACAGTGAAGGGTCACTCATACAGCCCTGATTTAGAGTCTCTAGCTCAACTAACATGCAGATTCTAAGGATGTGAATGGAAAACGTGAAGTACCTGGAGAAAATTCCCACACAGTGCCTTCAATTTATACATTATGATAGGATAATTAAATAGTCCACTAGATGCTGTAGATGGAGGGATCCATGTAGATTCAGTTTAATTCCTACCATATTTAAAATGTTTCTTTTTTTACAGCATATTTTGTTTTACAAGTAGCAGTACAGATGCCTCAAGGGAGTCCTGGAGTCCTTCTCAAGAGTACTGGCAGAAGGAGTATCCTAAATTGCACTGAGACATCACTGACTAAAATTCAAAGTTACTGTCTATTTTTTAATTTATTGTCTATTTTAATGTATAGTTAGTATATATAAATATATCTCATGCTTAATCAAAATTTGTGGGGTCTAAGTCTTCAATGGGTCCATGTGGAATGGCAAAGCTACACATTTTCAATACATACCCAAAAAATCTAGAGCCACTTCTTTTTGGTGTCCCTATACTTAAATTATAGCATAGTAGAATTAATTGCAACAGTAAAGATTAACGATAAGCGAAAAACAAAAAGTTGTGACTATTGAGGATGACAACAAGAGTCCTGGCTCTATCATTTCTTATATTTAAATATCTGAATGACACTTCCACCCATGTGTACTATAAAACTGTTCACATAGCAGCAAAACTGGTTCCATAGCTTGTTTAGTGACTCACAGGATGAACCAGTAGGGAAGAGTGAACCCATACACTTGTGGATTACAGTTCAGTAGCTCAGATAATATGCCATAGTGCTATTCAAAAACAAGTCAAGTCCTTTAGTGCATCTACAATATTGATTGAAGTCAATATGAGGGGAATTAGATACTTGATATATTGGAACTAGTCCTGTCAAATTCAGGGAAAGCTCATATTGATCCAACACTCAGCTCCTGGATTGGTGATACTTGTACTGAAGATGAAATTTTTTAGATTTAGATTTTAGATTTAGATTTTTTATAAACTAAACACCATCAACACACCACCACATACACTATAGTAATAACTTGCCAGTAAAGATAAGATGTGCAGACTGGTTTGTCAAATTACAAGGTCTTAATCTCTATTAATTCTCCTTACACAAGATAATGTGTGCTTAATTAAAATTACACATTGCCCCCAAAGCAGCAGACCTCATAATGGGATAGTAATGAGTTAAACTGGCCAGCCAGATAATTAGTATTAATTATTCCAGCCTCCTCTTGCATATAGAATCAGATAAGCTGCATTCCATCTTAAAGTGACAAAGCTCATCAATGACGTGAAGCATGAATTAATCTTCCACATGGGATTATAGGATCTGTGTTTGACACTGCTCATGTTAAAATGCAACAATATTATAAGGCACTTTTTGAACCAGAGAAAGGCGCATCCTCCCTGGAATAATTATTATTATTTTCTTCTTTCCTTTCCTGTATTTGCAACGGTTAATCTGTATTCTGCTGTCGTCTCTGGCAGGCAACGGCAATTTTTCACAAAATGGCAGTCCTAATCCTTTTAGCCACGGTACAGTCTTCTACACAGTGATTGCCACCTGTTTCAGCACTGCACAGCCTTTTCAAATATTAGATGCAACTTAGGAAAAGATTAGCAACAGTTGACTGAATGAGGACAGATAGGCAGACACTTCAGATTGATGCTTTTGACTGATGATTCCTTCAACCAGACCCTGAAATCAATAATCCATACGTCCTCAACATTTTCAGAAATTTTCAAATAAATGGCACACTTGAAGGGTTAAAGTGTTTTAATATCTGCCAGTATTTTTTTCAGTTTCTTGAAGAGAAGAAAGCAAATAATGCCTATAGGGTAACAGGATATTGTTGTCCTACTACACAACCAGCCATTCTTGCATGCTTGTCTTCACCCTGCAAAACAACCGATGTTACATTGACTTTTATAGCAGTAAAGTAACCCTTAAAAATGTATGTATGCAAAGAGTGTTCCAATACATACATTTTAAATGTTACTTTAGTACTGACAATTCTGCTGTATACATATAGCATGTTTAACCGTACACCATAAGAAACACTGCAACTCATAAAGCAAAGTAAACTGTAGTGAGACTTAAAAAGATTGAAGATTACCACAGGAAGCTGCAGCAAACAGCAAAGCCTTTCAGACAATGGTCATTAATCATAGGTAAATTAGAAGGCAAATCAAAATCCAAAAGCTTGTTTTTAAAAAACTGAACATCAGCATTCCGAGCCCACTTACTCCAATACAGAAACTGTAAGTTTGAGCCTATCACACTAACACCGCCTTTAAGGTACAAACATACTCTGTTGGAATATGGCACTTTCTCATGCACCATATGAACTTTCAAAAAGACAATGTTGCTTTGTTGATTGTAATCTGCACTGTGTAAATAAAACTTACTTTTACATAAAAAAATGAGAAAATACAGTGTTGCTAATCAGTCAAGGAAGACGATCTCTGAGATGTCACAGGAAACCAAAGAAAAAAATATAAAACACAAAGTCTTGTTAAATCGCATTAAGGACAAATGAGACGAAATACACCAAAGTGAGGAAGAAACGTGAGCTCACATCTGAAGCATCCTGTTGCATAAGAACCAGGACATGGCTACCGATGTAATCCTCATCTTCAACACACTTTGTGACACCCTAAGCAACTGCTATGTGCCCAAATGTACAAAAATGCACCAGCATTCTCTGGGTTGGAAAATAAACTAAACTTTGCACCCCTGTGCCATTTATTAATTTTTATATTTATTTAATTGTATGACTATTTGGCCCATCAGTTTAGAGGGTTATTTAATAGTAGTAGTAGTAGTAAACAGCAAGATGCAGCATTTAATTAACGATTTATTAAAGTTTTAATAGAAAAAATTACATGTTCTTCTCTTCTGAAATGTTTAAATGCTTCTTCATAAACCACACATTAGCAACACAAGATAAAATGTTAAATGCATGTGAGGTATTCACTTTTAATTTAACACAAAATGTATGTCAGGTTATTTATTTTACATTTTTCTGCTGTAGGATGATCTTGATTTTATACTTGGGTAGTATCCTGTTTACTTACCCAGTCAGACAATTGATAAACTATTTGATGGTCCAGATCTAATTATGCAATTTTCATTACGCTATAACTTATTAAGTTTATTACATAGAAAATCACCCAAAAAATCCCCGACCATCGAGAAGTGTGCGAACTGACGACATGAAGAATCGTCTTCACGCCGAACTGGAATCATCCCCGCATAAATCAAAGTCATCCAGACAACCTGGATTGGCATAATTAGATGTAGACCACCCTGTATAGAACACTGGGTGTGTCTATAAGTAGGTATTTGAGGAAAGAGCTAACTCTCAGTCTTATTATGGTAAAATGTATTCTACTCAACAGAGAGAATGTCACAGTGCCTCAGGCTATAGATAATAAATATTCACCATTGTAATGGAGAGGCACATAAGACGGAAATGTACTTGTTGAGTAACAGATCAAAGTCCTTTACACAAGATCCAATTGAAAAAGTCATTTCTCCATTTACATTTAAATACATTGAGGCTTTATATATTTGATAGATCACACAGATTGGGGTTTTCATGCCTGCCGATTTCCACTTTTTATCATCAGCCAGAAAAAGCAAACAAACAATTAAAACGGTAAAAAACGTTACAATATACTGTAAAATCTGTTGAATAAATCAAGGAATGTATGCTTGCACTACAAACTACTGTGAGTTGCTCTGGTCACCATAGTACAAAACTGACAAAAGTGGGGCAGAAAACATCAACTAAGGATATGTCCTCCAATGAATCACTAAGTAAATTAAACCTCTTTCACCACGAACGGAGAAGGCAGCATGTGGAAGTCATTCAAGTCTTCAAAAATTGTCAAGGGTATTGATAAACTCAATCCAGAGAACTGTTTTAGTTAAATAGTGGATGAAGTACTCAAGGATAAAAGTGGAAATTAAGAAAAAGTGGATTCAAAAACTAAATCAAATTAGCACATATTTATGCTATAGAAATTTGGAGCAAAATACTATGTCATATAGTTGAAACAGACACCTTGACAACTTTTACACTGGGATAACTAGGCTATTAGCTAATCAAGTGAGCATGATGGCCTGAATCATCTGCACTTATTAATAATTTTTTATTTCATCTCAACCAATTTATTCATTTACCTAGATAACAAGTTTAAATGAACATGGTAGTCAGTGTGTTCCACATAAACAAAAAACAATTAAAAGAACGATTCATTTAAAAAGTTGTAATATACTTTATAATGTACTAACTGATAAAATGATAAGAAGATCTCGGATTGTCAGGTAAAGAATTCCACAGCTTAGCACTATAATTGTGTCAAGCTGATTCCCCACAATTTCACCTAGTCCTAGGTGTAACCTGAAGGATGGTATTTGACAGTCTACACAACTTAGTGGAAATATACATGAGCATCACATCACTGATATAGGGAGGAGCAAGGCCATTCTAAAAAAAGGAAGCTAAAGGAATAAAGTGGTTTCTAGCAGCAGCATTCTGCATCTTCTGCAACCATGCAATGGTGCATTTTGGATGGCCAGTAACAAAGGCACTGCAATAATCCAGCCTATGGGACAAAAAGACAAAACTATGTTTCTTGAAGTCATCCCAAGTAATAAAGTTGTGTAGAAATAAAATTTAAATTAAAATGTAGTTATACAGATGTAAAAACTTCTTTTCCTCATTCCTAAATTCTTTACCACGGTGGACCAAGGTTTACTGCAGAGGATTAGGAAACATTTTCCTTAATAGTCACTATTAATATATTAATTGGTGTTTCCATTTCTTATGCCAATGCTCTATATATACACCACTGCACAGAAGGGCACACTTGCAACCAAGGCATGACAAAACAAATGCAGCAAAGCTTTAGTTTAGTTTAAAAATATCTCATTTTACCTAATTTTCTAAATGATTTATCAAATATTTATGTATGTATTTATTCCCAGCTTTGCATTGGTAGAGTTATATGTTGTTTGTCTAATAAAATTAGTAGCTACTTAATGATAAGCACACAAATACTGTATATAGTAAGTAGAACATTGTTATTTGCAAAGGTGTTCACTGTTTGTTAATTGTCCTTTTCCAAGGCAAACATTTCAAAGTAATTTATGGGAAAACGTATTAAGAAAATGATTTCATAAAATGAAAAAGATGACTAAAGAGCATGAAAGGAATTATGTGCACTCAAGTCCATAACAGTAGGATACCTATTGATCCATTCATCTTAATCTGATATGAGTGGCATGAATAAAACACTTAGTGCCATTGTACATTTCTTACAATATCACATTCTGTGAAATGAGAAAATAATCAAATTCAAATAATATTTTCCCATCATTTTAAATGCTTAACTCTCTTTAGTTCTTTTCATATTAGTTGACTTTTCGATTGTAGACTTTGCTCCCTTAATTGTCACCTAATATAATGACAATTAACAAGGAGCAGAGTAGACACAGGGGCTAACAACACTGATTGTTGAAAGGCTGCAGTCACTTCAGTGTCTGACCAATTAGTGAAGTCATTCATAAATAATAGCTTAAACAAGAAGAACACCTGGAAAGAAAAGTGGAATGAAATCATGACAATGGTGATGATAAAAATGTTCAAATCCTTGATAAAAACTCTAAATTATCCCATTGTAACATGGTACAAATTGTTTGTACTGACACAAAAATATACAAATTGGGAAATAATAGATTGCTTAAGTTCAATTAAAAGCAGAATTGGTTGGAACAAAAACCTGCAGCCACTGGGACCCCCCAGAACTGAACCTGAGAACCACTGACATACCATATCATACCTACTACACACGTATAGTAGTGGATTCCAAGGAACAGTACAGGAAAAGGATGGATTGGGAGATGAAACATGTATCATTAAACAAAGCAGTAATTAAAACCAAAATGGAAAATGATTGATCATCAAATCCAAAATGGGTATCAAAGGTCAAAGTCAAAAAAGAAGCCAAAGAGTTTGTAACCAAGAATTCAAAACTAAATACTTACAAAATGTTTTCTAGAGTTAAAAACAAACTCCAATAAAATGTGACATGCAGCACCAGCTTAAATAATACCATGCAGAAAATGTCACACGAGCAAACTTATGGGACACAATCCACAACACCTGACAGCAAAATGGCAACACCCATTAAAAAAATGCCATTGCTGCAAAATACAAAACAAAACAAATCTGACAAAGCTCAAACATGCATCTAATCAGAAAATGAAAGCATATTTAAGTTCCCAGAATCTTAAATATAAATTTTAAAAATAACTGCTTTAACCAAAAAATTGCAAATCCCATGGAATAATTTGCAAAGACTTGGAATCATAATAACACCAAGCCTACAGTGACATTGTTCAGATTATCAATATCACGATTTTGGGCTGGCTGTAATTTTTTTATTTTATTTTTGGTTCTACATATTATTTTTTGTCAATGTCATGCCAGGAGCAGAAAAGCAAAACAAATCATAATATCAGAAACTTGGATGGCTATCATCCATTCTTTTTCCAAATTGATCTCCCTGGATTGACTACTGGCTCTAGTGGCATTAGAGAGCACTGCCCGGATGTTAAAAGCAATTAACTAGGAAATGTGTGTTTTCTTGAAAACTAGGAATAAAATCAAAAATCAGAATTAAAAATTTTTTGAGCACTTAACCATAAAAATTATTGGGAAAGAGTTGCATCAAATTCACCCAAATTATATAATACAGCTAGAGCCAAAATGCCATCATAAGGACCAAATCAAAAACAAAAAAGGAAGTGCCAATACCAAAACACTGAAAACAAAACTTTCTAGGAGCACTTGTTTACTAATATAATTTAATCCAAATCTGTTTGACACCTTGGCACTGCAATTTATCAGCTTAAGATCCCACACCAACCGTTATCAGCCTATAGAGGTAGTGATGTGATTCAGTTGAAGTTTAACAGAAAAAAAATCTTTTATTAAATTCAAACTTGTATATGAAAATAAAGCTCCAAAATCACATGTTCAAAATATAAAATTATTAAAGGCCCAAAAGTGTACTTTCCAAATCTCAGTATCCACTAATTGTTTTGAGACCTGAAGATCTATTTTTAATATTTTTTCATTTTAAGACCATTTCATTTCTTGACTCAATACCACATTGGTTTTTAAAAGGCACCAACATTTTCTTAGTTTTAGTGCACCACTGCTGGCCTTGTTGCTAGCATATGACAGCCATGAGGTCATAATAAATGACATCAGAATGATGGCTGTAAAAGATTCAGCATCACGTACTTCCTGATTATCCAATATTCTGGATGAATGACATTAAAAACTTTCACAATGCTTGTAATGTGTTACTTTAAAGACTATTTTAGTATATTCTTTGAACTTCATTGTGGTTAACGTTTTGGGCTTTGTTCTCAAGTATTATGTTAACTTCAGTAACGACCCCTCTAAATTTTTTATTTTTACTCTCATTTTATAGATAGTATACCTCCGGGTGTTTTTAACAAATCTGACAACCTGGCAGAACATTCAATCTGGGTATGAACAGTTTCTGTTTAAACAAATATGTATTATACTCTTAGATGAATCTGACTTTGATGGAGCTGAAAACATTAAGGGCTAATAATGCACTCTTTAATTCATGCTAATCTTTTCTAAAGAAATACCATTTAGAGACAAAAAATAATAGTCAGTTATAAGAGTTTAACTTTCCCTGCTTGTGACATGAAGGAATGTACTTTGATGATTTAGTTATTTGCTTGGCCACTAAAGGATTTCAAGGAGGTAATCTACTATAGGACAGCCCACTCTTCTAAATCTTCTTGAAGAACAACAATGTTTAAAACTGGACAATCTTTATGTTAAATGCTTGACTAACTGCCACTGACGAGATTGTTTTGGCCATTACAAAATCTGTGTTTGGCCTCATTACCTGTTCTCTGATGCAGCAGGTTTGTTCTGAATCACATATGAATTAGCAAAGCAATAGTGAGCTAAAATGATTACTGTCAGTCTCTTTCAAATTAATCCTTAGGTGGTAGCAGAGTTCTTTTCCCCTTTGAACTGCATGCTGCTGAATAAAATAAAGCATTTACTCATTGCTGCTGGGATAGGCTTTAGCGTCCCATGACCCAGAATCGTATTAAGCAGTTTTGATATTATTATTGTTTTATTTTTATTGATTTTATCATAATCATTCCATACAGATAGATCAATTTTTACCCCTGAGAAAGAGAGCATGGCCATCGGAGTAAAACTTAAAGCTGGTCAAAATACATAAATTGATGAGTTTAATAGGCAGATAAAAAAAAATAAATGCGAAGAGAATTATTTCCTCAATGCTTTAAGAGAATATTCTAAAATATTATTGATAAGATCCTGCCAGGTTTTGTAAAAGTTCTGCACAGATCCTCTAACTGAGAATTTAATTTTTTCCAGTTTCAAATAGTATAAAACATCAGTTACCCACTGACTTAAAAGAGGAGAGTTAGGATTCTTCCAGTTTAGTCTGCGTGCCAATAGTGTAGTAAAGGCAATCACAGTTTGTTTGTCCTTCTCCGCTTTAAGCCCATCGGGAAGAACACCAAACACAGCTGTTAATGAGTTAGGAGGGATTGTGACATCAAGGCTGTCTGAAAGGCACTTTTTTAGTCAGAATGGTGTTAATTTGGTGTAGGCCCAAAACGTGTCCCAGTGAGGCTGGGACTTGACTGCAGCGTTCTCAGGTTGGATCTTGCCCTTCAAAACATTTTGAACAGTTTTAAGCGAGACAGATGTGCTCAATATATAATTTTTGAGTTGAATAATTGTATGCTTTGCGCGTATGGAGCTTGAGTGAATTTTCTGCATTGCTACCTTCCACTCCTTTTCTGATATGTTGAGTGATAAATCTTTCTCCCATTGTCCTCTTGGATCTTTAAAAGGTAGGGGCTGTAGAATAATTTTATATATTGTAGAAATGCTGTCTGAGTCCTCCAAACTGAGCAATATTTTTTCCAGCATGGAGGAAGGTGCGAGATGCGGAAAATTGGGCAGGTTCTGTTTGACAAAGTTTATAATTTGAAGATAATGAAAGAAATGTGTTGCTGGAAAGTTAAATTTGGAATGTAATTGTTCATAGGATGCAAAGATGTTGTCTATATAAAGATCTCTAAGCAATTTAATCCCAAATGTTTTCCAGATATTAAAAACTGCATATGTTTGCTAGGGTTGAAAAAGGTGGTTCTCCTGCAGAGGTGCTACAGATAAAAGATTCTCCATCTTAAAATTCTTTCTACATTGGTTCCATATTCTGAGTGAGTGAAGCACAATTGGGTTAATAGTATATTGGCAATAACTTGCATTTATTGGGGCACAAAACAGGGAATATAGAGAAGTACTGTAGGATTTTATTTCTATTGCTGACCAAGCCTGTGTATGTTCATCTACTTGTGTCCAGGTTTTTATAGCTTGTATGTTTGCTGCCCAGTAATAAAACTGAAAGTTAGGTAGAGCCATGCCACCTTCTGCCTTAGGTCTTTGTAGGGTCGCTCTTTGGATACGTGGATGTTTTGAGTTCCAAATAAATGAGGTTATGGTTGAATCTAATTGCTTAAAAAATGATTTATTGACGTATATTGGAATGTTTTGAAATAAAAAGAGAAGGATAGTCATCTTAACAACATTAATTCTTCCAGCTAGAGTGAGATGAAGGGTTGACCATCTATGCAAGTCTTGCTTAATTTTTTCCATATTTACGGCGAAATTTTGTTGATAAAGAGCTTCATATTTACTTGTGATATTTACCCCTAGATATTTAAACTGATCTGTAATGATAAAAGGGAAGGTGTCCAATCTAATATTGTGTGCTTGAGAATTCACTGGAAAGAGCACACTTTTATTCAAATTAATTGTGAGACCAGAAATCTTTTAAGAATTCTGTAAGTGCTGTTAAGACTGCAAGCACAGTATTTTGTGGGTCTGATATATAGAGTACCATATCATCTGCATAGAGAAAAAATTTTCTGTTCAAGTCCTTCTCTGATAATCCCCTTTATATGATAAGCATTTCGACTGTGAACTGCCAGTGGTTCAATGGCGACTGCAAATAGCAGTGATGACAAGGGACATCCTTGTTTGGTACCAAGTTCTAGTTTAAAGTAGTCTGAACAAATGTTAATACAAACTGAGGCTTCTGGATTGGTATATTGTAGTTTAATCCATGCACAAATATTCGGCCCAAACCCAAATTTCTCTAATGTAGTAAAAAGGTAGTTCCTTTCAATCATATCAAATGCTTTTTCTGCATCCAATCATAATAATATCTCTGGGGTGTTTGACTTTGCTGGTGAATATATTACATTAAACAGGCGTCAAAGATTGGAAGCTAAGTGTCGGCCTTTAATAAATCCAGTTTGATCTTGTGATATTACCGAAGGCAGCACTTTCTCCATCCTTCTAGCTAAGACTGGAGAGTAGATTAACATCATTATTCAGAAGTGAAATTGGTCTGTATGGTGCACATTGTAAGTGACTTTATAGCATCTAGTAATTCTGACAGTGCCAAAGGTTTATCCAGTTCCTCTGCACTAAAAGTATCTATTTGTGGTATCTGTAATGTATCTAGAAATGCATTAGATTATGTGTTGTCTTATTTAAACTCAGTAGAATATAAGGATTTATAGTAGTCTCTGAATTTCTGCATTATATTTTTATGGTCAATGATTTTATCTCCGTTCGTGTTGATGATTGCTGAGATTGCACTGCGAACTTCTTGCTTGTGGATTTGTTGAGCTAAGAGCTTATTAGCTTTCTCTCTTTATTCATAATATTGTTTTCTTGATTTAAAAATGAGTTGTTCAGTTTCTTTAGTTGTTAAGAGGTTTAGCTCTGAATGCAGTGCCTGCCTTTTCCTATGAAGAGCCTCACTTGGACACCTGGCATGCTCTTCATCTATTCTAGTAATTTCCCTGGTTAGCTCTGATACCTTACTGGTTTCTAATTTATTGATGTGGGAAAGATATGAAATAATCTGTCCTCTTAAGAAGGCCTTTAGAGTTTCCCAGAGTATTCCTGCAGAGTCCTCTGAGGATGTATTTGTCTCTAGGAAGAAACTTATTTGTTTGGATATAAATTCTGTACAGTTCTCATCTGCTAATAGAAGTAGTTAAAGACACCATTTGCGAGATGAGTATGTGGGGCCTAATGCTTTTAGCTCCAAGATCAAAGGGGCATGGTCAGAAATAACAATAGCGTTGTACTTGCAAAATTTAATCTTAGGCAAGAAATTATTATCTATAAAGAAATAATCAATTCTTGAGTAGCAATGATGCACTGGTGAGTAGAAGGAATATGTTCTTGAGTTTGGGTTTAGAAATCTCCAGGGGTCTGATAAGTTGTGGTCAGTTAAAAACTGTGTAATTGTCTTTGCAGTGTTAGATGTCATCCCCCCTGTGATAGGAGACCTATCTAAGAGTGGATTTAAAACACAATTAAAGTCCCCAGACATTATAATTTTATGAGTGTTCACATTGGGAATGGATGTAAATACATTATGCATGAATTCCCTATCATCAACATTGGGTACATAAACATTTATCAAAATCACTTTACAGTTAAATAAATTGCCCATGACAAACACATATCTCCCTTCAATATCACATACTATATCTGATACCACAAATGAGACTGTTCTATGTATGAGAATTCTTTTCTTTGAAAAGCTGGAATGGAACATTTGGCCAGTCCAGTCTTTTTGCAGCCGGAACTGATCCTTGCTTAGTAAGTGGGTCTCCTGTAAAAATACTATCTTAGCGTTTAAACATGTTAGGTGAAAGAATACTTTCTTTCTCTTCAATTCGTGATTTAGGCCTGTAACATTTCAGCTCACAAAGTTAACTGTCCCATCATGGAGACATTGATTCTGAATTTTTCATGTCATTTTGTAGTCTTAACTGTAAGTGAGACAGCTTTAACCTTAATTTCTAATTTTCCCATGAGATATTGCCGTTCAGCTTATTGTTACATTGGTAGTTATCATTATAAGGATTAAAATAATAGATTAGTAAATTATTAATAATAATTTGCTCTCTTTTTCTCACCCCCTTATCCCCCCACCCCCCCATTTTGCCTCCCTACGTTGAGGCTGAGCCCTACTTCACAAAGTCCCTGTCCTCTGACATACCTAGAGACAGAGCACGTCCAAAACAAAACAAGCCCCCCAGCAGCGGCATTTGGGGATTAAAAAGTAGAGATATCTATTGCCGATAAAGTCTAAATACTATAAGCATAAAATATAATCATTAACAGACTATAAGCATAAAATATAATCATCAACAGTCTTGAAATATTAAGACAGTGAACCCAGGGAGTGGTGTTAAAAAGTGTTCCTGGATAAGCATAGTAAACCCTGTCGCATGCGGCTGGGGGTGGAGCCCAGCCGGGACACCCAGGAGGACCGGAGGAGGGCTTGTGCCTCCTCCAGACCACGAGGGGGCAACCGCCCTGGTTGTGTTGGGGGCCACGGGTAGAGGGCTTGGAAGCCCAACCCTGTAGTGGCCCGTGGCCACCGCCAGGCGGCGCCCCAGTGCCTAAAGAACCCTGGACCTCAGCACTTCTGCCACACCAGGAAGTGCTGGGGGGAAGAAGACTGGGGACACCCGGAGGGGATTGCCGGGAAACAGCTGGAGCCCATCCGGGCTGGTATTTAAGGGGCCGCCTCCCTTCATTCATCAGCAAGAGTCGGGTGGAAGAGGACAGAGCTCATAGAGAGGAGTGGAGGCGGCCAGAAGGAAGGCATTTAGAGACTGTGAGGCCTGGACTTTGGGGGACCGGTGCTGGAGGCACTGGGTTGTGCACTAAACCAATTGTAATTATATTGTAAATACATGAGTGTGTTGGGTGCAAAACCGTTGTCCGTCTGTCAGTGTCCGGGTCCCGTTCCACAACCCAAATTCAATAATAACAATAACAATAAACCAAGGGTATGATGTTAAACAGGTTTCCTTTAGAACAGTTAAAAACAAACCAAAAAAAACCCTACTTTAATTTCTTCCACACATACACCTACAATTCTAATTAAATAATAAACATAAACAAAAAGTGTCCAAGAAGAGAAAAGGATGTATAATTATGGTACCCATATCATTGCAAGCAGATCAGACAGTAGGTAATATCTTCTTGCCATACCATGACGGGATGCGACTCACTTTCATATTTCAAAAAAGCGTTGGGATCAGCTTTCTTAATTCCTTTTCTGCTTCATCCGTGGAAGAGAAGATATGATATTTGTCTTGAATTCCCACTTTCAGTTTGACAGGATACAAGAAGCTGTATCTGATATCGGCTTTCCGTAACCGCTGTTTAATGTTGTAAAAAGCTGTTTAGCAGCTGTTAAGGGTGAGAAATCAGGGAAAATATGAATGTGGTTATTTTCAAATATAATCTCTTGTTTGTGTCTGAGAAGTGCCATTACATCAAGCTTAAACTGTAATCTCTCGAAGCGGACAATTAAAAGTCTAAAGGTATTTGATCCACGTATACGATAAGCTGCCTCTATCTCGGTATCTGATTTAAAGTCCTCTCCAATTATTTTTGAGAATAGTTCAGCTACGAATTTCACTGGGTTTGGACTTTCACGATTCTCAGGTAGACCTTCGATTCTAATATTATTCTTTCTGCCGCCATCTTCCAGAGCCACAAGTCTGTCTCCGAGTTTTTTGCAGCTGTCCACCATGGCTCCGCCCATGTAGTAGTGAAACAGGAGAGTGAGGAGGGCCCTGATGTCATGATTTCCCCTCCCCTCTGCCCACAGCCTCTGCCTCCGTTTAGCATGAACATATCGCTCCTGCAAGTGAACTATGATTCTTAGTGCGATGAGAGAAGTTGCAAAATCAACCAGAATGTTCAAGCAAATTATAGAAAAATCTCTCGTAGTTCTCTTGTGAAAAGCGGACAGACATACAGAAAGACAGACGTTGGATTTTATATAAATACTAGTGACTGGCCCGATCGAATTGGGCTACAAATTCTACGTTTGTGAAATTCACACTTTCTCTGCAAAGAATTATTTGTTTTTTTAAGTCCTTGAAATGATTTTCTTATCATGGCACTGATTTGTGCTTAAAATAGACCTTTTCGGCCGATGTAATGAAGAGCTTCCTGTTTAAACGGGGCTGCGAGACGTGAACTCAGCTCTTCGGCGCAACTCATTTGATTTCTTCCGGCAAACAAATTTTCAAAACAAACCATATTTTACAACTCTAATCAGAGTTGGAGTAATAATTATGTTGGCATGGTCATGTTAGATCTGAGATCGGCTAAAATTTAAACAATGACCGTTGTTAATACCCAGCCATCATTACTCAGTTTGCCAATAGATGTCAGAAGGATAGATGCCAAAACCAAACTGCCCAAAGATAGATTTCAACGTACCAAGCAAATGATGATAAATTATAAATTACTTACGGTTCCGGAGCTGTCGAAGGGTTTCAGTCAGTCGACGATGTTAGCCCTGGAAAGTACGCCCCACCAAACCAACATTCCAAGAACCAACCGAACTTACTGTTATCTGCTCAAACCAACACCGACTTACTATACTTGGCCGTCCAGCGGCGTCACTGAAGCATTCAAACATTCTTAGCCAATCATGCAATATTGCGTCTGCGTTTGCCACGTTATGTTCTAACTACAGAGGCAGAGTCCCATTGCATGGGTTTAACTTGTAATGAGTCGAGGTATTGACGCAAACACCATACATACGGGGTATTGACGCGAACACCATACATACTGATAGTATCAAATTATATATAAGGATATATAGATTATTATTTGATATTATTTTATATTGGTTGATGAAAATGGATGCATCAATCTGTTCTGAATTTCAAGAAACACTGAGATAAGAGCACAAGGAAGATTGTGATAGTTTACATTTAAGTTAAAGCAGTATGGCATAATGGCTAAAGTTGCCCACATATTTCAACGGACATGAAGTTGCATGCCCACACATACAGAGTATGTGGAAGGTTCTCTTTACATTTCTTTAGTCTGTGATTATAACATAGTTTTCAGATTTGTGTTTCTGTTTTTGGCATGTGTTGTGTCTGCTGTGTATAGCAAGCAAACGTGCAGGCAAGGCAAAAAATTACATAAGGACAGAAAAATATGGAGGTGCACAGAGTGCTCAGTGGATGAGTGAGGTAGTCAGGATCGATGTAAAACTGATGTAATTTTGTCTGTGCATATGAACATGGATCTACATGTTAACTTAACTTTCCTATGTTCTGACTGTTAACACATATATATACTAGCTGTGTAAGCTACAAAAAGCTGCAAAAAGCCTGGGGTCCTAGAAACTATTGAAATCATCAGAACAAAAATTGAAATGTAGAGATGTCAGGTAATTGAAAGGAACTACTCTGGGCCTCTCTCTCCTTGGAGGATTCGTTTTGCTGACATGCTCGCATCACTTGGGCATTAGTGGCAGGAGAAAAAGTAAAAGGGATTCCGTTTTGCCCATGTGCTCGCCTCACTTCTATATTAGCGGCTAAGCGAGTGACTATCTTCAGAGGTTTCGTTTTGCCAATGTGCTGGCCTTGCTTGT
>JANRMT010062796.1:36964947-36990004 GCA_026402145.1 Polypterus bichir lapradei | reverse complement strand
TTGATTATCATTATTTCTTTCAATCAGGTTCGTATTTGTAGGATGTGTTGTGTTCAAGTTACATTCCGTGTTTGTCAATCGTTGTAAAGATGACAGGTTTCATTCATCGATTCGTTTCTTACTGCATCAATAAACAGCTCGTCTTCTTCTTTATCTGAGACCTGACACACTGCATGCACGGGTTTTTTTTTACACTGTCTTCCTTTAGCGGGACATTGACTTTTTCCACCATGTGCTTTGTTTCCGCAGTAGCTGCATTTATGAATATGCTTGTATGTATCAGACGCTTCATATTTTTTTGCTGCCTTTTCAATTGTGTAATTCGGTTTTTGTTCAGCGCTCTTTGGAACTGTTGCTTTTTGTCTGTGCACTGCGTCAGTTCACGTGAGCCGCTCGGTGTACATGCATTGAAGTTTCCCAGCTGTGCTGGTGCCATGTCGTGCTATGTCCATGGCTGTATCTAATGTTACCGAAGTCCCAGCACTTAAAACTTTCTCTCGCAGTTTCGCTGAGTTTGTGCCAAACACCACCCTGACCATCTCATCTTCCTCTGCATAAGCACAGTCCTTCACCCGTGAATATTTGCCCGTGGCAGTGTTTCTATTGGATTGCCGCTGACGGACGGCCTTATATGGGCAGGCACTAAATTACAAACGCCAGCGGCAGCCTGTCTATGAACTTAATTTAAAGTTTAGGTTTACATCGTGCTTTGTTTCTGAAGTAGCAGAACTCATGAATATGGTTGTATATGTCACTCCCTCGCTTCTTATTGTTTCGCTGCCTTCTCAATTATATAATGCATGTTTTCTTCAGCGCTTTTTGGGCCTCTTCCTGGTTTTCTACGTACTGCGTGATTACGTGGGAGGCGTGATGATGTCACACGAAACTCCGCCCCCACGGGTTTCAAGCTCATCTCCATTACAGTAAATGGAGAAAAACAGCTTCCAGTTATGACCATTACGCGTAGAATTTCGAAATGAAACCTGCCCAACTTTTGTAAGGAAGCTGTAAGGAATAAGCCTGCCAAATTTCAGCCTTCTACCTACACGGGAAGTTGGAGAATTAGTGATGAGTCAGTCAGTGAGTGAGTGAGTGAGTGAGTGAGTGAGTGAGTGAGTGAGTCAGTGAGGGCTTTGCCGTTTATTAGTATAGATAATTAGACATGTGAGGGCACAGTGCCACAGAGCAATAATAGAATAATTAAACATACCTGTATACTATGAAGATATTTCAATGTTCCTTAAAAGTTTTGAGGAATCGGTGTTCTACGCTTACAGATGGCTTAACGTCTATTACAGAACTGATTGTGTGGCGATTGGGTATTTGGAGAAAGAAAAGTAAGGACAGGAATTGGGGGTTAGTACGCTTGAAAGAGACAGTACTGCTGAAAGTTTTTCATCGAAGGTCGCACATGGCGCAGCAAGCATCTTGCGTGAGACATGAACAATCACTGTGCCACCGTGTTCCCATGTTTAATAACATGCTTTAACTCCTATCATCATGAAAATGATATCACGTATACATCTCAGTATTTTAATTATTCAGAAAGCTGTAATATTACGAATGTAATGGATTCTGTGTCCTGTTGGAGGAAGAGTAAGCCCGGAAGCACGTAGTGATTCACACACATAGAGAACATAGAAGATCAAATACAAAACAAAGCATTTAACGTGCTACTTTAGTTATGACTGGATTTGAGAAACTAGTAAATTAAATGATTTAAAGATGAAGTTTATGATGTTCTACTTTAATGACAAAATAAACTACGTATTAAAGTGGAAATTTGGAGATTAAAGTTGACATTTCATGCTTTTTTCCCACTGTGTGCCTTTTTTTTTCTCTGTACCCTAATAAGCTTTCATATGACACTCAGACGGTGGGCTACAACTCACCTTTTCACGGCGACTTTGATATGTGACAACTTCTTTTTATTTCGGGCACTGTGCGACTTTGTGAACTTGAGCATTCGAGTTTCTCTGACACGATATGTCACTTGATCAACTTCCTTTTGTTGTTTATACCACTGTTTAAACCAAAAAATAGTACGTTTTTCCTTGCCTCCACTTGGTATTCATTGAAATTCTTCTATTTTCCCTCATGCTTTTGACATTGTCTTTTAACAGAAGGCTGAGCTTAAGGGCTATTTATATTGATTTGCTTATTCAAAGAGGCGTAATTCTGGGAGGAGCTGGGGCGGGACAGCAGGCACATGCACGTGTGTTACTTTTCACGCTGATTGGGATTTATGGAGCGGAAGAACATGGAAGTTGGCTTTCACACAGATTTATGCATCTGGATTTCTTTGTGCGTAAGCACATTTCTGCTTTTGTCCGCACGCCATGTTATAACGTGAATTCTACGCATGGCGTTATGCATGAGGCCCCTGACCTGTAGGTAAATGTATAAGTTGGCCCTGTAACAGACTTGCACTCTGTCCAGGGTTGTTTTCTTCCTTGACCTCAGTGCTGTCAGTTTTAAGAATAATTGTATGTTAAGTAGGTTCATTAAGAAGTTTTTCTGAACATTTTTCCTGATGTTTATCTTTGTAATCTGGTATAATGTAGGAAGCAATACACAACTTTTACCACAATGCCAGTTTCTACTTCTGCTAAAAACTTGTCACACTTCACTGACTGAAACATTACCTCACTGTCAGCTGTTTTAAGAAATAATTAAAAGCAAATTAAAAGTCTTAATCAAGAAAATTAATGTTTTAATTAAAAGTATTATTTTATGAACAAGTGCTAGGTCCCACAGGAAATCAAAGGAAAGTACTGCCTGCCACTGCCCGAATTCCTTTGCCCTGGCATATGATACAAAAAACTACAAATTAAATTTAAAAAGCTAGTGTCACTTACCATACAGTAATTGCCATTTTTACTGTAAAAGTGTTCCTGCTTTGTTATTTAGGTATTACATTTACTTACACAACTTTTGTTACTTTAAGAGAGTTAAGGAAGTTCCTGAAGTTTATTTGAAATTTGTTGCAAAATACATGTTCCTCATTCTAACGGCATCATTGATGACCTTGACTTCATGTTAATCTGACTTCAGTAATGTCTCCCTTTGAAAAAGACAACACTGTTAATAACTAACTAAACTAGTTAACTAACTAAAGTCATATTGCCAATATAGTAAGAAAACAAAAGTAGCAGGACAAGTCCTTTTAATGAAATAGACATGGAAGTTTAATAATGTTGTATATACTGAACCAGCCGCTACTCAAATCACAACGACATTTAAATATAATTAAATAAATTATATTTTAAAATGTGAAGAACTGGCTGCAATTTAAGGCTGCTTCCTGTTAGCTAGTGCTCCACCACAAACCATGAACTAGATTAGGTAGCTCAGAGAATGTTACATTATTTTAAAAAGAAGCTGGTTTGATGGATTGACCAGTCTATATTTGCTCAATGTGAGTGAGTGGGGATGCAACAGAGCACGGTGATGGTCTGGGCCCCATCCAGAATCGGTTCTCGCCCCCTGTTCCAGTGTTGCCACGTCAGAATCTGGTTCCATACTGCTTTGAACTGAATAAGCTAATTAGAAAATGGACGAGTGGATATTTTAAATGAGTTTGAAACTCTTTCACTGTTAGAAAATTGCCTAAAAAGATAGCTGAGGTATAACAGATGTTTCCTAAGTAGGTGTTCCTCCACAAAACATATATCACACTAACAATTCAATCTTTTCTGTTGCTGTGAGCAGGCATCATAATCCAATGCATTTTGTCACAGACTGGAAGCCATAGTGAAAAATCAAAACAATTACTGTCTTTTTTGTAAACATATGCTCCAAATAGAGTCTAGCTAGGACATTATTGAGTATGGGCTTTACGATTCTTGATCTTCATTCAGCTGGTTTCTGTTCCTATAGTGAATTAATGCAAGGGTGTGCTTTTCTCTGCTTTGTTTATAAGTCTAAAATAAAACTGCTTGTTCTGGTTATTCTGAAGTGGGCAGTTTCCTGAGTATATTTAGAGATACCACAGCTATGTACCAAGGTACTGTATTCAGTATTACAGAGATAAGTGCATAGCAAGCTGAACCTTTTACAAGCATCAATTTAATCAGTTATGTTGACTTGCCAAGAAGGAAGACCTTTTCCTTTTTCTGTAATTTCCAATAAGTCTAACGATAGAATCTATTAATAGAGTTAGGCTCCAAATAGATGGCTTTTCAATTTTTTAAATAAAAGATTCACCATCTGTTTGTCTAAATCTGGTCTTATTATTTTTATCTTCAGTTCACTCATCTGCTCTTTTTCTCTTCCTCAACTTCTCTAGGATGAAGCTGAAAACAGAATCAAAACTTGCTCATCCCTTATGCTTGGTAAATGCTATTCTCATTAAAGGTGACGTGTTTACAAAGAGGAAGAACCCTTACTTCATGTCCTTAATAAATTGTCAGCTAAGTGGGATACACTGGCATCAAAGTAGCCCTTTGCTCTCTTAATTTATTACATTTTGAAGTAAGTAATAAAATTATGCCTCATAATTCTTTCATTTTACCTCAAATGTTTCTTTTCTTCAAAGCACAGGAATTGTAACAATGCTGTGTAAGACCTAGGGCCCCCAGGGAAAGACCCTGAAGCCAGGTGTTCCAAGGGAGGAAGCAAGTACAAAAATAAGCCTTGCAGACAGGAATTCAAGCAGCAGCAGCATATCATGTACAGTATTGCTTTAATGCTCTCTGTACGAAAGGCCAATCAAAATCTGCTATTTTATACCAAAAAAAAATTCTGAGGGTGGGTTTTTGTTAGTGTAAATCTCAAAGATACATGTGTTATACTAACGGGCGACTCTAAATTGGCCCAGTATAAAACTGTACAAATGTGGGTGTAATCTGTGCTGGTGGGACAAACTCTGACTTCCTCCACCAACTGAATTAATCAAAGTTTGCAAACCTGTATGATTAATCGTTACCTGACTGAGCAACTTTGTTCACAAAAGTTCAATAACAATGCTATAACATTACAAAAACATATAACTGTTGAACTAAATATAATACTGAACATGTAGGAATCAAAGCAGATTTGTGTGTTTATTCATAATGCAAAAGTGATAAAGCCACATCACATAAAATCATTCAAAAATCACAGTAGGAAGCAGGCTATCTGTTAACACTGTCTTTGTATGTAATCCGGGCACCCTGGGTCAATTTCAAATCACTAATTAACCTAACACACAAATTTTTGGAGATGTGAGCGAAAACCTACTCAAACATGAGGAAAACATGCAAACTGTATAAAGGCAGTGACTAAGCATTGACATTTGAGCCCAGAACACTGGATCCATGTAGCAGCAAAACCAAACACTGTCCACCAGTGTGACATTAGCTCATTCTTATCATACCCTTATTGTAAGAATAATTTAATCTACAGTCATATAAAAAAGTTTTAGTGATCCCCTCTTAATTCTTTGGATTTTTGTTTATCATTTGCTGAGCTTTCAAAGTAGCAACTTCCTTTTAATATATGACATGCCTTTTGGAAACAGTAGTATTTCAGAAGTGACATTAATTTTATTGGATTAACAAAAAATATGCAATATGCGTCGTAACAAAATTAGACAGGTGCATACATTTGGGCACCCCAACAGAGATATTACATCAATACTTAGTTGAGCCTCATTTTGCAAATATAACTGCCTCTAGACACCTCCTATAGCCTTTGATGAGTGTCTGGATTCTGGATGGAGGTATTTTTGACCATTCTTCCACACAAAATCTCTCCAGTTCAGTTAAATTTGATGGCTGCCGAGCATGGACAGCCTGCTTTAAAACATCCCATAGATTTTCGATGATATTCAAGTCAGGGGACTGTGATGGCCATTCCAGAACATTGTACTTCTCCCTCTGCATGAATGCCATTGTAGATTTCGAACTGTGTTTTGGGTCATTGTCTTGTTGGAATGTCCAACCCCTGCGTAACTTCAACTTTGTGACTGATGCTTGAACATTATCCTGAAGAATTTGTTGATACTGGGTTGAATTCATCCAACCCTCGATTTTAACAAGAGCCCCAGTCTCTGAACTAGCCACACAGCCCCACAGCATGATGGACCTTCCACCAAATTTGACAGTAGGTAGCAGGTGATTTTCTTGGAATGTAGTGTTCTTCTTCTGCCATGCAAAGCGCTTTTTGTTATGACCAAATAACCCAATGTTTGTCTCATCAGTCCAAACCACTTTGTTCCAAAATGAATCTAGCTTGTCTAAATGACCATTTGCATAAAACAAGCGACTCTGTTTGTGGCGTGAGTGCAGAAAAGGCTTCTTTCTCATCACCCTGCCATACAGATGTTCTTTGTGCAAATTGCACTGAATTGTAAAACAATGTACAGATACACCATCTGCAGCAAGATGTTCTTGCAGGTCTTTGGAGGTGATCTGTGGGTTGTCTGTAACCATTCTCACAATCCTACGCATATGCCGCTCCTGTACTTTTTTTGGCCTGCCAGACCTGGGTTTAACAGCAACTGTGCCTGTGGCACTTCCTGATTACATTCTTTACAGCTGAAGCTGACAGTTTAAACCTCTGAGATAGCTATTTGTAGCCTTCCCCTAAACGATGATACTGAACAATCTTTGTTTTCAGATCTTTTGAGAGTTGCTTTGAGGATCTCATGCTGTCACTCTTCAGAGGAGAGTCAAAGGGAATTACAACTTGCAATTGACCACCTTAAATACCTTTTCTCATGATTGGACACACCTGTCTATGAAGTCCAAGGCTTAACGAGCTAATCCAACCAATTTGGTGTTGCAAGTAATCAGTATTGAGCAGTTACATGCATTCAAATCAGCAAAATTACAAGGGGACCCACATTTTTGCACAGCCAGTTTTTCTCATTTGATTTAATCTCATACAACTAAATACTGTTTCACTAAAAATCTTTGTTCGGAAAACACCCCAGTACTCAGATGTTCCTTGAAAGACATACCACTGTTATCTTTTTTGTTGAAAGTACAGTAAATTATTATGCAGACTGAGAGGGGTTCCCAAACTTTTTCATATGACTGAATATCCCATGCCTACTTACATTCAAATCTCATTCACACAAAGCAGCATGCTCTACTATCATTCTGTCTCCATTTGACATCTAAGCAAAAATCACTACTCCTGTATAATACTGCAGAGTTTAAAGTTTCAAGTATACTTCAGCCATCAGTGAGAATACTAACAATAGTGCACTACAGAAATCAATGGGAATACTAAGAGTGCTAGTTGTACAGCTGACTCCAGTTAGAAAACAAATTGAGGAAATGCTAGTACAGGAAACATCTGTTCACATTAGATTGTAGGATATTTTAAATCTGAAGTCTTTGGTATATTGTACAAGCAAAATCTTCAAACTTTTTTGTTTAACAAAAAGCAAGAATAGTAAGTCAATTGCATCTGTCTACTGACGCTCAAAACCAGCATTGTTTTGAAGCTGGGCAGTTATGTCCAGTTTTTTTGGGATTTTGATGAAGAGCTGAACAAGACTACATTAAAAAATATTTTATTGATTTTAAAGAAGCATCTGCTGATTATATATTTGATTCACTTGTTGGTAATAGGCAACATTCAGAACTATCTTTGAATACTTCTGTCTTTCTAAAGTTGTTCCAATTGCTTGCTGTTTAATTCTGCCACAGCACATCAGCTTTAATTCTTTATGAAAGGGCAGACTCCTGAATCATATCTTATACAATGTACCACTTCACACAATATGAAAATCTGGTGTAGTTCTACAGTGAGCAAGTTAGACAGAACTTACATGAACCAGAAGGGGGCACTTACTCTGTGGTCTGAATATGGATCCCAATGTCCCAGTGCAGTAACGGGGAATCTGTGCTGTAAAAATGATACTTGGCCTGACTCTATGTGGTCATCCCTGAGCATCCTTCAAAAAGAGTGGGGTATATCTTGATGTACTGACTAAATTACCTACCACAGCCTGGTCATTCTGGCCCCAGAGTAATCCCATGTGTTTAATTGGCTAACTATCTCTCACCCCTTCACCACCTAACAGCTAATGTGTAGTGAGTGTACTGGTGTAAAAATGGCTGCTATTTCGTCAACTAGGTGGACAATAGTGGTGGTTGAAGTGGCTCCCCAATTACTATGTAAAGCACTTTGAGTAGTGAGAAAAGTGCTATATAAATATAAAAAATTACTATTAATACTATTTGTGTAATTTGTTCTCCTTGTATATTGGCCCTACTACTACTGATGCAAAGCTGTTTAGTAATTACTAATACAAGTGTACTTTCACAGTTATTTAAGTTGTTTAGCAGAAGGGTATCAGAAGAGGTAAGGGGTGAGAATGGCCCATGGCGGGGAGCACAACGGTTTGTTATACTACTCACTGTGTCGAGTGCATTTCAAAATGTCTTGCTAATTCCTAGGCTCTGGTTTGAGATCAATCACAGTTTCTTTCTTCTTATACATAAATTAGAACATTAGAAAGATGGTGATAAGAATGGGCCCGTCAGCACACCAAACATGTCCACCCTATTGGCTATAATAACATCAAGTTGAGATTTGAAGATTTCTAATGTCCTACTCTCCACTTCACTGCATGAAACTGGTTCTTTGTGTGAATAAAATATTTTCAACCATTTACCTCTTTTCTTGTTGCAGGATTTATTTTAATATACCAACTTGGATCCACCACACTAATTCCTTTCATAATATAAACACACTTCAATCATGTCACTTCTTAATATCTGTTTGCTTAAACTAAAAATGTTCAGTTCCTTAAATTTCTCCTCATAACTCATTTTAGTCCCAAAATCAGCCTAGTCATACTTCTCTGAGCTGCTAGGTCTTTTTGCAATATGGAGACCAAAACTGTATACAGTACTCCATGTGAAGCCTCACTAGTGTATTATATAGCCTTACTTGCTTTGTACTCCACACATGCACTCAAAGACACACACACACACATATTATACAGTTTGTATACCACACATTATATATTTTGTCATAAAAGACACAGTTTGACTGGCATCCCGACCGCTGTGGCCAGAAAGACATGGTAAAAGGAAGCACATGGATGGACAGGCATCCCGACTGATTAGTGGTAACTTTCACGGTCAGGAGGCCATTATGAGGGAATCACAGAGGGCAACCTTCTTATAAGATGAACATCAAAGAAAACTATCTGAAAATTACATTTTTTAGCATATCCGGATCTGAAATTCTGAGACTCAGAACAATAAAACAGATGGGCACAATTAATACATTTGCAATTAAAAAAGATAAATTGAACAATAGAAATGGGTCTACTAGAATTTAAGGTTACTTGATGGAGCTGTATAGTTCATGATGATCATGAATAAAGATGGATTTCCATCCAGGTATGGTTCCTACCTTGCATCTAATGTCACCTGTGGGACCCTGAATTGCATTAAGTGCAGGGCAGGATTAAGACGAAATTAGGCCTGATGCTGCAGCGCAAAAAAGGCCTATTTTTTCTCGGCATTGGAGCTTGTGCATTCGACACTCACCGTACATGAGCACTTAGACTGACCAAGGAGCCTTAATTGCTTGCAACGCAACCAGCCAGCCTTTATTGAACATGAATAATAATAACGACATAATATCGTAACAACTCAAAATTAACATCAAACTATGTGACATCAACATTCAATAGCAATTGTCTGGAAAGGGCACTTAATGCAGAAAACCTAACAATGAAATACACAAAATTTCACAATTCTCTTATGAAACACAATAAGAAAAAATGAATTTGTAGAGAAATTGGGTCAAAGTGACTCAGCTCAGGCACTTGAGGGTAAAAATTTGTCCACGATTTAAATTTCATAATAGACCAGAATCCTACTGAGGATTTTAAAAATTCTAAACATCCATGCCCACGGGCCGGCTTTTAGTTTTACCTTTACAGACCTTTACAACTAACGTTCAAGGTGAAAAATTTACTACGTGGCACTTACCGAACAATAATAAAGTGGCAAGAATCCCCAAGATATTGCAAAAAATGCAGCTAAATTACTAAGTAAACTGTTTAACATAAAATTGATAGCATTGACTTGAAATCTTCGGTTAACAATAAACACAACGACGTTATAGTTACGTCATAGCGCAAAGAACAATAGTAACTGTATAATAAATAACGCTGTGTCTAGGCATCTGAAAGTTGGACTTCAAATTTCATTCTAAGAATTATTTTGAGGTTAATATAGCAAAGGGAAACTGTTCAGCTCCCAGGAAAATTCTTGTCTGTTTTCATCTGGGCCTATTTCAGGAATGAGCCTAATGTTGCAGCATCAATACCACCCACCTTAATCTGGCCCTGATTAAGTGGTGAGGTAACTAATGAATCATTCACATACAGGTTGGTGATTTTCAGTCTCAATGAGGCCTCATGTGTGTCCTACAATGGATTGTAGTCCTATTCAAGGAAAGTTTCTGAATTACTGCTAAAGCTGCAAGGGTAAGCTTTGGTTTTCGGCAACTATGAAATGGAAAATGCAGGTTCCAAAAAAATAGATGAATGAATGATCTGCTTCAAAAAGTTTAAAATCCTCTTTACCTTGGTATGTTCAGTGGATTAGAGACCATTATCCTTGATTGTTTGGGACATTAGTACAGCAGGACTAAGAAGCTGGACTTATTTAAAAAATTTCTTTGTCAAAATTTAAGCATTCCATAAAGCACATACAACTCAGAACTAAATGACTGGTAACTGATTTTGTTTGGTCTCAGATGGAAAGAATCTAAAAGTGCAGACTAATTATATTTATTTTAAATTCTCTGCTTTTATTCATACTTAGATAAAAGGTTGCATATATGTCACATGAATGCAGTCTCTTCAGTATAATTTACTTTAATCATCTGTAATAAATAATAATTTATACTCATTTGCCTTCATCTCTGTATATGTGAATATTATCATAAAATCAAAGGAACCATGGTACCATTTGAGTTTTTTTCTGACAACAGTTTAGCCACCTGAAACCCTGATTTTTACTGAGCAGGTATGAAAATGTTACTTTATTTTCAGGTTACCCAATAAAATAAAGCAGGGGTGGGCAGCGTCAGTCCCGGAGGGTAACAGTGACTCCAAGTTTTTGTTCCAACCCTGTTACTTAAAGACAATTATTGCTGATGAAGCACTTATTGCTCAAGTGACGTTCTGATGCTTTGTTTAAGTGGTTCCGCTTGTTAAGATTCCCCACCCTTAACTGCTTATTTCAGTCTTAAAAGGCTGCATTTGCTGTTTTAATGGCTCCTTACTAGCAATAAGATGCAAATTTCAAAGGAGCCAGCAGTTCTCTATCTAACTTGTTTCCATTTATACCTGTGTGAATTCATCATGCACTATTTGGTTTAATAAAGCACATGTAACAGACTGAAAATTATCTGTTTTAAATCATTTGGATGATATCCTTAGAAAGGAAAAAAATCTACGATATAAGAACCTAACATTGCAGACTAACAAGCCATAAAATCAGATGAGGTTTGATCCAATCCTGGCAAGGATTGGTTTCTAATTAAGCAATTGGGCTGGAACAAAAACCTGCAGCCAATGCGGCCCTCCAGAACTGACTTTAACCTCCCCTGAAAAGCATAAGCCAAAAGGGATTCTGTAAAATCAAAATATAAAGAGGAGAAATGGTGGCAATAGAAAGTTGTCTACATGAAAAACCTGCTAGTCATCTACAATAACAATAATAATTCTTTACATTTATATTGCACTTTTCTCACTACTCAAAGAGCTCTCCACCCAGTGAGGACCCGGGAAGCAAACCCACAATCTCCTTACTGCAAGGCAGCAGTGCTACATGCCTCAGATACAACTGTTGAACAACATGCTTTGTTCAAAACCAGTTCCTCCAAAAAAATTTTTCAGATTTAATTTGACTGAAACTCAAAACCTTTGCAGAAATTCAGTGTTTAAGGAGCAAATCTGCACCTGTAAACACATGGCCATATTGCCAAAAACCAAACATGTTATAGAAGACTTCTCTTCAAAAGTGTATATTACTGTAAAAATGAACTACACACAAAAAAATCAACAAATGATTCAAAGAAAATGACTTAGTTTAACTAATGACAAAAACAGTATTTGCAATCAAAGCTGTGGTACCTTTTGACAGTTTGTTAAGATTGCACCCTCTTAACTGTACAACATTTATTTCTACTAAGTGGTGTGGTGAATATTTCACTTCCTACCCATGACAGCACTGAGATATTCTTGCCATAATGTAATACCTAACGCCAACACCTAAAAGCCTTGAAAGAAAAGACCTACTATTACAAGAACAATTGCAGTTACTATGGAAGCCAGGTTTCATCTTTTAAGCTTCAACAAATCTCTTTCCATGGGAAAAAGGCTACAGTATAAGGAAGTTAATGTTACTGCCAGTAAGGGGCTCTTCGTTCCCTCAATCAGGTGAGAATTGGTAATTCAGCACTTGACACTGCAGGCGGAACCATTTTCTCACTATGGATTTAATCAGAGATGCACAAAAGCTCAGAATCTTACAAAAATTACACATTTCTTTTCATTTTCAGCATTCTGCCATATTCTTTTGCCTAACTCTTGTATTCACGAGCTGTTATGTTAGCCTTTAAAAATACACAAATAAACAACTAGATATACAAGCATAAGCATATCCCTTTTCATAAACTACTTGTTGTTACTGTTACTTATTGTTACACTGTTGTGGGTCGCAAAAATCTATCCTCATAATACTCGGTATAAGGCAGGTTTCTAATCCATCATAGAGCACACTTACAACCACATGCACACTTGGCAGTTAACCAGGTGGAAGTGAAAAGAAGCAGATGCATCAGATAACAACCAAAGTAACCAGGGTCTATCAATAGGTTTCACTGACAATTAGGAATCCTAGATACCTAATCAAAAAGAGAGAGAAAGATAGAGAGGACCCACAAATGCCCAGTGTCACTTCTTTAACATGGCTTCCTTGCACCAAAACCATAATACACAAGGATCTGGTAGCATTTCCTATCCGCTTGTTGAATTATTTTCAGACATAAACATTAGCATTTTCCTAAAGAACTAAATCTCTGACTTCTGCCACACTAGTGGATTCATAACGCTTGACCCCAGAAGGCTATTCATACCACAAATGTCTTAATTTTATATTTCTCCCCTCTTGCTGTGATCTCTATATACAACATGTCAGGGCTCCTTTTAAACCAGTCTTGCTCATATGTATGCATACTTATCAATGGTATTGACTTTCCCTCCCAAATGATGACAAAAAACCCTTAAGGTATTTTCATTATGTGTATTCTTGTGCTGACTGCTGAAAACATGTCACAATTTATGAAGGTTCAACAATTATAACTTTATCAGTGATATCCATTCTTTAAAAAAAAAAAAACTTCCATTTTGCAAATGTCAATTTTTAAAATAATATCAAGTGAATTTATTAGTCAGCCAAACAACTGAATGGTAATAATCCACATGTCTGCCACCAATAAACTGTTCTCCTCATTGTGCAAAAACAACATGACAAAGGGGTAATGTGCAATAAATCATATTTTAACTCTAATTAGATGAGCAAGGTGTCTGGCATATTCATGACAAAACATGAAAATCAACACAGGTTTGCTATGCAATCAGATCTCTTGTCTATGTTGACTCAAGGCCTTCTTTTTTTAGAAGAGTCATAAGCAGTGCTATTTCTGGGAATAATTTCTTTCAATCAAACATTAGGAAGAGATGGAGCATGAGAGATCATTCAGGTTTACGCCATACTGCGTCACAAATATCAGCTTTATTTTTCATGCATGTTACAAGAACGATACATATGAAAATGTCTGCAAAGATGAGGAATCATTAGCAACAAATCTGGAAAATGACTCAGATTTTATTGGTATGATGTTAGCAGGCATTCCAGAAATAAAATAAAATAATATTAGACGATTTTGTAAATACAAAGTGCATCAAATTAAGCGATGCCCTATTAAAGTCATGTTATGCAGTTCCTATCACCAAAGAAAGGCACAACTTCTTAGACACCATACAGAAGACAGTTTCTATAAGTAGACACTCCCTGGATCTGAAAAGCCACACTGGTTTCTGACAGGCATAGGGAATTCAACTTCTGCAATCATTGAAATACCTTCATGGAGAAGGAAAAAAGTGCTTCTCTTGTCATGCACAGAGTGCAATATGAGGCTAGACCACAATGTGTTATGGATGTCTGTAACCATCAGTATTTTGAGCATCAACTAAACGTGAAAACTAATCTAATTAGTAACTAAATAGTCAATTAGACTAGCTGAACCTTTCTTTTTATCCTCTACACATGTATGTATACCTGCTGTAGGCACACAGAGGGTACAGTAGCCATTTTAAATCATTTTCATATACATCTTAATAATGAGATTGGAGGCCATCTGTGCGTTTTATCGTTGTGCTCACATTGAAAGAATGACTGCTGTTTTCAGGCTTTTTTTGGTCCATTACTTCACAAGAAATTAAGAGCCTCAGGAATATTTTACCCTAAACAAGTACTGCGCAGCATGTTTCAAAATACATATTTCAGCTATTTATAGAGCTTAGTAAAGCACTAATTAAATTAATTCATCCTTATGTCTATTTACACAACACAACATTACATTCTCAGTCCCACTTAATTCATTTCAGTGTCACAGGAAGCCAGAGCCCATTCTGGCAGCATTGGGTATAATGTGCTCTATGTTCCTGCATAAGGCCAGTGCATCACAGGGCATGATGACAAATATTTATACGGCCTGGACCAATTTAGATTCACCAGTTAATCTAGCTTACATATCACTGAAAGAAGAATGTGCCAACTCAAAAATTTTAATGCAGGTTTCTAGAGCTAAGACATCTGTGCTGAATACTGTATTACTGGTCTACCTCAAATACAATTCAGTTCGGTTCAGTTTATTATATATTTGTCTAGTGTCGGTCTTTGAGTACACAAATATTTAGTGACAAAGCAATAAAACTAAACTGCTGAAAGATATGTCACTTAAATACATAAACACACAAACTTTCTAGGTTTTCAGATTTGTATTGCTAGTAAATGATACATGCACCCATTTAAAGAGTTTTTTCAATGAAGTAACATTAAAAAAACGAATAAAGTGTAATTAATACTATCTTCTACCTTTACATGCTCCCATATATTCTGACTATATCAGACAAGTTAACTGTGAAATGATGCCACTGTCCCAACCGTCAAAAACAATGAAAAACTCTCAGGGTAGAAGGCTACCCGTTTATTACAGGGTCTTGTTGCTCTATTTAAGGCCCGTGTAAGGGCTAGAAAAATGGACATCACTGACCAAAGTGATGCTGATCTGTCATTTAATCACAACGAGAAAACCAAAAGTAATTTTCTATCATCTCAATATGCTCATCACAAAAGCATATTTCCATTAGGGATTATAGGAGAAACAAATCTAAAATGCAATACCCTTCTAAATATGTTTCATACTTCCTGTGCCAATTCACCAACTGTATGGATTTTCCTTTAGGTACTCCCTTTTTCCTCCCACATACCCACAAAGGAGCGTGTTATGTTGATACTGCAGGAGATTGCAAATTGGCCCCAGTCTGAGTTGTGTGCATTTGCGGGTCCTGTGATGGACTGACACCATGAAAAGGGCTAATTACTGCAATGTCCCAATGCTGCCAGGAAACTGAAACTTCCACCTTCCCTGCTACTCTAAATTGTATGAAGTGGGTCTGAGAATGTTATGTTGTGAAAATGAACTTCCATTATTGAAGGAGAAAATACATGAGAAAGGTGGGCTTTAAATGATGAGTTTGCTAATTCAGATTTGAACTTATGTTTGGTAAAATTCAATGTCACATGGAAATGACAATATTTCTAATCTCAAATACACAGGGACATATTCATTATTATCAATAAATATGCATATTGGAATTTACCTACCTACACTACACAGTAAATAAAACTTCAAGCTTGCTTTCAAAAACTAATCTGCTGTGCTGCTAAGCGGGAAATAGCTGGTGAAAAGGAAATGTTGATGGTCTACCATAAAAATGTGTATTTCTAGGTAAAACTGCAGCAGAGAAAAAACTGTTAAAAAATTACTGTTTAGCCTTAATAGCTGAGGTCTATATCATATGCAACATATGCAAAATACAAACAGCAGGCTTGAGAAATCTCTACACAGCAAAATGCTTCCATGTTGTCTACCATGTTATGGCAGAGATGACAAAAACTCTCTAATCATGTAATAACTGCAATGGATGGTCAATAGCTTTTAAATGCTAAAAACAGGAGCAGTAATTGTAACACTGCTTTCATGGGACCAGGCTGTAAGCACACATAAAACTCATGACCATATTCTCCTTTCTCCTCAAACTCTGTACCATTACTGCTCAGGTTTTTACAAGACATATTCATCTAAGGTGAATTAAGGTGTTTTCACACTCGTAGTCCATTTGTTTTGTTCGAATTAGCGGCTGATTTATTACTTTGTTTCAATTTGTATTGTTCAGTTGTGTTTCTTTGATTGTGTTTGACACTGCAAAATTTCAAGCAAACTAAACATATCAATAAACAGGCATGTAGGGGACTTGGTCATTGGGTGGAAATTCCCAGAAAAATATGTCCTATAGGGTTGTCAACATTATGTTTTCACACCGTTCAATTTCAATAATTGTTTTATTTATTAAACACAGCTACTGTATATGAGAAAAACATCTATTATCAGACAACTGGAAGACTACTTGAAACCTATGGGCCTCTATGCATGGTACAAAAAAAGACATGTTTCAAATACGCGAGTGTACAAAAGATGACAAGCTCTGCCAAGGGCATACACTGATTTGCTTCAGTTTTATTACAGTAGACTGCAGGATGTTGTGTATTTGCTCTCCTGCAGCCACCAAATGAACATAGCCTCAATTTAGTTTATATCAAATCATGTCTAAGGCATTTACTCTTGTAAATATTTATTAATAGTATTCATTTTGAATTAACATTTACTACATACTGTATGTTAAAGTTAGTGCCTCTATATCCACAATGCATGTTAAAAGCGATTGCATTGAGTGAATGCCCCACCTTTGTACATCCTTTTCATTGTGTGAGATCAGGGGGTTTGATCATCAGTTTCACAAAGCACTGATATTTGTTTCTTGCCACTTTTGTAAGTATTTTGATTGACCCAATCACAACTGAATTTACACCTTTTCTTCCCCCTTTTGTTTCAATTGCTATTCGATCACTGGAAAGAGAGGTTGTAAACCTGAATCAGAAGTCTTGCTCTGATTACCTGGTAATTGTGGGAGTTGTTTTATGCGAGTTGTGTTAAATTTGTACATATGTGCATATTTATTTTTACATTTTTTCCTTTCAATGCTCTGCATTAACCCTTAAGTCACTATGCTATGAATGAGATTCCCTAATTACCAGCAGCAGGTGCTTAGTGTGACCACAACAGCATGAACAATTTCATACATAACGCACTATATTTCATGTAGTTAGATTGGTCACCTGTCAGATCACTTTCATACTTCATGCGAACCGCTTCAAGGTTCGCTTGGTACCTCCCGTTCCAAGCAGTTTTAGTTTGGTTGTTCCAGAGTAATATAACTCTGTTCACACATACCAAAAAGAACTGGAGTTTCGGGGAAATCACATCACAGTTCAAAAAAAGTACACCAAACAAACTCTACAAACAAAAATGAAAATGAAGGGTGGTAAAAAGTGAAAATGAAGCAAAACACCTCAATAATTATGAACTCCACCCCCACAACTCAGTTAACAGTCAGTTCTCTCATTATTTCTTGTTTTATTAAGTAATAAAAAAACTGATTTGGAAGTAAATTAGTTCTTTATTTCCATTTCTGCGGCATTCCACCTGTGCCTCAACTGTACAGAAATGATCAAATTGATCTTGCCTCTCTTCTCATCTTCTCACATACTGTATTTTTCTGAATATTAGCATTACTGAACATTGTATAAAGTGATCAGCAGATTTTAGATGTATATGATGCTGTCAACGTGTTTAACAATAATACACAGAGGAGGGGTTCAAGAAAGGTTAAACCTCTAATAGTTAGACAAGGAGAAGCACCCATCCCTTTCATCCAATGACACTTTTTAAAATAGACGGCTGTAAAGACTGTGACTAGCAAAGAGTAATAACAAGTTGAGATAGCAGGTCATCACAATGAATATTAATGACATTCACTATACACATAAGGGGTGGGGTTAAGATTTGTCAGTTAACTTTACATACGTACACCTGAGATAAAGG
Organism: Polypterus bichir lapradei; assembly: GCA_026402145.1. Taxonomy (NCBI): domain Eukaryota; kingdom Metazoa; phylum Chordata; class Cladistia; order Polypteriformes; family Polypteridae; genus Polypterus; species Polypterus bichir. The sequence continues at coordinate 36,971,746 of JANRMT010062796.1, read as the reverse complement.
TAGAGCAGTAGGGGAAAATCCACACTAACATGCACAGTAGAGAATGTGTAAACTCCACAATGATAGTAACCAGGCTTGGAATCTAATCCAATTTGGCACTTTGTAGCAGCATGCCCATTGGCTGTAATAACCACAAAATAATTCATTTATGTACTGAGTATTAAGTACATCTATATTCTGATTTTTATTACTCTTACCACGGTCTCCCAAATTCTTAAGATGTGTTTCATAAGTTAACTGGCAATTTTAAATTGGCCAAATATAATTGACTGAGTGTACATGTGTGCATGAATCCTGATGCCTTGTCCAAGTTTCATTCCTGTCTTGCACTCAGTGCTACCAGTTCAGGCTTTCATCCCCTTGACCCTGAACTAAATTAAATTGATTCAGCAATGAATATATGTTCTAACTTCCACAGAGCTGGCAGCATTAGGTGTGGTAAGAATGAATATCAGTCCTTTACTGAACACTCTTAACCTCCCCTTACTGGATCAACATACTCTCAAAAAGTAACACATGAGGAAATCCACTCCAACATGAATAAAATGTGCCATCTGCACTAAGGCAGTAACTGAGCCCAGGTCAATAAAGCTGTCAAGAATCCTAGATATCCTGTATGCAGAAATAACAAGAAACATTCAAGAACCAAGCAAAGCTATCTATTAATCCATTTCCCAAACTGATTTAATCTTATTTCATAGCCACCAGGGCTAGAAGCTACTGCAGCAGCACGGAACAAATGAACACCCACACTCATTTACATCTGCATGTCTTTCAGATGCCAAAACACTCAGAGAAAAGATAAACTCAGACTTACAGATAAATAGAGGATACGTCATACCAAAATCCTATGAAACCCATAAGAATGAAATCTACACTTCACATGTATAAGTTGGAGAGTATGGATTGTGACATTCAGACCTTCCTACGTAGTAAAGGCATGGTGAGCCTTCTTGACAACAGTCAAGATATTAACAACCAATTTTTGGTTACTAGTGATGATGAATTCCTCCGAATACAGATTAGAGTGTGGCCTGCCCCCCACTTAAGTCTAGGAAGGGAGAGATTGTAGTCCTGATACCACTGTGTAAAAAAGTAAGTAAATCTTAGTAAGCTGCCTTATTGCTGGTCAAGTTTACACTGGTGGTGTCATCAGCAAATGTAATGGCAAATGACTGAGTTGCAGCGGTAATTATGCATTTAATCATAGATGAATAAAGCACACTACCATGTTGGCTGGCTGTACTGAGGATCAGCTAATAATGATCCAGTTCTTTTCTTTGTTAACATATACAGATACCTATTATTTTAGAAGTGTAGATACAAGACAGGAACCTACCATGGTCCTGGTGACAGTGGATCACAAGGGCCCAATGGAATCAGAATAACTCAGAATTACAAATTAACTACACATGTGGGATGTGGGAAGTAAACTGAACTACAGTTTACTATTAGGATACATGAAGCAGCAACATTAACTAGAATTCAACCATACTGTCCACCACTAATAAATACTACCCTGCTTCTCAAACTTTATTTAACCAGCTTCACAAACAGTTCTTGTAGCATTAAAAAAATGAATCATTCAGAAAAATAAAGGTTTGATGGTGACCACTCTAAAATAGCATGGAAAGGTCATGACACCTTAAACTGTGCATTTCAAAACATGATACAATCTGACTTTCAAACATGATCAAGTTACAAGGGAGGAGAGTTCTATGGCACCCATTGCAGTGTAATATGCCAACTTCAGAAAGACAGAAAATTCCATCATTTATTCACAGATGTCCAATGTCACTCCATCTGTGACTTAAGCCTCTGAGGCTCAAAAGTCTGCAGTAGCATCATCTCCAATTTACAGATCGCTATGGTCACAGCATTGCTGATACCAAAATGTGACTCAGAGTTTGCTTGTTCCACCATCTTTGGCTTTCATGTAAGTCAGTCATCACCCTGGAGCCAAGCCATCTTCATGTTTTATGTGTGATTCATAGGCCTGCTAAAGCACCATTCATTAGACTGATCTGTAACATTTGCAGTTACCTATTGAAAATGCTGGTGTCAGGAGAGCTGCGGGTACACCTTGGGGACAATTGCACATCTGCTTTCAGAAGCTTGCAGTTTTTTTTGGCAATACTTTCAGAAGTAAATCACTAAATATTTGAGTGACTAAACTGTCCTGGGTCACATCAATGACTTTTAACGTCATGGTCGAGTTTTTGACCCCTCCAAAGACTTCTACCATTTCTGCTTCTGACCCACTACTCCAAAAATTGGCTAATATTCTGATTAGCCTCAGACCTTGATTATAACATAACAAAGTATCACGTCAAACTTCTTCAGCTGCAATTTGTATTGACTGTTCCCATTGTTTATCCCCTTAATAAACACCCATACCCACCGTCTTTTAGCTGTATTGGTTGTCTTGTAGGAATTGGCAGCTGTTTTTTTTTTCTCTCCTAAATAACCCCAGCAACTAACAGATAAAACACATATTTAGAAGCCTGCAGTCCACAATGTCATCATTCTAATATAATTTACTCCTGGGATGAAGTAACCTTATCCCCAAGCTGAACAATCTCTCAAAGGCATGTTTATTCTGTGTGTGTCACCTTGCAGCCACCAACCCATTTGATATGTAGTCTGATCTCAATTTTGACCTAAGCAAGCAAATGTGTCATGTTCACAGGCCTGCATATTGATTTTATCAGATATGCCTAGTTAGACCCCTCACCATCAATGGCGTATGTTCTGCCAGAACCATCTCTCTCAAGAGGAAGACAGGACAGTAATGAAAGGAGAAGGAGGAGTAAGCTAAGTTTCTGAAACTGTTCACAAACTGAGCCTCCTGCCCACCCACAACAGTCCCAAGATCTGTGGCTTAAGGACAGAAGTCCTCATTCATCAGATGTCAAAAATATAACCTTGATATTGTCATTCTCATTTTCAATGACTGCTGAAAGAGACCCAACATCTACAGTACAACACTCTCCTCTGGAGGCAAACTAAGATCTGGTGTGCTGTGAATATAAAACAGCCTTTGGGAAGAAGAATGAGCGTCAGCAGTGGATGCAATGTGTTCATCCTCCCTGATGAGACAGTTTTAAAGGTGTTTCTTTCTAGGATCATGATATTTTAATATTATATCCATCCATTTTCCAACCCACTGAATCCGAACATAGGGTCACAGGGGTCTGCTGGAGCCAATCCCAGCCAACATAGGGCACGAACCAATCTCAGGCAGGGTGCCAGCCAACCCACCTCAGGACACACACAAACGGGCCAATTTAGAATCACCAATCCACCTAACCCGCAGGTCTTTGGACTGTGGGAGGAAACCGGAGCGCCCTGAGGAAACCCACACAGACACAGGGAGAACATGCAAACTCCACGCAGGGAGGACCCGAGAAGCGAACCTGGGTCTCCTAACTGCGAGGCAGAAGCGCTACCATTGCACCACTGTGCCTCCCTTAATATTATATTATAACCATAAATGCTCAATGACAGTTATTAGAAGATTGGTGAGGACTGCAACATCTTGCAGCTACACTTCTATAAAGGGCTAGGGTCAAAATCTGATTGGCTACCAATTAATAAACCTTTATAAATTTAACATTGTGCTGCTATTTTGACACTCAAAATGTTCTTTGTTTTTTTTCAATAATACATAATAGCAGACTGTGATATGAATGATCCCACTGTTTTAATGCCTCTGTCTGTTTGTTTTTGATTTACACAATTACTCTCCACAATATGCTAAACTAGCTCTGTTACATGGCTTTCCATGGAATATTTCATATGACAATGGGAATCATTTATAGTGTTGTTGGTTAATTGGTAAATCACAAGTACTATGTAACTAGTGTAAAATGATGCCAGAATAGCAATATTTCTGAATATGGGATAGATAGATAGATAGATAGATAGATAGATAGATAGATAGATAGATAGATAGATAGATAGATAGATAGATAGATATTTCACATTTAGTGGCAAATCACCATTTTTGTTTTCCTCTCTGGCTTCAGCACATCTTGCGTGCAAAAACTACTGCACAATGGCAAAAGGTTTGTACATTATTTAAAGGGCAGCAGCTGTGAGATAATATAAAAGCCTGGGGGCACCCTTCTCATTTGTATTTCCAAAGTACTGCCAAGCACTTTTGACACAAAGGATTGAGCAGCAAGAAATGTCACACCCCACACCATGCCAAATGACCCTGTTGCAACTGTCCTTTTCTTTCACCTTTTGACTCTGACCGCTCAACCTGTGTTCTTTTCTAATTTTTCTTCACTGCCTTTGGTGATTACTCATTTGCCACTGTGTGTTTTTATACCCTAATATGACTTGTAAATGTAAAATATCAGTGAAAAAGGCACCATTTTAATCTCTATTTTAATCTCTTTTTAACAACAACCTCATTTACAGCTTACTTATGCAAAAAAGGACAGGCTGCCAGGGTGGCTTGCTTGCTTTTGTAATTATATTAACTTAACAAAAAGGGTGCTTATTTAATCCCCTACAGTCCTCTTACAATTTTAACAAAGATTTCTGATTACTCTATCTAGACCTTGTGTATTTCTACTTTCTGCTCTTTCAGCAAGGAAGCCTCTGTAAAGTATCTGAGAATGATCAGTTCTCTAAGAAATTCAATTTTACACCAATGATGCCAGCCTACTCTCACTTATAGCCCTGAGGAAATACCTGGACCTGCCTGGGCTTTCCCTGTCTTCTTCTTCTTCTTCTTTCGGCTGCTCCCGTACACAAGTACAATACATGGAAGCAACTTCTCTTTGTTTGGAAAGTGTCAACTATGGAAAGGTGCTATATTAGCTACAGAAAGGTACTATATTAAATGAAGTTTGCTAGTTTTCACTTGGATGACAGTGTTAACTAAGACCACCATGTTATCCTTAATTTAATTTGGTATTTGGCTATAATGACCAATCACTGTCAGCTTTTACAGACAGTTTACTATTACAAGAACCTCAGCATTATATAGAACTTTACAGGCCATCGATCTGTTTAAATAAAACAAATACAACATTATGAATTTGTCTGCTTACCTTTTCATGATTTTAATGTATTATGCAAAGATTAGTCAAAATAATTATTTAATGAATTATTCAAATAAGACACACTTAAATAATCATGTAAGAAACTATATTGAGTCAATTGTCCACTATCAAGAGTAAAAGGTCAAAAGGAAGGTTGCTCCTGTGTCCAGAGCATAAGTGTCCAATCCAAATGCAACACTCATTTTCTTTTGCTTTATATGAGGGAACATACTGTGATATTCAAGTCATAGTTCAGGAATTGTTAATAATGAATATGGACTATTAACTCTGCATGCCCAAAAATCAGACTATTATTTTTAATTGTTTTAACCATGCTAAACAGTTCATCCAAATAGTTTTCCATCATTTCTTTCCAATCTGGTAAGTCAAATCCAAAGCCCAATGTTTAACAGATTCCACATAAAGGTAACCTTTAATGCACATAAACACAATTCTGTCCATAGCACTTTGGATGTCACAACATTCTCAAATCCACTTAATTTGGTTCCGAGCTGGGGCCGAGCCTGTCTAACTACACTTTTCCAAGTGCCACTAGAAGCACTACATATTTTTCAATCGTTTCATTATTGGCACCATTCTGAAGCTAACTGTAAAATTAAAGAATTAATTCCAAAGTGTTAGCCTGCTGTTAATTTTTGTAAACAGGTGTAGTAAAAGACAGAAAGGGTCTAGATGTTGAGACATATGTCCCCTGCACTGACAGTACCAAAGACAGATTTATTTGTTATATTCAAAATGTATGCCTGAATCACATCCAAAATTACTAGAAGACAGTAACAGAATTCTAAATAAAACAAAACTGTTACAAATGCTTAAGAAGCAGGGGACCAGGTTGTCATGAGTACAAACATGAAAAAAAGAACACCCTTTGAGCTTTCTTCAATCAGTACTTGATAAACGGAGAAGAAAGCCCAGTTTCAAGTCAAAATCACAAGAAATATTTCCGCCAGACTCCTGACTTGGATAAAACAAAATAAATTACAGAATTGAACAAAACATCTAAGAGTATGTGTGACAAATCTATAAACATAAACTTACAGTGCACTGCAGGGTCATTCAAGCAGAGGGGTGCACAAACTGTCTGTGGAGATGGGGGCAAAATACCTGTAGGCTTCTGCTGCTGCCATCATGGTTTATAGACAGGAAGACTGGCTTAAACTTCACAGTCCAAGATAAGAGGAGCAGAAGATACAAAATCAGCCAATTCTAAATTTTTTAGGAAATCTGTCTTAAAATTTATTAAATAATGTGAGGATATGGTGACCCTCATTCAGTGACTAGAGGGTCAGCAAGTCAGAATCTATAAACCAGCTAAAACTGGATGAATACTGAATGGCTACTGACCCCATACAACCTTTTTATAGCACTTTTCAATTGTAAGCTACATGCTGCTGCACTTTTGCAAGTATAAATCACGGAAACAATGGGGTTTGCTTACTTATTTATTTGTTTATTTAACAATCACAGCTTAGGCAGCCTAAGTGACGTACTCTGTATTACACTGCTACTTTTCTTGGGTTGGGTGGGATGATAAATTGTTTTGTGGGGTGTTTAGTGGGGGAGGTGACTGAAAAGAGCACCCCTGTAATGCCTATGCCACTAGGCCACAGTACTAGCTTCTTAGATAGATTTATGATACAAACACACTGTATATGGGTATAGAACATATATCTATCTATCTATCTATCTATCTATCTATCTATCTATCTATCTATCTATCT
>JANRMT010062796.1:36935441-36964937 GCA_026402145.1 Polypterus bichir lapradei | reverse complement strand
TCTATCTATCTATCTATCTATCTATCTATCTATCTATCTATCTATCTTACCTTAATATCTACTTGCCTGTTTATTATATAGCGCACCTCACATGACTTTATTTAACTTTAAATAAATGCTTATCCAAGCTCAAAGATTATTTATCTGTTGTCATTTAAATTATTACCATGTTACATTGCCTGTATGGCACATGACAAATACCTATAGAGGTAGGCATCTCTGTCAATGATCTTATGCATCTAATTAATTAATGGTAGCGAAATAATGATTAAGTAACATTACGGCTGTGTCAGTCTCATAGTTTAAAACAGATGTTTCATCAACCCTCTTTAGTAACAAAGAGTTGGCATACAAACTACAACACACTGCCTAACCCCATTCTAGATCTCCAATAGTACAGTAATTAAAACAAAAAATATAGTTGCATCTAATTTGCTTTGTTTCTCATTATATTTTCTAATAGGCAGACACTGTGGTGCAAATCACTTATGCTGACTGCTCTTCAATAGTAACCTGTCTATATGTAACAAATAGTTCCAAATCCAGATCTTAATAGGTCTCTACTAGATATATATTACATTTGTACTGTGTTTTGTAAAGGCATAATTTGCAAACTAAAAAGGACATATTGATTACTGACTGTGCAGCATTACAGCAAAGTAGTTTGCCACACAGCTCATGGGGTCAGCTTCCAGTGTAGTCACTCTCTCCATTGAGTTTTTACCTTTTTTTAGCCTACCATACAGTGGGTTATCTTTTGTCTCTCTAGGTACTCCAATTTCCTCCCATATCGTTATGTTGTGCATGTCTGATTAACTCTCATCTCAAGAACTGTCCCAGGGTCAAAGAGTGCAGGTGTTAATTGCTTCCTTGCACCCATCACAGCAGAAATGGGTTTCAGGTCCCCATTGCTCTCTAAACATAACAAATGGATGGAGAATTTACTGAACCTTTACTATGGTGAGTGGTCAAACATACAATTAAATGACCAAATTCAGCTTTTCTTTACACAAAGGTAATGGCAAAAGGAAAAGGCTACTCCTTCTGATTGTCACAAAAGATACCACTCTCATCATTTAGGAAAACAGTGGGGACAACTTTGAATTACAGTAAGTCAGATCCATTCTCACAAAACTGAACTGAAGGAATCTTTATGACTGAAATTTCTGCCAAATGTACCCTAACTACCTTTCTCTTCTAATTCATCTTCTGTCATCCTTGAGCCACAGTACCCAACATAAAATGAGCAACTGCATCCTTACTCAAGACTTTTTAAGCATGATGGAGAGGTAATTACTTAATGAACATACCTGCTTTCACTTTTATTTGCAGCCCTCAATTACTTTTGCATTTCCTGTTTTTTGTCATTTATGAAAACAGCATTTTGCATGGAGTTTTCTTCTATTTATATATTATTATTACCATTTTAGATTTGTAAATGTTTGAAATGCTTTGACTCTATACACTAGGAAGATGTCATTATATGTATACTTTGAATTCCGCTGAACACTTAAGATGAACTCTGCAGTATATTCAGCATACATTTTCCAAACATTTTATATAAAGGAGCTGAGATTTAAAGGTTGTTCACACATGCAACTCCCACTTTCATTTCTACTACTGTGAAGGCTGTCAGAAAGTCTGCTTTGACTGCAGTTTCATTGAATTCCAGGATTGATACTGTAATTTGAATGCCAAACAGGAGACCTGCAATACATAAGAAAATGATTGTAGGAGTAAATATTGACTAAGACACTGGGACTGAAAACACAAGATCAGAGGTTCAAACATAGTTCTTGGTTCACTGAGCAAGCCTTAGATCATCTCATCAAACTTTGGGCTTTCAATCAATCTGCAAGGTGTTACAGTTATAGAACATCCTGTTTAACAGTAATGCTTAAAGTCAAGAAGAATTATTAGAACTGACGCCACACAGATTAAGTGCCCTAGCCTAGTTACAATTTGCATGTTCTCCAAGTTCTCTAGTTTATGACTACATTACAAAAAAGTTCATGGTATAGACAGGCCACTCCTAAACAGTACACTGTTACTGTCTGTACATGTGTCAATGAGTGACAGACACATTGCATCCATTCCAGGTTTGGTTACTGTTTCGTATCTAATGCTGCTGGCTTAGATTTTATCTGTTTGTATAGTGCTGGAAACTGGTTTGGAGAGTGGGGAAGTTTAGGGTTTGGCATGAAACATATGGGTTCTGAGAAAATATGGGTTCTGGTCAGAAGCACTGAATCTCCTATATTCTTTCTGCTGCTAACATGATTAATGAATAATGTGAAAAAGTATACACCTATAACTTCCTTGGTTGCCATGATATTGTCATTTTGGTATTACAGAAGAGGACATTTCCACACACAATCATCAAACAGAGATAAGAACTAATGGAGAATGCAACAACACATTTCAGTAAACTGAGCATTTAGATCATAGCCTATGCCAATCAAAAGTCCCGATTTCACTGTGCAAACAGACCATCAAGCAATAACCATCATGAAGAGTGAGCAGCAAAATGAATGGATGCTGCTTCTTTCTTTTGAAGGAGCATGTTGTTTCAATCCTTTTACAAGACAGACGGCCAAACTGCTTTTACATTAAAAGGTATTTATTGCACAAATATAAAAACAGTATGAGAAACATTATTAAATTTAACCAGACAAGCCATATGTAGTTGCCATGGCATCAGGAACCTAGAAATACCTCTGTTGTTTGTTTTCAAACACATGGTCCCATGAGAAAAGTCTGTTAATCACAGCAAAATTGTCATTGACTAGTTCTCCACTGTAAAAAAATAAATAAATAAATAAATAATAATAATAATAAGATGCAATAGATTTTAATATCATGCAGCCATATGATGCAGAAATTAATGCCAAAGGACAGAATTTTGGCCTGAGAGGATGCCATTATTTTAGTCAGTATATACAAACTAATATCAATGAGAACAAATCTTTAAAAACAGACAAAGAAGCTGAAAAAGAACATACTAAGATGTGACAACCCATAGCCAAAAACAGCTCAAAACTAAGCCGTGTTGACAATTTCTATTTCCAAGATATTCTTGAGTTACGCATACATGCTTCATTCTTGTTAATATTCTTTTTAAATAATATTATTTTTTGTGTTCTTGATTTCACCTTACACAATTTCTTGTATTAGGAATTTGTTAGTTTTCACATACCCCTTGGGGTCAGAGCGCAGGGTATGCCATTGTACAGCGCCCATGAAGCAACTGAAGGTTAAGGGCCTGGCTCAAGGGCCCAGCAGAGTTGGATCTCTTTTGGCAGTGACGGGGATTCGAACCAGCAACTTTTGGGATACCAGCGCAGATCCTTAGCCTCAGAGCCTCCACTCCGCTTTTCTAAACTTTAACTTCTTCTACCAAACAAATCAGGCTATGTGGATCAGGGGCTCTTTTTCCAAGAGGGCATAATCAGTTAGTGTCAACCCCCAGGTAATATCAATCATCTGTCCAACCATCCTTTTCATGAGCAACTTTTTCCATTATGGGGTATAATGAGATATAATAAATCCATCCATCTCCTAACACACTTCTCCAGCTCAGGGTCGCTGGAAACTAAAGCCTATCCTAGCAGTGGTGGGAACAAATGCTGAGTACCAATTCCTCAAAGGGCGCACTCACATAAACACGCATACTCATCCACAAGTAGCCAGAAAATGTCAATTAACATAAGAGACACACACTTGGGATGTAGAAGAAAAATTCAAGTAAACACTGGGAGAACATGCAACTCTAAAAAGACAGTGTTTATGCTAAGATCTGAATCCACCTAAAATCTAATCTAATCTGCCTTCTGTAAATATGAATTGGTGATTGATGTCTGTCACACCAAAACTCAAAAATCCTAGGCCTTGAACTTTCATCTTGGTTTTAATCAAGAGCTTATAACATGATAGGCAAAACAAGACACACAAATGGAAGGTGCAGGCTTTCTCTGTCACACAATTGAGTATCAGATTCTTCTCACGAAAAAGGCCACTTAGTGTAGCTGACGGGAAAAAAACAGTAGTGCATGAACACGTAATGGCTGACAGAAAAAGAACTGAGGCAACATCTGCTGACAGTGAATTACACTGCACAGGCTGGCTGATCGTTTTTATCGCAAATGCAAGTCATACGTACAGATCACAAAAAAGTCATACATGACCAAAGAACTGGAGGCGCAGGCTACCTCTGCCACATAATTGGGCTCTGGGTCCTTCTCATGGCAAGAGATGACATGGCCACACAGCACAGCTAACATGCAAATAATAGTCATGCGTTCACATGGCATGGCTGATAGGAAATGAACACAAAGTAACATCTACTGAAAATAAAGCACAATGCATGGGTAGAAATGAACACAAAGTAACATCTACTGAAAATAAAGCACAATGCATGGGCCGAGTGATAGTTTTCATCACAATCACAAGTCATACAATCCAAGTGAAAAACACAGTCATACACACTGTTAGTACACAAAAGAGGCTGGTGAGCTGTGGTGCTGTTTCATAAGAAGCATATGAACAACATTTCTTCTACGACTGGTGATCTAGGTGTTTCCTAGTATGATATAATACAATATAAAAATAGTAGGGGTGCAGTGTTAGTGCTTCTGTCTTATGAATTTACAATTTTTGGTTCAAATTCTGAGCCTGGATATTTCCTGTATGACATTTGAATTTCCTTCCTAAGTCTGCTTGGGTTTTCATGTGAATATTCCAGTTTTCCTCCCACTTCCCTAAAAATGAGAAGGATAGGTTCACTGATGTTTACAAAATGAATAAGTGTGAGTGGGCCTTCCAATGGACTCACCCAGTGTCCCGGGCTGTATCCTGCTTTGTACCCAGTATTGCTGGGATAAGGTCCGGCACCTTCACAACCATGAAATGGACGAAGAGGGTTTGAGAATGACATAGTTTTATGTAATACAATAGAGAATAGTAATGTGGTGTAGTAGTTAGCATTGCTTCGTTAATAGCACTGGAACCTGAGTTCACAAGCACCATTCAGACACTGTCTGTGCGGAGTGTGTACATTCTCCTAACAGTCTCATGGGTTCCCTCCCACATTCCCAAAGACATGAAATTTAAATTATCTGGTGACTCTTTTGTTTGTGTGTGTGCGTAAGTGATGCAAGTTTAGAGTTCCCAGCTAACCTTACCTAACATTCATATGTTTCACAGAAAAAGGAAAAATAAAACACATACGTGAACACAATAAGTAATCTACATTTAATGACTGATTATTGAAGCCAAAAGCCTGGAGCTTTGAGGTAGCTGCACTAACTACTGCACCATCACAATACACTCACGTTAACTAATCCATCTTTAGTTTTCGCAGCTGAAAAGGAACACAATAGTTGCAGCTGCAAGAAAAGTCAACACGAAAGATCAATAATGAACTGCTACAGAGAAGAGGAACTGCATATTCAGTCTTTATTTGCCTCTAGGATTTTCTCATAATAAAACGGAAATCTTGTTTTTAACATAATCACATTGTCTGTCGGTTCTGAGCACATGTGTACTTGTTCTTTTCACTCCTAATGTAATCTTTACATGATTCTAATTAAACTCTTATTTATTTGACCCATACATTTTCCTTTTGTCTTTTCTACACTTTCTCCCAAATGAAAGAATGCTTATGAATTTAGCACAGAGCCGCTTCTTCATCATGTGATCACCCAATTCTTCCTGCCTTTTTACCAGACTCATACAGAGCCAAACAGAGCTGGCTCCATCACAGACATGGGATGCTATTTCAGACAACACTGCATTGTAAAACTGGAAATTATTTCTTGGCATTTGTCAGCACATGCTCCAAAACCACTACAAAAATACAGTAGATACATCCTAGGAATGCCGCTTCTCTGCTATACCAATGGTTACTGTTCTTGTTAAACACCCATTTGCTTTAGTAATGTAATAGTGCATTTTAGAATGATTAAATGTCAACAAATTCATTTTTCCACTTTTGAAGTGACTCAGTCTAGTATGGTTGGAGTAGTGGCTAAAAGGCTAGGGATCTGCACTAGCAATCAGAAGGTTGCCGGCTTGAATCCCAGAAACGCCAGAAGTGACTCTACTCTGTTTGGCCCTTGAGCAAGGCCCTTAACCTGCAATTGCTCCATCCTGGGTATGACGTTAACCTGCATCAACCACTGCAAGAAGGCCCTCCAACTTACAGGGAAAATTCAGGGGTTGGTGTGAGGATTGGTACTCTAGCCACTGTAAAAAAAAACCTCAGTTTCAGTGTGGTCCTGAGGTGCCATCCATTGCACAGCTGTACCTGGGTCCCAATTCGAGTGGTTTGTCGTGAGGTGGGTGTAGCAACATGCTGTATCAGTGTATGCTCCCAACCATATCAGTCTAGTATATGATCATGGAGACTGGGCAAATCTCAGTTAACTGTGACCTGTTTAGAATAACTGGATGAAGTAAATGAACCCCTGGTTATTGTTGGACAATTTTTATGTATGTGTACAGTATGATTTCATTCACTTTGCATGTGCAGACTACCTATTTTAGTCTGTCTTTAGTCTATTTTAGGTGTAGGCATTAAAGTTTTCACTTTACTAATATTTTGTAGTTTTGTCAGAAGAGTTTTCCACTCATTCCTATGGACAAATTTTCTATCTTAAAAACCACTGGTACAATGAATCAAATATGCCTAATGAAGATCACAACAAAAGAATGCCTCATAGATTCTCAATGAATTTTTATTTTTCTGTTTACATCTTTTTTTAACACTGCTTCTCCCACAATTCATATTGTTGATGATGCTGAACCTGTGATGCAATGATTCATCCTGTGGGCTGTTTAACCTTCTTATTCCTGTATAATTTCTAAGGTTATTACAAGTAAAGGAATTACTAATGGATGAAACTGCAGGCAATCCAAGCAGCCATTCAACAATAACTGACTCTAAATAGGACTAGTGTGAAAGAGTGTGGGCGTGTGCATGAGTGTGATCTGCAATGAACTGGCTCTTTGTCCATAGATGCTTTACAGTAAGTGATACTGGGGATAGCAATTGGTTCCTCACAATCCTGAACTGGACATGCAGGTTAGAAACTGAATAGAAAGATGAATGGACAGATCGATAAGAATTAGAGAAGGAGAAAAAGACTTGTCAGTGAGAAACCAATAATTCAAATATTGCGTCACCTGCATCACTATAATCTCAGCAATCCTTCGAGCACTCCCACTTCCAAAGACTTAGCTGCTGGAATGCTAAATGGTTTTTGTGTAATACATGAAGATCCCTGCAAGGACCATCCACCAAATAAGGATACTTTTCTGCCTGGTGCCCACCGCTAGCCTTTCTAAATTCCATCTGGGATTTGGATTAGGCATGTTTCTGAATGAATGAATAAATATTTAAATTAGACACACACAAACAATAGTTAGAGCTGGTGCCTCCCAATTCAGAGAGGGCAGGGTTCAAACCCTGAGTGTCTTATTAAATTTGCTTTTTCAAAAGTGTTGTCATCCTGAAGCAAACAAAGGCCGTCAGTCTCACAGAGAAGTGCTACAGCTTCCGCTCTTTCGCCTGTCTCCAGGCAGGCTTGTCGTCTCTCTCTCACTGGTTACAGATGATGTGAGCAGCTGCAGGTCCCTCCTTCCTGCTCTTTTTTTCACCAGGATTAAACTCTAAGAAGCCGGCTAATCTTCTACAGTAGACGCTATCCTTGCGCTGGACTCCTAGACGTGTGCTTTATTAATTGACTATTATCTCTAGTGAGGTAATCTGCAGACTGTCACAGGAAGAGATGCAAATAAGGCAGGAAGAACAGGAAGAACAGAGATTCCTTTCATTTGGTCAGTTTTAAAGGAGCAGTTAGTTCATTTTCATATGCATGCAATTCATTTTCTTCCTATTATGACAGCATTGGTTATAGCATATTATTCTGCTGGTTGTATTGTTGTAATACATTATTTTATTTCTGTCAGAATAAAGAATTTGCCATCAAGTAAAGATGTACTCAATGCATTGTAAAGTACATGTATGATGAAAAATATATCCTTTTAACAGTCCAGTGGCAATCTTTATGAATGTAGCGAAATGAATGTGCTGAGATGTCAAGGTTAAGCTATTTTGCTCCCTCACGATTCTTTTCAATTTTCTATCAATCGCTTTAAACAGATCTGCAATATGATGAAAATTGAAAATTTACATTGTATTTTCACGAAATCTGAGAGAATAGTATGCATATATTGTGCACCAAGAATTATATTTTTGTAGCTTGTGCCACACACTTGGACCATATTCATGAATGACTCTTCATAGGCAGCAGTGTCTAGATCTGTTTTTGGCAGAGCATGCAAAGGACCTTCTCGGACACCAAATATAGTCCTCTCAGTATTGTTCAGGGACCATTTCCTTATAGGCCAGAAATCTGAGAAATGCTAGGCAAAAACATCATTTGACATTTATATAACTCAATGATAAATTACATGGCTGTTGTATGCTAAGAACATATGCAATGGCCCCAACCTGTAGCACCCTAAACTGTATGCTCAGATTGTGACATTTTTTTTCTTGCATGCAGACTGTTTAAGCTAATATTCAAGAAAACTGTAGTTGTACTATAACTGCTCACCAATTCTGCATGCTTAGATAACATGTTGCTATGTCACAATCCCTGCATCAGCTCATGAAAAATAATGACCTCCCATCTGCTGATAAATTTCCATCCTACAATCATATATGCCTAAATTTTACACAAATACAACGCTCATGACATCATTCACTGCTTTTCATTCTTTACTCAGGTTTGCCTTTGTTTAGCTGCATAGTGCGGTAAGCAAGACTGGGATTTCATTCACGCTTTAATAAGCACGAAGTGTTCATGTATTCTTTATTTAATAAGGTCTTCTGAATTTTAATCAATTGTAGAATACGCAAACTACTGAAAATATACATCATTCTGCAAGCCGTGGTGATAGAAAATAACAATCTGACACCTTCTTTAAACATTAAGGAAGCTCCCTTTGCCCAGTTTATCAATTATCCGAGCAATGGACAACAAGCTTTACTAATCAGACATTGTTAAAGAAAGGAAATAATGATGAAAGAATATAACATGAAACTAAAATAAGAGTCAGATATAACATTAATAAGAGCATGAATTCAAAGCCAGGTGATGCTCTTTCCAAATGAATATTCTGTGAACATTCTAGTAGGCATCTCCTTTTTCTCTTGTATAACGGTAATGAGCACAATTTAAAAGCAACTGGATGATAATAAATAGTTTCAGCTAACAATTACAATGCTTCGTAATAATTGCATTGTTGTGAATTACAAAGTTAAAGAAAACATTTCATCCTCATGCTACTTTACATAATCCACTAAAAAGGAACATAAACAAGTTATAATGACACCATCAAAGCAGAGTGAGCTGTTTATATAGTTATTTGCAAAATGTTGTTTATTTTATTTGAACCCAATCAGCACACCTGAGAATTAGCTCACTTAACTGTGTCACAGAGGACACCGCTTAGTGCCGGGGTAGCCAAGAGTAAGCTGAATGGTGACGTACATGGGTCAGCTACCTACATGAAAAATACAATGTAATTTAGGGAGTAATCTCAGAACACCCAGTTAACGCAATAGTAACCTGTTAGTTTGCATATGCCTGAAGGGTTCAAACAGTGGAACATAGATTAAAAAAAAATCTGTTCTCATGAGAAGCAAAAAAGTTAAATGGCAAGCAAAAGTGAGCATAAAGCAGGCAAGAAAAGTTGAAAAGTTATTTTGTCTTTCTGTGCATATTTTGGGTCACTTATAACTTATACATAAAATAACAGATTCTGCACAATTTTGAAAACTTACATGTAACTCTTTTAATATTTAAATAGTGATTCCATCATCTGTAGTATGCAAAACCACAATGATATCCTTTAAGGCATGCGTGTTAGGTTAAACTGGTGATTCTGAACTGTGCTGGTGTGTGCATGTGTGTCATGCAATTTATTGGTATCTTATGGCATGTTTCCCACAGAGAACCCAGTGCCACTGGCTTAGGCTTCAGCCTGGAGAAATTTTATTTCAATAAAGTGGGTTTGAGAGTGTTGTGTCAAGGTATAATAGAATATAATGTCTTCCAGTTACACAGTGATTCATATTGCTAAGTTCTGGGGTCACAATCCTGGTACAGGTACTGCTTGTGTGAAGTTTGCACATTTCCAGTGTCTGTATAAGCTTTTCTCTAGAAGCAACAATTTCCCCTCACATCTAAAAGATGTGTATGCTAGAATGATGGTGACACTAATTTGGTCAATTAAAAGTGATCACGAGTGTGTTTTTACGTTTACTCCATTCAGAGTTGGCTCCTGCCCTCTATCTGATAAAGTTTAAAAAACGCCTTCTCCTGTGAAACAAAGCTGCATTATCACTAGAATTACCAGAGCCTACGAAAAAACTGTAGATCCGGTCCACCTTAAATCCGTTCGCACCTCTCCGCCAGCATCTTTTGTCCTGTAAATGTGCCGATAAAGACAAGCAGCCAGCTGCCTACTATTCCTTCCCCCCACCAGCGCAGAACGGCCACAAAGTTCTCCCAGCATAAATGAAGCCTACATTTTGTCATTTACTACTAAAATATGAAAAACGCTTCTGTTTTAAAAATGTGTTTACACAGTTTACTGTAGAAACAGAACATACATGAAATGCATGTGTTCCAAATAATGATCTATTATTTTCACTCTAAAACTCCAGCACTTCACTCCCAGATAATCAAGGCATGAGCTGGGAGAACTTCGTGGCCGTTCTGCAGTGGTGGGGGAATGAAATAGCAGGCTGCTTGCTCTTGTCTTTATCGGCACATTTGCAGGACAAGATGCTGTCGGAGAGGTGCAAACGGATTTAAGAGGGGCCGGATCTACAAGTTTTTTCGTAGACTCTGGTAATTATAGTGTTAAGCAGGTTACAAATGGGCAAATGAATAAATTAATATTATCTGCAAGATAACTAGATTAAGCCTGTCACAAAATGGTTGGATCAATATAATTTAGTGTCTACAGCATGTCAATGTCCTCCTAGCTTCAAACATACTGAATAACCTAATTTTGATTGACTCAGATTGACTCAGACTCTGAAACACAGTTGACTTAGCCTTTGGTCCTAAAACAGAATTCCAGTAGCCTGCAAAGCTATAGTGGTAATGTCATTGATGCACTCACTGTAACAAGTTTACCTTTAACTCTATTACAATTTACATGTACAGTGTAATATGTCCTGAAATCAATTGACAAGGTTTGAGAATTTATTTATGTATGCATAATATAACATTGTTAAACCTGCTAAATCCAAAATAGGGTTACAGGAGTCTGGGGCCCCTCCTGGCAGCATCAGGTTAAAGAAAGACAATACTTAATCACAGAGCTTACTCACGCATACACCCATCCACTTTCATGGGTGATTTTAGAATTGCCAATTAACCTAATACATACATCGTTATGGATCTGGAATAAAAACTGGGATACCTTAGGGAAAATGCAACCTCTAAAAGGACTGGGTGCAGGATTTGAACCTAGGGCACTGGATCTGTGAGGCAGCAGCATTCATCACTGTAGAACCATAATAATAACAATATAACACAGTATAATATGTTGGCACAGTGGTGTCTTGCTTTGTGCTGCTACATCATGGTTCTACATGACTGAGACTTGTGGTCTGGTCATTTCACATCCCAGTAATCTGTATATTACATTAACTGGTGACACATAATTAACTGAGTATGATATGAGCCTATCCTGTGATTAATTGCGTCCATTTAGGGACTGTTTTCTGTCTTGTGCATGCCTCAGCTCCCCTATTCTGAAAATAACTGGCTCAAAAAAATCAATTAGGTAAATACAATTGACATGAGCTTGCATTTTACTCATTCATTGATGGTTAAGCCCCCCCCCCATGTGATACACCAAAATAAATGTTCAATCAAGTGTTCATGAATTTCAATTTCTCCCTGTCCTTTCATAAATTTTAGTCTAGCACAATCTCAAATTTCATTTCAGGGCTTTTATGAATGATAAAGACAGGTTACACATTTTAAAAAAGTATGTTTTTGCCAGATTTTTTTTCCCAAATGTAACATAAACTTGCAGCCAACTGACAGATGAGAGAAAGTCGATATTTTTAGATCTTGTATGGAAAACATAAAGGATGCTAGGAGAAAAGTGCTATAAAGTAGGAGATTTCAAGGTCTACCCAATCTTGTGACCTTGAGGAAATCACATAAAGGAAATCCTTCAGATTCTAATATTCTGTGAATTCATAGACTTTAAATGAGAAAAATATTTACATAAAAATGGCATTTACTTGAAATATATACATAATAACTAAACACAAAATATTGCAGTTTATGAAATTCAAAGCCAATCTCAAAGACATCATTCATAAATATGTTTACATTTACATAATACAAAGAAAATACCCAAGGTCATCCATTCCAGCAAACAATATTTTCTTCTTATGCAGGTAAAGGAACTTTAAAGAGGGCCTTCAGACCCTACTCATGTCTTATACTTCTATATAAATCATTAAATGTTTAGTAATTTACTGTTTCAGGCTTTTTCTGGATTAACAGATAGATAGATATGTACAATATTACAAATTAATAATATATATGTCAATATAAATTTTAAAAAAGTTTTTTTCCTAAATATCAGCATTATTATCCAGGGTACCTCAAGTTTCCGATGTTTGACTACACAGAATACCGAATCTAACTAGTATATTGTTTGTAGCACACACTTTCACAGTCAACATAAACTGGGGGTAACTACTTTCTAAAACTCTATATATTTTATATTTCTATTTGGGTAAGGCATGCATCATAAATTGGATTAAATCCAAAGAAACTGTCTCTTTACAGTAATGTTATCGATGAAAGTGTTAAAACCAAAAGACTGGATGTGCCCATTTTTGTTAGAGTTTTTGTTAAGCCTTATTACCAAAAAGGGACACATAATGTCCCACCTAATGTTACTCTTGTTTGCCACACCAAGTACCTGAAAAAGTGCACAGCCTCATAGATAGATAGATAGATAGATAGATAGATAGATAGATAGATAGATAGATAGATAGATAGATAATGGATGGATGGATGAATGGAAGGATCATTTAAAATTTTAACATAAAAATTATTCATGAGCTTACTTTAACACTTGATTGCTTTTTCACACTGGTAAAACATTCACATACTCAGTAAAGTACAGAAATATGAAGAAAGCAGAAAAACTGTCATTGCCCCAAGCCTCTCAATTCTCTAATGACTTCAGAAAACCTTCTTAAAAACCTCAAGCTGTGGCTGATACAAAAATCCTTTTTTCTGTTTTAGCAGTTTCTTGTTTTGTCATGGTGGAACATTTTGACCTTTGAACACACCCTCTTGGTCTCTAGCATGGCATGGCACTGCACATTGACCAATCTAAGACAAAGCCAAATAATAAAAGGTGTAGCATATACTTGCTAAATGTATATTAAGCATAAAGTAAGCATAAAAATGACCATATCTAAAGTCATCACCAGGTACATATTTACCTCATTTTCAACCATAAGAACTGAATCAATTACACTAGATAGCTGACAAAGAGGGCACACAGCATGTAATAAGGAATAAGGGTGACATGTATCCATCTTTACGAAAAACGTTAGCAGTGCTTTGACTTTTAAATTCATTATATCTTTGACATCATTTTTTTAAATGGTGATTTGTTCTTTTTTCAGCTCTCTTAACATTTTCCACATACTTGTGAAGGTGCTACGTTTCTTGTCAACAAAAGTGATACTTTTGACCTTGACAACTGAGCCAAACAGCCAGATTCAGAGACAATGGACAACTAACTCTCAGGGAATAAAGCAAGAAAGGAACAGCTTGTCTTCATGGCTCCAACTAAGTGACTTGTGGATCAGCTACAATGCTCCAGAAACAAGAGACCAAAATCACTACAAAAAGCAGTCACATGTAAAAGGGCTAAAAGAAGCAGGTGACCCCACTAAAATATGAGAAAATGAGCAGGCTGCTTTAAAATTCATTCTAGATATTCATCATAACGTTTCAAATAATACAGTCACCTCAGGCTTAGAGTCTTGCCCATTTGTATTTTTATCACAGTCTGACCTTCAGCACTATGAAGAAGAAAGGACCTCGTAAAACACAGTAGATGCAAGTTCTTATACATATGCATAGAGTCATCCGTCCATATTGTGCCAATCCATGCAGCACACTACCACATTTTAAAATTGTTAACTGCAGCCCCCAACCCTTTATTTTTCACCTAGCAAGTAACATCTAACACAACACACACACACACACACACACTTATCCATCAACCCGGATTCCCAACCCCTCCCCGTACGAGAATCTTTTTAGTTTAATCTGCTATCCGATGACACACTCAGAAAGATGCCAAACAGCGATGTACAATGCGCGTTACAAACTGCGCGTGCACAAGGGAAACACGCTCACGCGCATTTACACGTGCACAGCGGTCTAATACTTCGCGGCTGCGCCGACAAACGTCGTCTGCAAACACGGACAAGCTTTACATTAAGGAGGACAGACGGCATCGTGCACTTATTACTAAATAAAGCAATTTTAATAACTACTGTTTGAAACGACGTTTATCATGATGATCGCTTCTAACTGATTGCATGTATTAAAAAGGGGTGCCGCACACCGGCGCATTTCACTTAATGAGCCGCACTGCCGCTTTTCAGACACTTTACGTTTAAAGGCTTCTGTTCGAATTGCCGGGTCTGCGTACCCGAAGCGACTGGCCAGTGACTTAAAAGCCGCGTCACCCCGGCAGCGTTCGTGAAGAAGCGCGACCGCATCCTCCGAAGCTGTCCGCATCGCGTGTACCGTATGTTACTCACACGTTGAAAAATGAGAGTACATACTTTGCGTTCTCTCTCTATACTCGTGACATTTATGGACTTTCTGCTTCATTTTCTTTCTCTTTTTACATATTTGATTGTAAACGTATTTTTACTTCTGCTTTTTAAGCTGCTGTGAACTCAGTGGTTACAAAAGCTACTCTGCTCTCGCAATTCAAATCGCGCACGGAACCGATTTCCTAACCAACACCCCCACCAGCCCCGCAAAACATCTCCATCACCTCATTTATTTTCTTTCTACATTTAAGACAGCACTCAATAGTAATACTCGAAATTAAAATAAAAAGCCAAATCTTTCTGTTTCAAAGCGTGTCGGGACAACATGCACAAGCCCTTTCTGTGCGAGTAGTACCGGGGCAGCTCACCTTCGCCGTCTTCGCCCTGTACAGTAGTCTCTCACATCCTGTATCACCCGAGGAAAGCAGTGCAGCCGCGCTGTCAATGTCAAAAAACAACATACGAAAAAAAAACAGAAGCTCAGTGCGGACTGATTTCCTCTTTGTAGCGTGTGCTTCCCCACATTGTCATTGTTGCACTGAATAGAAAAGCCAGATAAATCCCTCCTCGGCCGGCCTCTATGCATGCACGTACAGCGAACTGGAAAGAGGCATGACTTATCGGTAAAAAATCCCCCAAAAAAGCCGAAGTAGGGTTATTCCTTTGGCTTACCTTTATAATTCGTTTAACATTAGCACTATTCAAATGTGTTCCTGCTTTTGCACCTCATTTTTTCTGTTCGTGTAGGGATTACGAGAAAAATATCCGCTAGGCTAGATTTTTCGTCGCCGGGGCTGCTGTACAAGCAGGTTAGCCCCTCTCCCACTCCGGCTCAGCTTTTCTCACTTTTTTTTATTCCATACACATCCCATTTACAGCATTTTGCCTCTCTCTCTCTCTCTCCCCCCTCTCTTTCTCTCTCTCTCTCTCTCTCTCTCTCTCTTAAGTCTCTAAATCAATGAACAGGATGCCCTCTCTCCTCTCTCTCTCTCTCTCTCTCTCTCTCTCTCAATCTCTGGCTGTTCTGTGTTTTATAGCTAATCTGGCCGCAAAATTGAAATGCTGATAACCAGATTAACCCTCAAGGCTAGACGTCTACGTGGATGAATATCTAATTCTCACTCATTTATTATTATTATTATTATTATTATTATTATTATGTTCACACAATAATTAACAGTGCTGCATCACATAACTCTACAACCCTAACCCTAGCAGGGGCACTGTGTTGGGTTTGTACATTCTCCCTGTGCATTTTTAAAGTACTGTACTTTAGTTTCTTCACAAATGTTAAGCTGATTGATAACTATAAATAGGCTATTTATAGTGAAGGAGTATGTATAAATATGCTTTGCAATGGACTGAGATTGTACACTGTGCCCACTACAGCCACCATAGGCTCATGGTTCAAATGACCCTGTCAAGGAAGCAGAAGCATGAAAGAGCTAGAAAATAATTTAATGAAGTATCAGTATGTTATTATCCATATTCTGTACCTGCCTTTTCAATCACAGAACCCATGAATGTTGGAGTGTATTTCAGCACAATAAACTGAAGCAAAGAACAAACCCTGAATGTAATATTTATTATTATAAATGATATACATCAATTTACTGAAACGTCATAATCCAAACCTTTTAGGCTTAGAATCAACCAAAGCCATCCTTATTATTATTGTATTCATAAGAATTAATTATGAACTCTTTGAAACCACTTCAGATTTTTATTTTCCTGGCGCCTCCTGACTCACAGGTACCTGAAAACCCCTATATATGATATACCGTTCAGATCATCTTGATATTTAGTTATGCAAGACAAGCTTTTTTTGAGTTCCCTCCTATTTCTGTCCTTCTAGACCGAAACACCCCAAATTTGTAGGCCATTTTGGAACCATATTTTGTGCAGGAAATTACACCCATATGATAAAGAGTTAATGATCAGAAGTACTGGTATGTAAGTTGTGTATTTCATGTCAGCTGACCCCAGGGGATCCTGAGAGGTCAAAGTTATTTTTTTGCAAAATTTTGAAAAAATGCCAATTGGTAATATAGACATGTGGAGTGTAGCTTTATGCTATTTCAAGGTTGCTGATCACAAATATGATAATGTTTTTGATATTTTGTTTATTATCGGAGATTCAAGCCTCTCTCAGAAAGTTAAATATGACAAATTTCAAACAGTTCAAACTTTCAAACATAATTCAGTCAAAAACAAAATAAACATACTACAATTGAGAATATTTAGACTTTAAACATTTTAAGTTGAAGCACACCTTTTAATATTTCAAATATTTGGAATAGCTATTTTTGTTTATTATGTAGTTCTACCACATGAAGTAAATCATTACATTTCTTATGAACAACCTGAATTAAGGCTGTTTGCCATATTATTATTATTAGTATTATTATTATTATTATTATTATTATTATTTATATATATATATTTTAGTTATCTTAAGCTTATTTTGTATAACAGAAGAACTATGCAAATTACAGCATAGGCAGATATTACACATCAAGTCTGAAATGAACTGAACAAACCCAGGGCAAGAATGGCATTTAGTTACAAAATACAGTAATAACATTATTTATAGAACATAGTTTTAAACAGTAGTGCACCTCAAAGTGCTTTACAAATGACAATAGACATATTAAATGGCTAGGAAAGTGAGGTAATGAAAAATACCAGCTGGCACGTACACAAAGAAAATAAACCCTTTGGGGTTCCAAGAGCAAAAGACCACCCAGCCCCAGTGGCAAAGGTTAATATCTAGATATGTTGCAACATTCTTGAATAATGATGCAGAATGTAACATACTAGCTGAACTATTACTGAATGTAACTACAATTATCTTCAGCCAGGTGGGCATAGAATAAAATACTGGAAAAAGGAAAAGACAAACGTATTGATTAGTAAGTCAATCAGTCATTTTCCAACCCGCTACATCCTAGCACAGAGTCACGGGGGTCTGCTGGAGCCAATCCCAGCCAGCATAGGGCACAAGGCAGGAACAAACCCCGGGTAGGACGCCAGCCCACCGCAGGACGCACACACACTAAGCACAATTTAGGATCGCCAGTGCACCTAACCTGCATGTCTTTGGACTGTGGGAGGAAACCGGAGCACCCAGAGGAAAACCTATGCAGACACGGGGAGAACATGCAAACGCCACACAGGGAGGACCTGGGAAGCGAACCCAGGTCTCCTACCACTGCGCCACCAAGCGGAAAAATTAAATATGAGTAATTAGAGCAGTATAATAGTTCTATACAGGCACTGTTAAGTAAAAGTTAAATTAAAAATATTTAATGATGCATGATTATATCTAATCTAAGTTTCTTTTCATCTTTTTCAAAGTAATGTGTGCATCATTTAAGATTGCACTGTCATTCAAAGATTAGCTTTTGCGCAATAATGTTTGGACAATTGCTCAATCTCAGCATGGTTCGCAATTATATATGTCCCACATGTAGTGCAATATCCATTCATAACATTTTTCACGATGTGTCCATATACTTCATATTCTCTTTCATCATCCAGCCTTTCATAGACTCACCTGTATATGTGCTGTAGTTGGCTCAGTTATAATGACCTGTGTACTGTGTAAACAGTTTGGCTTGACTCATTATGTTTTGCATCGTCTTTGGTTTTGGTAATTCTTGTATGCTTCTGTCAACCTGCTGACTCAAGATCACATTTTTCTCATACAAGATATTTTACATTTGTTCTTATGGTACACGGTGATACGTTCTGTGTCTTCTTTTCTCCAGGACATTATAATCAATTCTTGCTTCTTAAATGAGGACTGTTTGGTCATTTACTTATTATTACTAATGGTAGCATAGTAGTTAGCATTGCTGCCTAGTTACTCCACAGATCACTATTCAAATCCTGGCCCATTTACTGTGTATGTGTAATTTGTCTGTTCTTCCTATGTTTTATTCTCACTGTAGTTTAGTTTTTATCCTCTGCTTCCTGCAGATGTGCATATTAAGTTATTGGCCGTGTTAGTGTTGTGTCAGTTTGTGTGGGAGTGCCTTGCAATAGATTGTGCCATGTCCACAGATGGTTCCTGTCATGCTAACAGGATATACTTTTGTGCAGTTTGTAAGCTGATGCATGTCATCTTCTTCTTCTTCTTCTTCTTCTTCTTCTTCTTCTTCTTATTATTATTATTATTATTATTATTATTATTATTATTATTATTATTATTATTATCCTTTTTCCCTTTTTCTTCTTGCTTACTGTTTGAGGTTGGCAATTGGTGTATCCAGATTTCAACCAGAACTCATAGTGATTTATCCATGACACTTTCATAAAATGTGTGCAGAAACCATTAGTGTGGTCTTTTATGCTTCACTGGCTGATGGATAGTTTGGGAGCAGCTGATTCTTAATTGTTTCTAAGCTCCAGCTATGACTCGGACAATTTTTGTTTTCACATTCCACAGCCTACTGATCTCATTCTCCAAGCTTCCTATCTGTTCTTTTAGACAGGTAATGTGTAACCATACAATAGACATTTCTTTATCAACTGATAGTCTGTCAAGATCTTAGAAGAATTTTTCATGTATTTGTTTCTTGCCTCAGATACTTACCTTTGATTAATTTAAATTCCTTCTGGAGAAAGTATTTGCTTTGGTGGCATCATGATCCGTAACTGCCCTGGCGAACTTGCCCTTCCCTACATTTATATAGTGATTTTGACCAACAATGGCTGAATTGTAAGCAGACTCTATCTCGACTAACACACTTCCACTATTTAACCTCTTTGTATAAAGACTTTTCACATCTGCCATTGGTTAATGGAGGCCTCTGAAAGTAAGGAGCTGTCTTATTTTACCATCCGTTTTCTCAATTTCTGCCCTTAACCTGCCATCTATCCAAAAATTGTAAGCTACAGTAAAGCAATACACATATGTTGTTACTATCTGTGGTTTTATTCTTTGAATTTGCTCTGTCTTAAGTATATGTCATACTTTTTGATAGTACACCCTCATAACATTGTCATTCATCTGGGTATTATCAATACCATCACTCTCTTCTGCATCCAAATACTTGTAGTTGTCATCAGTCTCCAAGACTCTCATCACAATCCAGATGTTAAGATGAATGTTTTGGCTTTTGGCTATCTTACCATGTTTGAATATTCTTGTCTAAACCAAACTCCATTTACATGTTCTCATTGAATATTTTCACAGTGGTAAGGGCTTACTTCAGCTTTTTCACATTTTGAAAATAGTTTCAAGTCATCCATATATAATAGGAGGCTGACTTTGTTATTATCACTGACTTCAAATTCAATGCTTTCTCTGTTCAAAATGTTGGCTAATGGTATAAGTGCAATGGCAGAACAGGAAGGGCAATAACAAATCACTTTAGAAAATTCCTCATTGCATAGGAATGTTTCAAAAGTGGTCATATTTTGGTCTTCAGCTACATCAATGACAGCTCAAAAAATACAGCTACAGTGGAAATTTGATAGACGTCTATGACTGCCAATATCTAGGTATGTCTTCTTGTAATGTATCTATGTTATGCGTAAATTTTTTAGATGATGCTTCAACTGAGCAGTTGACCTTTACTTCTCTAGACACTCTTCTACAACCTTTCTGTTAGTCTGAGAAAGTACTATTTCTCAAGTAAGTGTGTATATATCTATCTATATATGATAGATCCTAGGCAACTAATTGGATGATAGCTCCTTGGTTCCTTAGCGTCCATGCCTTATTACAACTATATTTGGAAGGTGGTTCCAGATGCTAACCACTCAGGAGTACTTCTGTGATCTTTGATGATTTAATTGGTGGTTTTAGTAAGGTCTTACAGTGCAGTTAGTTGCTTAAGTCAAAAGTCTGACAGCTCATCTGGCCGAGAGGAATTCCAGTGGTGACTCTGCTTTATGACTTTAGCTGTTTCTTCAACTGTAAAGTATGAACATGTATCTGTTGTTATTTGTTCATGCCCTTGTTTCTCTTGGCTGATCCAAGCTGCCTTGTCATTATGGACAACGTTATCTTGAAGGATTCTACCCTAGAAGCTCTTTACTTGTTCTTGAGGAGGTGGTTCTTTGATGTCATTATTTTGACCCTTCATCTGATGATAAAACCTTTTGACATCTACATTGAGGAGTTTTTTTGTATGGTAGTGGTCGCTATAGTTAATATACGACGTATAATCTTGGCCCAGAATTTTTGCATGGAGTTTCATTGAATACTAAGCTTAAGTTCTTCAATGCTGTTGTCTGCGTCATTCTTTTTGTGTATGTTGTTGACTGTCAAGCAGATGTGGCATATTGGACCTTCTTTCTATATGACTGAATTGGTCTTTGAAATTTTCTTTGTCCTCTCTAAGATGTCCAGTGGAGTGAAGCAGTGCTTGTGCTTACTCCTCCATAGACTAGCATCCCATTACCATCTGGTTATCATCTTATGCCCAGTGCTACTTAAATTGGTGCCAACCTTTACATTTTAAAAGTGTAACATTGTAACAGGTTTGTAACATTGTTTTACATGTTTATAGGTAAATATGCCAGATTGTTTATGATTGTCTTTATTTATAAGCAGCATAAAGTGCAACCATTCAAAGTATGGTCAGTGCTAGTGGTTCAGAATTTCACTTCTCTGGTTATTCATGAGCTTAATTATTTTATTTCTCAAAAACAATAACCACACCAGGAACTAAACTGCTTTATAGTGTTTATATAGTTCCATTTAGAATACTTTAAAATTATTAATCACAAATGATTATGGGGCAGCACGATGGCGCAGTGGTAGTGCTGCTGCCTTGCAGAAAGGAGTCCTGGGTTCACTTCCCGGATCCTCCCTGCATGAAGTTTGCATGTTCTCTCCGTGTCTGCGTGGGTTTCCTCTGGGTGCTCCGGTTTCCTCCCACAGTCCAAAGACATGCAAGTTAGGTGCATTGGCGATCCTAAATTGTCCCTAGTGTGTGCTTGGTGTGTGTGTGTGTGACCTGTGGTGGGCTGGTGCCCTGCCCAGGTTTGGTTCCTGCCTTGTGCCCTGGGATTGGCTCGAGCAGACCCCTGTGTTAGGATATAGCGGGTTGGAAAATGACTGACTGACATGACAAGTAATTGTGAACGCCATATAAATATTTTCATCTAAACAAGTAAGAGAATCAGCCAAATTCATTCTTAGAGTAATGAAGAAATAAACTGAAGGTATTTCACTCACTAGGGTCAAAGTTGAAAAAAACATACTTGGTGTCCTTTATAAATGCATTTTCATTATGATAAGTGTATAATAATACTTATTGTTACACTGCAAAAGTGTATTGTACGGCCTTGTTACTTTAAATTGTTTTTAAATAAAGTAGGTCAAATGAAAAAAAAAAAATAATGTTGAGGACTTGGATACAAAACTGCACTATACAAAGCCAGACACCTCTTTGGCAAAGGATTTGAATCATACAGGGAACGATGCAAGGATGGTAAATAAAGTACACATCCTTGATGTAACTTTGAGTCCAAAGGTGTTGGAGGCATTTTTATTCCAGTGCCACACCTATTGCAATCCAGCTGTGGCTTTCATTTTTTCACATTTGTGCTGAATTAGCAGTATGATTCCTTAGATTTTGAAACCTAGCGTGAGTGTAGCCATGCTGCCTTTTTTGTGGTTATTTAATTCTGTTTTTAAAGTATGAGGGACATGGTAGCTACATTTATATAGCAAGGAATGATTTAAGTATGAATGTAAAAGGCATGTCTGATTTGCTTCAAATTCGGTTGCATTATATACCTGCAAGTTTGATTAAACCGCATCACCATTAAGTTCAAGCATGCCATCCAAATCGATCACCTTTTCAAAGCTAATTGAGCCGAACATTACACGCTTTCTTTGGGGTTCCAATGCACTGGATCAGTAGGTTTTTTGAATATCAAGAATGATATAAAGAGCCGGACAACAGAATACTAAACATGGGGATACAGTTAGGTGAAGAAAGGGAGAAAGAGATAAGTACTTTAGGAGACATGCCAACATTTTCTGTGAAGGAATTGTTGGCCAAAACCATAGAGAAAGTACAAGAACAAAGATGATTCAAGACCAAAAATAAAGCTGTAAAATTTTAGAATTGTTTGAATGGAACCTTTTCCGATTTACTGCACATTGCTTTTCACCATAAGATAAAATGTTAAGAATAAAGGCTCCTTGAATATGAAAATAGTTATCAAAATGCTAACACCAGCAAAGCATACAATGAAATGCCTTCCCTATTTGGAAAATTGTTTGACTTTTTTCATTTTTGGTGAGGTATAATCATAAACACAAGAAAAATGAACTATTCACTTTCACTTTTTTGCATCCAATTTAAGTTACTTTAACTTAAAATGTACATACCCCTTTCTAGTTACATTGACTTACGAGTAAATTTGTTTATTGTCACAGTAACACAATTAATTTATGTTGAAACAAAGTAATCAGACTATTTCCTTTTAATAGAAGCATTCTTCTCAGGAACTGTTGTCTTTCCTGACTTATTTTGTGTTAATCTGAATTAAAATGAATACTTCTCTAATCCTCAAATCATGGTATTCCTGTTTTCCCTATACATAGTTAAATTAAGTTGATTTAACCTAAAATAATCAAGTTGTATGCATATGACACTCTGAGTTTTGCATAAAGTATGATAATTGGCAAATTTTGTCGACAACACATTCTGAAGAATTTGTGTATACTTTGAAAAAATGTTAAAAGACTTCTAATAAATTTATTATTTTCCAGATGCCATGGGTTTTGTGGGGTGGTGGAAGCCAATTTATGATACTTATTCTGATACATGTCACCTATACTACATAAGAAAATAATCTTTTTCTTTGCTGTCAGTACAGCAATGTGATTAATGGTAAGATTACATGAAAAATGCAAACAGTCAAAATATTACTTTTTTGCCTTATTCAGTAATAAGTGAACCACTACAAATGTAACAGATAAATAAATAAATAAAATAATACTGATATAGTTTGAATATTAATTACACCCGATGAATGTAAGTTCATAATTGACTAGCAAATTAAAGTTATTTGAATACGATTGTTTTACAGGAGTTGAACATAAAAGAATAAGTTAATTGAAAGTAAATTCTTCTTTAAAAGCAACCCAACAAACTATTTCAATTGTTACTTGACTACTTTTTGTTGATTTAACCTAAGACAGTTTAGTTGTATTTACTCCAAATTGCCACATCTCATTTATTCAAGTCACTTTCGAGGAACAGGGAGAGAGGTTTACTTACAGTATCTTGGCAGTGACATTCATGTCTCTGGTGACTCTTCCTATGAAGTTAGTAGACGGACTGGGAGAGCAATGGGGGTCATGAGTTCGATGGAAAGGGGTGTGTGGCTTTCCTGATACTTTTGCAAAAGGACGAAGGTCCAAGTCTTTAGAGTCCTGGTGCTTCCTGTCTTGCTATATGGTTGTGAGACATGGATGGTATCTAGTGACCTGAGACAAAGACTGGACTCCTTTGATACTGTGTCTCTCCGGAAAATCCTTGGGTACCGTTGGTTTGACTTTGTGTTGAATGAGCGGTTGCTCGTGGAGTCCCGGATGAGGCAAATTACCTGCCTTGTAAGGGAGCGTCAGTTACGGCACTATGGCCATGTGGCACGTTTCCTCAAGGGTGATCCAGCTCGTAAGATCCTCATTGTTGGGGACCCAAGTGGCTGGACCAGGCCAAGAGGTCGCCCACATAACACCTGGCTGCCGCAGATAGAGAGTCACTTCCGGATGGTGGGATTGGACCACGTGTCTGCCTGGGGGGTTGCCAACCGGGATCCCGAGTTGTTTCGTCGTGTAGTGGTGCGGCAACCCACTTTACGAGTGCATGCTGGCCAACTTGACTTGACTTGACTTTCGAGGAACAAGTTGAAGAATTAGCTTGAGGTTAGTTCAACAAACTATTTTTTGTGTACAGTGACTCCAAATGAGCACCAGGAGTCTTTTAAGCCTATTTTTGATTTTACAACTGTTAATTACAATGAGTCCTACGATTAAATGCACAGTGTTGCCACTGATACTGTTTTGTTTGCTATGTTTATTAAGGGTGTGTAGATATATTACATAATATTGGCTGGAGGGGCACATGGTGATTTGTGTCTGTGCTGTGTGAGTTAAAAAACGTAAAAAGGTTTAATTCCATTTGAGATTTGGAAGTGCATTTGACTTTTGTGTGAAATACATTTATTAAAAAAGGATTTTAGTGAACAAGTAAATAATCTACACTAGCCTGTCACCACTGAGGGCTGTGAGTGCTGCTTGTACTCTAAGAGTGTTGTTTAATCCATGTTCCGCCTTTATAGTGAATGAGATCCATAGAGAAAGACACAGTGGATATGTGGAAAGGTGGGGTATAGTGGGCTAAGAGGGATTATCTGCCTTCTCCTGGGCAGTGTGTGAGGCGTGGGAGCCAGGAGATTACCATTAGATGACCTGTCTTTTGTTAAACAAAGTTTTGAAGTAGTTATTTGTCACCCTCAGTCCAGGCAAATTATTAATGCTGAAAACATTTTTCTCTTCCAGTGCACCTTACTTGAAACTAAACTGAATATTACAAACCTTTCCTTACTACAATATTTATTCACATTTAATGAAAATTCCGACTGCTTTCACAGATCATTGAAAACCTCACCATTTGCTTAAGGTGATGAATATAAACTAATATAAGTCTAAATTTAATTAATGTAATTGAACTAAGCATTAGGATACTCTCCTGGATGATTTTGAAAAGCTTACACTGCAAATAGTGTGCATGCATTAAATTAGCAGGCTTGGATCTGGCAGATATTCAAATCTTTTACTGTTTTACTCTTTGTTCAAGTGATGCCTAACATGGCACATAACATGCATTATCATAAATAGAGGTTATGTTAGCCAGAACATCTGCTTGCATAATTTTTATTATATTTTGGCCAAAGTTTATGAATGTCTCCATTACTGTTCATTTAAGTAGATATGTGAGATTTATGTAAATGCAGCAACAGTTGACATTTTTGTGTTACTTTATGGCATTTGTAAATCTGTGCAATTGCACTTGTTCTGTACACAGTTAAGAAAACTATTAAAAATACAATTACATTCATCTGAATGTATTAAGTAAAGTACAGCATGTTGGCACCATGGTTAGCACAGCTGCCTCAAAGATGCAAAGTCCTGGGTTCCATTCCTGGCCCTAGCATTGCCTTTATAGATTTTGCACATTCTTTGTGTGTGTGTACACAAGTCCCACTCAAATACTTTGTTTTTCATCTGGTAGTCAATCACATGAAATAAGATTAACAACCCATAAAAAGCTTGGTTAAGATGTAGGACTAATGATTTTTGGAACATATGGTCTGACAATACCTTTATAAATTTCAAAATGTTTTTGCATAATTTAGTAATTAATAGACAAACCAGTTTTTATCTTTAATACATATAAAATATACAAAATGTGTTTCTCAGTTCTCACTCTGTATTGCCAGAGGAGTAACTTCTTGTTCTGTGTCTACCAGTGTGGCAACCAGGTGAACTGATCCTCTAAGATCCTGTCAGTCTTTTATGCCAGGTTATGGTCACATGACCAGAAGAGGTGCACAATTCTTTTGTAGCTATCTCACTGGGATGAGTCCACTTCCATGGACTCGCAGTTCCCTTGTGGGGCATGTCTGTCTACAGATAGTTCACATCTTCTTCTAAAAAGAGAGATAAACATGCCTTGATTTTCTTGTCCCCCCCAAGATTTTCTCCAAATTCCCTAACTTAATTTTTTTAAGTGAAGTGCTCTCCCCCCGATCTATCAGCGTCTAAGTGAGGTTGTCTTTCCTCTGCAGTTTCACTTAGGCAACAGAGTCGCTTTTTCTCAGCTTCATGCTGTACCCTCATCATTCTTTCTTCTTCCAACTCATTTACTTGGAGCTGCCATGCTGGCTCTTTGAGCTTCATGCTGTAGCCTCGCACTTCCAGGCAGGACAGACAGACAGACACACTTCCACATGTAAACGTTTATATATATATATACCCAGCAAAAAAAGAAACGTCCTCTGACTTTCAACTGTTTTTACTTTCAGTAGACTTAATGTGCAAATATTTGTATGAACACTAAAAGAGTCAACACCATAAGACATAAACTAAAAATGTTTCACAATGTGTCCTTGAATGAAGGGAGGCTCAAAATCAAAAGTACCAGTCAGTATCTGGTGTGGCCACCAGCTGCTTGAAGTACTGCAGTGCATCTCCTCCTCATGGACTGGACCAGATTTGTCAGTTCTTGCTGTGAGATGTTACTCCACTCTTCCACCAAGGCACCTGCAAGTTCCTGGACATTTCTGGGGGGAATGGCCCTAGCCCTCACCCTGCGATCCAACAGGTCCCAGACGTGCTCAATGGGATTGAGATCTGGGCTCTTCGCTGGACATGGCAGAACACTAACATTGTTGTCATGCAGAAACTCACGCACTTTTTGCCACTCCTGTCTGGTCCAGCGAAGGTGGGTTTGTGCCCATAGGCGGCGTTGTTGCTGGTGATGTCTGGTAAGGACCTGCCTTACAACAGGCCTGCAAGCCCTCAGTCCAGCCTCTCTCAGCCTATTGCGGACAGTCTGAGCACTGATGGAGGGATTGTGTGTTCCTGGTGTGACTCGGGCAGTTGTTGTGGCCATCCTGTACCTGTCACGCAGGTGTGATATTCGGATGTACCGATCCGGTGCAGGTGTTGTTACACGTGGTCTTCCACTGCGAGGATGATCAGCTTTCCTTCCTGTCTCCCTGTAGCGCTGTCTTAGGCATCTCACAGTGTGGACATGGCAATTTACTGCCCTAGCCACATCAGCAGTCCTCATGCCTCCCTGCAGCATGCCTAATGCACGTTCACGCAGATGAGCAGGGACCCTGGGCATCTTTCTTTGGGTGTTTTTCACAGTCGGTAGACAAGTCTCTTTAGTGTCCTGCGTTTTTAGAACTGTGACCTTAAATGCCTACTTTCTGTAAGCCGTTAAGGTCTTAACGACCATTCCACAGGTGCATGTTAATTAATTGATTATGGTTAATTGAACATGCATGGAAAACATTGTTTAAACAATTTACAATGAAGATCTGTAAAGTTATTTGGATTTTTAAAACATTATTGTTGAAATACACAGTCCTGAAAAAGGGACGTTTCTTTTTTTGCTGAGTATATATATATATACTAGCAGAATACCCGCGCTTCGCAGCGGA
The DNA here is from genome assembly GCA_026402145.1 of Polypterus bichir lapradei. Lineage (NCBI taxonomy): Eukaryota > Metazoa > Chordata > Cladistia > Polypteriformes > Polypteridae > Polypterus > Polypterus bichir. The sequence goes on along the minus strand of JANRMT010062796.1, from coordinate 36,936,811 downwards.
GAAGTAGTGTGTTAAAGAAGTTATGAAAAAGAAAAGGAAATATTTTAAAAACAACGTAACATGATTGTTAATGTAATTGTTTTGTCATTGATATGAGTGTTGTTGTCATCTCTCTCTCTCTCTCTCTCTCTCTCTCTCTATCTATATATATATATATACATAGCAAAATACCCGCGTTTGGCAGCAGAGAACTAAAAAGAAAAGGAAACATTTTATTAATAACGTAACATGATTGACAATATAATTGTTTTGTCATTGTCATGAGTGTTGCTGGCATATATATATATATATACACTCACACACACACATATATAAACATATATACAGACACATCATATATATATATATATATACATATAAATATATATACATATATACACATATATATACACACACACATATATATATACATATATACACATATATATACACACACACACATATATATACATATATACACATATATATACACACAAACACATATATACATATATACACATATACATATCTACATATATACTGTATATACACATATATATATATATACAAATCTACATATATATATATTAGGGGTGGGACTCGATTAAAAAAAATAATCCAATTAATTAGATGCTGTGTAATAATTAATCTTGATTATTCGTATGTAATCGCACATGTAAATTTGCCCCAAATCGCAAATGTGTTTTTTTGATTTAAAAGGGTTTTAGTGGGCGACAGAATCTAATAATAGACATGGACATGAATATTGTAAACTCAAGCTCTTTTAATTTCTGAAAAAAAAAATGCTTTTAAACTGCATTTGAATTCAAAACAGAAACAAAAATATCATCCCTGGTTAAAATTGGGCAGACTTAAAAATAAAGTGGTAGTTTAAGTACTTTAAGTACATTTTCAGAATGGTATTGTCTTTAAATAATAATAACCAAAATTTCAACATAAAGTGCAGTTTTTCTTCTTAAAAATATAAGTCAAAAACATAAAAGGTAATTTGACCAACTTAATCTTTAAACTCTGAGTAACCTTAGCCAAAATTATTTTGTACATTAGGCTAAAACAGTGTGATCATTGAACATTTTGTAATTAGATGTAATTAGAATTACTAACGGTCACGGAAGTCCAATGATCCCCAGTAAGAGCCACAAAGTCCGCTTTCTGTAATGCATCTAATTTTGCTTGGTTTTCACTGTGCACAAAACCATGCTTTTATCAAGGCTTCGCTCGGGTAGTTTTTTGAAATTAAATTTTCCTCCGATCAGGAACGCGCTTCATTCCGAGTGTAACATTTTTGTAGCTGTGATGTGTGCATCAGTGTAATCGATGTACCAGGAAATCATGCATTGACAAAAGTTCCCCTTTGCTTGGAATTGAAA
>JANRMT010062796.1:36846168-36931503 GCA_026402145.1 Polypterus bichir lapradei | reverse complement strand
CTATCTATCTATCTATCTATCTATCTATCTATCTATCTATCTATCTATCTATCACTAGTTTTTGTTGCTCCTACAGTACTCAATGCAAATCATAAATATTATTTACAGGAATTTAAAATTGGAAGTGTAAGCCCAGTCTTGGTGTAGGACCAGAGAAATGTAATGAGGAAGAGGATAAATTAAGGAGATATACAGCACTGCGTAAAAGTTTTAACTCACACAAGATATGATTTTTAAAGCTGTTTATCTAGAAATTTGTTTGACAAAACACTGTGTAACTTTACAATACACACAAATAATCATTAATACCATAAGAAATAATTCAAAATCACTTTTCTATAAACAAGCTCCTATTTTGTGCTGACTCCCTTAGAATACTAAATGTAGCATTTTGTTATGGTACACTGTTTTATAATTTGTTTAAATAGTGGTCTGGTCAATTATGACAAGCTTCGTGCAGGATTTGCCATCATTCTTTTGAGTTTTTGTGGGTGCTCTTTGTTCTTTTCCCTGCCCTAGTGATCCCACATAACTTCAGTTACATTTAGGCCGAAGCTCTGAAGCGGCCATCTTAATAGTCTTAATATTCCATCTGCAGACTTCTGCTCCAAATAGGTCTCAGCAATCATCATTCTATCAATATTGACCATATAACCATCCTACACTGTTAAGTGAATTGTACCCCCACATTATGACAGAGCTGTCACCATGCTTCACAGAAGGCTACAGATGCAGGTATCAATGTACTTCTTTTCAAACTCTTCTTATACTGTTGTCTTTGTCAACCAAATCTTGGACTCATCATTGCATAAGAAACTCCACCAGTGGTTGTTGCTCCATGCTTTATGGTCTTTTGCATACTGCAATCTCTTTTACATCTTGCCTTTCTTGTTTCTTAGCTACTACATGCCCTGCAAGATAATTTCTTTTAATAGTTATTCACACAGTCAGAGCATTCTGTCTCATAAGGAGGTGACCTTTAATTATTGTTCTTCAGATGCAGACAGCTTTGTGGGTCTTCAACTGCATTTTGTCTGTCATCTTGCCCAGTTTCTTCAAATTTCTTTATGATAGCTTTAACACCATATATTGAACATTTAGTTTAGGGTGTTACTGCTTGTTAACTGTAGGCTTATACAAAAATATGATATTATTATGTTTTGTGGCAGTCGGCTGGGGGCTTATGCCCAGTCGAGATGCCTGGAAGGACCAGGAGAGGGATTATACCTCCCCTGGGCCATGAGAGGGCAGCCGCCATGGTCTATATGGGGTCCATGGACACTGAGTATGGAAGCTCAACCCTACTGAGGCCTGTGGCCACCACAAGGGGGAGCCTTGGATGTTAGCACTTCCACCACACCCGGAAGTGCTGGAGGAAGATCGTCAGTGGGCACCTGGAGCATATCCGGGTAGATATAAAAGAGGCTGCCTTCCTTCAGTCGAGAGCCAGAGTCGGGAGGAAGAAGACAAAGCTCCAGAGAGAGGAGCAGAGTCAGTGAAGGAAGGACCATTGAGAGGCCCGGACATAAGAAGTGTGTTTGGTGCAGGGGTCGTGGTGTTGTATGTGGGACAATTCTGCAAATAAACCGTGTGCAGTTTGGAACTGCCAGTGTCTGTCTGTTGGTGTCCGGGCTGATCTACCACAGTTTGTTAAATATTGTCAGCTTAGCCATTTCCAAGTATTTCCTCAGGTCACCCTAGTATTTATGGAATCATCCAATACATTCTTTAATTTGTTAAATGGTACCATTAACACACTACCTCATTAATTTTAATCATGTGTGTTGTGTGTTGTTGGTAGAATTTAATACTTATTGTATATAGTAAGCCAAACCTATGTTTCTATAGTAACCCTAACCTCACAAGATGTCATAGCATTGTTTTTAAAAGCAAGCGACTTATTACCCAGATAAAATATATATTTTCTTGGTTGGCAGAAGACTTTTACAAAGTCCAGCACACATCAATATTGTAAATTGCACTTAATATGAAGTGCTTTAATTTATAGCAAGACCTTTCTTTAAACTTCTTTGATACATATGCCAGGGATATTAGATTGACTCAGATTTATACATTTGTCAATATGACTGGAGTGATGGCTATATTTCCAACACAGAACAAAGATGGTATCCTAACAAAAAGACAAAAAACAGTTCAATAAAGAATTTCTTTGTCAATCGCAGTGTCTAAACAATCTAATTCTGAAAATAGTGCAGGTAATTTTGCTAGGTTTGAACTTTTTAACAAAGATAATGTCATTGATGTATTTTACTTTTGTACTGCTATGTCTTTAGCTGCATAGCTGTAACGATTGGGATTTCATCTATGAATAACTATAATTCTATTTGACCCACCTTTCAGCAGTTTTGCTTTTAATGCCTTACTGCTGAATCAGAGTTTGTTTGAAAAATGTTTCTCCTTTGAATAACTGAAACTTTGAGTCACATAAAATACTCTTTTAATTGCCGGGTAAAGAGCAGACTGCAGAATTAGTATAAAGTACAGTATATACAGTACATGCATGTGTTCATTAGGAAAAGTCAATGCAGTTTTGTAGCTGTAGAGCCAAAATTGTCAAATGTTTCTTAATCTGAAATTTTGGGACTTAAGAATTGGTAATAGCTACTTTATAAAATTGCATGTATGGCCTAGTCTAACTGTTGAAAATATAGGAAAAGGAAATTGTTAGGATTTTGTTTTTTATTTGGTGTAGTTTTTAATTTTTGTGAATTTTGTGTTTTTCCCCTGTTTTCTTATTTGCTTACAGTTCAGTTTTTTTGTATTGTTTTTAATTTTCTCCTTGCCCTTTTCCTCAGTAACTTGCAATTAGAGTTATCAGGTATGGAAGAGCCCTAAATATTCCTTCTGATTGCCTCAGTTGTTTGCCAAGTCTTCAGCTACTCTTGGCTTTTGTTGTTCAGCTCCTTTTTTTTTGTCCTAACCTCTTGTTCATGTTTATTTGGAGAATTTTGTTGGTCTTTTGACCATTTTTGACAGTAATGGGTATTATTAATTTTTGGCTTTTGTTCTTGGAATATTCTGTGGTTTAATGGACTTGTTTTATTAATTAGTTTTATCATTTATTTTTTTAACTTAACAAATTACTATTTAGCTTTGCTATTTTAAACTTTAGTTTTATGTGGGTTTTTTTCCTTTATTTTGAATTTTGATATTTGAACCTGTTGTGTGGTTTTGCATTTTTATAACCGTTTCTTCATTTAACAAGTTAAATAAAACTAAATTATATAATTAAATAAAACTATTCATTATTTTGTTCTTTGGACCTCACCTTTTTTCAGTCTTTTTAATGTTTCAGGACTGTTTAATTTTTTATTTATTTTTTTGTTATAGTGCTTCAGTCTTTAGTCTTTTTTGATTGTTTAGGTTTTTGGCCTCTTTAAGCATTTTCTGCCTGAAATTATAACAGAAATAATCTTTCAAAGAACTGTATGTTTGTTTATTATACCATTATTGTATATTCTGTATTTATCAGTTTTTCTGATCTATGCGGATATTATTTATATCCAGTGTTACATATGCCCTGCTGTTCTTGCTGAGACTCTATGAAGCACCATGAACATGGGAAAGGTGCAATATAAATAAAATGAATTCTTACTCTTATTCTTATTCTTCTTCTTCTTATTATTATTAAGCATGTGCATCCACATCAGGTTTTGCTGGTGAATATTCTAAGTCACTGGCTTTTAGGACATAGTCTTTATGTCTCACAACTTGTGCTCTTTCGGTGTCTAAATGTGCTGTGCAACTTACAGTACCCATTAATACTCTGTTTTCATGTGTGTCTAGTTTTCTCTTTAAACTGTGCCTGTACTTCATTTCAAGTTCTAAAATTGTTTTTGTTTATATATGAATTTGTAGTGTTATTAACAGATTATTGTATACTGTATATGACTGCAAACTTCTCCATTTATTACAATATTAAATTCTGATAATAATATCTCTCTGTAACTAATGCAAGGTGGCATACAAAACAGTAGCCCTGTGTACAATAAGAAGCCCCAGCTTTGTTTTAATGGCAGATGTCTCAGTCAAGTGAAACTAGCAGAACTTTCTACTATCATTTCACTTGGCTAGTTGTGTTAGAATATATGTGTGCTTGCTGAAGTGCAAACATGCCACATTTATCGTGAACAGCATCTTTTAATGGTGGAGCCATATGGTCGTACAGGCTCCTTTAATTTGCTACATGAGATATTATAGGAACAATATTCAATTGTAAATACACCTGTGGAATGCACTGTTCATGAATTGGTGATAATGTGGCATTATATTGTTTCTGTGAGCAATTTATTTAAACAAAGAAACCCATCAGTAACATGATGTTGTTGCCAGCATCATGGATTGTTGGGATGAGGTCTATGTCAATGAACATGTTACAGCACCAGACCCCCGGTACCCTGTAGTTAGGATATAGCAGGTTGGATAATTGATGGATGGATGGATGTTACAGCACACAGAATTTTGCATCTCTGTAATTGGAGACTATTTTCACGTTCTTTAATAATATTTTTAATAGTAATAACATAAATAAACAAGTTAGACAATGTACAGATGGTGTAACATTTAGGTGCATTTGGTGACTACATTAACTGATATGAAAGATGGAGCATTTCACATTTTTATTTACTTCGTTCAATAATCAGTGATTATATTTTTGTTTATTAAAAAGTTTTGAAACAATGAGTCATATTTGAAAAGTAATAGCAATAACAGAGCACGTGTTAGTAGACACAAATAGGCTTGTGGAGGCATAATAGCTTTCATACACAGCAGATTGCAATTGAAATGATGCACAAATGTCATTGATTGATTTGTGTTAGTGGCGGAGAGTCTGAGACTATTTGTTATTCAATTATCTAAAGCATAACATTTTTTAAAGTATACCCAAGCAACTGAAAAATACATATTAACTAGGGGGCTTTGCTCGCCGACTCCTGGGGATGGGCACTGGACTCCCGCTATCTCACGGCTGAGCCACTCAAAGGAGGTCGGGGTGCTCCTCTGTTAGAAAAAGCATTATATTTAAAGAGATGGTATATAGAGGAGTATGAGGGGTGCAGGAGAAAGACGGTTTGGTCTTTAGTTATTTTTGATAGAAAATCAATTACTTGATTATTTCACTACAACTGTCTATTTTAAATACCAATGAATAATAAAATGTAATAAAAAGAAAAAGTAAAAATAGAAGTAGAAGTGAAAAAAATAAAATGTAAAAAAATATAATAAAAAGTAAATAAAAAATGTAATTTACTTCATCCTTTAAGTTATATTTTATAAATGTTTCTTTTTCGCATTTGTTCAAATGATGTTCGGGATATTTTTCTCTTTTTCGTTTATTGGACGATTTTCTTTGTTCTTGATTTTTATTAATTGCAGCTTTCTTTTGTTCATTTTCTTTTTTTCAACGTTTATTATAACATCTTGCTGTTCTTTTTCTATCACAATCTAAAATTTGACATTCATGAATAGATAATTTGCTTTTCTCCCTTGCCGTTATAACTGATGTCATTGAACGCCATGTTACCACTGGGAGTGTCATGAGATGGTATGGAGAGAGGATGTGTGCATTAGGAGTAATAATTGGGCGAGCGGTGTGGAGGGGAGTGATCAAGGCTGAATAATGCGAACATGACAGAAATTTTTTTTAATATTATAGAAAGATACAAAATTAACCAATATTAGCTTGCTAAAATCAGTATCATTATTTAGATATGAAAGGAGAAAAGGAACTGAAGGATAGCCATCTAGCTTTTATTAATAGTTAAAATGTATTGGTTAAAATTATATAAATATGTGAGAACTTGGAAAGGAACTGATTTGTTGTATAACAGGAATAAGAATGGTACACTATGGGCAAAAAAATCAGGGGTTTGCCGTGATTGTTCATATACATCTAGGACTAAAAGATCAGGGGTTGTGTGCCAGAGATCAGGATCTTAAGCCACTGAAACCTCCCACTTCCCGATGCCACTGTCCATTTTTAAAGCTGTCCTGTGTTTTTATCAGTTACAAATCAGTTAGTTGAAACTCTATTTATGTAGATGCAGGTTGATAACATTGATTCTTTACAATAATAATCTGCAGATAATATTGTTCAATCCACTTAGTTTTATACAGGTGCCGGTCATAAAATTAGAATATCATATTCCATTCAAAAAGTGAAACTTGTATATTAGATTCATTTATTACACAGACTGATGTATTTCAAATGTTTATTTCTTTTAATTTTGATGATTATAACTGACAACTAATGAAAGTCCCAAATTCAGTATCTCGGGAAAATTAGAATATCAATTAAGACGAATGCAAAAAAAGGATTTTTAGAAATGCTGGCCACCTGAAAGGTATGAACATGAAAAGTATGAGCATGTACAGCACTCAATATTTAGTTGGGGCTTCTTTGGCCTGGATTACTGTAGCAATGCGGCGTGGCATAGAGTCGATCAGTCTGTGGCACTGCTCAGGTGTTATGAGAGTCCATGTTGCTCTGATAGTGGCCTTCAGCTCTTCTGAATTGTTGGGTCTGGCGTATTGCATCTTCCTCTTCACTATACCCCATAGATTTTCTATGGGGTTTAAGGGCAGGCGAGTTTGCTGGCCAATCAAGAACAGGGATACCATGGTCCTTAAACCAGGTACTGGTAGCTTTGCCACTTTGTGCAGGTGCCAGGTCCTGTTGGAAAATGAAATTTGCATCTCCATAAAGTTCGTCAGCAGCAGGAAGCATGAAGTGCTGTAAAACTTCCTGGTAGACGGCTGCGTTGACCTTGGACCTCAGAAAACACAATGGACCAACACCAGCAGATGACATGGCACCCCAAACCATCACTGACTGTGGAAACTTTACACTGGACCCCAAGCAACGTGGATTCTGTGCCTCTCCTCTCTTCCTCCAGACTCTGGGACCTTGATTTCCAAAGGAAATGCAAAACTTACTTTCATCAGAGAACATAACTTTGGACCCACTCAGCAGCAGTTTTGTGTTTAGCCCAGACGAGAAGCTTCTGACGCTGTCTCTTGTTCAAGAGTGGCTTGACACAAGGAATGCGACGGCTGAAACCCATGTCTTGCATACGTCTGTGCGTGGTGGTTCTTGAAGCACTGACTCCAGCTGCAGTCCACTCTTTGTGAATCTCCCCCACAGTTTTGAATGGGTTTTGTTTCACAATCCTCTCCAAGGTGCGGTTATCCCTATTGCTTGTACACTTTTTTCTACCACATCTTGTCCTTCCCTTCGCCTCTCTATTAATGTGCTTGGATACAGAGCTCTGTTAACAGCCAGCCTCTTTAGAAATGACCTTTTGTGTCATGCCCTCCTTGTGCAAGGTGTCAATAGTCGTCTTTTGGACAACTGTCAAGTCAGCAGTCTTCCCCATGATTGAGTAGCCTACAGAACTAGACTGAGAGACCATTCAAAGGCTTTTGCAGGTGTTTTGAGTTAATTAGCTGATTAGAGTGTGGCACCAGGTGTCTTCAATATTGAATCTTTTCACAGTATTCTAATTTTCCGAGATACTGAATTTGGGACTTTCATTAGTTGTCAGTTATAATCATTAAAATTAAAAGAAATAAACATTTGAAATGCATCAGTCTGTGTGTAATGAATGAATCTAATATACAAGTTTCACTTTTTGAATGGAATTACTGAAATAAATCAACTTTGTCATGATATTCTAATTTTATGACCGGCACCTGTATATGCTTAAGTAATTGCTTTCCCCTTCATTTTATTTACAGAGAAGCAACTTTTTTGTGCTCTATTAGTTAACTTACCTGCAAGAAGTGTGCTGTGGTGTGAGCTGTTTGTGCATGTGCATGCACTATTCCTGCCGTTGGACTCACATGCATTAGGTTGGAGTGGTGGCTCTAAGGCTAGGGACCTGCACTGGCAATTGGAAGGTTGCTGGTTCAAATCCTGTAAATGCCAAAAGGAACTCTGCTCTGTTGGGCCCTTGAACAAGGCCCTTAACCTACAATTGCTGAGTGCTTTGAGTAGCGAGAAAAGCACTACATAAATGCAAAAGAATTAAACATTCCAGTGGCTGTCAGATAAATGAAAAATATACAAAATGTACAAGTTCAACCAACTGCTCATACGGTAAAAATTTAAACAGTAAATTAATTCATAGTTAAAGCTGCACAGAACATTTCTTTGTCTTAATATGTATGAGTTCACAAATTCACTAATGCTTTTCAATTAGAATTTTAGAAATTTCTAAACTTTGTTCAGGGTTATCTGTTCGAGATACCTGAATGAAAATTGAACTGTCTCAAGAAATTCCTTTGAACAGTAATTGTACAGCATCTCAACAAAATTGGCCCACAGGGGGTGGAGTTGTTTCATGTGGACAGATACATGGCTAGATATTGTCTTTCCTAATGGGTGCTTCGCATTTTATATGCGAACACATCTAATAACTTTTTAAGAGTAATATAGCCTTTGTTATTCTTTTATTACAAATAAAAATCTTAATGATATTGCCTCTAAAATGGGGCTGCTTTTTTGTGCATCACCCTATATAAACTGCTGATATTTGCTTAAGCAAATGCGATTTCAATATCTTGTTGTGATTTAATTCTCTGAATTCCAGCAATATGAATCAGCAGTGTTTTGAAATACCTGATCAGCTTTTGTGGAATTAAAACTGGTACAAAAGCACATATTTTATTTTAGCATCTTTGATAGACTGCATCATCTCAAAGTACAATTTCTTGACAACTTGCACTGCTTTAACACTAGAATTACCACAGCCTACGAAAAAACTTGTAGATCCGGTCCACCTTAAATCCGTTCGCACCTCTCCGTCAGCGTCTTTTGTCCTGTAAATGTGCCGATAAAGACAAGCAGCAAGCAGCCTGGTATCCCATCCCCCCACCACCGCAGAACGTACACAAGGTTCTCCGAGCTCATGCCTTGATTGATTATCTGGGAGTGAAGTACTGGAGTTTTAGAGTGGAAATAATAGATCGTTATTTGGAACACATGCATTTCATGTGTGTTCTGTTTCTACAATAATCTGTGTAAACACATTGTTAAAACAGAAACGTTTTTCATATTTTAGTAGTAAATGACAAAATTTTGGCAGAAACTATAAAATGTGTGAAGCCTGAAGTCCAAAGATCAAATAAACACTTTCACAAAAGGTTCAAGGACAATACAACAGCTTCTGTGGCGTAGCAGTAAGATTTGCTGACTTGTAATCAAGAGCCGTTTTCAGTAGTGAGCTGCTCTTATCGGTAATATTATACAGTACACACATACATTTGGTTTGCATCTGTAACAGATGGTGTACATTTATAGGTCTTACCATTAAAGGTTACCATTTTTTTCACTTTTATTCTCTCAGTCATGATCATGATACATACTACTGCCTGAGGGATCTGACACTGTTAGTTTTTATTTGAAACTGGGAATAACTGTAGATGTGACTGGCGTTTTGAGGCAATCTAACTGGACATTCTCTGATCTGGAGGGATAAAAGCTGACATACAAACACTGGTGAATCTGCCTTCTTCGTATCTTACCGTCACTTGATTTTTTTTTATTCAGTTTTATTGAGTGTTCCTGCTCACGCAGAATTAGTATGCACCTTATGGTCTATGATGTCAAAAAAAAAACATAAAAAAAACAGAGACACAGGTATATATGATATTTGGAATTATTCATTTTATGACCTGCATAGTACATTTCGGAAAGCATTGTGGCACGGATGCAAAATTATTCATATTCATTCGCATAACATCTTGCGCTTGTAATCGGTGACCGCATGTTTTTTTTCCCCCCGATCTTGCCAGTCTCTGTTGTTGTATGGGGCTGTTTCTTTGGTATTCCAGGACATGCGGAGGAAAGAATAGTACATGATAGTCGGCTTTAACTTTTTTCCCCTTTGCATGCATGTCACTATATATTTTATTTGATCACTAAGGTATAGCATGTTCCTCTAATCTTGATATAGACTGAAAAGCAGTCGGGTTTGTGTGCAATTGGAAAATTCTTTGAAAAAATGGGACTTATGTTTTTCATTCTAGGTAAGGCCATTTTTAATTAAACAAGGGATTGAAGAGGCAGAGACTGTGGAACAGGTTGGTTTTAATATTTCAAATAGGGCATTACTTGTAATAATATTAATATGCTTGTGTAAAATGAGTAATACATAATAAAATTAAAAATAATATTTAAATTATGAACACGTAATGAATAACCATGGCATATAAACAGCAACATACCTAAAACATGATGTCTTGACACAAGATGTGTTAGAAATGATGTTGAACACGAGTGGAAATATGCTATTATAATAAAAGCCAAGTCCAAAAAGATGATGGTGTGCCATATACTTCTTTTTCTTGTTTCTCCCCTGCTTTCCCCAATAGAGATTGGGACATCTTTTTTTCTGCTCTCCATGTCTCTCTGTTTGCTGCTATGTGAAAGTATGCCATTTCATCTATATCTTCCCTGATGCAATTCACCTATCTCTTACTTGGTTTTTCTTGGTTGCTCCTTATTTTTCCCCTTTCAGCTGTGCTGCCTATCATACTTAATTTTCCTCTTTCATTCTTTGTATATGTCCATTCCATCTCAGCCTTGAATCTTGAAATTCTCTAATAGCTCTTACTTTCACCTACTGTCTGATTTCTTAATTATGCCTTTTTTGTCTGCAAGGTTAACGTATTGCTCTTAGGCACTTCAAATCCATAACCTTCAGTTTATCGGTTGCTCTTTCACAGCACTTGCTTCTGCACCATCCATTAGAGTGTGCCTAACCATTTCATGGAGGAGTGTTTTGATCTTAAGTGGGATCCTTTTGTTCCAGTCCACTTTTGTGATCTTTCAAGATGCATTGCTTGCTTTTTGCAACCTTGACTTTACTTCTCTTTGTTAGTCTCTTGCAAGATATTTAAAAGGATTTACGTTGCCTTAATTCTTTCCCAGGTACTTCTACTCTGGCTCTCTTTTGCTTGCCATCAGATGTTACCACCAAAACCTCTATTTTGTCCTTACTCATTAACAATTCATTACTGGCCATAAACAAAAAAAAAAAACCCAGAATTTAAATCATCAGCATCTTCAAAACTGAGATGAGCCAGATTGTGTAGATTTTAGTTGGTTTCAAAGAGTAGACTAAGGACAGGGGCGTTACACTGACTGTGTGCTTCAGACCTCCATACACAGAGAGTAGTGTTAGTAATCTGCTTTTTTAATATCTCAAAGTAACTTTAAATGGGGATTTTTATATTTTATATAAAATTATAGGTTTTTATATACTAAAAGAAGCTTCAAAGAAGACTTCTTCATAACAGTAATAAATACAGTATGAATTAATACCAGTTGCTCATTATGTGTATTTGAAAGAAACCTCCAAAAATTTCATAGATCTTCAAGAAAATTAGCAACAATGAGCACTGTTGGTTCATATGTGGGGAGCTGAAAGTTCTGTGTATCTTACTGGGTCAGCATTCAGGGAATACAAAATTTCCACGTTTTCTCTGTGAGTGGGACCACAGCACCAAGAACTGTCATTGGTTTCAGAAGGAATGGCCGGCTAAAAAAAAGCTATAGCTGCAGCAGTTTGTTAAAGCCCTATCAAAAGATGAAGCCTGTTTGATGTGTTTGTGTAAAGAGAATTATTGTCAGGCCTGATATTAGAAAACCGATTTCTGATGCAGAATATGACGGTGTGATGGACAATATGGAACAAGTTTTTAGGTAACAATAAAGATCGGAGTTATAAAAGAAATAGTGAAAACTGTTATTAGTTAAGTATAAGGAATTGATTTGCAATATAAGTCTCAAAGTTCACTTTTTGGATTCACATTTGGAATTTTTTACCTTGAAAATCTTGGAGCGGTGAGTGAAGATCTGGCTGAAAGATTCCATCAGGATATCAAGGACATGGAAAGACGGTACCAGGGACATTAGGATGTCAGTCTGTTGGTGGACTAAGACAGACCACCAAACAAAGTTGTGGATCAAAAAAAATTAAGCAGTTACAAAAACTAAAGATTTATTTAAGTCAATTAATATGTATTGTTGTTCACTTTATATATATATGTTTTAAAATATTAGGTTGACTAAATATTTTCATGTTAAATTGATTTAGAACGAGGGATGTTTGGATGACATGTTTTAGTTGGCTTTAAAGTACAGGATGCATTTAAATTGATTACATGTACTTTCTGTCATGGAAGTACAAGAAAGTTAATTGGCCTGTTTAGGGTCACACTGTGCATGATATGAGTTTAAGGACCAGTGGCTTTGACACTACATTATACTTCCATTAAAAGCCAATGATCATAATAAACAGTATTTTGATAGAACAAACCTGCAAAATATGAAACATTTAACATAATTAAATTTTGTTCCACATGGATTCATTTCAAAATTATACAGGGGAGAGATGTAGTAACTAAGGCAAACAATAGTCCAAAGAGGTTCTTTCAGTGCTTCAGCAATACCAGTAGTGGTGGCAGGCAGCAGTATTGTCGTGCTGTTGAGTCCACTTGAAAACAGAGTAAAGAATGTGAAGAGCAACAAAAGTGAAAGAGAAAAAGTTATTAAAAATTACAGAGAATGTTAGGAATTAGAAGGACTAAAAATAAAAAACAAAGAAATCACTGAAACTGGACAATATTTGCCAGAGTGTGCTTTAGCAATTTATTGATCATCATTAAACTTTTAACATGTGTTTTTGAAACAGTATGATATGTAATAATTATCAGCACAGTTATGTCCAAAAGGCAGGCAACATCAACACAACTACTGTATATATTTGGAAAATTGCTGCATGCAGTAGGCAAGCAAATATCCATCCATCCATTATCCAACCCACTATATCCTAACTACCGGATCACGGGGGTCTGCTGGAGCCAATCCTTAGCGCCAGCCCACCGCAGGGCAAGCAAATATTCAGTTGAATAAAAAATGTGATTGGGCTGACCCTGGTAAGTGTAGGCAAAATAAGGAAGATTATTACTGTAAAGGACAAGATAGCGATCTAACTGGCCAAATCAGGGGTATCAGCACAAGTTCTTCATAAAATGGTGGAAAGCCAGGTGGTATTGGGCCTTTTTGAGCAGTATAACTATTTTAAGGTAAGAGGCTGAAGTGTCCTCACTTCTCTCTGGGTGGGGGTCTTTCATTGACCATGGGCTCCCAGAAATCACTTAGGAAACAACACTGGGGTGAGAAGGTTTCACTAATATGCTGGAGTCTGAAGATAACAGTAGAAGATACAATGTAATTATACACAAAAATCTTTTCATCAGGTTTCCTCTGACAGGTTAGTCCAATAATTACAAGAGGCAGGTGAGATAAACAGTAAATAAAAACAACAATCAAAATGTTGCTGTGATTTATACTCTAGATTGTTATGCAGACATATATGAGATTTCTTTAAATATTTGCTGTACATATTTACACGTAAATGTACCTTGAGTTTTGCTTTCACTGTAGAAGGATTGTGCTGCAACAGTCTAAACTGATGCTTACTATTTTCTTGACACAGAAAGACAAAAAGTGTAGTAGAGCATTTCTACCAATAGTCAATCCACATAAAAACTGTTGCTGTCTGCACAAAATGCAAGATAAGCAGGATGGTGTAGGAGTGGTGTTATTGAAGGCAAAAGGTGAATATATGTTAAACATTGAAGAAATAGATCATGCAGATCTGGATTGTTGAAAATATGTATTTTTGCCTCATTATAAATATTGAAAATAATTAAAATTGATTTTTTTTCAACTGCAGAAGTGTGCTGTCTGCATACTCTATGTGCAGCTGTCAGTGTTCACCAACTAAAAATTAGAGATCACTCCTATCTATGATCATGTTGTCCTCACCTTGTGCTCAGTGTAGGCTCCAGATCTTTGCTTCTTTAAAAGATTGTTCAAAATGGAGAGATGAATAATTGATTGTATTCAAAAATGACAAAAAACAGAAATATAAAAATAAAGTGTACTCTTAACTATATTAGGAAATCATTTGTTTATCAATAACAAATGTCCTCAATGTACTTACTCATTGTAGTAATTAGTTATATCATGTATTATTTGCACTGGTGCCCTTCCTTCAGATGTATTTTCACAGTGTATTGCCAGGTTGATAGTTCCAAATTGTCCAAGCAGCATGGAAAATAGAAGGGTTTAACCGCTTTAAATTCCAATTGTACTGCACATTTTGTAAAAGCATCCTTCTTTTGAATATGGCAACTCGCATTCTGCTCTTTACAGACTGAGTCATCACTTCCTAATCCTCTTGCCTGATAATCTCCATTGTAACTGTTTCAAATTAAAAAAAAAATCATGAAACTGTCATTTCAGATGAGAACCTATTGTAAAACCCTCCACAGTGAATGCTCATTTGTAATAAAATCTAGAAAGCAGTTGGACTCTTCAGCAGCACAGCCTGTCAATTCCCATCTTAAACATATATCATGTCTGTTAGCAAAGAAAAGAAGAGGTGGTCATCCAAAGCATTCTTGTATATTTTCTGAAATGTCTAAACCAGACGTGGGGAAGTTAGCTCTCAGACTTTCCTCTCTGATTAATAGAATGTGTTTACAGAAAGGCAAACAATATGGGTGAGTAGCTGTGAGTAAGTCAGAATGAAACAGTTTTACCACGGTGTTATCGGGTTTTCTATTTCTGGTTGTCAGAAGGCAATTGCTCTTTTGCAAAAGCAACAGTGATTACGTATTATACTGCTGTTATTTAATGTCTTTGAATACTGAACTTATCTTGGCTTAAACCTTATAGTTTAAACAAGTGCCTGAATGTGATTCTTATTGTTAGAATAGGCTGAACTTAATTTTGCTTGCAGCACAGAGGTTACAATTGCTGCCTCACAGATCCACAGTCCTGCGTTTGAATCCGGGCCTGGGCACTGCAAAGGTGAGGACTGCATGATCTTCTGGTGTTCCAACATTTTTTCCACCACATATCAAAGATATATGTTAGGTTAGTTGGCAACGTTAGTAAGTGAATTATCTTATGATGAATTTACTTGGTCACAAACTTAAGCTAAATGCTGCTTGGCTTTGTTCACTAGCACCGCAAATTGGATAAGTATATTAAAATCAGGTTGGATAGTTTTCCTTAACTAACATCCTCAAAAATTAAACTCTTAGTATTAAGTAAAATCAATTTATCTGAGTGATTCTCCTTCTGGTGTTATATGGCAGTGTATTTTAAAATTCAAGTATCAAGCATTTCAAATGATTTGATAAAACTCCAGGTGTGCCTCAATTGTTAGATTAGATAGATAGATAGATAGATAGATAGATAGATAGATAGATAGATAGATAGATAGATAGATAGATACTTTATTAATCCTGAGGCAGTGGTTCTCAACCTGTGGGGCGCGCCACAGTAACAAAAAAGAGGGCGCAAAGATGTGAAAAAAAGAAAACGAATCGAAAATATGAAAAATACATCGATTGAAACCAAAACAAATTAACTTAAACTACATTCTGATACTAGAAAAATAAATACAGAGTTAGATAAATATTGATAAAAGTTAAGTATGTATAATAAAACTTGTAGCGGTGTATCGGCAGCAAAAAATATAGGAATAAATTTTATTAGAGTTTCAAAAAAACGTTAGGGGTGTGCGATTAAAACTGTTATGAAAACTCGGGTCGCAAATACTTAGAGGTTGAGAAACGCTGTCCTGAGGGAAATTGCAAGGATGCCGTAGCAGAAAATAGCCTTATCAGTTACAATTTCACAGAATTAACATTACACAGTAAATCAGTCATTTGTGCAATATTTGGAACATACTGTCATTGTCTGTTAGGATGTGTGCTAAACCAACTTAGTACCATTCATCACACAGGAAACAATACCACCCTGGCTGTGGGGTGACTCATTATAGAGCCTGATACCTGAGGGTAGAACTGACCTGACATAGCACTCCTTGGAGCAATATGGTTGTCTCAGTCTCTTATTAAAGGTGCTCCTCTTTTCAGCCAAGAGGGTGCAAGTCATTCTCCAGTATAGTAAGCACTTTCTTGAGTGACCTCTGTTGTGCCACTTTATTCACTGAATCTAACTTCACTCTCATGACTTTTGTTTTTTAAGGCTTTAGATATTCATTATACTAAGCTGAACTGCTAAACCAACACAAATTATCCTAAGTATGGTTTGATGATAAAATACATTTTAGGGCCTCCAAACTTTGTTTAATTTTGTTTAATGGTATATTGACAAGTATATTCTTAGTTAAATTACTAAACAGACCTTTTCATTTATCGTAACACCTTCCACTGTGAATGCCATGTGAACTATCTGAAGAGTAAAAGTCTAGCATCAGTCACCAACATAATTAAGGTGACGGCGGCATGGGGAGAATGACTCTATCAAGGCCATGGTGAGTCAAAAGTAGCATTAAATCTTTCTTTAGTATTTGAACAGAAATGTTAATTCTTATTCTTCACACAGTTCAAGGTCAAATATGCTTTACATCTGAGCACTGGCATTAAGAGTTTACTTGTAATAGGTTGATAGGTGCCTTATCTGAACAATCTTCTACTTTGTGGATGTGTGGGTGGGCACAGACTCACTTCTTATTATTAGGAAAACAGATTTAACACATCCTTGTTAACTTGCTCTCTGTGTTACATCTGAGATGGGCAAAGTAAAAGTTCAGTAGTCTCACACATGGGTGCGTTCTCCTTACTGAGAGCTGAACAGGAAAATCCACCGACTAAAATACTGCAGTTAATTGGGTGGTGCTCTTACTTATGGAGCGAGAAGCTTGTGTGCCTGAAATGATCGTGCAAACTAAAAACATGGAAAGGGGAAGAGACTTAAAATACAAAACGACCACAAACATGCAACAGAATTAGTAAGACATCCAAAAAAAATGTTCACTAGCACACTGTAAAAAGTAATCAAGTAAAAATTGTAATAGCCTAAGTTTGTGATATAACATTACATATGCCTGTTTGGCAGCTCATATGTGTATGTATACTGTATTGTACATATACATGTACAGTGTACATTCTCATACACTCTTCAGTTTAATTAATTTTATTTTTGTTTAGTGCCCAGATTGAATGCAGGCACAGAGCACGATGACCTGTTCTTAGGTAACATGCAAATGCAAACTTAACAAATTACTAATTACATAATAAATAAACATAAAACACAAATCTGTGTGCACAGAGAGGAACCCAGCAATGTCTGTTTATTAATTAATTGATGAACTATAGCCAGTATGTGTATGTATATTGTCACTATTCATTTCTGTTTACAAGTACTTCATTTTAAAATTCTATTTAAAACACAACAGAGAGCAAAACGAAATTGATCACAGAAAAATGAGCACTGCCATTATCCTTAGAACTAGATGATTAAACTATATAAGATTATCACAAGCTGAGTGGTAGACAGCCTAAGAATTAGTTTGTGTACAAATGTGTCTTCAAGAGAAGCCTGAACATCCATAAACTGTAAGTAGTTTAGGTATGGTAAGCTTGTTCCATGGTATGGGAAGAAAAGCTGAGAATCTGTGTACAATTCTAGCTCATCAGGAAAGAGGTAGGAAAGACAGTAGCTACATACAGTAGGCTACTCCCTCCCATACAACATCCAGCACACAGATCAGTTTAACTGACAGCTTGTGAACAACAACAGACTCGGGATGAACAAAACAGTTAACAAAGAATACTGTACATTTAAAGCTGCCGAGTGTGTCAAGTTAAGACAGCCATATCGCTCAGATAAACTCCACTTTGTCTGGTCAACACCTTGTCGAAGTACTTACAAATTCCAGCAACATTTCAAGAGGCTGATGGCCCATGGGCAGAAATCAGTAGGCTGCAGAAGGTGTCAGTCTCATCATGTTTCCACACTGTGAATGTTGTCACCATTTTAAATGCTTCATTCACTGTCAGTGTTTCCAGCTCCACACCTTCAATCATCAGCTGCTGTTACAGTTCCTGTTTCTCAGCCAGCAAGACAGCAATATGCCTGGCACACTTCAAGAATTACCTCACAACAGGTAATACTTAAAAATATACATAGCTAAATTTTAAAGTTAATTTCTTGGATTTCAAGAAATATGGGCAGAGCATTTCATTCGACATTCAGAATTTGCTTCAGATAGCCTGCAGTAACGGATCGCAGAGTGTCTCATTGCTCCAGCAAATTGGGATCGAATCCCAGCTCAGTCACTGTCTGAATCTAGCCTGAATATTCACCCCATGTCTATGTACATTTTCCATAGTATTTTTTTTTTCCACTCACATGGCAAAGATGTGCAAGTTAGGTTAATTTGGTACTTCCTTTATCTAGTTTGGGGTATTTAAGTGAGACTGCTCTGAGATTTATACAAAGGGTAATGCCTTGTAGAGCATACTGCAGGGAGATTGAAATAAATATTTAAATGTGGATGGAAAGTAAATAGTATATGTGGAATAGATACTGTACATATTTAGAATAACATTTCATTGTAGTTGGTTGTACTTAATTATCAAAGCAGAGCCATATAATGTTCCATTTGCATGTTTCCTTTACAGCAATTTATAGCATAGGCAATACCTTTAAAACTGAGCTTATTTTTCATCCTGTTTCAGGCTATAAAATATGAAACCTATGCCTTGATCTTCTTGTTCTTCAAACAAACCTTAACCACTTACAGTAGGGGATGAAAAAAAGTATATGCTTACAGCTTCAGAGCAAGGACCCCTGGGATATGGCCATGGGAGGTAAACATAAGCTAGCAGGGAGCACTTCTGTCAAGTGTGTCTGGGAAGCTGTCCTAGAGACATGAAAAGAGTGCCTATGGGGGATTGTAGCGATGAAGGGAAGGGTAGGGTTGGCATTTCCATCTGTAGGCAAACTCTCTAGTGTCTGTCCTCTTCAGCCACCCAGGAATATAGTACAGCGGTTGTGTCTGAAATTAAATCATCAGGGAATGCTTTAACACACACACACACACACACACACACACACACACACACACACACACACACACACACAGGAATCCCAGGCTCAAAATTCTGGAGTCACATGTTCATTAGTATCATAAGTCTTACCCTTTGCTTGCTCTGACTAATCGTTTCTTTTTCAGATCGAGCAGTGCTAAAGAACAAATTGTCCCAAACAGTCCATTTGTTACTATTTTCTGAGGGCAAAGTGTTCTGCATCCTCCAGTAGGCCGGAGTACAATAGGCGTTCCATTACTCAGCTGGGAAGGAGGTCTGGAGCTGCTTTTACTAGTCATGTTAATTGGACATCACTGTCTGCCCTGGATAAACTCTACTTGAATTATTGCCAGTATATGCTTATTTCTGAGCTGTGTGGCATCACATTGAAATTGGTAAAAATGTTTTGCTTCATTGTTAAAGAATTATAGACCAATTAAATTCATTGAGGATATAAAAGTTCAGAAATTTTTATCATGGCGTTGGAAAGTTTGATGGGTTTTCGTTAGTTGGACATGCCGATAAGAAGTTCACTATGAACACATGACAGCATTTATACTACTGGACGAGTCCATTGGTGATTGATGAAAATGGTAAGTGAGTGATTCTGGTTTTCCAATGTTGCTTTGACTTACCTTTTAGGTTAACTACAGGAGTTAGTTTTTCATGGATTATTGCCTAGTTTCTTAGCTTCTGGTTGTCATGACTTTGGGATGTCAGAACTGCAGCAACATGTATTGGTAGAAAAGGGCAGACACAGGAACAGAGTGAGACTGACTTGAGAGAAACACTGAAGCCCTGGAAGGAGAAGGACCTCATGGGACCCTGAATACTAAGAACCCCCTGAAACTCTGCTGAGCTGGGTTAACAAATGGCTGAACTGATTCAAAAGATGATTGGGGGCTGGTGTTTGAAGCATATTTGGGGGCTGATGGTTGAGGTATGGTTCAGCAGCACTTTGTTCAAGGCAGGGTCGAATCCTTGTGCTCCTTACACCTGGAAAGTGCCAGTTTAGTGCTGCCAATTAACCTAATACGTATGCTTTTTGGATATGGATGCAAAATGGTTGTTAAAGACAAAAAATATTTCTGGATCCTCTTCTTGTCAATTGCAGTGAACATTCATTGTTCTTCAACCAGTAGGAAAGGATGGTAGGCCTTATGGGTCAAGAGAAGAACCCAAAGATTAATGTGTCTGTTAATGTATGATATGGTCAAAACCAGAAAGTTGGACTCTATTATGATGTATATTTTTCTTTCTTTCTTTTTTTTTTGCTTTCCTAATGGAGGAAATTGTATCTGTTTACCTGTGGCTTGGTAGACTTTCATATGAGGAGTTTGGAGTTTTTTAACCTAAAGAATTCAATTTAGATGTTTGTTTTTGTATGAAAAAAGTTTTGAAAAAGTTGTACATTTTTACTGTTTATTCCACAACACCATTTTATTTTGCTATAGGCACTGCCATTTTTTTTCAGCCATTGCCTTGGTAATCATACCCAGAACCACCTGGGAATGCACAGTGTGTAACATCGTCAGAGCGATGGTATAAATGTTGTTGTGTGCATTTCTGGAGTATCCAAAATTAGGATAAAAACAGTTTTGGTGTGTGATTCTTTGTTACTAAAACCTTTCCTTTTTAGCAAATGTAGTTTTTGGTGTGAAGGTCTTTGATTAATGTTTTGAATTTGAAAACAGATTGGTTACATTTTTGGTGGCATCTCAACGTTTTGATTACATCTCATCTCGTGATCTTATTCATTAGAAATTCTCACTCTCTCTGTTTGAGTCAGTGCAAAACCTCAATGAGAACAAAATTGCATAAAAGGTGCATAGTCATAAAGAGAAGAACCAGACAGAAGTCATGAAACCTAATCAATTGATAAGTAAACTCAAATGAATGTATTTTTAGAATGTATGTATTCACAGTCTCAGACATCACCTAACATATGGTGCTGGCTTATAAATCACTGAGAAAGTGTTTTAGCCAAGGTATATTGTTTTTTTTTTTTGTTCATTTCTCAGTTTGAATCACTTATTATGATTATGTCTGTTAATGCTGTTCTGTTCATTACTCATTTCGTTGTTATGTTTCCTGTATTAATATTTTTAATATGTTTAGATTTGTTTATGTACTGTTGCTTGAAATGTCTTTATGTTCTGTGTGTTTTGGAAAGGGAACCCCAAGAGCCCTTGCATTACTACTCAGGACCACCCTCAGCCCCATAAAAGGATGCCTGGAGAAGTGGAGTCCTTTATGGTTCTTTGAATACGCTTTGGTAGAGTTAGGGATTTCAGTTTGTGAGCTTTGTTATTTGCATTAGATTTTCTATTTTTTTTTTTTGCTCTGTTTGCTTCTGTTTCAGGATTATGATTTAGAGTATTATATTGGAACTTGCATTGTGTTTGAAGTGCCTGTTTGGCAACTCCGTTGCCTATTTTTTACCCTTCTGAGCATTTTGTTATATTTTTTATTTTTTTGTAACTAAATCCTCCTTTTATTCTTTTGTCTGCATTTCTTTACAGGCTAGGGCTTTACAGTAGTTCCTCCCTTGTGTGGCATTTTGATTACAGTATAGTTTGAGACTTTGCTTTTGCATTTTTGAACTAAAAGCCCATTTGGCCGGGTGTAGACTTAAGCCAGCTAATTGAATGGCCACTTGGGCTGCAGGAAGTGAACCTTTTTGTTCAGGCTATACACTATATAGGTTACTCACCTGCTTTGTGGTAAAATTTTGGAGGCATCACACCACTTTGGCCATTCTGTACAACTTCTGTATTTGTGCCCCTCCGTGAAAATACCAATAGATTATTAAATCTCCAATGTTCAAACCCCCAAAATCCCATAACAGAACAAATGAGACATATTTTAAAAGAAAAGAAAGATGTACTAGTTAGCTTAATCTCTATGTCTTTGGTCATGTGAGCTAAATCCAGCCAACCTGAGGAAACACCCATTTTTTACAAGTTGATTTTATAAAGTCAGTAATCTGACAAGGATCTGAGGCTCTGACTTTGAATATGTAAATCAACCACCATGCTGTTCTGCCCTTCTCTTTAAACAATTTTTGCTTTATTTTATCTGATCTCTTTTCATATATTTTGTTTGTTGTGAAATTTATCTCTAGTAATGTTTTTGAAAAAATGCCACAGGGCCTGGAATTCAACTCAAAGGGAAAGGTAAAAAACCCTAATCCAAATACCAAAGGTCATTGTTACAATGACAAGTTTTTATTAAAGTTTTATTTTAAAATATTTAGCATCTTAAAAATGAAGATTACAAAAATGAAAAGACATCTACAAACAGGTAACTTAAAAAAGAACAAAACCAAATCCATAAACCAAACATCAAAATCCAGAAACAAGATCAGTCCAATGCCAAGCAATCAAAATGATAACTTACAAATCCAACATGAAGAAACGAAAAATCAAAATGCAAGAGCAGGATACCTAATGCTTCAGCACTGGGCTGAGGCCTCCCAGTCCTTTATAAAAGCTGAAGCCAGTCCGCATAGCTGTTACATCAATTGGCAACATACAGAGGACAAGGAAAACATTCTGTAGAATTAACTTAAATTACAAATGTATCATATACAGAAAACCAAAACACATCAATAGAAAATGACAAAGAAGTGGACTTAACCAAAAGTTAACATTGAAACCTAAAATCTACAAAAAATAACAAAATGTAGAAATGTGGCAAAAGAGAGTATAAACCAAGGTCCTGGCCTAACTAAAACATTATTATTGTTACCATTAAGATATCTAACTTGCTTTGTTATATGTGACTGTGCAGTACACTCCCTTATTGGTACTGATTGTATCAAATGGAAAGAGTTGATGAAGAGAAAAAATTAAAGGATGTTCCTAAAGATTATAGCCTTCGAAGTGATACTGGACATGAGAATTAGTTAAAGGAGAAAATAAAAATACTATTCTTTCTCTGTTTTCATAGAGCCAATTTGTGAAAAACTGACAGGAACTAAGAATTGGATGTTACATGGGTAGGTCTGCAAAGCTCACCATTAAAGGGGCAAAGTTAATTTAAAAGCAGTACATGTGCAGCATGTTAGGGTCATAAAGGATAAAGATGGAAACATATCCACAATCGAGGAGGGTTTGTTGAGAAGATGGAAAGAGTACTTTGAGAGGCTGATGAATGAAGAGAATGAGAGAGAGAGGAGGTTGGATGATGTGGAGATAGTGAATCAGGAAGTGCAACAGATTAGCAAGGGAGAAATAAACACAGCTATGAAGTGGATGAAGAATGGGAAGGCTGTTGCTCCAGATTACATACCTGTGGAAGCAAGGAGGTGGCAGTGGAGTTTTTAACCAGATTGCTTAATGGAATCTTGGAAGGTGAGAGGTTGCCTGAGTAGTAAAGAAGAAGTGTACTGGTACAGATTTTTAAGAATAAAGGGGATGTGTAGAGCATGTAGTTATGGGAAAGAGTAGTGGAAGCTCGGTTAAGAAGGGAGGTGATGATTAGTGAGCATCAGTATGGCTTCATGCCAAGAAAGAGCACAACAGATGTAATTTTTGCTTTGAGGGTGTTGATGGAGAAGTTTAGAGAAGGCCAGAAGGAGTTGCATTGTGTCTTTGCGGAGCTGGAGAAAGCATATGACAGGGTGCCTCGAGGGGAGTTGTGGTATTGTATGAGGAAGTCAGGAGTGACAGAGAAGTATGCAAGAATTGTAAAGGATATGTACAAGGGAAGTGTGACAGTGGTAAGTCTGTGGTAGGAGTGATGGATGCATTCAATGTGGAGGTGGGATTACATCAGGGATCTGATCAGAGCCCTTTCTTATTTGCAATGGTGATGGACAGGTTGACAGATGAGATTAGACAGAAGTCCCTGTGGACTATGATGTTTGTTGATGAAATTTTGATCTGTAGCGAGAGTAGGGAGCAGGTTGAGGAGACCCTGGAAAGTTGGAGATATGCTCTAAAGAGGAGAGGAATGGAGGTCAGTAGGAACAAGACAGAAAACATGTATGTAAATGAGAGGGATGTCAGTGGAATGGTGAGGATGCAGGGAGCAGAGCTGGCGAAGGTGGGTGAGTTTAAATACTTGGGATCAACAGTACAAAGTAATGGGGATTGTGGAAGAGAGCTGAAAAAGAAAGTATAGGCAGGGTAGAATGGGTGGAGAAGAGTGTCGGGAGTAATTTGTGACAGATGGTTATCAGCAATAGTGAAAGGGAAGATCTACAGAATGGTAGTGAGACCAGCTATGTTACATGGGTTGGAGGCCGTGACACTGACCAGAAAGCAGGAGACAGAGCTGGAGATGGCAGAGTTAAAGATGCTAAGATTTGCATTAGGTGTGACGAGGATGGACAGGATTAGGAATGAGTACATTAGAGTGTCAGCTCAAGTTGGACGGTTGGGAGACAAAGTCAGAGAGGCGAGATTGTGTTGGTTTGGACATGTGCAGAGGAGAGATTCTGGGTATATTGGGAGAATAATATTAAGGATAGAGCTGCCAGGCAAGAGGAAAAGAGGAAGGCCTATGAGAAGGTTTATGAATGTGGTGTGAGAGGACATGCAGGTGATGGGTGTAATAGAGCAAGATACAGAGGACAGAAAGATATAGAAAAAGATGATCGCTGTGGCAACCCCTAACAGGAGAAGCGGAAGAAGAAGAAGACACAACAGAAAATGTTTGGTGGCTTATTCAATTAAAAACATAACATTTCTTATACTATTTTGTTTTTGTCCATCATTTTTAACAGCCATGTGCAAATAATAGTAACAATATGCTTTCCGTAACAGCTACTCTGATTCAAAGTAACCTACAAAAACAAACTAGTTTACATACAATATACAGTAAGTGATTCAAAAATACTAGTTTACAAATCACTGAAAACAAAAACCAGAGGAATTATAATGCTGATGAAGACCTATTTACAGTTTAAAGCCAACGTTTTCTAAAAAAAAAAAATCCCATTTTTTTGCCCTTTAGAAAGTCCTGTGAGGCAGCCAATCAGCTGGCTGAGGGAATTAATGTTTTTAATTACAGAAGAGCTGTTCCTCCCTTCGCCAACATGACACCCCCCCCCCCCGACCTCCCGGCCCCCCCCCAGCCCGGTCTTGTGCTTGTCCATATGTCACCGAGAAGACAGAGCAGCTTCAGGTCAGGATTGAGTCACAGAGGGCATAAATGAGTTTAGAGGAGAACGCACCTCCTCCTTGTGCTGAGGTATCCCAAGGGGCCGCCAGTCTTTAGACCCCTTCTTGCTTCCTTTTGTCTAAATTCAGCCTAGCCATCAAGCTTCACACATCAGCCTGAATAACCAGAGTTGATACAGTAAGAAACTGGTTATGTATTAACAAGAAGACATTAGTGTCTATTTTGTAACGCTTTTGATAGCAAACGAAAGGCTTTCTGATATCAGAGTCCAGACTGATTCATCAGTTCACTCAGTTTTACACACTGACCCAGTGGCAAGAAATGAACTTAGGGGCACATCCCTTAGCTACTAACAAAAATGTGTGGAAAGTTTAAGTTACAGTTTGCTGACACTCATACAGTGAACAAACTGCTTTTTGTTCTTATGAATAAACAGTTAAGGTCATCCTGGGCAGATTCATATCCAGGAGATGAGTGTAACATTTCTTGCCCGCAATACATGCCTCTGATAGCATTAGTTAAAGATTAGCCTGTGTAATTGAGAGATTTATATCAACGTAGTGTTAAAACAATTGAGTGCACATGAGTGTTGTTTTATCTTTTTAATTTTGTCCTTTCATGCTGTATCTTAGAATTCAGGTCCAGCCAAGTGACAGGTACAGGGACCCTCTATTTTCTTCCTAAAGATTCTTTATTGTTTCTGTAGTCAATGGTTTATTTGCCTTTTTACACTAACAATTACATTGCTGAATGTGACCTTCTCTGTGGTAAAATGTCAGGGTACAAAACACCGAAATTTCACTGATACAAACCATTGACAAGTGACAGCCCTAAGCCTATCCTGGACAATAAATACACGCCAAGATTGTGTAGCCTAAATTTATTCCTCTTTCAGAATAGCACAAAAAATATCTTAAATCTACATTATCTAACTAAGTACTCTGCAGAGAATTACTAATGTGGTATATTTTACTCAGGCCTTTCAAACCAAAAAAGAACTTGAAATGAATGTCAAGTGTGCCACTTCTTACAGTATTCCAGATGCACAAGACCAATGACTGTATTGGCTGCTCCAGCAGAATAAAATTAAAAGATATTAAGCATGCTTAAATAGACAAGCAGTCACTAAGGGTTAATAGTTTATTAAAATATGTGGCTTTAGGCCCCCAAATCTTGAGAACTCAATGGTGTGGTAATGCGCAGGTCCATGGCGTTGAATATTATTTTAAATAAATAAATGGTGTGGTCAGGCATAGAGGGGTTTAGGTGCCAGTGGTAGTGGGGTGGAGTGGTTCCCTGGATGGTGGTTAGGAATTGGCTGGTCAATCACCTTATTAGCTCTCTGGGGTCTGTGATTGCAGCACCTGTGTCCAAATGAGGTTGAAAAGGATGCTGGGCGGAAACGGGTTCAATGTGAAGACAAGAAAGAGAAGGACAGCAAGAGAAAAGTAGGATGTTAACACAAAAGTAAGAGAGAAGACAGGATGAGAAGGAGCCGATGCAATTGATGAGTGGAGGCAGGTAGTCAGGGAAGTGAGCCCTGAAAGAGGAACATGTGGCTGACCTTCAATGGGACTGAGAGTCACTCCTGCAGAGCATACCAGGAGTAGGAGTAACCCATCGCTAAGAGTGGGTCTCTTTCAGGAAGGCCAAGGGAACAGTGGAGGTGGGATACAGGAGCAAGGCTCGGCATGGCACCCAACGGGCACCTAGGGGCTGGTGGCGGGGACCCTAGCTGGTGAGTGCTGACTGTGCCTGTCAGAGGATGTCTGCACTCCCTACAGAATCATGTCTAGGGTAAGCAGAAGAGGCATTGATTTTGGAGAGAAACACTGATGCTTCTGATTATTTAAAAACACTGTCATATTGCTTGTGTGTTTTAATCTAAATGGATTATTTATTGTTATTTATTATTGGATTTTAACCTTCACATGAACACCTGTATTAATTGGATTATTTATTTATTCATTTATTACTGGGATGCACTGCACTATTTTGCACTTTGAGTTTTGGAGCCCTTGACTGTTTTTAATAAAATCACTTGAGCACTTTGCACCTACCCCTTGTCTGTTATATGTCCTTATTGCGCTGCACATCTCGGTCATGATTATGATGGTTCCGAGTGCCAGAAGGAAATGTCAGCTGCAGCTTACCATCACCAATGGGTTACCATAAGCAGGTATACTACAACCCATGTGTCCTACAAATGTGTTGTACAAATGCATTTTGGGAGGGTGTTTCTCAAAAAAGATGCCATATTGAGCAAAAATTAAACGAGTATGTGTGCCACAAAATATGCTAAATTAAATAAAGGTTAAATGATTAATATTTTATCCAATCTGGGCAAAACTCCTACACTCACTGGCAGAATGAGTAAACTCTATAATTCTATAAACTTAAATCCCTTGAGCTGTGAAGTAGCACTGCTAATCACTTGTGATACTAACATGAGTGAGCTTCCATCAATTTTTTTAAATCATTGATTCCAATTCAATGATGGTGAGAACTGATGCATTTCCCAGCAAGACAGAGCATAATAAGACAGGAACAAACCTTGTATTTAAATTCAGGACTCTGGAGATGGCACACAGCAGTGCATTGCACAATCTGTCACATTCCCAAAGGGAAGCAGTTCACATTAATAAGCTGAATCCCCAATGCATCCGTTTTCTGAATTATGCCTTTTTGAATGTTGAAAGAAGCCTGGGCCTGTGTCCTGCAGCTTCAGATGAAAAGGAGGAACCCACACTTGATCTGGCACCTCCCATACACTCACTCACTCATAGTGGACCAGTTCACCCACATAAAATACCTTTGGGCATTGGTCTCAAATTTTAATGGCAAGAGTTTTGTCTTGATAGTGTCCTATGGCGACCCTTTTTTCCTCTTTTTACTGTTTATTGTGTAGATCTTAATAAAATCTCTTAAATCCCATACACTTACCACACTTTGGTCATGTATTTTAGCACTTCCACCCCCCTTCCCTTCTTTATTGGGCAATTAGATAGAGTCAAAGAACAGGAAGGAGAGAGTTACACTTTAATAATGTATTATAGATAAAATGCCCAAAATAAAGAGCACAAATAAAATGAGTGTGACAAAAATATCATTGCAGTCTAAGCAGCAGTGCATCTTATGTCCATAAGTGGCTCTTGGCTTATCTTTCAGTGTAGGTTTTTCTTTGCTATCACGTGACGTTTGAATGGAGTATTGAAACAGGCTGTGTGCTGTCGAGATAAAGTTTCTTCATCATGGAGAAATTACAAAAACAAGAGGTGGTCATCTCTTCATGGTGAAATGGTGAGAAAGAGAGGTAAAGGCATGGTGGCCAACTTTATACCATCCTATCAAATCCAAGGCGAGTGGGTTCAGGCAACTCTCTTGGTTCATCCAATCTTTTTTAGCTATAATCCAATTCCATTAACCAATTGAATTAGTCTGTCTGTCTCTCCCTGGGCTATTCACCAATGAAATGTCTCAGGTAAAAACCCAGTCCTCACTTACTTTGTTTAGTAGCTTGTTCCTGGCTGGCAGTTTATGGCCTTACTGTGGGGTAAGGCTTATAGGTGCATGTAAGATCAAACACAGTCACCTTTACCAAACTGGTTTGATACATGCTGTGTCTGTCCCCTCATGTCATGGGCAGGAGGTTGGTTAAGTAAACAACAGAGTACCACTGTTCTCATCAATACAGTAAAACATTCCTCCTGAAACACCATCTAATATTACATTTGGTTTACCTAGCTTACAAAAAGACATACAAAATATTTAGATAGCACTCATTTTATACACCACTACACCAAGTATAACATAAAAACTGACATGGAAGCCACCTCAAACTTGGAACATTGCCAAGAACAGTTCAAAATAATGCAAATTGTGCTATTGTTTTAATTAAACTATACAAAAAGGGAATGATCACAAGGACAATAAAAGTTAAAAACAAAATCAAAGCTAGGACTACTGATATGGTTTCTATAAGATAGAACAGGTTTCTAACTCCCAGCACTTCCTTTGTACCTTATCAGTCTCTCACCCAATTCCCCCTTTTTTCAAGGTTCAAGGTTCTTTTATTTGCCATTTGTGCATAAAACCAACAGCCAAAGCACATTGGAATTCTTGTGCAGAGCTCTGTCCGAGTCATAGTAAAACATTAAAAAAAAATTAAAAAAACAGTTAAACAATATAATAAATAATATAGATTATACCAGCACTATACAGAAAGGTAGTAATATCTACACAAAAAATTACAATATAGTGTAGGTATTGCACAGTTAAAATATTGCACATTTTTCACTCGTCTTTTACATGACAAGTGAAGTGAGGTAGTGTGAGGTTATTACACATGTTCAATAATTTTGTTTTGCCATCAGTCTGACTGTGGCGGGGAAAAAGCTATTGAAAAACCTTGTTCTGTGAGTGATGATGCTGTCCGCTCTGCTGGGTCTCAGATTGTACATACAGTTTTTGTGTCTGAGCAGAGAGTGAGCTGGAGTGAGTCCCTGATAATTCTATCTGCTCTTTTCCAACAACGATGCGCGTACATAAAGTCCATGGAAGGAAGTTTTGTCCCTATGATCCGAAGTCTTTATGACTCTTTGCAAAGCCTTCCTCTCTGCCTGTGTGGGGTTACCATACCAGACAGTGATACCTGCGGTGAGAATGCTCTCTATCAGTCCTCTGTAGGCCTGGATGAGAGGGCGATGGTTCAGGCCAGCTTTCCTGAGCAACCTAATAAAACATAGCCTTTGTTGGTCTTTTTTCACTGTGGCTGTGGTGTTATGAATCCAGCTCAGGTCTGGTGTAACCTGCAATCCCAGGACTCTGTGGCTGACGGCCCTCTCCACCTCAGTCCCTTTAATGATAAGAGGCTGTAGAGGGGGAGGATTCCTCCTGAAGTCCGATATTATTTCTTTGGCCTTGTCTATGTTGAGAATGAGGTCATTCTCCTCTCCATAGACAAGAATGTTGTTTACCAGGGTCCTGTACCCTGACTTGTCCCCGCCCTTGATGAGCCCCAAGATGGCGGTATCATCAGCGTACTTAATGACGATGCTGTTGTCCTGGGTGGAGACACAGTCATAAGTGTACAGAGTGAAAAGTGAAAAGTCCTGTGGGGATCCTGTGCTGACTGTGAGCTCAGCAGACACCCGTCCTCCCATTCTCTCCACCTGTGGTCTATCTGTCAAGAAGTCCAGAATCCAGTTGCAGGTGGGAGTTGGGACGCCGAGGTCTGTCAGCTTCTTGACCAGGCGGATAGTATTGAAAGCAGAACTGTAGTCCAGGAAAAGCATCCTGGCATAGGTCATGCTACTTTCCAGGTGTTGCAGAATGTGATGTAGGGCTATTGCTACCACATCATCCACTGATTGATTGGGGTGGTAGGCACCCCAATCCGGGACCATATGGTTGATGTGCGTGAATACCAATTTTTATAGACATTTCATAGCGACTGGTGTGAGTGCCACTGGCCTGAAGTTGTTTAGAGTAGATGTGTCAGATCTTTTGGGGACTGGTATAATCCTGGAGGATTTAAAAAATACGGGGTAGTACTGCCTGGGATAATGACAGCTTGAAGATGTCAGCATACACACCAGCTAATTGTTCCCGCAGTCCTTCAAAACTGGGAAGAAATCCATCGGGTCCCACAGCCTTGTGGGGCTTCACCTTCTTCAGGGCTTTCAGGACCTGTGTGTGTGTCACCTGAAAGGCAGTGTCTGTGGGGTCACAGGGGGCCTTTGAGGGTGTGTCTGTATTCAGCCTGTTGAACCTGGCATACAAGGTGTTAAGGCTGTCTGGAAGGGTGACATCTCGGAGATCTGTAGTTGTTGTGGTTCTGTAGTTTGTGACAGATTGAATTCCCTGCCACATGCTGTGCATGTTGTGGTTAAGGTAATAGCCTTCAAGTTTTTGTGAGTGAGCCCTTTTTGCTGCTCTGATAGACTTGTGCAGCTCATACCGGGCTCTCTTATACTCCACTTGATCTTCTGACTTGAAGGCCTCCTGCCGCTTCCTGATTTTCTGTTTTATATCTCCATTAAACCAAGGTTTTTGGTTGGGGAACATACGCACAGTCCTGGGAGGGGCACATATTGTCGTGCTCCAGTTAATGTAGTCACCCACAGTCTCTGTATATTCATTAATATCGTTAGTGGCCTTTTTAAAATGCTCCAGTCTTTGGCCTCTAAGCAGCCCTGCAGACTAGCTTTTGCGTTATCAGTCAAAATGTTAACGGTTCTTGTTGTGACTGTCTTTGTCTTGAGCCTTTTGTTATAAACTGGTTTAAGCCAGATTGCCAGGTGATCAGACTTTCCAAAATGAGGTTTTGGTTCAGGTGAAAAGACGTTTCTAATGTTACTGTAGCAGTGGCCCAGTATTTTATTTCCCCTGGTGGGGAAGGTCACAAACTGATGCAGTTTAGACATATTTTTCCAGAGATTACAGTGGTTTAAATCTCCATTAGGATATGTGTTTTCATCCTTGTTGATCATATCGTGTAGCTCCTTCAGTGCAGCCTCCTCCTTAGCAGAGGGGGGGATATACACGACACTCACAATGATGCATTGCAGTTCTCTGGGCAGATAAAATGGCCTTAACTTCAAAGTCAGATATTCCACATTTTCAGAACAGGATTTAGAAATGATCTTACAGTCGGTACACCACGATTGTTTGACGAGGGCAGCCGTTCCTCCTCTGCGAGTCTTACAGCTGTCTGCAGCGCCTCGGTACTCCCTGAAGACCGTGTAGCTGTCTGGTGTTATTGCCTCATCAGGTGTCCTCTCCCCCAGCCAGGTTTCACAGAAACACAATATGGAGCAATCCTGAATGTCCTTCTGCGTGGAAATCTGAGCATGGAGCTCGTCCATCTTATTTTCCAGAGACTGAACGTTTGCAAACAGTATGACCAGGAGGGTTTGCCTTCCATTCCTAACCAAACGCTGGAGCCTTCGGTCAGCGCCTCCACTTCAGCCTGTTCTCAGAATAGCTCACTGCCGGGGACTGACCCAACATCGAGTCAGCATAGCTTGCTAGCTCAGGGTGGGATTCTAGCAAGATCGGGTAGAAAAGTCTGATATGGCTGTGCTGTCACAGTTGTAATAAGGTCACCCATCATAGAAAACGTTTGCAGAGTATGTCTTAACTCAGCACAAAAAAGTAAGAAGAAGAAGAAAAAAAAAGAAAAAACTTGACTGGGACAGCTCCGCAACGTCGCTATCTAAGGAGTGCCATTTTTAAGAGTTTTCCTTTCAGAACCTTATATTTTTTTCTTGTTCCCATAGAGCCTTCACTCAAACCACCTCCCAACCCTAACCACACTGGGTACACCAGTTGGGGTAACACTTAAAAACCCTTACATAGCCAAGTCAACCATATGAAACTTTTTCACATGATCATTAATCTTTCACATGAGTCACCTGAGCATCCTTCTGCTCTGAAGGATTTTTCTTGCAGCCTTACTTGCTTTCTTGGAGGGTAATGCAGCATCCATGGGTGTGGTCTATTGTCAGCAATAGGCAGTAGTCAGTCCCTAGCAAGCTAGTGCATTTTTGTAGGTTTTCTCCCAGCATGCTACACGCTACACTTTTAAAAACAGAAGTGCCAGAGTAGTTCTTCAGAGCAATGTCATAGAGGAGCCATCACTAGTTCTCAAAAGAACCATCCACAAGAAAGTTCCAGAAAGAACTGTTATTTATTTTAACAGATATGTGAAATACAAATGACTTAATAATTTTAAATGGTCTCTTTTTTCATACAAAAATATAGGCTAAGTTCAGGTTTTCTTGATCTGTTGTATCCTGCTAGGTAGCCTACTGTACATTAAATGTTTTGGTTTTGTAAGGAATTCTTGACAGAATTAAAAGCTCTATGCCTAACAATGAACCTATGAGGAATCACAAAACCTAGCAATGTACCATTTTAGGACTGTTATTTCTAAAAGTGTATCTCACTCTGATCTTCAGATCAATAACTTTAGGGGCATTGACACAGTGTATCCTTTCTCTGCACAGTGCCATGCAAAGGAACACTACATCTGCTTACGTAGAGTTCAAAAAATATTTTGCAACATTGGACACCAGGAAGGAAAGAACCAGAGTCAGTCCATCACAGATTACAGATTGCAAATATATCAGATCTCACTGCCTTTTTCTGCTTCAATTCGATTGCTCACCAGCTACCTTTATGAAGATGTTCTACTATCTTTCTCACCTCCATCTGTCTTTTCCCAGCTCCATCCCCATTCGCCCAGTCAAGCTCAGTTTCCTGAAGGCTGTCTTTCTTACTTTTTCCCTTCCTGAATTTAAGGAACTTCTTATTGCTGCAGCCTTCCCTTTATCCTGACACCTTCCACTTCCTCTGGAATGCAGGAGGCAAAGCAACTCGGTCACAAGCATGCCCAGCCAGGATGCTGAATATACCCTGCACTAGGCCTTCCTTTTGATGCTCACTCAATGCTGCAAAAAAAAAAAAGGGGGAAGATCTTTCGGATGAATTCCTGGCACAAACAATTGGAGGAAGTCAATGCAAAAGCTTTTCAATAAACAGATTAGGGAAGGGCTGCCTAGTTAAGGTGCTGCCTCTTTATCAGCACTCCCACAGCAGAGACAAAGACTGCCCTTGATTGTTCCTGCTCCAGCATGGTCGGTCATTTCACATATGACTGCCCGTCACTACAAGCCACCGCCTTTATTTAATGAAAAGAGTAACATGGCTTCCTTAATTAGTGCAATGTACAAAAGAGGTAGCAAATCCTTCTGCTTAGTAATTACGCTGAGCAACTCTGAGAAACATGACAAGCAGACTGATCACTAGCTAGCATACTTCACCTCTAGGATGTGAAGTGGTGACATCTGAACAATCCTCATAAAGCCAGTTGAGCTAAAGGAGAAATAACTGTAAGGTGTAAAATCTTTCATGTGAATCCTGGGGTGAGGCATGTATGGAAATGTAATGAGCATATGAAATGATGATTTATCAAAGATACTGTTTATATGGTGTCGTTGATTGAGTGAACAAACACATCCACCAAAGAAATATTTGGGTGCCAACCAGGTCACCCATTTTAATAACTGAGAAGTCCAGAAAAGAAACAGATGCTCAATGGCACAAATAACAGGAACAAGAAAAGGTTGTTACAGTATCAGGTAGGAGCTCCACTAGCAGGCTGCCCTTCCTGGACTGAGACAACCCCTGCCGGGATTAGTATCTTGGTTTTATAGTTGCTGTAATGGAAGGGGTGGAGTCAGTTGTGCTCATTGGGTGGTTTCTCTGGTCTGTTGGTGAGTGAAGAGACAATACTATCAGTGACAGCACAGCCCTCATGTCCTAGAGTGGTAGATGCTGAGAAATTAGTTCACGGTTTTGTTTTCAGTTGACTAGATTACTGTAATGCTCTCCTCTCAGGACTGCCAAAAAAAGACGTCATTCTATTGCAACTAGTGCAGAATGCAGCTGCTAGTATCTTAACTAGGAAAAGAAAATCTGAACACATCTCCCCAGTTCTGATGTCACTACATTGGTTATCTGTGTCATTTAGAATTGACTTTAAAATACTGCTTACGGTTTACAAAGCCTTAAATAATCTCGCTCCATCCTATATTTCAGAATACCTTTCACCTTACACTCCAAATCGTAACCTTAGATCTTCAAATGAGTGTCTGCTTATAATTCCAAGAACTAAACTTAAAAGAAGTGGTGAGGCAGCCTTCTGCTGTTATATACCTAAAATCTGGACTAGCTCACCGATAGAAATTCGCCAGGCTAATACAGTGGAGCACTTTAAAAAACTGCTAAAAACACATTATTTTAACATGGCTTTCTCATAGTTTCATTTTTGCTTATTCCTGATACTCTGTATATGCATTTAGTATATGCATTCATGGTGGATCTGAAATCTGTACTAACCCATACTTTCTCGCCTGTTCTTTTTCCGGTTTTCTGTGATGGCGATCTGCACCCGATTAAAACACCGTGATGTTCCTATATTGATGGATTAAAGGCCAGAAGTCCACATGACCATCATCATCAAGTTCTTCCATGAGAACCCTGAATACCATGAGGACTGATTGAGGTCATTTATGTTAGGTAGAATGCCTAGAGGGGGCTGGGTGGTCTCGTAGCCTTGGAACCCCTGCAGATTTTTTTTTTCTCCAGCTGTCTGGAGTTTTTTTGTTTTTTCTCTCCTCCCTATCCATTTGACTTTTATTCTATGTTTATTAATATTGCCTAATTTTATTTTTTAATATATTTTGTCTTTTTTCTTCATCCTGTAAAGCACTTTGAGTTACATCATTTGTATGAAAATGTGCTACACAAATAAATGTTGTTATTGTTGTTGTAGTGCTTACCTCTGATGAGCCCGGAAGGTGACTCTCTGATGCACATGCATGGCAGTGGTATAGTTGCAGTTCCATTAAATCTGCGTCCTTTTGTTTCATTGTCATAGAAAGAAGTACACATTTATGAGAGTCTGTGGTGAAAATGGTGTGCTAGAACCAAAAGCAAAAAGTGACATTAAGAACACTTATGCTTCAGATTTAATGCAAACTTATGCCTATGTACAGTCGTGCAAAAAGGTAAGTACACCCCATAGAAAATGTTGACTTTTTCAACACATTCAAACAGACAAACATTAAATATTCATGCAAACAGTGCTTACAGATAAAGGTGATATACTTGAATAAAAACACAAGAAAAATGTGCCTTTTCAATCATTTATTCAAAACAAATATCAATAGATGCAATGGTCTCTTGGGAAGAAAGAAAATACACCCTTGCCCTCAGAAGCCGGTGTTGCCCCCTTTAGCAGAAGTGACTTTTGTTACAATAGGTGTTTTGTATAACTACCCACCTGTCCTTGACATCAGTTCAGTAAAATCTCTGACCACTATTCAATGCAAAATTGAAGTTGCAAGATGCACATACTACCCATTTCAATTCTCCCCACAACATTTCAATGGGATTCAGATCAGAACTTTCACTAGGCCAGTACATAACCCTCCATCTCTTTTTGATTGTAGATGCATGCACTTTGACATCAACTGTTGAAATGATTACCTGCAGATCTCACAATCCCAGACTACTTTTAACATCAAACACTCAGCTCTTGGGCTGAACTTGCTGGACTGGCCAGTCCTGGACAAATTAGTCGTCACAATGCCACTTGTAGATGATTTTCCATATAGTGCAATGATTCATATCAAATAATTTGGTGACCTTTTAAAATCCCATTCCAGCTTCATATGCATCTACAGCTTTCTTTCTGAATGCCTTAGAGATATCTTTTGATCTTGGCCTGATGACACTATACATGTTAATAGCAAAGAAAACTCTAGGCCTTAGAAATCTGTAGTTTAAATAAAACAGGTTCCACATACTGAGTTTCTAATCATTGGCACCTAATCTGGAAGACCCAATTCTAATGTACAGTATATAGATTTGAAGTGCTGCTACGAGTACATGTAGGGGTGTACATTGTCCATGTGACAAATTTGCACTTTTGTTAGATTGTTTAGATTATGAAAATAAACCACTTCAATTTTATGTGCCATTTGTTCAAGCATAGCACTTTAATCAGTAGGCACTATTTGCATGAAGATTAAATGATTGCCTGTTTAAATTTTTTGAAAAAGTCAACATTTTCCATAGGGTGTACTTACTTTTTCAGATGACTGCATTCGCTGCTCTCGCTAAGCCACTCATACTCAGTGAGAAGACAACAACCAAGCTTATTATCGTTGTGGTTACTCAGGATGCCTGAGGATTATTGTGAGTGAAAATTAAGTGAGATATGATGAAGAAGTGAGAAATCATCTCAAAATATCATAAATCAAAATTAGACTGAACAAACAAGTACCAGAGAGCAATTTCAAAGCAAAAGTCAAAAACTGAAAAAAGATGGAAACTAAAACACCACAAATCTGTTCCTAAGGCTTTTTTGGTAATAAAGCTAACAAGCACTAATAAGAGTTTTTGCATCCACAATGAGATAGTGTAGAGTTTGTACTCCACCATATTTATAGCATAACTTCCCATGACATCACACCTACGATCATTGCAATCACATAATCAGTTCCCAAAGGGGTTAGGTTAACAAATAGAGTCAAGTCAATAATGAAAATTGCCATTTTCATTTCAAATCAAATTGCAAAACAAACACCAACATTAGGTTCTGTTGTGCTCTATCACCACAGTACTTAAAATGCCCAGCAGAGGAGGGGAAACTGTCAGACATCATCTAGTCACAAAAGTGTAAATAAAGAATCTTTATTAATAAAAGATTTATTAATCAAAAATGCTCTTCTTAACAAAATGCTCTAAGGAGCACAAAGACACAAACCACTCCAAAAACGCAATCCAGTGCAGAGGTCTAATTACAGAAAGGGCTAACTCACCAACACACAAAACATATCGAAATGAACTGAGGTAGACAGTAGGTCTCCATAGCATTTATAGAGCTGGGGGCAGTTCCAAGTATGAGACGGGAAGGTGGCCCCTCCTCTTGGGGAACCACCCACAAAACACAAGCAACACAGAAGAAAATACATAGAAACTAAATGATCAACAATACTGATAAAGAATACATAATTATACATGAACAACAATATTGCTATTAACAAAAGGCTCAAACATGCTCAGTAAAGACATAAAAAAGGGATTAAAATAAAGCGTTAGTACCCTGGCTGAAACATTACAAATTCTAGATGTGTACAATTATGAATGAACTTCATTCAGTTGGCTTTTGCTGCCATGGTACTTTCAATCTGATGCATCATAGTGTATTGCTATTACTTACATAATTGTACTAAAATAATTTTTTTCCTTATTTCTAATTAACTTATTAACCATATGATCGTAAACAGGTGTGCCAGCTGTAGATTAAGGTAGCCCAAAAAGTTCCTGTCATATATGTAATGTCATAGCTTTGTTTGATAATCTCCATAATCCTTATGTAAGTCTGGAAGTTTTGAGATCTCCATTGTGGTAGAACCCAGCTACAAAAATTGTGCCATAGTCTTATTTCTCAAATAAATTTGGCAATATTTTCTTTGTTGCTCTCAGCACAGGCAGTACATCAGTGACCACTGGTTGTTGATGCTTGTGTTCCCATGTCCATTGTGCTTTACCCATTTTCTAATGCTTTTAGTATTACCCATTCAGACATCTCCATATGCACATTAAAGCCATGCATGAATGTTTTCCGCAAGGATTTACTTCTTTGCAACAAATTCAATCACTTTTCCCTTGTTGAAGCAGCATGTCCTCCTCAGCTACGTGCACATGAAATGTAACACATCCCTGTGATGGGTCATTTTTATTCATGTGTAACATAGGCAGATTAATCATTGTCAACCTTTCTGTGTATTTGTTTGTTTTACTGTTAATTATACCTTATCTGTTTAGGCATACAGAAAGACATGGTGGGAAGAAGTGATTGAGATCAAAGAATAATCTAATAACAAGAAATGAATCTTCATGGGCTAGTGGTCTTCCCAGCTGCCTCAGACCTCCAGTGACCTGACTTCTTATTTTATCCCAGCAAGCTCCTCACCTGTGTAAAGTCTGCACATTCTTTCTATTTCTCTGCAAGGTTTCTCAAAATCTTCTACTTTTGTATGGTTTCTCAGAGATGTACATATTACATTGACTGGCCATTTTAAATTGTGTTATATGAGTGTGCCCTGTGATGGGCCATGTAATGATCCATTCAAGGGATGATACCTTACTTGCATTCTGTTTTGCTGGCATTGTTTCTCATAATGCTTTAACCTTCTCAGAGTGAACTGGGCTTGGAACTCTATTATTATGGTAAACCCAAGTCAGACTTGGGGTGAGTGTAATGATCCGCTTTACAGTGATTAGTCCAAGTAACTCTTGGAACAGTATTCTGCTGTCATCTAGTGGATGAAACAATGTCAGACTGCAAAAATCAGGACTGTTTCTATGAATTCTGCCACTTTATGGTAATTCTATGGTAAATCACCAGTATTCATGATTAGGGTGGAGACTCCAAGCAAAACCACAATGTCTTGTAAAAAGTTGTAAAGCCAGTTTTAGAACAAACTAAAACTGAGTCATTGTTCAAATTGAGTGATAGTGATGACACTGTCCATTGGTCATCATACTTTGACACAGATAGTGAAACTGATGCATATGGCACTGTACAATCAAACTGCCATGATATACCTGGTGACTTTGGTCATGTGAAGGTTCACTGTAGTACAACAGTAGCTGTGTAGCAAAAAGACAGAATGATCGTGATTATGTGCAAGGACAAGGAAGAAGTTAGTCTATTATAGCACTGTTCAGAATGCAGCAACTGTTAACGTTCTTATTAGGAGAAATGTGGAAGTCACTATGCCTTGATCTGTGGCAGCCTACAATAACAAAAGGGGAGTGTCAATCATGCAGATCAGGCACAGACAATCTACCATCTCATGTGCAAAGAAATACATTTCTACCGTCCCGATTGCAATGTCAAGCTGTGCTTTGGTGACTGTTTCAAAACATATCACATGAAGGACAAGTACTAAATCTGCATCAGTACAGCATACCTACAGTATTCATGTTGACATCTTGGTATTTACATATTTCTGATACACATTAAACATTTTTTCTTCTTGAAAAATGGTCAACATTTTTGGCTTGTTTTTCTGGGGTAAACAAAATGCTAAGTATAAAATATTTTACAGAAACTGTATGGATAGATAGGAATTAATTTTAACAATAATAAGATTTCTTATAGCCAGAAAAAAAGGTGATGAATGATCCAGAAATACTGTGTAGACTTTTATTCCAACCAATCTGTTAAGATGGACTTTGTTACTACTTTTTGTGATCAAACTGTTCATCTGAATAAACATAACAATCTAAGAACACACCAATCAAGGTGAAGCACATCCTAAGCTTCACAGTGCCCCCCAATATCAACCACCTACATGCAATGTGACTAGCTCCATCCAGAGCTATGGAGGAGGAGGGGCTATGGGTTAATCAGATCTAAGGCATATAAAGATATTACTTATAATAATGGAAATTAATAACTGAAATGTGTCTAATGTTGTGAATTATATATTACAGCTCATAATCAAGGACCTTGGATTAAAGGGAAAGAGAGGCCCAAACATCTAACACAAAATAAGATCTTTACCTTTCTTCAAGAGCAAAATGATGGCTGCCATTCTAATGCTCAGATTAATAACCTGACAAATAGTGCCTATAATCATATCAAATAGAAAAACAGATAATTGTTCCCAATCATGGAGTCCAATGCTACCTTAAGGTCAACTAAAGGGATAAGAGAATCTAAAAGAGAAGCCTCTTTTCCTGTGAGTTGAGGGAGGCAATAGGTTTTCAAGAGATGATAACTGGGAGCAGGAGAAAATAATTTACTGTGTAGTATTATTAACTATAGGAGAGCCCGTTTTAATTAACAAGTGTCACACACGTGCGCTTAGGGGACAGTCAACAAGCCCTGAGGTGAGTGAATTATCATCGGATAGGGGGTTGTGTTGTGGTAATAATGCCTCTCTCTCTGATCTTGTAGAACAAAAGAAGATAAATAAACCATTATCATCATCAACAAACCACTTCCTGGAAAACGACATCACTACAAACCACACTTTTCGGTCTTGCACTGATGACGTCACTTCTGTCCAGCCCGAATGACGTCACTTCCGGCCCCACGATGATGACGTCACTTCCGTCCATTACGAATGATGTCACTTCCGGTCCAACGATGATGCTGTCACTTCCGTCCAACCAGATTGATGTCACTTCCAGTCCCACGATGATGACGTCACTTCCTGCCACATCACCTCCAGAGGCCATTTTACCTACTGTATAAAATCCCGGCCATACTGTACCTGTCTGTCGAATGTTTGATCTCTTTTCAACTAAATTTGGACCAACAAATCACTGTACGACAGTATAAGGGGCTAATCCCCAAATCTTGTCAAATTAAATGTTCGTTTAATTCATCACACAAGTTTAAGTGCGGGTAGAAGGGACAGAGGCAAAGAAATCATTCTTTTCTGAATCTGAGTGCAAGTAGTCTACCTGGTATGTCGCCTGATGCCTAATGAGTCCTAGTACAGCGAGGGTGTGCTCTTTCTGGGGAGAGTTGGGATTCTGGACCAAGTGAGGTGTGTGAAGAAAGGCACTGGAAAGTTCAGAATAACCTTTTAAGATAAAGACTGCATGTGTGGAGTTTAAGTGGTGTCCAAGGGACTTGGCAACCCCAACAGGTGTATCATGATACTAAAACACCCTCAAGTAAAGGTAATTTTTTCCACAAAATTTGTAAAGCCAAAACTATTGTAAATAAGGTAATAATCAATGAATATGTAAAATGCAGATGCAGTGTTAGCAGTGCTGCCTTGCAGGCCAGGGGTCACACCCTAGGTGCCTGCTGCTTGAAGTTTGTATGTGTGTCCCTGTGGGTTTGCTTTAATTTCCTCCCACTGAACAGACACGCAGGTTGGGGGAATTGGTG
The DNA here is from genome assembly GCA_026402145.1 of Polypterus bichir lapradei. Classification (NCBI taxonomy): domain Eukaryota; kingdom Metazoa; phylum Chordata; class Cladistia; order Polypteriformes; family Polypteridae; genus Polypterus; species Polypterus bichir. The sequence goes on along the minus strand of JANRMT010062796.1, from coordinate 36,889,937 downwards.
ATTCTAAGTTGGCCCATGTGTGTGTAAGTGTGTTCACTCTATGTGGGTAGTGTCGATATCAATCAATGACGAGTAGGCTCCAGCTGCTTTGTGACCCTGCTTTGGTAAGTAGGTTTAGAAATTAGATGGATCAACATTTGCTATAATCAATAGCACTAAGCAACTCTCTTTCTTAAATGTCACCCACATCACATTCATGTCTGTGACAAAATATTTAAAAAATAAAAATGTGATATTTGTCTGTTTGATGAAGCAAATAAAAAACAGAAAACACTCTAACTTTCCCTGAATGCATTAGAATGTTATTGTATGCATACATTTTTTGAATTATAAAAAAGAAATGGCTTATTTTGGTACTGTCACAATAAATGGTCAAACTTATTTAACATTTGTTGTCACATAAATATTGTTAAAGATATTTGTGTACATTTATGTAATTACGAAGTTTTAAATGATTCAATGTAAGTGAGACTTACTTCATAATGTAACTTTATATTACAAACAATTTACAATATTTAACATGGGATATGATGTAAAAATGTAGCAGTACAGGTGTGACTAAAAAATATAGTTATCTTTTACAGTTCATCTGGACCACCCAAGCCTAAACATTAAAGTCCACTGTGGTGTAGCGGGTCCACTGCTCACTGCACACTCGCGGTTTAGAGAGGGGCCGTGGTGTGTGTGGCCAAAGTGGTTCCCAGAGGAGGAGAAAAAAAAAAGAGAGGAAGAAAAAACAGATGGAGGTTGCAGGAGAGGAAGGTGGCTGGAAGCAGGTAGAGGAAAGCTGGTGCAGGAGAGAAGGAGAGCGAGCAAGCGCTGGCTCGCACTGTATGCAGGCAGCTAGAAGAGGCGAGCCTGAGTGGGGTGTTTGGCCGACACCCGAGGGCCGACGGTAGTGGTCGCTCCTGATGAGCGCTTCTTTGGAGCAGGAGTGACCAGGAGCAGGTTGGCTCGCCGTAGCGAAGGCAGCAGGAATCTGAGATTTGGAGTAGAATCCCCAGTGTGAGCATCCTGGCCATTGTGGGGAAGCCAAGTCTTGGTCTGGAAGGGGCTAAACGAAGCCAGGGATTGCGAGGCCACCAGACCAGTCGAGCAGAAGAAGGTCAGCTGCATGTAGGGTGACTCCCCTGCTGCATAGCCTGGATAGAAGAATCATGGGAGTCACCAGTAAAAGGAACTGTGGTTTGTGTTTTTAAAGAGACTGCTTCTAGCCATTGTTTTAGCCTCATTGTTTTTAAAGGATTTTTTTTCTATTGAATTTTAACCTCCACCCTTTCACATGTTTTAATGGATTATTTATTTAATGAAGACTTTTAGTGATGCACTGCACTATTTATTTGAACACTTTGTTTTTGTTTGCTGGTTTTTAAATAAAAGTACGTGGCACTTCATCCCCTTGCTTCATTGTTTGTGCCTCACTGTACATTTCATTGGTGACATTATCAATGGTGTTGGGTTCGAGGGCTCCCAGTAGCTGAATGGGAGCGTGGAGCAAACCCACATTGTCACATCCACCCATGGTTGATTGGTTGTTTTGTGATGAGCAGAAACACACGACAAGTACTGGGTGTCACTTGTCTTCCCATCACTGGTCATCATGTCTGCAGAAATACGGAGAGGAGAGGCATTAGGCAACAACATCAACCCTCGGCTTGGGATGTAATTACCATTAAATGATCCCTGAAGTTATTGCCCAAGCGCATGTGTGACAAAATATGCATTGTGGTCCACGGCCGGCTTTTTATCCCAGCCAATACCCCCAGGCCGCCAGATGGAGCTCTCCCTGTAGCATGGAGGTGCCCTGGATACCAGCAGGGAATCATGGACAATGGTGTTTTCCTCTACAGCCCTGCTGGATACCACAGGGGCCAACAGAGGACGCTGCAGGGAGGCCCAGAGAGTCATTTGTGCCCTTTAACCCGGAAGTGCATCTTAGTCACAGCGACAGGAGAGATGACATACTTCCGGGGTAAAGAAAAGGACTTTTTATCTGACCCGAAAGTGATAGGAGATCACATGAACTGGGGATTGGAACTCTTCCAGGTCAGGGATTATAAAAGGATTGTGGGAACTCCCAGACAATGAGCTGAGTTGGGAGGCAGGGTGACTAAGCGTCTGGGAGTTTGGAGGATTGTTTATTGTGATTGTTATTGATTTGATTTGTATAAGAATTGTGGAGAGGAGCGTGCTTTGTGCACTTTATTATTATAATAAATAATTATTGGACTTTTTATCTGGTATCTGATGTGGTGTCTGAGGGTTCAAGGGAGCGAGAAAGCCTCTAATCTGTCACAACATATATATATACGTATATATCATTTTGCTATTTTAATTTATCATTAGTATTGAGTGTTAATGCAGGTAAATTTTGCTGAAGGCATTAATAAAAATCAGTACTGTACAGACCACTACTCTCTGGTACAGCCTTATGCTAGTTATTTATATAGTACAAGGGGGTTCGCCCCCGCTCACTTTGCTCGCCAACCCCCCCGGCCTGCGCTACGTGTCAGCCACTTCACATCTCTGCTGCTTGCGTTGTGAAGAGGGGGGCTGAATGCACCCAAAGGAGAAGCTGTCGCTCCTCCAAAACCCCCTCTTAAATGGTGATACAATGGGAAACAAATACAGTTTTTTTTTACCTCCTCTTTGCTCGATCAGCTGCTGGCTTGCTGGCGTGCTGCATGATCTGCATCTCACGCAACGCTTCGAACATTTAAAAGCCTGTACAGCAACTGTTCTACTCTTTGTCTTTTATTTCCAGCCCGGGCGTGGTTAAATGTCTTGGCACAAAGTCTCGTCTTGCGGGACATGAGTTCTTGATATTTTTTAGTTTATAATTTAAAAATGGAATAAGAATCTGAAAATCTAACAACATCACATTAAAGTTCGATTAATTCTGAAAAGAATGATAATAAACATATATACTGTATGTAGGTTTTAAAATAAGCCCGATTTAAAGCATGACAAAAAATGTGACATAAAACTATCACATAACATTTTTACACTTTTAGGCTTAGGATTTTATATATATAGAGAGTAAATTATAGGGCAATGCTTTGTAGGGTCAGGTGATTGTCAGTCAGAAGTGTATATTTGGTATCATGTACCATAAGATTAATCCTTGGTGAATTGCACCTTTGATTTTGCATGCTTATCTAAAGTGCATTTTAGTGGCTATGCCACTATGCACAGTTCTGTATATCTTTAGTTCTTTATGACACAGTCGTTCTGAGCCCTACAGACAAAAAGTAAATGCTTGTCTAGCATTATAGAGTGGAAGAGCAGCAATTTTCTTAAACTCCTTTTCGGTTATAGGAAAAAAAATAATCAAATGAGAAAAAATGATCATTTTGCCTTACAGGTAAAATCAGAAATAAAGAAGTTAGGAGTTAATGCAGAGTGGAAGCTCAAATCCCACAATTCCCATGTAAAAAAGGCAGTATTTTACTTTGTATGAAGCACACTACAAGTTGAGTCTTTTCTGTCATGCTTGTGTCTTTACCTGAGTGGATTAACAGGATTGCCAAGGAAAGACTGCTTGTTTGAGACATAGTAGCAAGAAATCTAATAAAAAAGCAATTATCTGAGGACATTACATCACTTTTAGCTGCACTTCATTGGCTTCCAGCATCTTTTAGGACTGATTTTAAAATACTCGTAGCCTCCTTAAGTTTTGAATGTACCCCAGGAAAAACAAGTCAAAAACAAAAACATTTTTTCAGCAAGAAAAAATATTATGTGTAAATACTAAAATGTTAAAATAAATACAATACGAAGGGTATTTCTAGTGTCCACTGCTGTACCGATGCAGATTTGAGTCACAAATCCACAGCCCAAGGTCACAATCAGGACAGTAGAAGCATATTTTTGCATGCTTTTCATTTTTGTTATTGCAAACTACCACAGTGGAAGGCTAATTGACTTCCAAATTTCCCTTCACACGAACATTGCTACAGTTGCTGCATTGTGAACAGTGCTTAGGGGGCTAATATCTTGCTTGTTTGCCTTTTTGTCACACAGCTACTATAGCACCGTGATGAAGCTTCAGTAACCGAATTCCCCGAATTCATACAGTTTCACTTTCCATGCCAACATCTGATCACCAATTTACATTGTCATCACTTTTACTTGATTCAAGCAATTGTTCAGTTTCAGTTATTTATAAAACTGCCTTTATGGCTTTTTGTTTGCCATTGTGATTTTCATTGAAGGCTTTGCACCACTTATGAGTATTGATGAACTACATTAGACTTACCATAAAGTGGCAGAACAAATAGAAATATTCATGATTTTTACAGCATCCAATAAATGGCAGCAGAATGTGGTCCCAAGCATTATTCAGGTTTAACACTATAAAGCGTATCATTGCACGTCACCCTGAGCCTGACTCAGGTTAACCACAACCGCATTGAATTCCAAGCCTGAGGCACACTCAGAGTTAATGGCAGGGAGCCTAAAGAATAAGTTTGGTCAAAGTTGTTTCTTCAAAATCATTTTATGTATTAATTTGCCACATATAAATCTTGTTCTACTGCGGTGGGCTGGTCCCCTGCCCAGGGTTTGTTTCCTGCCTTGCGCCCTATGTTGGCTTGGATTGGCTCCAGCAGACTCCCGTAACCCTGTAGTTAGGATATAGCGGGTTGGATAATTGATGGATGGATGGATAGTGGATGGATGGATGGAAATCTTGTTCTAAAGTGAATTGTTTTTATTATAAATTTTAAAAATTCCTTGTTTGTTCTTGCAGCTTATAATGGGGATTAAGGGTACCAGAGTGAAGATGGAGTGGTGGCTCTGAGGCTAGGGATCTGCACTAGCAAATCGAAGGTTGCCGGTTCGAATCCCGTAAATGCCAAAAGGGACTCTGCTCTGTTGGGCTCTTGAGCAGGGCCCTTAACCTTCAATTGCTGACCGCTTTGAGTAGTGAGAAAAGCGCTATAAAAATTATTATTATTATTAGAAATATCAATATACCTGAAGTGAAGTGATTAAATTTCATTGCCTCTTAAATACAAGACTGAGATTGTTGAAAGAGCCAAGCCACCTGCATGTCGCAGATTCTGTCATGTGTTGTGCGTGTGCACAATAAAAAAAGATCCTCAGAAAATGAAAAAGAGTGTGTAATAAAGCAGATTGAAGCACCACACACCAATTAATCAAAATGAGCCTTTTCAGTTATTATCGCCTAGTTGTCTACAGAACAGAAACGTTAATTTACAATTGGTGATCCCTATTCAATAAAGTCAATAACAATGATCACTTTCCAAAGTGAATCCATATACCTGGGGCCAAGGGCACCAACTTTGTTCTGCAGGCTGCAGAGAGGACAGTCTCCATGGGAGCTGAAATGGTGCTATGGAGGAAGACAAATGGGGTACTTGGCAGTGGCAGCTGGTGAAAGAAATCTGGACGGGGCAAATACTTTAGTGGAACAAACTGAAGCAATAAGTATCTATTATATAGTGCCTTTCACGTCAATCTTATTATAAAGTGCATTGCACAACCATCTGTGTTGTCATTCCACATGCTCTCATCCTCATCATGGTGTCAATACACATCTTGGCCTGTCCAGTACCAAACCCATAAGACAAATCCCGTCTAAAATGTATTATACTCTTTCCACCATGCTGCCCAATCTGATGCCAGCTTTCCCATTTCTACTGTGCTCCAAAACTTCAGTCAGTGACATCCACAGTCCCCATGTTCTTCCAATAACTTTCTCTATAGATGTGGAAAGGAACAGGTGCACCACCCAAGTTTAATACTACACCTGTCTCTAAATTGTTTATAATTTCCCACTTTCCTACTGTAATTTTATTCTATACTTGCTTCCACAAACCTCTGGCTCAGACACAAAACTAGAGTTTACCTAAGATCAGCATCAAGATGAGGCATCTAAAACAAAAATACATCCAGCCAAAAATGCTTTAAAAGCTTTTAATATCAGGGTGGACACTGCAGGCATGGTATAAGACCATGTTAATTAATAATGATATTAACCAAATAGTACAGACTATACTAATGACACGCTCAATGCCAGAAGAGAACATCGTCAAAGCAGACAACACTCATATGAACAATGGAACCAATGCAGCAGTTACAAGACATACACACACAAAGCAAAGCAGAGGGAGAGAGGTGAAAATAATAACTCATCCTGTATGTAACATCCTCCATAAAGCTGAATAAAGCGTTATTTTTTTGAGTTGACCATTCTTACTAAAACTTTGGTCCATAACTTCCTTCCACTTGCTAGTTCCACTTTTGTTGCCTTAAAAGTGATATTCATCCACTGCAATATCAAATTGAGAGGCAGATTCCTTCTCAGTCTCATCTGTGATTAATTAAAGTCCAGGGGGTTTGATTTCAGACATTTGCTAATATTCATGCTGCAACTATTCAAGAAAAGATGCTGTCTTTCTTGTAATCAGGAACAATCTAATTATGAAACACCCACCTGAGGAAATGTTGAGTCACTGCTGGAACCAATCTGGGCATGAAAGGTAACCATACTTACTAAAAGGATGCCTAGTCAATAAAAAAATGACATTTCATTCTATGTGAATTCACAACTGTTTATATGATTTGTTTGTTATACAAAAATGTATTTTTTATTATAAAGTCATTAATGGACAGATGTAGCTGACTGGTGTGGTGAGCTTGTCCAACAGAGGCAATGACATGTCTATACTTTAACCAGGTAGTTGAGAACATTTGAAAAAGTCACTAAAATGAATACCTTTTCACCATTTAGCAATTATAGACATACCTGTTGTTTAAGAAATGCTAAATCCTAAAATGACATACTAAAATGATTTTAGACTGGTAAACCTCCCACCAAGAATGATGGGTCAAAGTAGAATACAATAAAAGATAGTGTTCTTATGTTTTTTAAATGGAATATTAGCAATAACGCGAGTTGGTGGTGGTGACAGTATGGTCTTCTCTATGGCTTGCAAGCCAAATTCTTGGCGATTATGTCCCACGGCCTGAATGTACATTTTCAGAAAACATCATACAGTTAAAAAAATTGGCCTCAGAAAATCAAACAATGGATCCAGTAGATATATCAGTCCCATTTTTTCATTATTCAGTTCCTATCAGCACTCTAAAATTAAGCTTTTCTGTTCCTATATTTTAACTTTAACACGTCAAATAAACTTTGCATTTTAGTGAGAGTGTGTCTCTTTTAAATAGGTGTAGCTGGTAGAGGGGTGAGGATTTGAATTCTCCTAAACTGCAATATATTTTATGGCAATTCCAACTGATTGAACATACAGTAGATGGAATTATGATTCATGTACTTTCTCATCCTCCTGGCTATGCCCTTGGTCTTCTCATATGCCCTGCAGCTTCTAGTCCAGGTTTGTGTCCTACTCTTAGTGTTGTTCTTTTATGGCTCTCTCCAGAAAATAAAGACACAGATGTTTTTTCATATTAACTCCTTAGACTATACTGCCATACACAGGGATTGCTATTTTTAGACCTCAAAGTGGCTAACATTATATTTGTCCATCGTGATGTGTTCTTAAATATTATACCAACTGTCATTCCCTCCACAGTAAAACCAGATTAATCTTTTCATCGGACCAGCCTTTCTCATCTTCTTTATGCTTGTAGTTCTCAAAGAGAACCATTGAAAAGTCCTCTAGTGACATGAATATATTAGGTGGCTGTTTTTAGTCTGACAGCGGCCTCTTGTGGCTGTTGAGAGTTATAACATCTGTCATATCTTTAGGAAGAAAAAACATCATGGCTGCATACAAGTACGATACTGTAAAGACAAATGAAGGAGCTTTATGACATTGAATGTTTCAAAAAAGTGAACTAATAAAGTGAAGAGGTAGTTGTAATACTACTGATTGTTTTTTTTAGTTTCTTCCCTGATATCTAAGGCAAATACATTCTTAGATCCACTTAAGTCTGAATCACAGAGAGCTGGAAATAGTCATGGTAGCATTTGGACACCACACCAGGGGGTACTGCTGGAAAATTGCTTTCTAAACTATACATATGTTGATTTTTCAAAATTGTATTTACGATTAGACAGTTAATATTACTTTATATCCTTTCATTCATATTTAGAACTGTGCCACTGAGGTGCTCGCAGGTGCAGAGTGCTAATGGCTTCTTGCCCTTTATAACACTCTTTTGGGTATTTTGTACTCTTAAAAGGACCGCTTGCTGTTGCCACACTGTCGGCTTACTCATTTTTAGTTTACTGATGCTGCTAATTTGAATGATGGAATGCCACCTCATACTGTGGGTGACCCATCCCCAGGCTGGTGCAACCTGTCAATGCCATTACAAGATTATAAATCTGCCTTTTTTTGGTCATGGTTTCCAGGAGTCATAGCAATGGTTGTCCCAGAGGAAACAGTTCTGGATGGAAAGTTGGTTAACTGCAGAAGGTTTTATGAACCCAGCTGACTTGGGTGAAGGTTTTTTGACCATGTGAGGAAACTGGGGGAACCCACAAATGCAGATTTAGAACATACAGACTCCACACAATTGGTTTACCAACCAAGACTCAGCCCAGTGTCTAATTTCTATGAGACATCAGTGCTATCCTTTGTGCAACTTTGGTGTACTTATGAAATGCATTTGTGCAACAGTCACACAGAAACTATAGCACATTGTCATATACGTAGGCCTGTTGTGTCTGTTTCAGGGGCCAGTTTAAAGGATTCACAGGGTGTGGGGAATTTGGGTGAAGACATAGTATAGCCCCTCGCTTCTTTTTCCCTTCCACTTTCAAAACTAAAGGTGTCGACCTGGAAGAATAACAGTTACCCACCTCTTCCACTCCTATACCGTACTCAGCTTAAATACCCATAAAAACCCAGTACTCTGTGCACATCACAGTAATGGTCCTGTAAATCCTTGTCAGTGGACTATCATGCAGGAAGGTGCATTGATGGATGCTGTCCTACACTGCAGCAATTCACCAAATGAAAAAAATTGAACAAGGTTACGTCGATACCCCAATACGTTCATGATTTTTTGTACACTTTATCTTTACAACATATTCCAGCATGATATAAAGTATAACTCATTTTCACCCTCCACTACCCGCACCTCTCACCTTTATAAACTCATTGGTCCTTCTTATTTCGCTAATTATGTTGTAGTAATTACTCAATAAATACCAGGATATTTACATTTTACCTTTGTATTGTTACTTACTTTGCACAGTTACTTACAGTATTAGTGTGAAATCAAATTCATAGTTCAGAAAACAAGAAATCGTCAGTGACGCAGTTGCAGTGTGGGTTTATGTGGTCACTCCCACTCCTAAAGGATTAAAATAAAAGGGTTCATAAATAATTTTACAACAGCCTCCAGGTGAGTAATTTCATGTCACAGACATGCACTGTCTTTTAACAAATTTGAAAAGGCAACCACCCTCAGATCCTTGATCCTTTTCAACATTATTGTGTACTAGATCATTTTTGCCTGACATTCTACATACTGTATATGAATTTTCATAATTTAATTTTAGGCATCACACATTTCTGTGGTGAGTCATTTCAATCAAGTAATTCTGTAAAAATAACCAGACGTTCAGTAACACTCCTTTCCTTAGTGTTACCAGCAAATATGACATATTTTGTGATCATAAATGGCAGACCACAACATTTTTTTCACTTTAAATATATATTGACCAAAATGATGATCATTTTGTCATTTTGACCAAAGAGACTGAACAGTTAAACAGAAGCGATGGACAGCCATTGCCCTTCTGTTAACACAACTTCTTTTAAAGCAGCTTAAGCTATTGTTAAAGAAAAGTTAACTTTGCTAAAAAATTATGGATGGAAACAAAGTGTCACAGCACCAGATATTTTGTGCATTATACTTTAGATTGCCTTTTTAATTGTGCTTACAAAGAACACTCGTCTTTGTAGGTTTTTCTTTTTAAAGATGCAGCAGAATGTACTGAAAACATGCTGACAGACATCCACGACACTGATCTCCCTCTTGGGTTTGCAATAAAGCATGACAATGCTGTCTAGCAAAGGGGTCTTTTCTCAAGTCTTTTAAAAAGACAGAGCAGCAACACTTTGTGCCAGAAATGGAGTGATGGAAAGAGGATGGAACATTAATATTACTGTTTAGGACTTGCATTGACTAGCCAGAATGTTTGGTCCTTAACTTTAAGCACTTGAATGATATGTTCAAAGGTTTAAAATCCATTCCTGCTGTCCTTGGTTTTTAGAACATTAAAAAATTATAAAAGCTGTGACATAATAGTCTGTACAGCCCAACAAGCTCCTGCAGGGTGGTCCAGATCTAATTATGCAGATCCAGATCATGTGGATGACTTTGATTTATGCGGGGACGATGCCAGTTCGGCGCAAAGACGATTTTCATGTCGTCAGTTCGCTCACTTCTTGATGTTCCGGGATTTTTCGGGTGGTTTTCTATGTAATAAACTTAATAAGTTATAGCGTAATGAAAATTGCATAATTAGATATGGACCACCCTATATTGATCTATATTATCCAAAACAACTATATTACTTGGTAATATTTCCATGTGTCTACAGTTCTTTGCATAAAGAAAATCTTTCAAACATTTGTGAAAAATCTGCCCTTAACAAGTTTCAAACTGTGTCCTTGTGTTCTTTTTGCAGAATTTACTTTAAAGTAACAACTGGGATCCACTGTTTTAAATCTTGTCATAGTTTTAAACATTTCAATCATGTCCACTTTTAATCTCTGTTTGCTTTTACGGAAAAAGATTCAACTCCTCCGGTCTCTTCTCATAGCTTATACAGTATCTGTTACTCCTGTAATCAGCTTAGTTGCTCTCCTCTAGACTTTCTCTAGCATTATTTGCTTTTTTATGTAATACGGAGATCAAAACTGCACATCACTAGTGCATTATATATCTTAAGCATAACCTCCATTGACTTGTACTCCTCATGTTGTGATATTTACATCCTGCTAACCTTCTTAATCACTTCTGTACACAGTCTGCATGTAGACAGTAATTAATCCATTATGACTCCCAGGCTCTTCTCAATATACTTTCAAGTTTCAGACTTCCCATTGTGTATTCAAATAAAACGTTTTTGCTTCCTGCATGTAATACTTTATGTTTAATTACAAAAATTTTACCTATCAAAAATCTGCCCAAGCCCATAGGATACCCATGTCCCTCTGTAACAATTTAGCTGATTTTATATTATCTGCTCTTCCACCTAGTTTTATATCATCTGCAGATTTAACTAGCTTATTAATAATATTGTTGCCCAAATCATGTATATACTGTATATTAAACAGAACTGTGCCCCTAAAACTGATCCCTGAGGGACACCACTTTTAACATCTCCTAATTACAAAAATGTTCTTTTTACCATTACCCTTTGCTTGCTGTGTTTGAGACAATTTTGTACTCACTTACACACCGAGCCCTGAACTCCCACTTCTTTAAGTTTGATCATTAATCTTTCACGTGATAGCTTTTCAAGTTACTTACTCATTGAATTCTAGTATAACAGTGGTACTAGGGTTTTGTACCATGTTAGCCATTATGAATGTAGTGAGAAGTCAAGCAAAATGATGCCTTTTATTAGCTAACTAAAAAGATTACAATATCCAAGCTTTCAAGACAACTCAGGCCCCTTCTTCAGGCAAGATGTAATACAGAAACTGGAATTCCCTGTGTTTATATAGACACTAGGACAAGAAACAACATTGGTAAATCTTTAAGTGAGAAATCTTAAATGTAAAAAATTAATAGACCTCTTCAGGCTAAGATTCCTTTAACAAGAGAGGAGAACAATGTATGGTCAAGATCTTTGGATAAGATAACTGTCCAACAAAGTCTTTTAAAGATTCTGATGAGTTTTTCCATACAATGTGGATCTGTAGTCAGGTTGTCTGTGTCAGTCTGAGAGATGCAAACAACCCTCATACCTGGCCATAAAACTCTTGTCTCTATTCAAACCATGTTGTAATATATTCAATTTTAGCATGAGGTTGACTTCCCATTCTTTTCTCTCTTGCTGTGTTCTGAAGTTGCCCATAAGCACTGTGACTTTAAAGTCCCTCTCACAGTGTCCATGGCTGTTGAAGTGGGCCGCTACAGGAACATCTGTGTTGCCATGTTTAATGTGGAACCTGAGTAAATTCATTCTCTGGCGGAGTGTTTGTCCAGTTTCTCCCACATAGAGTTTAGTGTCAGGACATTTCATGAAGAGAATTAGATAGACCACATTAGATGATCTGCAGAAAAAATTAACCCTTTATGTGATGTTCTAGTCGGCAGTGTGGTATAACTATATGGTCTGTATTATAAATGTGAGCACACGTTTTCCATCTTTTCTGTAGGCAGGGAGATGTGCCACTTTCTGTTGGTTCTTTGGATATAACAGTGAAAACGTGACCTTCCCTGTATGAACCCATGTTGATTACTTGCTGAAACACCTGCTCAATCTTTTCGTCCATTAATTTACCTGTGATGCACATTAAGTGTACTGGTCTATAGTTACATGGCTAAGCCTGAACGCCCTTTTAATACAATAAAATCATATTTGCTACCCTTTATTCTTTAGGAATTTCATCGGTGTGCAGAGATTTTTGAAAAATGTGTTTATATGTTTTATATGTGTATGCACTAACCTTCTTACGCTCTAAAGGATAAATATTATCTGGTCCTGGTGATTTGTTAGATTTCACTTTAATTAATCAAAGCAGTACTCCTCCCTCTGCAATTTCCAAGTCACTAACAGCCTCCTTAGTAGTCCTTTTGGGATGTTATCAGCTTCTTTACGTGTATAAACTTCAATAAATTGCAAGTTTAAAACATTTGGTATTTCATTTTCTGTGCATTCTAGCTTACCTTTGCTGTTTCTCATACTCTTCACCTCTTCCTTGACTGTTCTTTTCCTGCTTAAATACTGTTCTTTAAATAAGTAATCTAATCCTGGAGAGTGCAGGTTCTGAATGGGTGTGGGTGTGTGCATACAAATACAAGCGGACCAGTCATGTGTCTCATTTACACCTCAAAGTGAGTAGATAATCACACCTGCACCCAATCAATCAAGATATAAGAAAGCATGCACAGAAGAGAGGGGGAACAAAGAACAACTGAGAAACAAGGAAAAAGAGAGCTGGTAAATGAGTTAGAATGAGGGAGAGGAGGCAGAGCGCTTGGCAGCCATTCAGAGGAGCGAGCGATCAGCAATCCAAACAAGTACAACAATCAGCAAACCAATATCAGTACCTTAATAAAGGGAACAGGGATCAAAATTAGGATATACATACAAGAACCATAAATCAAAATCAGGAAACAAAGACAACAATGCCGAAGCTGCTAAGAGAACAACAGCCTCTCCGTTTATACTGTTGTGGCAGTCACCCGTCTGCATAATCAAGTAGCTGCCGCCTCCTTGGGCTCTACATATAGGGGACAGGGCAGTTGACAATAACAAAAAAATAATACATAAAATGTTAACATAATGCAAAATTACACAATAATTAATAAACTTAAATATATAAAATTAATAAAGTAAAGGACTTATAATGCACAGTATGTAGCCAGTCAACACCTGTGAACTCACTCGGAAAGGCACTCACTGTGTTGCTTCAATGGAGTTATTAAAATATTTTAATTGATAAAGACAATATCTTCAATCATATTTACCTATCACTTTATTGCATGTCATAATGAAGATATACATGGCCTAAGCTGCCTGGGTCCTGAAATTAATCAAGATATATGAAAAAAATATTTGTTCTTAGTCTATCTTACTGCTACACTGACTGATCAAGTCATCTTTAAACTCCTTACTGTTAGCCCTGCAATATAACTCATTCCTCACTAGCTGCATACAAAACATTATCCCTGAGTTTATTCTTCTTCAGTGAACAGTGGCTGTTGATAGATCATTTGCAAGAACAGAGCAAGCTGAATACTGATGGTCGGACTTAAACTACATACAGTAACTATAAAAGCAATTTACTGCCTGATAAAAGTGAAAATTGTTTACAATTCAGTAGTGACAGCGTTCTAGTACTAACGACAGTGAAGCATTTAAAGCGGATGATTTTGCACAAACAATAAACTATGATGCCCTTTCTGAATGTGTGTGGTGTAATAAGGGTCCTGGGGATTTTCAGATATGCTTTTCACTGATATCCAAGGAGCAAGGCAGATGTATTTCTTGCACTTAATTAATATTATCCAAAAGCCTGAACCTCAAATTTACTCGTCAACTAAACTTTATTTGAAGCGCCTTATGGATTGCAGATCATAATTGAAAAATATATCAGCTAACTTATCATGTTTTTGCATTTTGTTGACAACAATGTATCTGTCACTTCGCACAGTAGTGAGAAATCCTTTTAGAAAATAAAATTGTTTTTTAGAGACACTGATGGATTCACCAAAGTGTACATCCCCAAACAGAATGTTGTGGTTGACAAATCGCATGCAGACGCTTATGAAAGGCTCTTTGACAATGAAGCGGTACGTACCTCATACAATAGTGCTGAACTGACAGAATATCTGCTTAACAACAGGTAGAGTTGGCAGTTTATTAAAAGTTTATAGAATCTGGAAGCTGATGAAAAACTAAATGTTTGAATGTGTTTTAATTGTATTTTCACATTTTATTTTAATATTTGTTCTTATTTTTCTTAGTTTTACCTTAACAAATGAGAACACTTGATATTCTGAAAGTAATTTGGTTAATGTTTTTTAAATGTTTTTTGATCCCTCTCTCTTTTTTCAAAATAGATTTTTGAAGGATTATATCATTTGTGTTCAATATTTGACATGGCATGCTTTGCTTTAGTGGCTACAAGTATACAGTCATGGCCAAAAGTTTTGAGAATGACACAATTATTGGTTTTCACAAAGGTTGCTGCTTCAGTGTTTTTAGACCTTTTTGTCAGATGTTTCTATGGTATACTGAAGTATAATTACAAGCATTTCATAAGTTTCAAAGGCTTCTATTTACAATTACATTAAGTTTGTACAAAGAGTCAATATTTGTGGTGTTGGCCCTTCTTTTTCAAGACCTCTGCAATTCACCCTGGCATGCTGTCGATAAACTTCTGGGCCAAATCCTGATTGATGGCAGTCTATTTTTGCATAATCAATGCTTGGAGTTTGTCAGAATTTGTAGGGTTTTGTTTTTCCACCTGCCTCTTGAGGATTGACCACAAGTTCTCAATAGGATTAAGGTCTGGGGAGTTTCCTGGCCTTGGACCCAAAATCTTGATGTTTTGTTCCCTGAGCCACTTAGTTATCACTTTTGCCTTATGGTACGATGCTCCATCATGCTGGGAATGGCATTGTTCATCACCAAACTGTTTTTAGATGGTTGAGAGAAGTTGCTCTTGGAGGTTGTTTTGGTACCATTCTTTATTCATGGTTGTGTTCTTAGGCAAAATTGTGAGTTAGCCCACTTCCTTGGCTGAGAAGCAGCCCCTCACATGAATGGTCCCAGGATGCTTTACTGTTGGCATGACACAGGCCAGATGGTAGCGCTCACCTTTTCTTCTCTGGACAATCTTTTTTCTGGATACTCCAAACTATCGGAAAGGGGATTCACCAGAAAAAATGACTTTACCCCAGTCCTCAGCAGTCCAATCTCTGTACCTTTTGCAGAATATCCGTCTTTCCCTGATGTTTTTCTTGGAGAGAAGTGGCTTCTTTGCTGCCCTTCTTGACACCAGGCCATCCTCCAAAACTCTTCGCCTCACTATGCAGATGCACTCACACCTGCCTGCTTCCATTCCTGAGCAAACTTGCAATTAACTTTATTTTCATGGCAAATGGGGACATTGCAGTTAATTGAAATCCATCTGATCACTCTTCATAACATTCTGGAGTATATACAAACTTCCATCATAAAAACGGAGGCAGCAAACTTTGTGAATATTAATATTTATGTCATTCTCAACTTTTGGCCATGACTTCAATTTTATTCTTTGACATTGCATCCTCTGCCTCTCTTTCTCTCTCTCTCTCTCTGCATTTGCTCATAATCTCAGATGTTGTTTCTGTTGTTTTTGCTGCAGTCCAAAAACCTAAATCTTACATGTGCATGACTCCTAACCTTTGGTATTATATATTAGTTTTTGCATGAAAAACAAGCATGCAATGTCAAAGCTTAGGAGTCACATCAACTTAAATAGCCACTAGCCATTATAACTAGCCATTATCAGTAAGTACTGTAGTGTGAGAATATGCGATAGATATTATGGATAGCATCAAAAAACACAGAAACAGCATCTGAGATCTGAGTGATACAGCGAGAGAAAAGGGCCAGCTTAGAATTATACTTGACAACCATCAGAGCGCAGTATGCCATATTAGAAGTTAAAAACAACAAGAGTAAGATCATTTTACTAACTATTGTAAGAGAGAGAGTGGAAAGGAAAATACTTTGAAACATTATGCTGGCACCAGATTATTTTCATAATATCAGGTATTTTCTGCTGTTAAATTGAAACTAAGAAACAATGATAACAAAAATAAAATAAAAATAAAGAAATCTACAGTTTTATATTTTATTAATAAGCAGACTGTAGCTACCAATAAACTTTATTGATGACCAACTGTATGGAATTGTACAAGGTTTTTTTATCACTTTCTGGCCAAAAGGCCTTTCCAGAGCTTAAATGATTTGTCAACAGCAACAATCTATTCAAGTACATAAACCCCAAAGAATATTTTATTTTCAAAAAACATTTCTCACTATTGTCTGAAGTGACAAGTAAGTTGTTTTCAACAAAATGCAGACACCTGAGAAGTAAGCTGAAATGTTTTTCTTTCGTGAACTGCTGTCCAAGTAAACATTTTACTGAGCAGTACATTTCAACTTTATGCTTTTTTAGTTACGCCTTGATAAGCAAGGAGTGCAAAGAAAGTCAGAAGCTCGTCATAACTGACTTCAGACTACATGGAATTTGGCTTCAGTGTTTGTTGCTGGATTAGTTGCTGTGCATGTCTGTTAGACGCAGGCACTATTACATTTACATGCCATCACCTAAGAAGAGACTGAAATCCTGCAAGATATCATCATCTATATCTGATGTATCTGTCTTGTGCTCAGGAGATCAGTAAATGACAACTTTAAAAGGTGCTCTTGTCATGCCACACACATTCAGAAGTGGCATCACAGTTTACTATTTCTGCAAAATCATCATGTAGATCAGCTTTACTATCAGCAGACCTAGAACCTACAATGTCATTGACCACTTCAGAATAACTGTCAATCAATATTAACAAAACAATCACATTTCAGCTGACCCTGGTCACTCACTGATGTTCAATATAGACGCATGTGTGTATGGACTTGCGGTGGACAAGATATTTCAAGGATAATAGTAAAAAGGGTTAAAAAGATCTCAATTGGCTAGTCCAGCAGAAAGAGTATGTCATTCAAAATCAAAGAACAAATATTTCTTTCATACATCTTCATTAATTTCAAGACCCCTGTACCCAGTGGGACCCTGGGCTGTAGCCCAGGTTAACCCATACAGAACTGCGGCCATGAACACAAAGAGCTAGATGCCTAGATATATTTTAAGGAGTGGTCAGATTTGTTTGAAAGATCTACCTCTCTTGTAGGTACTTTTTCTATAAATTAGTCCAACACCACTTTTACAGATACTATGTTCTGCTGGTTAGGGTGTGTCTTGACCTCCTGAAAATTATTTGTGGCTTTCCTCACTCTTTGACTAGAGGTTCAGGCATCCCTGGCAGCTAATGGGTCTACTAGCCTACACTGTTCTGGAGAAACACTGTCATCTGCAGTGGAGTCCCTGTCTATTGGGCACCATGTATGTGTATTGACTCTCGTGTTCGCATACTGGCATAAGACAACCCCTTTCTGCTACCAATTGTTTCAGTCTCAGTTCTTGAGGTCTAATGACCTAATTCAGACATCCTGGAGCTAGCCTGGGGATGTCCTTTACCTTGAAAAACTTCTTGTTAGTTGGGCTCTACTTTATATTTGAATTATCTTAATTGCTCAATGGTTGTGCACAGTTCCACTTGTAGAGTCATTTATTTGCATTAATAAATTTGTTGAACTGTATGCCACTCTGGCCACTAGGAGGCACGGCAGAGTCCCAAATATGATTCAACCACAAATCCATGAGTCCCAGGTTAAAATCAACTTTATTTATTTAGCAAAATACATTTGTTACAGTCTTCATCACTATAAACAATTCTCCTCCTTATTCTTTTTCTCTATCTCTCTCTTTCTTCTCTCCTCATTCTCCAATCCTCCCAGGTGAGAATTGTCCTTCTCCTCTCCCAACTCCAGTTTGCCTGCATGAGGCAGAGGGCTCCTTTTAACCTAGACCCAGCAGTATTTCTGCTTCATCAGCACTATAGTAAGAAAGCTCTTCTGGGTGAAGGGAGCCTCCTCCCAACAGCACCTTCTAGAGGCCCAAAAGGCTCCTGCCATTGCTTCTTGCAGCTTCCCAAACATAAGCTACACCACAGGGTAGCTGCCACACAGTGGACTGGAGAAAAACACAGCCTCAGCAGGCAGCCACTCTCTGCTCTTACATTATATCTTCCCACCAGGGAAAGAGGACACCAACCTCCCAGGCTGAGACACCACCAATGTTCTCCACCTATTACGAGGGCCTCCCAGCCAGACAGCTGATTATCCATCTCAGCTGGGCTGCCAGCCCACCTTTGCCTTCCATCACAGTCACCAAATTGTATTCTTTCTCATATATGTCTGCATTTCTGGGCAGATGTTGTTTGTTATTGGACAGTTTTACTGCATTGATGTGAAGAACAGTGTACTCATTAGCGTTTCCACTTGCAATTTGCTATCCAAAAACAAGATTTACTGTGCCTCCTCTAAATTACTCAAATACACTCTGTGTTGAAAAATAAACTGCAAAATTACTTTAAATAAGGAAAATTGTGACACAAAATCATAATCTAGCAAGGAGTCATTTACAAGCAGAAATACCATCTGATGGCGAGCAAACCTGCAGCCTTAGAATGCTAAAGCATTAGGTGACAAAAAGTGACCTTATTCTACATTATTCCTTTGTCAGAATTCTTCACAGATTACTTTGAATTCTTGACTAATTTCTGAAGTTAATTTCTAAAATGTTGTGCTGTTGTAAGGCAAATTGTCTCCCTTGCAGTCTAACTAAGCTCAAAGGGATATTCTTAACCACCTTTTATACAGTAGCTGTTGTATCACAGGACTTTAGAATAACTGGCTACTTACATATTGAAGAAGGTATATTATTATTAATACCATTTCATATATTAAGATATGCATTTAAACAGATATAACCTGATATTCTGTTACTCAGTATATGCTCATGGCTATAACTGAGGTCAGGTTTTATGTTAAGGAAAATACACACGTTAAAATTTATTTTTCTGTACTAAAAAATGTGTGTCGAGGTTTGGAAGGCAATCTTAAATTGCTTTTACAACAGTGAGAAGAATGACTGCTGAGACGAATTAATCTGAGTCAGTCTATAGATAGTTTCATGTAAAAGCTGTTCTTATATTAAATATTTTAAATGCTGTCATATGGGGCGGCACGGTGGTGCAGTGATAGCGCTGCTGCCTTGCAGTTAGGAGACCTGGGTTCGCTTCCCGGGTCCTCCCTGCGTGGAGTTTGCATGTTCTCCCCATGTCTGTGTGGGTTTCCTCCCACAGTCCAAAGACATGCAGGTTAGGTGGATTGGCGATTCTAAATTGGCCCTAGTGTGTGTGTCCTGTGGTGGGTTGGCACCCTGCCCGGGATTGGTTCCTGCCTTGTGCCCTGGGATTGGCTCCAGCAGACCCCCATGACCCTGTGTTCGGATTCAGCGGGATGGATGATGAGAGTGTTGGTGCACCCATGGGCAAACCCCATATAATAGATTTTGATCAAAATAAAGCACATGGAAATGCAAAATCAAGTCTTTTCAGACTGAAGTCCCATTTAGACTGTTCAAGATGATGGGTCTTCTGCTCATATGGCTGCCGGGCAGGAAGGGTGGACACCGGAAGTCACATCATTGGAAGAGAGCTGTCAATCTTCTGGCCTACACAGGGAGAAAAAGTGAGAACATTATCAATATGTTAAATATGTGTGACACATATTTAGCATTTTAGCAGTAAATACAATATTCATTTAAAATGGAAATGAAAATGCATATTCAGTGCATGTTTTAGAGCTGTTTTTAGAGGAATACAGTAACCAATGGAAAGATGAAGAGTTAGTTTTTATCTTATGCTAATTAGACTATGTTTATTTTCAGCCTACTTCAGTGTGCTCTTCAGAACAGTGATGTGCAGGTTCAAAAACTCTGAAATTAAATTACCAAGCTATTTGACTGCACTGATTACCACTCATGGCTGAGCAGCAGCAAAGAGGTTACAAATTCTTAAATTCTTCTTCTTCTTCTTCTAGGATGTGTTAACAGCCCAAAATGCTACTAATAGTGTCCCAACATGTAATGTGCAAATACAACTTAATTGATGGTTTCAAATAATATGGCTGAAATGTAAAGACCTCTGTGTATACCCTTAATAGGTCTATGAGGTCCCTTCTCAAGCTCCTTCTAAAGCTGCCCTTCTCAATTTTCCAAAGGAACAGATTGTTTGGCTTTGTGCCCAGCACTTCCTCTTTAATAGCTGACTAAAATGTTATTTTGGTCTGCTAACTGAACTTCAAAGTTACATGTACTTCTATTTCTATTGTGTGTCTATCATCATCTAGTTTTTGCATTTGGTTGTATTTCTTAACTTACCTGGTTTGTGATATCTCTCTATTATATAAAAAAAGTCTGGGTTGAGACAACATTTTTTCAGAGAGATAATTTCAAGTCCCGCGAGACAAGACTTTGTGCCAGGAGATTTAACTACGCCCATGGTCCACTCATCTCTCATTCGTGTGAATGCTAGTGTCAGACACAGTTCCTGTGCTCTCAGCTCTTATAAATTATTATGTTTTCCTCATTTTAATACAAGACATACAATCTATTCGTCTCCTTTGATGTAGTCCTTTTCTGGACAATAATTTTATACGTTCTAGATGAAACGTCAATGACTAAGCGAAAAAGAAAGGGCAGCGTGTCGAAAAGAGGCCAAAAAGTGTTGGAGAGAAAAGAATTCAAAAAAGAACAATAATAATTTAAGTGCAAATTCTGAAAATAAGGAAAGTTATGATCAGCCCGGATCAAGTGGAACTGTAAACCTAACAGGTCCAAGCGGGGGCGGAAATAAAAGACAAAGAGTAGAAGACAAAGTAGAACATTGTAAAGAAGTCCAAAAATGTTGGCACGATGCACATGCAGAGCAGGTTAGAGATTATGAAAGTACTAAAATTCGAAAGTCTCAAAAAACTGATAGTAAAGATTGCATTAGCGCTAAAACAGAAATTATTATGAAATAACGGAACAGTGAAAAGAGATCAAATATAGGGACATAGCTGATATGACAGAAATATGTAGATATTGTTTGGCTTTAAAGTTTAAGTCGGAGACTTGTAGATCATCTAGTTCGTGTTCACATCCGGGAAAAATAGTGTTTCGTCCCAATGAAGAGGCATATCCACGAAAATTAAAAGGTTTATTATTTGGTGAAAGTGAAATCCACAAACACTACAGGCAAAATATCCGTATCTACAATAATCTGTTTGCGTTTGCATCATTCAATGCTCAAAATGTAGATTTAAACAATTCAAGACCATACGCTATGAGAATCTGTGGTCCTGCAACAATTAAAGCTACTACAAGTTTAATTTCAAAGAAATCACAATTCGGTCAAGATTATATTTATGATCATGGAGAAGTGATGCAACATAGAATCAAAAGAGTTAAATGATTAGAAATTCTACAGTCAATAATGGAGACAAATCCACACGTCCTATTCAGACTATCCTGCTGCGAGGCTCTTATTCATACTTTTATTTCTGGTGTCGGAACTCCTGTAATGCACTTTACAGTGGTCTTCTACTTGTTACACTTGTTACACAAGCTTCCCAGATGGTTTGAAACTCAGCAGTTTATTTATTGACACATATGTACGGTTTGATGCAGTGTGGCTTCAGTATTGTCTTATTTATACTGGCTTCTTATTAATTATCAGAGACCATTTAAAATCTTAATATTGACTTAAACATAGTAGTTCAGCAACCTATTTAGAAGATTGAATTAGTCTTCATTTGCTAAGTAGGGCTATCTTTTGTTCATATTTTATCCATCCCACCTTATCAGTATAAAACCTTCTGTGAAATATGGTTTATTTTGCTTCAAAGGTTAGAATTTCTTTGAGTCTTTCAATTACAAAAACATAATAATAATCTGTTTAAAACTATAAGCATTTGAATTTTTATACATTTAGACTATCCAAAATGTATAAACTGCTTTTTGGTGATATTTGCTATACAATCTGATGAACGGTAAATGAATTGGTTTGTGCTATTTTAATACAGTAAATACATCTTACATTACTCACTAATTCTGGGTTGCAGTCATTGAATGCATTTCCAAGCATTGTTCTGAAACTCTTGTGGTGGGTTGGCACCCTGCCCGGGATTGGTTCCTGCCTTGTGCCCTGTGTTGGCTGGGATTGGCTCCAGCGGACCCCTGTGACCCTGTGTTCGGATTCAGCGGGTTGGAAAATGGATGGATGGATGGATGGATGTTCTGAAACTCTCTGTTTATGCCAGGGTTTCATCATCTTCCTCACATACATGTATTGAGCATCCCTATGATTGGATGCATCACTTGATAAAGATGTAAAATTCCCTGCTTACACGTACAATATTACCACTGATTTAATTTACACTATGAAAGAAATAATAAATAATCTGAAATTCAAGTGACAGTGTTATATTTTCCTCTTCTTGGACAATGAAAACAGGAAATGTGTCCATCAGATAAAATGATGAATTCAAAGAATTATGAACTTTAGTATGCAGTTTTCTTCAATGAGCTGTAATTTATTCTGCTCTGAATAATTATTTGAATAGTAATGAGGGAATATACACTCACACATTGTAAAAATAAATGTGTGCAAATAGTAGCTCAAAATAGTGCAGCATTTCTGTAAGTGACAGCTTCTCTACCATCCCCCTTTTTGTTGGTTTGTTCAAATTTCATCAACCACAGATCCACCCAAGTTTGAGTTCTGTCCAGGTTCATCTGTCATGTCTGTAGTGAGTCTGGAGAAGCTGTCAACCCACCTAGTTTAGTCTCATTTGCAAACTTACCTGGCTTGTTTAATTATATTCTTATGTAAAAACAGAACCAACAGCCCCAGCAGTGGCCCCTAAGTAACATCACATTTAACAGCAACAAATTTGCCCACACCATAATCCTTAACTTTCTTTGTTTCAGTTTTGTACCTGTTTACACAGTGCACATTGAACTCACTGTAGTTATAAATTGATCATTGACCTTTCATGAGGTAATTGATCAAAAGCTTTTTTGAAAATCAAGACAAATACTTTTTTATGTGCCCCTGTGATCAAAAGTGTGATTCCTCATAAACGTTTAGCATTTTTTGAAACATAATATGACATTCCCCCAAGCCTAAAATAATTGGAAAATTTAGTCTTTAGAAACTATCACAGTATGCAGTGGTTTCTAGAAATGGTTTGTATATGTAAAACATGTAAGTACAAATGTTACCTGGTCCAAGCAATTTACTGGATGTCAACCTTTTTTCACCCTAGTAGTTCTTCTGTCTCACTTTCTCTTTAATTTCCAGAATGCTGAATGGGAGCTAAGAGGTCTTTTGGCCTTGGAATGTCTGCAGATTTTTTTTTCTCCAACCTCTCCCCCCTGGAGTTTATTTTTTTTATATATACTGTATATTTTCTGTCCTCCCTGGCCATTAGACCTGGGCTTCAGACTTATTGTTATAATCATGAGGGACTTAAAACAAATATATATTTAAAACAAATACATAATTAGGGACCCTGTCTCATACTTTTTCAGTATATCTGTACTAATTAAGTGAGCATATTGATTTATTCTTATTTACTGTTTTCGGTATTTCTTTTATTCATTTAAATATTAATTTCAATGTCAATGACAATTTGTTTATAGAAAATATTTAAAACAACATCAGTATTGCTGTAGCCAAAGTGCTTTACAATAAAATATACAATAAACATAAATAAAATAAATAGTGGGTGGCACTGTGGTAGCACTGCTGCCTCGCAATAAGGAGACCTGGGTTCGCTTCCCGGGCCCTCCCTGCATGGAGTTTGCATGTTCTCCCCATGTCTGCACGGGTTTCCTCCGGGAGCTCCGGTTTCCTCCCACAGTCCAAAGACATGCAGGTTAGGTGCATTGGCGATCCTAAATTGTCCTTGGTGTGTGTCCTGCGGTAGGCTGGCACCATGCCCGTGATTTGTTCTTGCCTTATGCCATGTTGGCTGGGATTGGCTCCAGCAGACCCCCATGACCCTGTGTGAGGATATAGCAGGTTGGACAATGACTGATTGACTGACTGAAAATAAATGAAATAAATACAATAAAAACCAGCAGTAAATTGAAACAAACAAATGACTATGAGGAATATACAGATTTATTTCTAATTTATTGCTTTTCTTTTTATTTGCAGTTTTTTCTTTGGTATCGTGTAAATCACTGTAAACTACATATTTTGTATGGAATCGTGCTATTGAAATAAATGTTTGTGTTCTGCCTCTAAAAATTGTTTAGTATACTTTGTAGGATATTGCCAGATAGTATTTATTAATTACATTTTCTGAGATCATAAAAAAAATGCTGAAGGGAGTTTTGGAGCATTTTAGTTATCAAGCAACACAAACACAGGCTATGTTCACATTACCGGCCGGAAATGACTGAAATATGATTTTTTTGCCTTGATGTGATGTAAATCTGATGTTTTCAGGGCTCTGCAGACACAAAAATCCAATCTTTCATGTGGTATGTGGTCCTAAATCTGATATGTATCTGATTCATGGCCATTCAGCATGAATGAGAATGGTCAAATTGGAATTCATGTGATTTTTTTGCCTGTTCAAATGGGCTGAACACTGTTGTCATCAGCCAGCATCAGCAGCATAGGAAAATAACAATGGAGGGGGGCTACAGCTGTGACAGCAATCACAGTCCCTCCATTGCCAGGTTCCTTTTTGTACCCATACATCTCTTGGTGCAGTAGTATTAGCAAAGCTGTGAAAACAGCAAAAGATAGCCGTCTGATTTTTATTCACCTTCTTGACATAATCGTGGACAGCTGGGAAACTGTTTGCCCTCATGCAGAGAAAACTATGATGCATGCACTTTTGTTAGTTTTAGTACCACGAGTAGTCTCGCAAATATGACTTTTTTGTTGTTGGTGATGCAGATGGTCAGAGTACAAACCTATCAATGTGTGCATGCATGCCATTTCAGAGGACTAATTTGTTCACTTTACAGTTAGATGCAGGTCACTCGTAGTTATAAATGTGAACCGCCAAGACAGGCAAATCTGTTCTGAACAAAAAATTGGAATTGAGCAATGAGGCTTGTGATGTAAACGTAGCCTTAGTGGACTGAATTTGTTTTGCCTACAGAAAGTTTGAGGTAGGTTTAAAGTGTAAGGGTCCAGAAGTTAAGATGTTGAAATACCGTGTTAAGCTTTGTTTCTGTAAGACCAAATCTAGAAGTAACTGAAGCCAAAACACTAAACTGCACCACTGTTGAAAATTGAAGCTAAATACAGTAAACTATGGAGCACATGCTAAAAGCATTTCTAGAGCATATCAGCAATCTTGTGCATCCAGGAAGTGCAATACACTGACCTTTATACCGTGTGACAGATAGGGGGCGCTGTTGTCACCTTGAACCCTCAGATCAGACACCAGACACCAGATAAAAGTAACAAATATTGACTTTTTATTATAGATAAGTGCACAAAGCACCCTCCACTCCACAATACTCATATAAATCACAATAATCAATAATCCAGTAACAATCCTCCACTCCCAAACGCATTGTTCCCTTCCTCCCAACTCAGCTCAACTTGCTGGCATCTCCCACAGTCCTTTTATATCTCTTAACCCAGAAGTGCTTCAGATCCCTCAGTCCATGTGATTATTCAGCACTTCCGGATCAGGTGAAAACTCCTCTTTTTTCTTCAGCCCGGAAGTACTTTATTTCTTCCGTCCTCGTGACTGTGACGTACGTCCGGGCTGTATTGAAAATATAAGTCTCTGGGTCTCCCTGCAGCGTCCCAATGTTATCTCCACATCGCAGGGAGGGCTCCATGTGGGGGCTTGGAGGTACTGGCCGGGTTGAACTGCTGGCCATATATCACAACCGTCATGATGATAACATCACATGCTGTTCATTCCCGGTCATCATATAATGGTGACGCCCAAGTTCAAAAAACATGGTGTCTCCCATGTTCAACAAATATACTGTATTTTAAAATAATTTAATTACTTTTAACTTCCAAAAGTCCAAAGTAATTTTAACTAACAGAACTGGATCCAGTGGCAAACAAAACCCTAAATGAGATGAAAATAGACAGAAAAAAAACATAAAAATGAAAAATGAGGCCATGTCATAGCAGAATGATTTCTCTCCATCTGTCAAATGTTATGTGCTTGTATCAAGGTACAAGGGAGCTGTGCAAGGAACAAAACTGCTGAAGAAGCTGTTGTCTCTCTGGAATGAACAGCTGGTTGGGTAAACACTAGTTTCTACTTATATAAAATGTTAATTTGTGTACAGCTAAATAAGTAATTGCCTATTGTATACAGATGTGTTCACACACTTTGATATTGCTTTCAATAACCCTTGAGAACTATTGGCACCTTTGCTGGACTCAATATGAAAACTATAAAAAGCTAATGTAAGTGGAGCTTTACAAAAGCTACTCTCTTATTGCTTTATTACAGCTCATAAATATATCGAGGTTGGTGGTCAATCTGGGTCATTTTTAATAAAACAACATTCCATCATTATTTGCATGAGTTAGCTCCATCCATATTGAAGCTTCGTCTGACAGCTGATTTCCAGTCCTCACACTTATACTGTTGCCTAATCAGTAGAATAATAATGAGAAAAAAACACAGTCACACTGTTAAAAATAAATGTGATAAATTTAACTTAGAAACAAAGTGTAGTGTTGAAAGCATTCAGAATTTGCAACAAAATGAGAGGTGAAAAAGTTACTTTGTTGAAGTCTGCTATTTTTTTCCACTTTAAATAACATCCTCATTAAACCAGTATATATGGTTTGATTATAGTATGTACTGTAATAAGAATTCACAGGAGACATCAAAGGTTTGGGGCAGCCATCCGTATAATATACCCTGGCTGCAAGTGGGTAAATATGGTTGAGTTGTGTTCAGCTCAAAGTCCAAAACAGAACTGTTAAAAATGTCAGCTTTAAAGGTTGGAACGAGAAATTACGTCATCATGGGCGCTGGAACGGGAAGTGATGCCGTCATGGGTGCCAGATGCATAAGTGATATCATGGTAAGGGCGGAACTGGAAAGTGACTTTATCATGGGCATCAGGACCCGTTAGGATTTCCTGTGAATGGTCTGCAGAGGATTGAGAGAGAGAGTCAAGCATTGAATTATCACTATTCTGGCCCATTAGCTGCCTCCCATTTGCATGTGTGTGACAATACACTTCGCTTTGCTCTCCAAACCCCCAGTTTGCGCTATGTGCCAGCCACTTTGCGTCTCTGTCGCTCGCGTTGTGAAGATGGGGCTGAACGCAACCCAAGGAAATGCAGTCGCTCCTCCAAAACCCCCTCTTAAACGGTGATACAATTGGAAACAAATACAGTTTTTTTTTACCTCCTCTTTGCTCGATCAGCTGCTGGATTGCTGCTGCTGCCGTGCCATGTGATCTGCATCTCGCACGGTGGCTCGAACATTTAAAAGCCTGTAAAGCAACTGTTCTACTCTTTGTCTTTTATTTCCGGCCCTGGGCGTGGTCACATCTCTTGCCACAAAGTTTCGTCTCGCGGGACGTGAGTTCTTGATATTTTTTAATTTGTAATTTAAAAACGGAATAAGAATCTGAAAATCTAACAACATCACATTAAAGTTTGATAAATTCTGAAAAGAATGTTACCAAACACATATATGTAGGTTTTAAAATAAGCCCAAATTAAAGTGTGACAAAAAACATCACCTACAAACATCACATAAAATCGTTGCAAAAAATCGTTGCACTTTTTGGCTTAGGATTTTATATAGAGAGTAGATAAACTTTATATTATAAATTATATACATTATACACTTTCACAGTATTACAAATATAGCAACTAATTACTGTCAGCATTATTTTATTGATGATGAACAGAGGACTTTCTAGTGTACCTTTTTCTTTCTCTTCCCACTATACTGATGTTTGTTTTCTGGGTCTCAGACAAAAGGAAAGGAGTTCTTTACAAGGAGGTGATTGTCACAGCCAAAGTTTCCAGCCATCAGCATCTCAGTTATTATCAAAGTAGTTTCAAATGGAAAGGGAATTAAATAAAGAAGGAGTGGTCCCTGCCGGTTAGCTAGGAAGACAGGACCAGGTTCAGCCCCTAGACTCTTTACACCCTTTAATGCTAAGTGTCTGTCATGTCGATAGTTCAATAATATTATGATAAAATATTTCTCTCTATTATAAAAAAAATCCTGGGAGGGAGACTACGGAGATGAGATGTGATCTTCTCAGAAGACAATTTGACGTCTGGGCGAGAGACAGTTTTACGTCACACGAGATCTGACCAAGCAGTTGTTGGAATGCCTTTGACAGACAAACATCATATGCTCCCAGCTCTTAAAACAACGACAAGCAACAAGCAGAACATGCAGCTTGCCAGCAACATTTGACCTTGTCTTTATGTTTTGGTTTTCAAGAAGTCTTTTATCTTCTGGTTGAGCACCTCGCTGCCATTTTTTTTTGACCTGCTGTTTCCATCAGGAAGAACATGGTCAAGCAGCACATTCATTAAATATTAGTTGCTAGGCCTATTTGAACATGGCAAACTGAGGATATCAAAATAAATCTACAGAAAGATGTACAAAATATGAGGAATGTATTATAAAGTTAAGCTTATAATGTCATAGCTGTTAAACGTTTACATCCATCCATCTATCCATCCATTATACAACCCGCTATATCCTAACTACAGGGTCATGGGAGTCTGCTGGAGACAATCCCAGTCAACACAGAGCGTAAGGCAGGAAACAAACCCCGGGCAGGGCACCAGCCCACCGCAGTAAACTTTTACAGCCTTGACAATTTTCCATTATTCATACTATATTGGCTATTATTTGTCCTTAAAGGAAAAGTTTGATACTCTTTTAAGTTAATGTTATTTTTTAAGAGTCCTGCTATATATTAATTTGCCACCTAAACTTGTATTCTAAAGTGAAGTGTTTTTTACAAATTTTAAAAATACCTTGTCTATTCTTGCAATTGCAAAGGAACTGAAAAATGTATATGTTCATAGGTGAATGAAAAAGCTTTAAAACTTACCAAATATGTCCACTTTGATGCAGCAAAAGTTTCAATTTAAGAAAATATGCTTTCTGCATTTATGGTGCATCATTGTTAAAATGAAAGGAGACTAGAAATAATTATTTTATCATATTTAGACCTATTTCTATTGAGGTAAGGATACAGTTCCTGTTTGCTTGTCTGCTCACAGCCACCATTGTGGGTAGAGTTAACAACAACACCTACAAACCTCAAGCACCAAACTGCATTTTTCTTATACTCTTACTTTTGCACTTCAGTTTCTTCAGTTGTTATCTTCTGCCATGGCTTGTAACAACAGACAGATGCACAATTAAATCATTTGATTATTTTTTTGTAAATGGTACTGATTTTTCTCCCTTTACATTCTGTGTTGTTATTTTACATTACCTACAGAGCGAGATTCATTCCTAGAGGCCGCACAGTAAAAAGAGCACATAAGAGTTTTGTTATGCTTTGTGCAAAAAGCAATAAATCTGAAGTGAACTGTTTGCACGGCATTGTATTTTTAATTAAAGCCTTAGATTTTTGAAAAAGCCAAGCCATCCTTTCTCTGAAAAAAGGTATAGTGTGTAACAAAGCAGACTGAAGTGCTACAAACCAACTATTGTCTTTTTAAATTCAAGGTGAGTCACTCTTGCTGAGGATATGATATTAAAATAATTGAGGGCAACACATTAGAGTTACTAAATTTACTGACACTCATACCAATCAATCTATAAAAACATGGAGGGAACATGCAAAACTCATGCTGACACTGGTGCTGTGAGGCAGTAATGACAGCACGGTGCTATCACTGTGTCTACATTAAAACATCAGTACTGAACTTACTAAACTTCAACCTGATTAAATTTAGGCGAATTTGCATTGCTAAATTGATCCTCGCCTGTGTGTGTGTTTGCCCTAAGATGGATTGTCGGCCTGTCCAGGGATCATTCCTGTAATTGCCTGATGCTGGCAGCTGCACTGTACCACGCATGCACATCAGACGGTCACCATCCGGGTTCCACCTAGGTATGTAATACCACTGGGGCCAAGAATGCACACTGCCATTAACTGTACTGTCTTTCTTTGCCTCCATAGTGCCAAAAAACCATTAAGTGAGGGCAACCAACATTGCCCCTTCCAGTCCCAGGAAAGAGATCTCACTTGTTCACTGGAGAGTAGAGGAGATGGAACTCTGCAATCCCAAAAAATAACCCAAAAGAAGTCTTCATAGGCTGTGTCTTTATTTGTTAGGATGCTAGAGGGTGATATTTTTCCTTGTAGTCATGCCATCAAATGCTGTTTAATTTTTGTTTCACAAGTACAATACAATACAATACAATTTATTTTTGTATAGCCCAAAATCACACAACAAGTGCCGCAGTGGGCTTTAACAGGCCCTGCCTCTTGACAGCCTTGACTTTCTAAGAAGACAAGGAAAAACTCCCAAAAAAAACGTGGGCGTGCAGTTGGTGTGAAAAAGAAGGGGGTCAATACAATACAATACAATAGATAGAACAGAACACAAGAATCCTCAATACAGTATAAAAATAAAAATATTAAAAATACGGAACAGAATTTAACAGTAGATGATATCACATAATATGATTTGGATTTGTTTAGAGTCCTGGAGACCTCAGCCATCAAGGTTCCATCCCCTAATTGGCCATTCCACAGCTGAGACAGCGCAGGGCCAGCCAATCCGATGAAAGGACCGCTCTACCCCACGATTCCTGCGATCCTCCATCAGGGATGACTTTACCTTAGGCAGGCAAAACAGCTTGGCAGGTGGCCATAGCACCAAGTGCCACATTTGAGTACCGAGAAGAGAAACAGAATAGGTGAGGGTTAATAACAAATTATAACTAATTTGTAAACAGGGAAAGCTGGGCTGGCACCCCAATATTTATCTTACCTTTTGACCTGTCATTCCCTCAGATGACCACACTTGCAATCCTGCTCATGAAAAACAGTTTAAGAAGATGGATTAATGCACGCCTATAACCAGGGCATAAAGTGAGCTTACCAGTGCATATGGGCACCTTGTGCTCTGACCTGGGACATCATGCATAACGCTGTGCATAGAATTTACACTATAACATGGTGTTTGGACAAAAGTGGAAATGTGCGTATGCACAAAAACATCCAGATGCATTAATCTGTGCATTCGCCAGCTTCCACGTCCTTCTGCTCCATAAATCCCAGTCAGCATGAAAAGTAATGCACATGCACGCGCCTGCTGCCCCACCCCAACTCCTCCCAGAATTACGCAAATCAATATAAATAGCCCTTAAGCTCAGCATTCTGTGAAAAGACAATGGCAAAAGCACAGGGGAAAATTGAAGAATTTCAGCAAATACCAAATGGAGGCAAGGACAAACATACTATTTGTTGGTTTTAACAGTGATATAAACAACAAAAGGAAGTTGATCGAGTGACATAGAGTGTCGGAGAAACTCGAAAACTCAAGTTCACAAAATCGCACAGTGCCCAAAATAAAAAAGAAGTTGTCAGATATCAAAGTCACTGTGAAAAGGCAAGTCGCAGCCCACCATCTGAGTGTCATATGAAAGCTTATTAGGGTACAGAGAAAACAACAACAACAACATTTATTTATTTAGCACATTTTCATACAAATAATGTAGCTCAAAGTGCTTTACATGATGAAGAAAGAAAAAAAAGACAAAGTAAGAATTAAAATAAGACAAAATTCATTAACATAGAATAAAAGGGATGGCCAGAAAAACCAAAAAAAAAAATTCCAGACGCCTGGAGAAAAAATAAAGTCTGCAGGTATTCCAGACCAGGAGACTACCCAGCCCCCTCTGGGCATTCTAACTAACATAAATGATTCGTCCTCATTGTTTTTAGGGTTCTCATGGAAGGACTTGATGATGATGGTCATGTGGACTTCTGGCCTTTAATCCACCAATATAGGAACATCATGGTGCTTTGATTAGGTGGTGGTGGCACAGGTCTCCACCACAAAAAACCGGGAAAAGAACAGAAGAGAGAGTAGGGTTTAGTATGGATTTTGGAAACACGATGAATAGTTATGATAATTAATTGAATATACAGAACACCAGGATTAAACTAAAATGAAGTTATGAGAAATTTATTAAAGTAATATTAAAGTAATGTGTTTTTAGCAGTTTTTTAAAATGCTCCACTGTATTAGCCTAGCGAATTCCTATTGGCTGGCTGTTCCAGATTTTAGGTGCATAACAGCAGAAGGCTGCCTCACCGCTTCTTTTAAGTTTAGCTCTTGTAATTCTAAGCAGACACTCATTTGAAGATCTAAGGCAGTGAAAGGCAACCTTTTTCGAGTTGCGGCGCACTAAGTCCAAAAATTTTCTTTCGCGGTGCACCTGAGGGACTGCCCATAAATAAAGTCGTGACGAGAATAAACTATGTATAAATTTTTCTAGATAAAGTTTAATTAAAATTACCATAAATAAAAAGCAAGTGATAATCATTGAGAATTAAATTACAAGGAAGTATTGAATGCTTGTGTCACAATAAAATGTTTTTCACCAGAAAAAACTGGAAAAGGTCACTGAGTTTACAAAGTTTACTCTGTTGATCAGCGGTGTCTGAGCGAAAATAAGGTTAATTTTTCCATAGTTATACTCAGACGATTAAGTGGTGAGAGCTGCAGCTACAGCGATACTCTCTCGTCGGCAAGAGCCGAAATGTAGCGTTCGTATTTTCTCATTCTATATTTACTCCGCCTTCTTCAATTCGTACAGTGAGCGAGATCTTCTAACAACAAGACTTTTTAAGTCTCACGAGATGTGTTTTTGACACCGCTGGTGTTGATATTATGATAAATGGTGAACAGCGAAAATTTTAACTTGCATTCAAAATAAATACATTTGTTTATTCTGATTAACTGTTATCTATTTTTCCAACATAAAATATATTTTTTTAAACATTACCTTTTTAATCAACCAAAAGTTCAAAAACACTAGCAATATTAAATATTTTACAAAAGTTTTTGCGGCGCCCCTAAAAAATTGCGCACCGGTTGCCCGACAATGATCTAAGGTTATGATTTGGAATATAAGGTGTCAGACTTTCCGATATATAAGATGGAGCGAGATTATTTAGGCTTTGTAAACCATAAGCAGTATTTTAAAGTCAATTCTGAATGACACAGGTAACCAATGTAGTGACAACAAAACTGGGGTGATGTGCTCGGATTTTCTTTTCCTAGTTAGGATTCTAGCAGCTGCATTCTGCACTAGTTGTCTTTTTTGGGTAGTCCCGAGAGGAGTGCATTACAGTAATCTAGTCGACTGAAAACAAAAGCGTGAACTAATTTCTCAGCATCTTTCAATGATATAAGAGGTCTAACTTTTGCAATATTTCTTAAGTGAAAAAATGCTCTCTGATCTGATAAATATGCGATTTAAAATTCAGGTCACAGTCAACAGTTACCCCTAAATTCTTTACCTTTGTCTTGACTTTTAAATGCAACAAGTTTATTTCTAATAACCTCATTATATCCATTATTGCCAATCACTAAAATTTCTGTTTTCTCCTTATTTAGCTTGAGAAAATTACTATTTATCCATTTAGAAACACAAGTAAGTTATTGTGTTAGTGAAACAACAGAGTAGGAGTCATCAGGTGCTATTGATAAATACAACTGCGTGTGATCAGCATAGCTGTGGTAGCTCACGTTATGTCCCTCCATAATCTGACCTGACCTAAAGAGCAGTGGACCCAGGATAGAACCTTGTGGAACACCATATAGAATATCATGTGTCTTTGAATTGTAATTAACACAACTAACAAAGAATTTTCTACCTGCCAGGTAGGATTCAAACCAATTTAAGACACTGCCAGAGAGGCCCACCCATTGACTAAAGCGATTTCTAAGAATATTGTGATCAATGGTATCAAATGTGGCACTCAGATCTAAGAGGATGAGAACAGATAAATGGCCTCTGTCTGCATTTACCCGCAAGTCATTTACTACTTTAACGAGTGCAGTGTCTGTGCTGTGATTTGTTCTGAAACCCGAATGAAACTTATCAAGAATAGCATGTTTATTGAGGTGGTCATTTAGCTGCATAATGACCGCCTTTTCTAGAAAAGAAAAAAAAATAGGGATGCAGTGGGAAAAAAGCTCAAAATGTCAACTTTAATCTCGAAATTTCCACTTTAATCACGTAGTTTATTTTGTCATTAAAGTAGAACATCATAAACTTCATCTTTAAATTGTTTAATTTACTAGTTTCTCAAATACCATTGTAACTAAAGTAGCACGTTAAATGCTTTGTTTTGTATGTTTTCTTCTATGTGCTCTATGTGTGTGAATCACTATGTGCTTCTTAAATGAGTTTTCTCTTCCTCCGACAGGACACAGAATCCATTACATTCATGATATTACAGCTCTCTGAATAATTAAAATACTGAGACGTATACTTGATATCATTTTCATGATGATAGGAATTGAAGCATGTTATTAAACATGGGAACACGGTGGCGCAGTGATAGAGACGAGCTGGCGCCCTGTCCAGAGATTGTTCCTGCCCTCCCACAAGATGCTTGCTGCGCTGTGCCCAACCTTCGATGAAATAATTTATTACTGTCTCATTCAAACGTACTAACCTCCAATTCCTGTCCTTGCTTTTCTTTCTCCAAATACCCAATCACCACACAATCAGGTCTGTAATAGATATTAAGCTTGTAATATTTTTAAGCTTAGAACACCGATTCTTCAGAACTTTTAAGTAACATTGAAATATCTTCGTAGTACATGTTTAATTATTCTATCCATCTATCCTTCCAGTGTCACGCCAGCCCCAGCAAGAATAGAGCGCAAGGCAGGAACAATCCCTGAACTAGCTAGCGCTGCGACACCGTGTCCTCACATTTTTAACTATTAACAATATAGATTATTTAAATGATGTTAACATTTTATCTGTATAATATAATGAACTTATTTTGCTGCATTCCATCTTAAAAATGATATCAACATCATATGTAAGTACACGCTTTATAAAGTGGCTCAAGTTGTGCAATATAATTACTGTATCTCAGGTTTACAGTGAGGTAATTGTACTAATAAGTACAAACAGTTCTACAAGGAGCACTTGATGGACTGATTGAGTGCATTTATAGTTCTTAGGATGAAACTGTTTCTGAACTGCGAGGTCCATACAGGAAAGGCTCTGAAGTGTTTGCCGTATGGGAGCAGTTCAATAGACAGCATGGCTGAGGCAGCATGTGCTTGATGCTGAATACTGATAATTCTCTTTCTGATCTGCTGCTGTAGAGCTGTGATTCTACACTCAGATACAGTGGGATAAATACCCTGAGTGGTGCTTTGAGAGGAACAACACTAAAGCAGCTATGGTATTGGGAATAGTTTGGCCATTCTGTGGACCATTATATTGTTACAGGTTATTTACAATCAGATGCCTTACTAATTAAGTTAATTCCCAGTGTATTTGATAAAGCCATGTCAGGTATGTGTCTAAAAAACGATGACTTTCTGAAATGAATCCATGCCGCTCAGACTGAAAAGATGTTGTTGAGGATTTTGAAGATAAGCAAAGAAAAGAACAATTTTTAAAATGGCTGAATATCACAACACT
Organism: Polypterus bichir lapradei; assembly: GCA_026402145.1. NCBI lineage: Eukaryota > Metazoa > Chordata > Cladistia > Polypteriformes > Polypteridae > Polypterus > Polypterus bichir. Next base: position 36,853,885 of record JANRMT010062796.1, on the reverse strand, counting down.
GTTTTGCTTTTTGCTGTATTCCTTCTTATAATGATATGGATATGCTGCTTTGCAATATGCAGACACAGATCAATACTTCATAATACCCTTCATCCCCCTTGTAAATTGCAAGAACAGACAAGGGATTTTTGAAACTTATAAAGAAGGATCACTTTAGAGCACTATTTTATGTGGGAAATTAATGTATGCCATGATTGTGAAGAAATAACTTTGACTTGAAAAATACCAAACTTACCCTTTAATAAAAATGAAGTACTTTCATTTTTATTTATTTATGCTGAGTTAATGGAACAAATTGATTGAAGGTTTGGAATATATTAAAGAGAGTATGTGAGTCAAAAGCAAAAGGTTTGCATTTAATTTACTAGGGAGTATCTTATGTTAATGCATTAATTTTATTCACATCAGTGAATTTGTTTGATGATAACAGATGGAAAGCTTCCTAGCACTGAAAAGCGACTTTAGGTTATGTAAAAAATACAGTTGATGTTTTTTCCATTTTAGAAAAACATCAAATATACAGTAGAATGAAGAAAGCCACCTAGATTCCTCGCACAAAGATTTGTTAAATTTCTGTTAACCTCCAAAAAATTATTTATGCATAAAGTTACTTACTTTATTTGAAAGTGTTAAACCTCACCCATCTTGTAAAAGCAATTCAATAATTGCAAAGTTGGGTTGCGTTTTTCCTACTTGCTGCCACTCTGTCCAATACTGCCAGGACGGGCTGTGGCTCTGCAACTGGTTTAAGTGAGAAAATTGGTGAATTGTTTGAAAAGACTTTGCTTTGTTTTGGGTTAACAGAGGGCATACAGAGAGTTTTATCTCCTACAAATTCATATCTTTTTCTCTCCTCTCAATCTAACTTCCTTGGCTGCCTCAGACGGGAATCAATGTTTTTTAATTACATCCAGAGGCAAACAGTTTCCTAACAACTTTTGTTAAGTTCCAGAAAAAATATGTTCTGCTGCTTTCAGTTATTGCTGTTGACGTCAGATCGTCTGCTGCTTTTGCTCTGGAGTCACCTGCTCTAGTGCTGCCAGTCCCAGCTTTATACAGTGAGTAACATTTTGAAGATGATTCTCAATTAGCCAGGGAGGCACATAGCTGAGAGGTGATTTGCTCATTGTGTGTACAGTTAAAAAGACATTTTCACTAATCCAAATAGGATGTGCTACAACAAACTCTTATCAAACTACCTGAATGGTCTGAATACAGTATTGTGAGTGAGGAATCATATTAAAAATTCAAGATGTACGCGTTCCGTGTATTGTAGTGCTTTGGAAGACTGCCAAATGAGTAAACGACTGATAGAAGGACCCAGCAGGGGCAACGGAAAAGATTAGCCAACACTTACTGGGACAGATAAAATAGCATGCCCCATTATTGCAAATGATGAACAAGAAGAAGGCCCAGAGGGTGTATGGTATGTAAGGCAGAAATCCTCAAGGCTGGTTGTTGAGAATAACAAGTTTTCCTTGGAGACAAGTAAGACCTTAAGTCTTTTTGGGGGCTTAAGAAGGTGAGGAAGCTAAAGAGGATTCTTGACCTTTTGAGAGAAAGAGTAGAATATAAAAGAACCACTGAATTCCTCTGTAGTCTGGAGATGCTGGATTTCTGTATGGCATTCCATGGCTTGAAGTGGAAGTAAAACTCTGGTAGGAATTAAAAGCTGCTCTCTACCACTGTTAGATTAAGTTGCTAGGTACTTGGGATGAAGGTCCACTGGTGGAACAAAAATTAACTGCTATCCATCCTGGAATCACTACTCTGAGCTCTCCATCTGGCTATTTAAGTCAGAGCAAGGAAGGCTCAGGAGGAAGTGAACATTATGTTTGCTGAGGATTCTTGTGACTATTGCCGTTTTTATTGTTTTTTTTTCTGGTATTCTGGATCTTTTTTGCTTCTTGATCAACTTCTAACCCACTTTGCTCTGGGGGTGCTGGAGACTGCCTCAGCCAGCATAGGGTGCAAGGTAGGAAGAAGCCCTGCAGAGGAACCCAGGCCTTCAAAGGGCAAACACATGCACACTAGGGCCAATTTGTCTTAGTTTCCATTTTTAGATTCTTTTAATTGTTTACCTTTTTGAATGAACTAGAACTATTTGTTATTTTGGTCAGGGGTTTCACAGTTCCCTTTTCCCTTCTAAGGCTTATAATCTTTGGGTTGTGTAAGCAGTGGTGTAGTTAGAGTTCTTGCTGCTCAGGCGGGGTGGTGCTTCAATTTGTCGCCCTCCAACATATCTGAATATGTTAACCTATTTAAATAGAAAATTAAAATGTCATATAGAGAAAAAAATAAGCTAAATTTTGCATAGATTTATTCGTATATAGAGAAACAGCAATAATTTTTCACATATAATTAGTTATAAGCATCAACTTGACAAGAACATAGTATAGACGCACTGATAAGCCGTGTTCTGATTATTAGTTTAATATAATTATGCTGCAAAAACCAGAACCAGTGTAGTGTACAAGTGATAGGTGGGGATGTTTTCTACGCAGAGCAAGAATGCATTCGGATTGATTACAAACGTAATAATAAATTGTAAATTAGTTGTTTATCTTCCTAGAAATTATTATCGGTGTAATGTTTGTGTTTATTTTTGTTATTGCCTCATAAATTTCAACTGTTGTGTCTGATGCCATCACAGAAGGACAGTCTAAAAATTATTTTTGAAGCATTTGCGGATAAAAATCAAAGAATCACTTTTTTCTTTCATGAATGATAGTTTTCCAAACCCTGCTGCTTACACATGAATTATACTGAGCCTTCTGGCCAATAATACCGCCCCCAAAAATGTGCCGTGCGGGGTGGACCGCCACCTCCTCCCACCCCTAGCTACGCCACTGTGTGTAAGACATAAAAGCTTTCTTCTTGAGTATGGAGGTCAATTTTACTTTGACGCCTATTTTTTGAAGTAAAGCCTGTTTTAAGTTTTGTGAATTGATAGTTTATAGCATAAACATAGAGAAGAACAGGAGAGAAAGAGAGGCAGTAAGTGAGAGAAAGAGAGAGTAAGGGAGAAATATTGTGTCAAAAAGAGTGTGTTTTTTTTATACTTTAATGATGGTGCAATGAGGAAATCTTCCTATTTGACAAGTAGGCAAATACATTTAAAGGCAGGCAGCAATTGCATTACTCCGTTGATTTTCAGTTTGGAATTAATTGCACTAATTTTATTTTTTATATTTTAGCATCAATCTGGATTTGGATCAATACCAAAGTGGTGCCTGCCTGTTACAGTTCCTTAAAGAGAGAAACACAAAAAGGACAGAAAGAGTACATATGCAAAGTATTAAATAAAAGATGTTAAACTGAAAATCTGTTTTATTATTAGCAGTACCAGACAACAGAGTCATACTGAGTTGTACCAATGATAATTTCTGTGATCTCCACATTTTCTAAACTTTCCTGGCGATGCTGGCCTAACCTGTCAAGAATGGGTATAAAACAGAAACCAACTGTGGTAAAATTTTTCCTCGATACACAGAGGACTGACTTACAAAAGTATGTTCATATTTCAATGATCTTGACTTAAAAAATGTTTGCAATGAACTCAGCTGAGAAGTCTTTGCTACTGAACAATCATTTAATTTGGTAAATTACAAGTATTGTTTTATAATGTAAATGATCATGGAAGTCAACCATGTTAAACAAAAATGCTTAAAAGAATGCTCCATCCAAAAATTATCTTTTTTATGTAACTCATGAAGAAAGGAGATAAAGTTTGTAACAGAATAGGTGTCTGCCGTGATCAACATTGGACAACATCAAAGAATATTGAAAACATCACATATCAAGTCATCTATTGGCATGCTCAACACATCCCAAACACATGTATTTTATTTTTTACTAACATATTGTTAAATAAACCACTTCTAGAAAACGCTCTTGTGAATGAACATGGAACACATTGCCGTGAATGAGCGTATGAATTGAATTGAATTGAATTGAAGACCCATCATCTCTCATAACGTTCATAATCACAGCTGGAATACCTCAGGATTATTCAGTGGCAATCTGATAAACTGCACAGATAATTGACTTTCTGCTTGTTGAAGCATCTTGGACAGGCACAAGTCTGAGGCATATTCTCTTCCTAATAATGTTTCCACTTGCTTTTCTTTAACTTTTTAATCTTTGGTTGTACTCATCCCTCTGTAGATATGCACTGCTGATATCACATGAACTGCAATGTTAACCAATGAAAATAAGCTCATACTGGACTCATGACCAATGAATGAGGGATAGATGGGACCTCAATTCAAATGCTTGGACAGGCCTTAGCATGTTCCATTTTAGAGCGTGATTTAACAATATCATTAATGCATTTGGGATATTGTGCTCATATGACAGGATGATTTGATATGTAGATTATGTTACATGTGTAACATGAGATTTTTTTCATGGACATTTTTGATAGAGCTTGTTATTGTCTAATGGTGGTCATCACAGATGCCTATTTTATCTCCATTCTGCATGAAAGCATGGGAGTAAAGATTTTTCTCGGGCATCACAACTGCATAGGAAAAGTAACATATAAAAAATATAATTTGTTGGAGTAATGATCCTTCTGTTGGTGAAGTGTTCCTTCTGCATTACCTTCATATGGTTATTCAGATTCCACCTTTAAATCAGAATCTTATTTGTTTATCTTCACAATGCCTTAAATATTTATTTTTACAGCCATTGACCTGTTGTTGGACAATAACAGCTAGCTGCAGTTTATAAGAGACGCCATCTTGGATGTGCTACTAGATGAACTTTACATGTTGCTCCTCCCATCCAGTCCTGCATTCAGTTTACTTCTAAGGCAAAACCCTAAGCTATGATTTACAGTATAAGTTGTGAATTTGCTCCTTTACTTGCTCTAGACAGGGACTTCAGTTCTCATACATGTTTTACAATACAGTCGCTACAACTGTAAAATATTTTCGTTCCTCTTGAGTGTAGCCCCATGTGGCTTGCCTGTAATGTAAGCACTGTGGCACTGGGGATAGGAAGGTCACCAAGTTCAACCTCCAGCAGTTTCATCATGGAGACTGTTTCTCACACATATTGTTGCTGTGATACAATGTAAGAGGAAGTCCACTGGAACTGTCTGTTGTCTGATACCGATCATTCACAACTTACAAATGGATAATAAAATTGATTATCAGTGAAAATATCTTTATTTGCCATTGATAATTACTGTATGTTGCTCACCAACATCAAAAATGCAAAAAAGAACCACAGCCATAAGTAACCATAGTAGGAAATTTAATTGCAAAGAGTATACCTTTTCATAATGTATGTCATCATTCTGCAAATTTGACCATCATCAAACACATCAATAAGCCCTTTTATTTCAGGTTTTTCTGCATAGGTAATATACATCACATATTTCGTAAGTAAGATGTAAAATCACCTATACTTTAAGGAAGATTAATATTTTTCAGAAGCATTAATTATATGTATTATTTTTAAATATATAAACCCAATTCTCAAGGCAGTTTACTCCAGTTCAGGGATGTGGGGCAGGAGCCTAACCAAAGCACTATTGAAAGCAAGATGGGAAACAGCCCAGTAAAGGATGCTAATTCATCACATAGCACATTTGTACAAATGCCTGTGCTGATTTGGGGCCAGTTTAGAATTGCAAATCAATCCAACAGACACATCTTTTGCATATGGGAGGGATTTAGAGTGTGCAGGGAAGAACAAAGGCCGTCAGAGACTGTGAAGACTCCACAAAGATGGAGCACTGGTTGGGATTTAAAAGAAGAATTCTGTAAGGAAGCAGCACTAACCTCTACTTCAATGATGTAAATATGCTTAGGGTATTCTCTCAGTGTGCCGCTTGCATTATTACTAAAATTCGTACATAATGCTGTCCATGCAATTAATAGAGGAAAGGTGCAAACAGACAGCTATATAATACATAAATAAGTTGCATGGTGGTGCAATCGTTAATGCTTCTGCTTCAGTGCTCCACAGTTCTGGATTGAAATGTTTGCACATTCTATCCATTTTTCACACATTCTCCCTTCATCTGGGTACTCAGGTTTCCATATGCCAAAGGAGATTGATTAATGACTCTTAACTGCCACTTGTCTACGTGTACCATGCAAAGCACCCACTTCAGTCCAGAGCAGCTTGTCAAATTAACCCCGCATCAACCCCTGCATTGTTCTAAAGGTGCTGTCTCTGGGGATTCTGTTTTTGGCATTGTTTACTTTTAGGTTTTGTTTCCATGTATGTTTGCTTTTGCTTTTTTAAATTTCTTAAAATAAATCCTTTAAATATTAAAGAAACTTTGTTTTGTTTTTACTGAATCAGACGTTTTATGGTTTTTCTCATATCATTATTGTAGGCATTTTTTAAAACATTTTCATATTTATAGGCCTTAGCTCCTTTTTTAAGCCTATGCATGCCAGAAGCCTTCCATGTCAGTTGGGGCTGGGTTTCCTAGTGATTTTTGAAAGCAGACATTAGGATATGAATATCTTAAATAATCTTCAATAATTTCTTCATAGATTGATATGCAATTTACGAAAGCCATGCCACCTCGAACATCTGACCAACATAATGCAGGACAGATGCTTTTCATAATACATGCACTTCTGTGCAGAACAGGAGAAGCTGCCATATCACTTGCCTTGGTAGTGTTGTTGAAGCTCACTTCAACAGAAAAATGTTTGGTGGAAATATTACAGTTTAGGGCATTTTCATTGTACAGTTTCACTTTTTTTAAAGTTAATGCCAAATTTCTTCTTTTTGAAGCAGATTTAGGTTAAATTAAACATTATCAGTGCAACTCTGCTGCAACCCACTGCTGCAGCTCTACTTAGTTAAGTGGATGGATGGAAGAAGCATGCCATGTTCCAAAGAAAGCAGACTAAAATACAAAGAAGCAGCCTGATAAAGGTTCTAAATCCAGATTTTGACCATTTTATTCACAAACCATGTAATGGGAGCTGAGTGATTTATAATATGACAGTTTTTAAAAATTTATTTTCAGTGATGGACACGTACACACACACAACTGTGAGGCTTTCAGGGAGTCTGAAAGGTTAATTAGTGGGTCCTGGACTTCTTGGAGACCCCTAAAGGTTGCACCTTGCTACAAAGTTGACTCCCGCTCTGTGATGAGATTTGGGTCCCTGTGATCCTAAATAACTTTAGAAAATGAGTGAATAGACTGATACATTAAAAAATAATAAAGAAAAGTATAGAAACCTTTTCAAAGATACTGTAATGCAAAGCTGGTAAATGTGAAGTAATAAAAGCTATGTTTTAAAGTATGTAAGTATTTGAAACATTTGACTTCTTTTATAAGATATTGTGTAGAAACATACTGAGCTTTGTTAGGCCTCCAGCAATCCAGAACTGCATTAACCAGTTTTCATAATGTATGTACATATATTTATCTACTTGATTAAATTTAACTTTAGGCAAATACAAAGCAAAATAGGATGCTTTTCAAATATACAGTAACTAGGATTGTCATTTTCTTTATTGTCTGTCTTGGATGATCATGAACACACACCCACTGCTTACACTAAAAAGTATCAGAGTATCAGCATCAGTATCAGGTATCAGTGTCTCTCAAAATGTGATGGGCATAATCCAGAAATACTTCTCAATGGGTTGTTAAAAGTGAATGGGGCAAAAATTGGTTCCATTACATCTCTAGCTCTGCCTTTACTTTTCAATTGATTATGTCTTAAGTTTA
>JANRMT010062796.1:36801413-36823837 GCA_026402145.1 Polypterus bichir lapradei | reverse complement strand
TCTATCTATCTATCTATCTATCTATCTATCTATCTATCTATCTATCTATCTATCTATCTATCCTGTCAGCCAAGCGTGTTTATTCTCCCCATGTTTGTATGAATGTCAGTGGAAGTTTTACCTTTTTGTGGATAAACACACAAACTCAAGTGAGTGCAGAACTCGCAACCAGTGCTCTTCATTCAACCTTTTATTTAATGAATGTGTTGGAAAAGCAATAACTGTGGCACAGCTCAATTTGGAACTGAACGTGTAGGAAAAAAGGTGAACATTGATTTAGAAAAAGCTCTTAAAATGCGTTTCCAAAAGTATTTATAGAAAGCAAATTATATCACTCTAAATTAAAATACTTTAAAATGTATATGATTTCAAAAGGCTAGCTATTCTTCTAAAATGTTATTTACACGGTATAATATTTATCGTATATAAAAACACACCCTAATGCTTACATATGTAGTATGCACATACTGTACCTGTTTTCCATATTTCATCAAGGTAATACTGAAATAAGCAGAGTATAACACTAAGTGCTGGCAAGGTAGGCTCCTCCACAAAGGCCCTGAAATGGATCAACCAGGGTTGAAAATGTTATGTTATGTGATAAGTCTCTTTCTTTGATACTCTACTGTAATCTTGTTCCCACTGTATAGCAAATAGCAACAGAGCATGCAATTATTTGCAAGATTAAAATAAACATTAATTTACTGATATGTACAGAGCACGGTGGCCAGAGTCTCAGAGCTTCAGAGTCTTATCTGCAGATGTCAGTCTGCTCACCATATGTTTTCCCAAATTTCCGATGGTTGGATATTCCAACTTTTTTCCTTTCAAAGATGTATGTTTTAGATAGTAACACTAAATTGGCCTCATTTGGGTGAATGTAACATGCACTAGAAGAGCGGGTGGGTACCACCTGTGCACATTACTACTTGGATAGGCTCCAGTCCCCTACAACTCTCTACTGGATTAAGTGGATTTGTTTACATGAAAGAACTTATGAATTGTTTCTTTCAGCACACACACACACCTGAGGTGAATGTGCCTAAGGTGAGAATTTAAACTGACATCAAAGACAGGAACACAAGCTGAAATCCCATGTTCAAATTTGATTCTAACTCAGGTCATGGGATTTGGCTAAAAATGTAAGAAAGTGGACATTCATCCATCTGTTTTCCATTTCCACCTTTTCTTGTTTAATATCACAAATAGTAATATCTTATCTTGGCAGACATCAGTATCCAGTGCTTGTAGCAGGGAGGATGAAAAAGTACATGAATCATAATTCTGTGTATGACCAGTCAATAGAAATTGTTATTAAAATATACTTGGGGGGGGGGGGGGGTCAAACCCAAAATTCACCTAAGGGCTACACCTCTGCCTTGTAGTGCGTGTTACTTAGCTTGCACTAATAGACACATTTAGGCATGGCTCCTGATCATATGTCATATAATGTACTCCACATTTTGTTTTATACAGTGCTGTCCATAATAACTGCTCTTAACGTATAAAAAATAGGTGGCATTCCACATCATGTTTATTACTGGATGGTCAGTAGAAAACATCCCTTGTTCGTACCTTGTGCTGTACATTATGTGACAAAATTTTCTTTAAACTTAGAAAAAAATGCTCATTGATAATCTTTAATTTTAACATATCTGATGTGGTAGAATGATGGTGCAACATTTAGTGCAGGTGCCTTATAGATCCAGTATAATGATTTTGAATCTTAGAGTATGTCTGACTGCTGTCTATATGGATTTTGCAAGTTTTCCTCATGTCCCTGAGATACCTGGTTTTCCTGTCTTAACAAAAAGACACATTTTGGGGTAATTTTCAGTTTTAAACTAATTGGTGGATTGATGAACTATCCAGTGTTGGTATATGCCTTCCACCCAATGCCAAAGGCTCTGTCCCACCAACCCTGATTTGATTAAGCAGGATCAAGAATGTTATAATGTGTTATCTGATGCAATCTTAGTTTTTTATTGTCTGTCACAAATGTTGGGATCCATTCTGCAGTATATAGTGAGTGCAAATTGAAATCGTGTAACCACTAATACATCTGGAAAATGTGAAGTTTCTTAATAATCAAGTGAAATGCTTGTCTTATGCAGTGCAGTATTTTAGCTAGAAATCGGTATGAGAATCAGGTAAACACTGCGCATTTTATGTGACTGTTCAGTGAGCTGATTTTACCCTAATTGAATAATGCATTCAGTACATGATACTCCAGAGTGAAGTGATGCAAAAGACAGAAGAAGAATAATAAAATCTTCTTAAATCCTGTGAAGTCTCAAACAAACTGTCATTCACAGAGTGGTGTAGCCTCAAGTGCCGGTTATGAAGAAGTTTTGACTTTACTTTTCAGCATTTTCTACGGGTTTTGCATTAAGTAGTTAAGTACAGAAAATGGTGCACAACTATTCAATAACTACTACTGCTCTAAATCCAGTTTTGCATATAAGTCAGTATCTGAAAATGTGCCATAATGAAAAATTCAACAGAAATGCGCAAAACATTATTATACATAGAAATGTTTCAGAGTGATTGATAAAATGACAGTGAAGCAATATTACTTTACTTTAAATCAGAAAACAGAAATAATCTGAAATAATTTAAACTAAGCTGAATGACATGTATGTACAGTATGTGAACTTTATGCTTAAACATCTTGCTGGTTTTAATAATGACAAATTATTATTAGTTAATAAAAGGTATAACGACGGCACAAAACTCCATCACTAGCTGATGACTGTAAGACACGTACTGTCTCTGCTGAGGGATTGCTCAGATTGTTGCTCTCCACTTCCAGCTTACTCCGTGAGACAACACGGCTGGGACACATAGATGTTGGCAATTACAAACAGCAAGATCAACAATTAGCTAAATGTCCAGCTGCCAATCTGGCATCTTATCTGTGATGGAGTTTATTGCATGGCAGTGTGTGCCACCAGTTACATTACATGATGAACAAAAAAAAGAGCACAAAATGATTGAAAAAGGTGACAAAGTCTGTACTGTTGCATGCTATTCCGTAGCAACGCCTACTATGCATTCATTTGTGTCAAAACTAGTTTATTTGCTTCTTTTATTAGCAAAAAATGGAAGATACCAGATAAAAAGGAAACTTGTAGAGTTTTATCTACTTGTTCATATTTGCCATAAGTTGAGTCTCCTATAACCCAATGACCCAGCTGTAGGTGCAAGTGGAGTTGAGCCAAAACTTTCTTGCTGTATTGAATTTTGCATGACGCAGATATTTCAGGCAGGAGTGATCATAGGGATGGAACAATCATAATAACAAACAAATAAAACTTTAGTAATGGTTGTTATAGCTGTTCTGCTAATATTATTAAACAAGTTGCTGTTGCTGGAAGGAAATCACTCAGAGCTACACTCCCCTCAATTTTGTATCCTTACACAGGGCGGCTGGTCATGAACTTGGAGACCTCTGAGTCTGAAAGCAAACATCTGTCCAGTAGAGTTAAAGGAAGTGCCCTGCCTAAGTGAACAAGTGGTCATCTGACTTCTGTCTGCCACTTCAAATGTGTATAATCAAAGGCAGAATGTCTCTCTTAGCCTTGCTACTCTCACTATATTTGCTGTAATTGGTTTCTAATTTCTAATCAAATAAACACAAAAAGTCAGGCAGCTATAAGCTATAAGCTGTGTCCTGGGTTGGAGCCACAGACTTGGTTGTCATCCATGTAGAGTTTCCACGTTCCCCATGTGGGTGTATTGGGTGTTCCTCCTGGTACTCTGGTTTTCCTCTGACATTCCCAAAGACATGCAGGTTAGACAAATTGGTGTTGCTCAGTTGTTCCTCGAGTGTATGTGAGTGTGTCTCACATTGGACTGGCACTGTATGCTTCCCGCCTTGTGCTCAGTGTTGCCAGGATAGGCTCTGGGACTGTATGACAATGAATTGGTTTTAGTGGCTTTGAGAGTGTTGTGTGACTGTGTAGGGTGTTTTACAAGTTAAATATTATGCTCATAGTTTGTATTGTGCTATGCTATGGTTACCATTGTATTATCTTGTCATAGCACCAGTGTCTTCATGTTGGGTTAGGCTAACATGTGCCAGACTACCTTGACTTAAGATATTGTCCAGACCTTCCTGGGCAGACCCAACTCCCCGTAACATCTGGCAGATCTTCAGAGTCTTATCCTGATAATTCTGGTCCCCTGCTAAAGTAATTAGCAAGACAGACTCTTAGGCATGGAATTTTATACCTGTTTTCTAGTGGTTTTCCCTTCTGTTCCCATTTTGCATGTGGAGGCAGAGTGGACTGTGTTATATAATACAATTTCTTCACAGCATGTAGTAAACTGCCATCTCCCCAACCAACAGTGAAAATACAGTTTATATTGAAATATTCAGTATATATTGAATTTATTAAATATATATATTGGAACCTGCTTTGGAACTATGGCAAATTGCTGGGCTTCCCTGGGCTGTTCAAATCACACATTCTACTCCGTATACACTCAATAAGGCTTTGAGACTAAAACACATGATTTGAAAACTGTTTGGATTTTGAGATGACCACCTTTTGGAACATGTTTGTTGTGTCTTCTCATGTGCATCCTTCAGTTTCAATGTTGAATCAAGGAATATACAGGATATTCTTATTATCTTCTTTGACTCTCCGTTTTCTGGTCTGTCCTTATCCCAGCTTCTTGTTTAGCATACCTGTTAAATAACAGTTGATTTACTGATTTGCCAGGTTTATTATATTTCTTGCTGTGAATTCACAAATTCTTTGGTAGATTTCAACAATGTTTGCTTCTAAATAGTTTAAAGATGTTGACAATGCAGATGGATGGTGCAGCAGTTAGTGCTGCTGCTTAAAGGAAGCTGTGTCCTGGGTTGGAGCCACAGACTTAGTTGTCATCCGTGTAGAGTCTGCATGTTCTCCATGTGGGTGTATTGGGTGTTCCTCCTAGTACTCTGGTTTTCCTCTGACATTCCCAAAGACATGCAAGTTAGACTCATTGGTGTCTCTCAGTTGTTCCTTGGGTGTGTATGAGTGTTTCTTATGATGCACTGGCACTGTATGCTTCCCGCATTGTGCACAGTGTTGCCAGGATAGGCTCTGGGACTGTATGACAATGAATTGGCTTTAGTGGCTTTGAGAATGTTGTGTGACTGTGGACTGAGGATGTTTTACAAGTTAACGATTATGCACCTTTGATCACTGTAATGGGAAGTCTGAAGTTTTGTGAGATAATAAATTGAATAAAAATGATTTAATACCAATTTACTATGAAGTCAAAAGATTCAGTTTTGAATGTTTGTGCATACCTGTATATCTGTTGATAAACCCAGACATGAAATGTTAAGAAAAAATTATATTTTCTTTCTCTCTTTCATTCATTTTTAATTTTTTTCATCTTCATCATTCTTAAAAGCAAAATAATGCAACACTTTACTTGAGAACTATAAGGTAATGGAGGGAGTGACAAGAACCCCTGTACCGAAAGTCATAATATCAAACTAATAAAGCATCCGCCGTGCCACCCTTACTCAAGCATTTTGTCAAAGTTATGACGCATTTAATCTCATTTGATGCCATTTCTGTGCTAAATACTTACCTCAATGAAACTGAAAATTCCTCAGTTCCTATTGGACGGCAGTATTTCACAAATTCTGGACAATTTGACAATTAACATATTATAGAAAGTAATTTGTCAAGTCAAAGCCTCCATCAAAATGATCAGCTACACTACATCCTCATGCTAAGGAGTCAGGTTTATGACAGGAGGTTAAAAGATCTGATAACCCAAGGCTGTCACTGCCACTATTCTTCAAGTGACAAGTATCACCTAAAATAAATGGAGCATGATACCTGATTGCTATATGTCATGGCATCAAGGCCAGTCTGGAGTAGATTTTGATATTCCCATCCTTAACTTGTGACAGTTATTTTTTATTTTTAGAGTGTATTGTCCTTTATTAGCTGTATATTTGCTCTTGTCCTCCAAATGCAAGATATCTGTTTCAACGTATTTCCTTGATTTCATGTTGTGTTTGTATTCTAATTCATTGTTTAAATCCTTTTGAACTGTAGCCCCACTACTGTTTTGGAAAAGAGGATGGTGGCAAAATTGGGTGCATCATGAAAAATCCTCTCCAGCCCCTTCAGGGGGGACTCTCTTTGGGCACTATTAGCCACAGGTGTGTTAAGAAGTGCCGCGGGGATGGGGGTCTTTTCTGATGACTGCTATCAAGCAATTTGATGCCTCCTCCCGATGTACTCATTAAGTTCGTTTTGAAATATCTGCGCAATATACATTTATTTGTTTATTAATTGTTCTCATCCCATTTTCTACTATTGTCTCCTAAAATACAATCCTCTCTGTATAAACATGTTATTTTCTTTACATTCTAACTATCTTAATTTTTTTCAAAGTCAAAATGACTGTATGTTGTGTGGGTCACTTGTACATTATTTCCTCCACAAAGAGACTCATATTGTACTTGACTTGTGTCCTCCAATTTTGCAGCTGCCTTCTGATTTTGACGTCTTTGGCATTACTATTTAGGCTTTAATTCTATCTTCAAATCCTCCATTCTCTGTAATAAGCGAACTTCAGAAATAAAATCCCTTCAGCCTGCTTAACATTCAATATTCCAGCCTAGCTAATTATTTGTTTCCTCCTTTTGTTTTGTTACCTTTTGTACAGCACTGTCAAGATTTAGGACTTGAATTTCAGTGTAAGAGAATGAGTGCCATGCTTTGTATTTAAAAATCCTGCACAATTTTATTTAAGTTTGGGAAAAATACCACTTCTCTTTGAAGACAAAAATTAGTAGTGATATGAAGATGTCGGTTGGGCAGTGCTCGTCTAGACCACCCAGTTATGATTCTTTATTTTTCATATATTTATTAGATCCTGCTCTCATTGTCAAGGGAACTCCGAAAACCCATAGATGAATAGCTTTGAAAGTTGCAATTAAAATGGTAGGCTTTGTTTTATTGTACTATGACCCCCTCACCACAGTGAGTGTTTTTTGGACAGATGTCTTGTAATGATCAATTTTGTGACCTTGTTCTTTAACACTTGTTCACTAATAGCCCCTCAGACTAAAGTTATCACGATTATGTTGACCTCTTTTGTAAGTTGCTTTGGATAAAAGCATCTCCTAAGTAAATGAATATAGATGTAAATGTTAGGTTTGGTGTAGCTTAGGATCCTTGTGTAGTCAGGTTAAGATTTGTATGTTGAAGGAAAAGTCAAAGAGAAAATATTTTACAAGAAACTCTGATTAATAAAGTAAGTCAGAAAATTTGTTAGCACAGACTCAGACAGGACCGCAAGATGAACGCTGAGGCAGAATTAGCCCCACTACTGAATTTACTATTAATGGACAAGCAAAACTCTCAACCAGACCTGATAACATTTCAGTAACTCATGACAATCATGTTGCATGATAGTCGAACATGCAAGAAAGAAATACACTGTATTCTGTACTTATGACATTACTACTCCTTCTAATATTTTTATTACTACTATATTACTATTGCATTTTAAGAGATTGTGTTATTTTTGCCTGCACTGGTATGCAAAGGTAACTGGTCTGAATACATCATAGAAGGTGATGCCTTTTTTACATTTGCACACACTTCTATGACATACATACTGGCAAACAAATTATTTTCATTTATACGTCTGATTATTATTGCTAAATATTTACTTATCTTTAGCTGTTGTTGTTTGCATGTTAAGGAAAAATGTTCAGACTTCTAAGTAGATCTTCTAAGGTAGGCTTGGCCACATTCAATTCACATAAAGTATGAGGTTCCATTACATTGGGTCCTTTTTAATTATTGAATTGTACTGTTATGCATGTTTTTCTATTATGCTTTTTAAATTGGAAATTGTCTAATAGTTTTATTCTGTTAGCTAAGCTTGAGAGGACCTTATTTTCCCTTTTTTCTTTGGCTGGTGTGACCACTAATGAAAAAGTTTCTCGTTTCAATTTAAAATAAGTCGTATAGAGTCATCAACCACTAGTCATTACACATAAAGTCAGTTGACACCTACTTACTGTACATACAGAAAGCACTCTGGAACTGCCCCAGAAGTTTTCCATTCTGCTTATTATATCCTCTAATCTCACAAAGCTGTTTCAGCCATTTCTGCAATCCCAGTCCCGGTCCTCATAACCTGAACTTCACTGACGTTCTCTGGTGATGCTCGTGCCTTTCTCTGGTTCAGCCCCAAAATTTCACTGCAGCATGCTATTTTCCTTTAAGAAAAAAAACCAAGATTAGTTGTGGGTGGTCTAAAGATTAGTACAGTAGTTATTATTTAGTGGTAACAGACAAAGATAAGTAGCAAATAAGTGAATCACATCTCATTTCAAAGAAATCAGTTAAACAATATCTAAAGTGAAAACTAATCTCAACACTGACTTGTGAAATTTAACTTAAGACTTCAGTCTTCTTTTTTTGGTGATAGGCATCTGATGAAATAGCATGACTTTATATATCATATTCTATTAGTTGTAGGTTCTGTTATACAAAATGTGTGATGATTTCAGTTTCTGTTATGAATTGTGTGCTCTGCAACTGCGATCAGTTAGTGAGCTCTTCCTCTTTTTTCTTTTAACATAATCTTACAGTTTTAAGTCTTCTAGTTTTGCTTGTATGATACTGACCTAAATAATACTGTATATGCATCTGTTACAGTTTAATTTTGCCTGTGAAAACCTATTGAGGATATTTAAATCTAAATATTTTGGACGTGACTTTCCTGACTTTTTTTATTCGACTTTCACCAATATTCATTATTTGTTTTAGCAATACCATTACGTCCCTGGTATAATAACATTTAAAAAGAGAGCAATATCATTCCAGTATCTAAACTCAGCAAAAAAAGAAACGTCCCTTTTTCAGGACTGTGTATTTCAACAATAATGTTTTAAAAATCCAAATAACTTTACAGATCTTCATTGTAAATTGTTTAAACAATGTTTTCCATGCATGTTCAATTAACCATAATCAATTAATTAACATGCACCTGTGGAATGGTCATTAAGACCTTAACGGCTTACAGAAAGTAAGCATTTAAGGTCACAGTTCTAAAAACGCAGGACACTAAAGAGACTTGTCTACTGACTGTGAAAAACACCCAAAGAAAGATGCCCAGGGTCCCTGCTCATCTGCGTGAACGTGCATTAGGCATGCTGCAGGGAGGCATGAGGACTGCTGATGTGGCTAGGGCAATAAATTGCCATGCCCGCATTGTGAGACGCCTAAGACAGCGCTACAGGGAGACAGCAAGGACAGCTGATCATCCTCGCAGTGGAAGACCACGTGTAACAACACCTGCACAGGATCGGTACATTCGAATATCACACCTGCGTGACAGGTACAGGATGGCCACAACAACTGCCTGAGTCACACCAGGAACACACAATCCCTCCATCAGTGCTCAGACTGTCCGCAATAGGCTGAGAGAGGCTGGACTGAGGGCTTGTAGGCCTGTTGTAAGGCAGGTCCTTACCAGACATCACCAGCAACAACGCCGCCTATGGGCACAAACCCACCTTCGCTGGACCAGACAGGAGTGGCAAAAAGTGCTCTTCACTGATGAGTCATGGTTTTGTCTCACCAGGGGTGATGGACGGATTTGTGTTTATCGTCGAAGGAATGAGCGTTACACAGAGGCCTGTACCCTGGAGCGGGATCGATTTGGAGGTGGGGGGTCCGTCATGGTCTGGGGCGGTATATCACATCACCATCGGACTGAGCTTGTTGTCATTGCAGGCAATCTCAATGCCTTGCGGTACAGGGAAGACATCCTCCTCCCTCATGTGGTACCCTTTATGCATGCTCATCCGGACATGATCCTCCAGCAGGACAATGCCACCAGCCATACTGCTCGTTCTGTGCGTGAGTTTCTGCATGACAGCAATGTCAGTGTTCTGCCATGGCCAGTGAAGAGCCCGGATCTCAATCCCATTAAGCACGTCTGGGACCTGTTGGATCGCAGGGTGAGGGTGAGGGCTAGGGCCATTCCCCCCAGAAATGTCCAGGAACTTGCAGGTGTCTTGGTGGAAGAGTGGGGTAACATCTCACAGCAAGAACTGACAAATCTGGTCCAGTCCATGAGGAGGAGATGCACTGCAGTACTTCAAGCAGCTGGTGGCCACATCAGATACTGACTGGTACTTTTGATTTTGAGCCTCCCTTCATTCAGGGACACATTGTGAAACATTTTTAGTTTATGTCTTATGGTGTTGACTCTTTTAGTGTTCATACAAATATTTACACATTAAGTTTACTGAAAGTAAAGTTCTTTTTTTGCTGAGTTTATATTATGTTCAATAATGCAACTGACATGGAGGATGCAAGGAGGTCCAACTTTATTGAATCTCTCATAGAATGGAACTACCCAGTTATCTAACAGATGCACATCTAAGTTCAGCAGTCGAATGGAACACATGATAATTCACAGAGCATCTCAAAACAAGAGATGTTTCAAGCAATACTTCATGTCGTAGTTGCTAGTGTTTCACTGCTATGATTCATGTTTTGTAATTTTTGTTTTTCCAGTATTTCTATCATTTTATTATATTACAGTGATGTCATCACACTGCCATTTGGTATGGATATTTGTCTATGCCTCCTCTTTGCACTCGTTTCTTATGGCTATAGCTAACCTGTGATTCCACATTCACCAAGAGAATATTCAGGAGCAGGTAGGCCCATTGACAGATTCCCATAAATGGGATACTGTTCCTCTCCCTTTTCCTAGAGAGAAAACAACTGCATCTGCTATTTGTTTTGGAAATAAACTCTTTATAATTAAATTTAAAGCTAGGGTCTTAAACAGTAATCATAACGTACAGCTCCACATTATCTCACCAGCTTAAATTAACAACAAATTCTACCATAAAAGACTGCCTTTCATTATGTGTGAAATGTTTCACTGTTTCACATACGTTAGGCTTGTGACATACCTAAGGAAAAAGTTTTAGCAGAGGTGATTCTAGGGATGTGGTAAAATGTATTATTATTCTTATAGTGCAAAGTCTAAATTAATAAGATCAACAGGGAGAATTTAATAAACACAAATCCTTTGTTTAAATTCTAGAAACCTCCTTAGAGGAGCTTCCGACTGTGTCATTACAACAAGTATCTGCACAACAACAACAAAAGCAATTTATTTCATGTAAACCCGACAATCACACAATGAGTGCTGTGATGGGCTTTAAGGGGCTCTATTTTATGACTCATCCCCAGCCTTGACTCCCTAAGAAGACAAGAAAGAAACTCCCAACAAATTATCCTTGTAGAGAAAAAATGGAAGGAATCTAGAGGTGGCAAATTAGAGAGAGAGAGACCCCTTTCCAAATAGGTTGGCACCCCTTTCCAGGTAGGTTTGTAAACAAGATGTTTTTAGGGGGCTACCTCCAGGTTCAGGGCCCCAGGTAATTGCCTGCCTCGTTTGTCCTGTCGTACTACACCTCTACGTTTTAGTTATCAATAAATTGATCAGTGCTCTCTTTTTCAAATTCATTGTTAAAGAAATTGAAAAATGTATAACATGCCTTTCAGGAAAAACAATCTTGTCACACCTTTGTGATTTTGCACAAGTGGATGGTAGGTGGCGTTGAATGCCAGTGTTACAAGAATATCCAGTAGCTTCATTATGTGCTACCCTGACAAGGTTTTTCAATATTCACACACACTACTTGTTAATTCCAGTGATGTGTAACAATCATGTGTAGAGTGTGACATTTGGGCTGGAGGGGTCAAATAAACTGTAAATGATAACTGATTTTTCAGAATTAAAACTCTACTGCTACATACGGTATATACAGCATATGCCATGACAAATATTGTAAATTATTTGTAATGTAAATTTAAAATATGAAGTAGGTCTAACTTAAATTATCACAATTAAAACTTCAAACGTTCAAAACATCATTGTACCATTAATGATATGTAAATAATAGAAAATGCTGCTTACTTAAGTTTGTCTGCTTTATTGTAAAAAGTGGGAAAATAAACAAATTCCTTTTTAAACAAGTTAGAAAATGTAGACATAACTTAACATTTCAAAGCATTTTGGGACTGATTTGGCAAAAAGGGGTGTACAGGCCTCAGAATAAATAAAAACATGATTAGGACTTCACAAATAGGCCTCACCACAGGCAGCATGACCCCAAAGCTCAACAAGCAGTTTCAAGGGCTGCACAGGGGCAAATTTAGGCTCAGAATTTAAATTTAAATAAGTCCTTTGAAGAGGGGATGGAGTGAAAAAAACAACCTCTAGCCAAGAAAAAAACAATTCATTAAAGAAAGAAAAAAGCAAAACATAGCTTTTTGACATAAATGCAAGAAACTAAGGCAACCAAATCCAACAGTAAACCAATATCAGTACCATTACATCAAAGCAAAGGTCAAAACCAGGAAATCCAAATAAGAAAAAATGATCAAATATCAGAATTTAAAAGCCAAAGCTACACTTAGACCAGCTGCTTCTCCTTGTATATGGCTGCACCATCAGGTGGCCCCAACTCTATAGCCTCCATGTTGAGAAGATAACTAAAACGAAAACATCCAATATTAATATAACAAAATGGCAAGGAAATGAATAAAATATTAAGAAACACAATAAGACATAAATACAACAAAGAAAAGACAAAACTAAACACAGAATTAATAACAAAATATATAAAATAAAATTCAAAAGACAACAAAAGCATGAAATAAACAAATAACATCCTTGAGCCAGAGGTGAGACCCTGGCTAGAACATAACAGTAACACACAACTGCTGAGGGACGACTGATCTTCAGCTTAGAACTTTAATGAGCGTTGACTGCATAAACAAAACAGTTACTAAAAACATGTGTGGAACTCACCTCTACCACACACATGTCTGCATGGAAATGTTATTTAGCGCCATGTGCTTAATGAATGTGTTTTGAGTCCCTTCTGTCATCTGCGCTGTTGATTGTTTAGGGAAGCAGTCATTTATTGGACTGCAGGGCAGATTCATTTAAATTTATCTAACCCCCCCCCCAACTTTACTGGTTCTCTGACTCATTTTTATCTTTTCACTTAAACAAGGCGCTTGTTTGTCAATATGAGTTATACACATGAGACTCAAAAGTGATGTTCTAATTATATTTTTAAAGAATGGTGTCTGCCAGAGGAAGTATAAAGTGCTTATAGGATATTCATAGTTTTTTGGTTTTCCACAGTTGGCTTTTATCTTTACTAGGAGATTAAAGGAACAACCAGCTTTTTACCTCTGGGGGCCAACCTGACTATTTCAGCAAAGTGACATGGGCGGTTAACAATGTTGACCATGAACTCCTGAAGATCCTCTGACCTTTAAGTCAGTGGTTTGCTAAAATGACGTTCAGTGATATCCAAGGGGGGATTTGGGGCTTTGATGAACTGTTTTCAGTCGCTCTCTTCTAGACACACAAATGCAGCACTTGCTTCAAAGTGATGTAGGGAAAGAAGAGGAGCACAGGAAATGAAAGCAGTCTGGGCTGTATGCTGGATTAAAGAAAGCTGAAGCGTGGAGTATTAAGTTATGGGGAGGTGGGGTGTAGGGTTTGATGGAATATGTCATGCACTCTTTTAATTAACATTAAAGGGATTCATATTATACAAATGTAGGATTCGACTTACTGTACACCTTTTATGTGTTAGTGATTTAAAATGTTGGTAATAGGATTTACTTAAATGGGTGAGGAGGAGTGGGGTGGGGGTTGGGGTCTTGTGCGCTTGTTGCTTTTCAGTATTTTCTCAAACAAAGCAGCAGTACAACGGTACAGAAACTGGCAGCAACAGCAGATCATGCTGTGACTGCCAAAAGCACTGGGGTCCTTCTCTAGGACACGAAGAGCCAAAGAGCCTGCTGCCCTGGTCAGAATGCTGAATCAGTTCTTTTTAATATACATAAATATAATTTTTTACATTTCAACATTTCGACATGTTCCATGTTGTGGAAAAAAGATTAAAGTAAATAAACACAAGATTTTTATAGAAGGCGACAGGAGCCAAGAAGCTTGTTATTGACCAAACTAGGATAAAGAAAAGTAGAATAAAGGTTAAAGAAGCAAGAGTTAGACTTGAATATTTAAATGTTTAGTTCTGACGGCAAGGCGATATTGGAGCCAAGGGTGCCTCAGCATATATTTGCATTTGTAGAACTTGTTTTTCCGACAAGTTAATTAAAAGTTCAAAAATGAGGAATACTCACTGATTCTGCAAATGAATCACAGCTGCAGTGCTACTGTATTATGCTAATCTAGACCACTTTAATCTAGATATCTGTGTTTTGAGTGATAAGAAGAAGAAAGGAAAATCTCTTCGATTTATGTACCATATACATATCAAAAGATTCAAGTAAACAACATAACAGGAAGGATACATTTTATACCAGATATTAAAGCCTTTTCAGTGTCATCACAAATGTCTAAGTGGTTTTACAAGCTTTAATAGCATTTTGAGTCTTAGGAGTCATTTTTGCATAAGCTCTAGAAATGTTTCTCAGCAGGAAATCTCGGTTAAAACCATCATTGTTGATAATGTTGTTTTCTGTGTTTAACTGCATGTGGGTTTGATTAAAAAAATCCTGTTGAATTAAACCCACATTTTCCATACTAGGATAGTCTGGTGGCGTCCTGTGCATGAGCTCACTCCAGGTTTCATTTCTGCCTTGGAACTGATGCTACTAGGATACGCTTGGGTCTCCCAGTGACCCTGAATTGAGATTGTTACAGTTATCATAAGAAGTATATCTTGTGTTTTATACTTGTAATTAGTTTAGATCACTTTGCAGAGGTCTGTTTTCACTTTGACATTAAAGATTCTTCTGACATTAAGGATTTTTTGTTGATCAGCATCAAAAAAGCCAAACTAAATCCATAATGATTGAATGTTATATAATAATAAAATGGGAAAACTTACATATAGGGTGAAGCCTTTTCTTGCACTGTATTTATGCCTTATACTGTAGTTAGAACTTAAAAACTCTGCAGTAATGTTTCATGGAGTTGATATATGCCCTGTGACAGAATAATCTTCATTTTATGTTCATTTTTGATAGAATGTGCTGAAGCATCTCATGACCCTGTACTGGAAAAAATCAATTTTAGAAACTTGATGGATGGATGGATAGTAATGCGTACAGAATGCTCTACTATCGTAATGTATGGGACAATTAGCTCATAATAATGGGTGTGAGCATTCAAGTGAGTTGGAAATCGTTTTCTAATTTATTGACTGATGCTCAAGTAATGTTTTATTGCTTTCATGGCTTTATTATACAATATACTTGTATTATTGGTAAAGTCATATTATTGGTAAAGTCATCCCTGATGGAGGATCGCTGGAATCATGGAAGAGAGAGGACCTTTCATCGGATTGGCTGGCCCAGCTCTGTTTCAGCTGTGGAATGGCCAAATGGGGGAGGCAGCTTGATGGATGAGGTCTCCAAGACTATAAACAAATCCAAATCATATTGTGCGATGTCATCCATTGTTAAATTCTGCTACGTACTTCTAAAAAATTTTATTTTTATACTGTATTGAGGATTTGGTCTGTTCTGTGTATTGTATTGTATTGATCCCCTTCTTTTTGAAACCCACTGCACACCCAACATACCTGGAAAGGGGTCTCTCTTTGAACTGCCTTACCCGAGGTTCCTTCCATTTTTTTCCCAACTGGGTTTTTTTAGGAGTTGTTCCTTGTCTTCTTAGACAGTCAAGGCTGGGGGGCTGTCAAGAGGCAGGGTCTGTTAAAGCTCATTGCAGCACTCCTTGTGTGATTTTGTACTATACAAAAATAAATTGTTTAGACAAGAAAAGGCCATTCAGTCCAACAAGTCCTGTCCACTTGATTCTTCCAAACTTACACCAAGTCTAGTCTTGATACCTACTAACTTTAAGGTCTACTCAGAATTTTTCCATTTACTATTTTTTTTCTTTGTAACCTCTTTTTACTTTTGTTCTATTTATGTGTCTTGTTTTGTATAGCTTTTTGCTACCTTGTCTAACCCTATTGTTTTGTACCCTGTTTTGTAATTTTATAGCATTCTTTCCACTTTTTGTTCATCTTCTTTAAATACTTGCAGTGTAAAATCTGTCAATTATACTTTCGAAGTCCTCCTGGTGTCTACCAGTGCTGCATTACTTAGATATTCTTTGTAGGAATTTTTGTTGTACTGTTTAATATTTTACATTATATGGTATTTTCTAATCTTGTTATCCCTGTAAATGGCTGTGTGATAGTGCATTCTGTAAATGGACCTGTATAAGATATACACAATAATACCTGGATGGCATGATAGTGCAGTCATAGCGATGCTCTCTTATAATAAGAAGACCAGGGTGTGCGTCTCGTGTACTTCCTGTGTGGAGTTTGCATGTTCTTCTTTTGTCTGCATGGGTTTCCTCCCACAGTCCCAAAGACACGCAGTTTAGGTGATTTGTCAACGCTAAATTGGCCCTTGTGTATCTTTGATGTGTGGGTTTGCCTGTGTGCATTCACCCTGTGGCTGCCTGTCCAGAATTTATTCTGGCTTTGCACCCTATGCTAGCTGGGATAGGCTCCAGCCCACCCTGTGACTCCAGTCTAGATTAAACAGGTTAGAAAATAACATGACAATAAAAACTGACTGATTGTGAGGAATCTAGCAATTAAAAAGTTTGAAGGGTGCAATCATGCACCATGCCTTTGTAAATTCCTCAGAAGCACCACTGGGGAAAAAATAGTAAATATACACCCACTGTACAAACACTTAGGAAAACCTGTTCCCCTACTTACTTACTTGCAATTATCTAATTAGCCAACCACATGGCAGCAGCTCAATGCTGCAGATACAGCTCAGGAGGTTCAGTTAATGTAAACATCAAACACTTGAACAGGGAAAAAACAGTCTCTAGACAACAGTCTCCGGAGTTTACTCAGAATGGTGCAAAAAACAAAAATTCAGTGAGCGGCTGTTCAGTGGATGGAAACTCCTTCTTGATGAGAGGGGTCAGAGGAGAATGGCCAGACTAGTTTGAGCTAACATAAAGGCTAGAGTAACTCAATACAACTGTAGTGTCTAGAAAAGCATCACAGAAAGCAAAACACATCAGACAATGAGGCCGATGAACTACAACAGCAGAGGACCATATCAGGTTTCTCTCCTGTCAGCCAAGAACAGAAATATGAGCATGCAGTGGTTATAGGTTCACCAAAACTGGACTGTTGAAGACCATAAAAACATAGCCTAGTCTGATGAATGTTGACTTCTGCTGAGGCACACAGATAGTAGGGTCGGAATTAGGCATAAACAGCATGAATCCGTGCACCAACCTGCCTTGTGTCAATAGTCCAGGCTGGTGGTGGTGACATAATGGTGTAGAGAACGTTTTCTTGGCACACCCTGGGTCTATTAATACCAGTCAATCATCTCTTGAATGCCACAGCCTATTTGAGTATTGTTGCTGGCCATTTGCATACCTTCATGGCCAAGATGTACCCATCTTGTAAAGTATACTTTCAGCATGATTATACTGTTTTCATGAACATGACAGGTTAGTGCTCTTCCATGGCCTTCCCAGTGATGGGATCTGAATAGAACACCTCTGGAATGAGATATTTACAGCATGAATGTAAAGCTATAACATCTGCAGAAATTGTCTGACTCGGTCAGGTCAGCATGGAACAGAATCTCAAAGGAATGTTTTCAGCATCTTGGTGAATCTATGCTATGAAGAATTGAGACAGATTTGAGAGCAAAAAGGAGGCCCTACCCAGTATTAGTACAGCGTTCTTAATATTTTGCACAGTGAGGGTATACTCCTAATGCATATTTTTTAACATGTGAGACCCTCTAATAGTGAAGTTTCTCAGGTATGCTCACAGTCAGAGGCCTGTAATACTCCAAATGTATCTTTTCAGGGTCAGTGGATTAATGTTTCTCCATCTTTAGCCCAAGAATGACTCAGGGCAGGGTGGCAAAATGTCACCTATAAGCAAAACAGCTTTTGAAATGGGCATGCCGTTGTTTCTTTTGTGCCTGATGTGTAAAGATCTTAGATCTTAATGTGTAGACAAAACCCAGAGCTTAAAAAATGTGATTAATGATGACACAAAGCATACTCATTAAACTATTAATAATTTCCAGACTATCGACTTTTTTAAATGACTTCTAATCTTTACAAGTCACTTTGCTGGTTATCCTTCCTGTTTTCTGTAAGATAAATGTAAAGACTTGTATATAACCTCTGGAGATGACTGAAGTACTGTGACTGTTTGTCTGAAGCTCAAATACAATTATTATCCTCTAATTTTGACTTTGCTATTATTTTCTATTTGTCTGGCTCTGACCATTCTAATATACCATTGCAAGCAGTAGGGTTGGACCACCATCCTTCAGTATCCTCAGAACAGAAGAGTCTGACCTCCACCTTTTCTACTCGACTCTCAGCACCTGCATGATCCATGGAGTCCTCTCAATCACTCCCCTCTCCTCTGTAGTGCTTAACGCGGGACGATCCACCCCTGGAATGCCATTCTTCTTGCTCCCTCATGGGGCAACTGCCAGTTTGCCTCCTCAGCACTGCATTATGTCACACTCCTGATTCTTGATCTTTGCTTTCATTTTCTATTCACTTTCTAACCTACCCAGGCTCCTTTATACTCCAATGGGCATGGTGTTCTAATTACAGCCTGCTGAGCGTCAATGAGAAAACTGCAACCACAATGCGCACTCCTGTGCAAGTGTGATTAGCCCCATGGGTTACATGACCACACTATGCCACCGACTCATATTGTACTATAACACTTGGTCTATGCTTCTATTTTTTAGTCTCCAGCCTCATGTTCTCATTCTTATCACCTTTACGACTAACTTAACAGTTGCCTTTAGAATGTTCTTGGTCACTAGTTAAGTATTAAGAGATCAAATGTCCTCAGTTTGCTCAGCCTTAAAAAGGATGTGAATTGGATTAAAAATTTGTGCTGTTTTGCAAGCACATCTTCCTGTGCAAGCTGGTATAAAAGCCTTGTGATCATACATACATTGGCATTGATGAGACTAACCAATTTTTTAATTGGTGATGGAGATGAAAAGATCACAATATGTTCCATTTACTCTCCAGTTGCATACCATTCTTCAAGTCTCCTAAATCAAGCGAACTACTTTTTAAGTTTCAGAGACTGAAAACAAAGAATGAATTCTTGGTATTGATGCAAATTCATACATGAATTTGATATTAGATAAACTCCGAGCCTCCCTTCATCACACCCTGCATTCCAATCATTCAGCCTGAAAAATCATTTTCAATTTTAATCCGTCTCCTATTTATCAAGGATCTCGGAGTAGGAAAATGCTCCTAACTTGCTAAAGAAACTCACAGTCATGCAAATATAGTCCTACTCTTAGGACTAGGAATAATAAGATTTTATTATTTTCTCTAATTTAGAAAAACTACTCTAACTTCACCAGGATTTAGGAGAGCTTGTGCGTTGTCCTAACTCACTAGGAGCTGCCAGAAGATGGTGTTCAGGCAGAGGTTGGAAACACTGTCAACAAGGAACTTGAGAGGAATTGAGAGATGAAAAAGTTGAAACAATATTTGCAACAAAAACTTGCACATCACATGATCGCTCCATCTACATGGAGAAACCATAAGCTGCCAGATGAAATGAAGGCGTTGGCAATGTTATGTTTTTTTGACCAAAGGGAAAATGCAGCTTTGCAATAGCAATTATTTGGGTATGTCATAACTAACCATTTCTCAAATGTAGCACCAAACTTTGAATGCCCTTGCAATGTGTCAGGTAATGTTATTTATACATTTCCAGACCACTCCACATGAGATAATGTTAAAGCAAGTCATATTCAGGCAAATCGTTGGTTTTAACAGAGTTGTTGGTGTGAGTGATGGCACATAAAGGTAATTTGTTCAAGTGTGAATGAGCATACATATGTCCATCACAAGTTGTATAACAGTATCAACACACAGGTGGTCATGGATGTAAACGGTATTGTAGTAGCCAGCATGTTACCCTGAAGATAGGTGGGGCAAAATATCACACAGGTGTGCTAAACTCCACATTCCTAAGGCAGGTGTAAACTCCTAGTGCATTGGATAAACAGAACCTTACCGAAGATAGGGGGGATCACAGAGAGAGGCACTGTACATGACTCTGGAAGGAGATCAGGAACGGTGGAAGAGTGAATTTGACTTCAGAAACAGCACCAAAATAGCCATGGCTAGTTTAAGAAACTATGACTTTACAGAGCATTTCCCATGGCCATAACAGCAGAAAGGTGATTCTTCTGAAAGAACGACTGTGGATCATTCATTGTTAATAAAATGTGCCCACTAACACTCATTCAGTATAAAGGTCTTTGTCTTTACATCTCCGTGTCCACTACAATATTACTCTTGATGTTGTTGTGTCTTCTTCTTTTTCTTCTTCTCCTGCTACTTTGAATATTATTATTAATATCCTTGTGATGGAGCCTTAGCATTAGTATCAGAAAAATACAAAATGCCATCATAAGTATTATTTTGCCTTAAAATCATGACTTTATCCATTCTGACGTCAACTTCTATTCCCTGCTGATAGCAGGTGTAGGACACATCATAACTACTTCTCATGTCCTTTGGGGTAGGAACAATTCTTATTTTAGTCAGATTTTTACTGCAAGTTCTCAGAGTAATTCTGAGACACTTGATAAATACAGACACTAATTTATTTTTATCATCTGATGAACTCCCATGCTAAAAAATACATTTGTTTTCTACCCAACATCACTTCCAATCTAAACCTGACCTCCTCTTTTCCCAGTTGCTCGCTTCATTGATTATGAATGTTTCCCTTGTTTCTGTCTTTCTGACCATATTGATCATCAATAATCCAGGTGCATCAAGATGATTGTTCTTAGAATCCAGGCTTCTGGATTTGCATGCCGCCATGTTTTAAAAGCAGGGAATGGTGACTTAAAATATCACATTTACGAGACATATACATTTAAGAACTGCATAAGGCCAATATATTTTGAAGCCAGTTTTCTCAGTTGCAACCCTCAAGCAAATGTCTTATATGGTAAGTCACACCTTTTGAATAGCCCTAGGCTCAGGGGCAGGTTTACCTTTATACACAATAAACTGTTTAGAAAAGGTCCCTACTGACAAATTTCCAAATGTTCCTACATTTTGTCAGATAATCTGTGAGAAAAGAAACTGTAGAATTTACAGGCTATTCCTAACCAGGTATGTTTAAAATCATATACTGTAAATACTCAAACAGAGATGTCTTTATAGCAGTGTTGTACAAAAACATTTTGAAAAAACTCTACTAACGGCAGACTACACTTCCAATCTGAATGAAACATATCTATGGAACATCTTGAAAAATTCTCTAAATCGCAATTCATGTATTATTTTTGCTAATTACTCTTATTATAAGAAAGAATTATCCATGTGCCAACATTGGAGCAGAAGAATCTCTTTAAGCATGAGGCAGATTGAGGACTAGGATCTAAAATTACTGGTTTAGCAAACGCATGCAACTGGAAGATATCCTGCATAAAAAATGTTTGCCAGTTACTTAGGAGGTGGGATTTTTTCAGTGGAATGAAATGAGCACTTTCAGAAAATCTTTTCCTAGTCTCTGTGTTCTTTGCCTGTATATTTGGTTATTTTCTGTTTTTGTTTTTTTTTTGCTGTTTTCCAATGTAAATGTTTTGTTTCCTGCCATTTGTTGTTTTCATAAAAAACCTTTCTTTGTTTCCTAATTATTATGTTATTATTACATATGCTTACCCTGTTAGTCACCTTCTTTGTTTTTATATGTTAAGCCCAAGGGTTTGGGCCGGTAACACTAAACCTGTGAGAGCAATGACTGAAGAATAATGACAGTCTAACTTGTCTGGAGGTTATTTGGCTGATTTTAGAAGAAATACTTTTTTGTAATTTGTAAACTTGATAAAAGGCTTCCTTAATAAATGGCACCATTCTGCCAAGGCTTACTTAATTGCTAATATTTCCCAGTTCTACTCGGCAGGTGTTAATTTTTTAGAATAGTATGCTTTTCCTATATCCTGTCAAAATAAAATTCCACCCATTCCTAAATTGGAGGCATCATCTTCCACTTCAAATAGAAGATAAATATCAGGTTGATGCAAAATTTGAGCTGAGGTAAACAATTGTTAAGGTGCTGAAATGCCGGTTGTGCCTCTGGAATCCAAATAAACTTCTGTGTTGTTTTCTTAGTGTGGAAAATAACAATGGAAATAAAATAGATAAAATGTTAAGTAATAACAGAAGTAATTAAATAAACCTGCAAAATGTTTAACCTGTTTTAGGTTTTCCAGAGTCAGAGACCTTAGACTTTAGATAGATAGATAGATAGATAGATAGATAGATAGATAGATAGATAG
>JANRMT010062796.1:36731264-36801403 GCA_026402145.1 Polypterus bichir lapradei | reverse complement strand
ATAGATAGATAGATAGATAGATAGATAGATAGATAGATAGATAGATACTTTATTAATCCCAAGGGGAAATTCACATACTCCAGCAGCAGCATACTGATAAAAAACAATATTATCAGTATGAGTGATAAAAATGCAGGTATAACATACAACTTTGTATAATGTTAACGTTTACCCCCTAAGGGTGGAATTGAAGAGTCGCATAGTGTGGGGGAGGAACGATCTCCTCAGTCTGTCAGTGGAGCAGGACAGTGACGGCAGTCTGTTGCTGATCCTGTGTCTGGAGATGATACTGTTCAGTGGATGCAGTGGATTCTTCATGATTGACAGGAGCCTGCTCAGCTCCCATCGCTCTGCCACGGATGTCAAACTGTCCAGCTCCATGCCTACAATAGAGCCTGCCTTCCTCACCAGTTTGTCCAGGTGTGAGGTGTCCTCCTTTATGCTGCCTCCCCAGCACACCACCGCCACACTCGCCACAACCGTCTGGTAGAACATCTGCAGCATCTTATTGCAGATGTTGAAGGATGATGTCACCCGCTATCTCCACGTCCACCTGAGGAGGGATGTAAACAATAACAACAATGACGTGTCCAAACTCTCTGGGCAAGTAATAGGGATGCAGACTTATGGCCAACAGTTTGATGTCCCTGCAGCAAGTGGAGATTTTGATGTTTACATGCCCAGAGTTACACCACCTTGTATTTACATAGAGAGTGAGTCCTCCTCCTTTCTGCTTCCCACAGGTACTTGCGTCTCTGTCTGCTCTAACTGTGCTAAACCCGGGTAGCTCCACGTTAGCATCTGGGATGTTAGTTGTTAGCCACATTTCACTAAAACACAACAAACTGCATTCTCTGTAGGTCCTGACACTTTTCAGCAGCGCGGCCAGTTCATCAATCTTATTTGGTAGTGAGTTCACATTTCCCAGGATCACAGAAGGCACTGAAGGCTTCTCAGGTCCAGGTAAAGGCTGTATTTTCCCCCTTTGGTAGTGAAGCTCCTAGCAAACAATAAATTATACAATTGCATTGTCTATGGCTGGTGCAGTGGTAGTGCTGCTGCCTCGCAGTTAGGAGACCCAGGTTCACTTCCTGGGTCCTCCCTGCGTGGAGTTTGCATGTTCTCCCCGTGTCTGCGTGGGTTTCCTCCCACAGTACAAAGAAATGCAGGTTAGGTGCATTGGCGATTCTAAATTGTCGTGGGTGTGTGTATTCAAAATTAACTGTTTCACTTCCTATGTGCAATACTTTACCTTTATTTACATTACTTTTTTGTCTGCCACAAATCTGCCCAAGCCTGTATGCTGTCCATCTATCCTACAAGTCGGACTTTCTCCTCCATTTCTCACCTTAGTCTTTGTGGACGCTTGTACAGATGGTTATCTAAGCCTATCGTTAAAATTATTTGGGAGAAAATGGGCTTTGTCTGCCAAACTTTCATTTTATGCAAGACATGTGGACCTACAGGGATTATTTACTCTGGGATTCACACCTCTCTGGAGTTTTTTTTCTTCTTCTTCTTCTTCTTCTTTGTTGCCAGTAACCTTTCATCTTTGTCATTTTGTAGCTTGTGATGTGCTAATATTGTATCTGAGTGAGCTCTCATTTGCTTTGCAATGGAACAATTTTTGTTAAGAAAAAAAGACAATAAGTTATACTGAGTACATTTTCTGTACTCCATGATAGTTTTGGTGGAATAATTAGACTTTGGTGAAGAACACAACAAAAATGTTTTTATTCTTATTGCAATTAAGTTTAGTGCAAAATTAGGTGAAGACTTCCTATGACCTCTATTTTAGCTAAAAATAGATACCTAGAGAATAAAAAAACAATTTAAATAATAGCTAACTGCAACATATGGTTCAGCATTTTCATCCTGACAGATATATTAAGTTTATCATCCACTATTTTCGTTGTTTGACCATATGGAGTATGATCCCTGTTTAACACAGGAATGAATCCTGTGCGTGATACCACGTGTATTTCTTTTGACCTTAATACACAGACTTTACTGTCCACTGTCTACTTACAAACAATATTAAGCTCTTTGTGTCCTTACTATATTCAAAATGAAGTAAGCAGTACAATACAGGACAACCAGTAAACACTTTACATTTTCCCTCTAAATCACGTTCTCAAATTTTATTGCAGTGTTGGCCATTTTAGATACATGAGAGGTTCAGAAGGAAGAACAGCCCTGTAATCATACAGTCTAGAATGCTAAAACACTTTCAGTCCTTTCGTCAGCTTCTTCTCTGTGGCTTCCTCATGTAGGCTGCTGGTCCCATGCATGGCACAATCACACACCTTCTAAAGCTTATATAGCCCAGTTAAGAGTTGCTAGTTAAACTTACCTGCTAGTCTTTGTGATAAGTGAGGAAAACTCTCAGGCTTTAAAATGTATTATAAAAGCTTACTTACCTTCAGTTTTGTATCCTTATATTTCCATCAGCCCTGTCACTTTTCTGTGTCAAAAAGATTAGATGCTTTGAATTGAAAGGTCACTAAACTCAAAATAAATGAAGTGGAGAGACTGACAACTTATCTGCAAAAAGATAAGCTTTCTATCTCTGCTCTGAATTCTGCACTCAGAATTGTGCACCTTAAAAATGTACTCATACAGCTCAGTGACGCAGAAACCCCTCACAAGTCGTACTCACAAGACAAAATGTTTTCATTCTGAGAGTGATTGTGTATCAATACCTACATGATCAAGCTAATGGAAATGAATTTAAAAAAACTGATGAAAGTAAGCAATAATTAAATAAACTATGGACTACTATGTCAAACAATAAAGCCTAAGAAAGGGTATTGAAGATACTAGAAACATACTGTATCTGTCTCAAGTCCAGTTTCACAGTGTCCATTTTAGGACAATGTCATTTTTCACTTCTCCAGTCATCAGACATCAGTGTCATTTTTCACTTCTCCAGTTATCTACGTATCATGTATCATAATATCCTAAATGACAGCTGATGCATGATATGGAGTAAAACAGATGTTTGATGGCTGGAATTATCCAAATTTAAACAAATGGTTATAAAGATAGTGCATATTAGATGAAAAGATGCAGTGATGCCCAAATATTAAGGTATAAGGTGAATAAGCAGTTTGAATACTACTTGATTTATAAATATTGCTAGATCTCACTGAACTTCTTATTATTTATATCTTATTTTCAACATTAATATATTTTGTTTTACTTTTTGCAGTTGTGGAAAGATCAGCTTCGACCCAGACAGACACCGACTCACAATGTCCTTAAAGCACACACTTTCATTTTCTGCTTCTTTTGTACACACGGCACACAGTGCACCAACCACCAACAATGCTCACAGTCCTTTCTTTAACTCTCTTTTCTTTCTCTTCTGCCACCTTCACTCCTCTCCTACAAGCTCTGTCCTCTGCTCTGTCCCGACTCTGGTTCCCCGAATGGAGTGAGGCAGTCCCTTTTATGGCATACCCGGATGTGGTCCAGGTGCTCCCTGACGATCTTCTTGCAGCACTTCCTGGTGTGGCGGAAGTGCTACGCCGTCCAGGGCCCTGGGATAGTTCAGGCACCCCCTGGCAGTGGCCACAGACCTTAACAGGGCTGAGCTTCCAAGCTGCAAATCCGTGGCCCTGATGTAATCCAGGGGGGCTGCCCTCTTTCGCAATGGGGAAGATATTGCCCCTCTCCCGGTCCTTCCCTTCTCCAGGTGTCCCGGTGGGGCAAGGTCCCTGGTCGTCTGCCATACAATATAAAAGCAATACTCTTTCAATACTGATTATAGCTCATGATATAATTCAGTGGCATATATACCTGATGAGGATTTCATGTCTGAAGTGTCAAGCCCAAAGCAATGATTCTTTTCTACAGATTGTTCTAGTAGAGATTTACACGTGCATTGAATCTTATTCTTGTATCAAATTGTTTGCAGTACAGCTGGCTCTGTATTCCTAGAAAATGCTTTTCATAATTATGACAATTTATCATATAATACTCACCCTGTATTAGACAAAGTACGTTTCAAAGGTGGTTGGAAAAAGTCATATCATATGACAAATGTGTCATCTTTCCAATATATCAGATTATGGATGAGTTGAGATTATCAATAAAGTGATCAACTGTGCTCACTTCAAATTGTAAGTGCTAAATCAAAACAGTACTTTGGAACACATCGCCTTAACATTTATCACAATGATTTTTATTGACATTACACTCCTTCACACATCAGCCATACTCAGGTTGTACTGGAACAAGTGATGTTTAATCCATTGATTTACTGTCATAATCTCCAGCTATATGGGTGTAAGAGTGCAGTGTAAAGGGCAATTTACGGCCTAACAGGTGACAGAGTACATGCGCTAGACGATCTCTGTCTGCACTTTCTTGAAAATAAAAGAAAGAATCTCTAGTGAAAAATAATAAGCTTTGCGGTTTGCTTTTGTTAAGAATGCTCTATATAAAGCACACTCTTGACTATGAGTCCTGTTTTGTCCCATTATGAATGCTCCCTCGATCGATTGGCCCCCTGCTTGTCTTTTGGTTTCTATTTTTGGTTGATGCATTCAGCCTGCACGACTCAGAAAATAAATAATACATTAACAGCACACTCTTTTCTTTTTCAGTTATTCTCTTTGGTCGTATCCTCTGCCTATTGGCATAACCCACACAGAGTGTGTAACTAACTGATTAGCTTAAAACTAATATTTAATAATAGTACATTTTCTTTATATAGCACCTTTCCCATGCATGACTTTCTAATGATCATGCTGTGCTGCTTATTTTCACTATAGTCTGAACCCTCAATGGTTATCAGTCTCATTACTCCACCCCTGCTTTCTTCATCACAGACACAGCCTCCTCCATGCTACTCATTTTCACTGATGGAGATACCATCTCACTTACAATCTGAAGATGTGTGCCATCATATCCTCACCCTTCAGTCATAGTGGCATATTGATCACTGCTAGTCATCTACTTCTTCTGGTACGAGTGCAGCCATTCATTGACTTGAATGTTGCTTGATGAATTTGTTTTGTCTGAGATGAAGTCTTCAGCCTGGCTTGCAGGTAGCCTTTTGTTAGGAGTTTGTCATTTTGTAACTTCGTATCAGGTTAAATCTAATCTTCCCTTGAGAGCAGTATGACTTTCTTTCTGTTCCTTCTGGGAGTACACTTTTCTGTATAGTTTTAAACCTGCTACAAAATCATGGAGCATCTTGTGATTGTCTGCCCAGCTCACAGCCACAGAGGTCATTATTTTGCAGCTCATATGTCTTATGGGGCCTCTGCCCTCTGCACAGTTATACTGCAAGTGGTAGTTTCAAATATTTTGAAAGTTCTGCCACAATTCCTCTTTTAATTAGTCATTATATAGTTTACAAAGCTTGTTATTTTCAAGCAATCTTGCCATGACCATTTACTAACATTTAGAGGAATTTTCAGGGGCAACATCTCCGTTGGAAGTAGGGAGGGGTGATGTGCTGATATTAGTAAGGGTGTCCATTTATTCAGCAGTCCATATGGAACATATGAAGTATGGTTCGTGTGTTTTTTTCCATTTCCTACACACACCGATCTGGAACTAATTGTAGCCAAAAGTGAATCCAGATAAAGGCAAACTTCATACCTTGTAGACACTATTTACATGTGTAAGCAGGGCCCAGTGATACACACCTAATGACAGCAGAAGCAGCTCTTAGGCTGCGATACTTATTGTCTTTTGTCCATTTTTTGACATGTCACTTTGAGTGCCTCTTCTTTTTAGTACAGAATACCTGATAGAGGTGCATCATCTCAGTGTGAAGGATCTGAGGCAGCTGCCTGCTTGTCCTCAAGTGATTCTTTCTCTTTCACAATTTAATTTCAGACTTCCAGCAGCAGTTATTTTTATTACTATCAACTGGTCAATATTTGCCCACACAATGTGATTTCCTCAGTTTTCTTAATAGGCCCTTCCCATAGGTAATGCCATTTAGGAGCCATTTCTGCACCTAAGAATGGCAAAACTTCACACATTAGAATTTGATGGCTAAACTTCTACTAAAGGTCTGGGTAAGTGTGTACCAAATATGCTGTACCGATTATTGTGGCCAAAAATGTGACCTGAGCTGTGAAGCAGCAGTGCTAACTACTGCATCAGTATTCCTCCTTGAGATAAAAGTATTCTTCTAGTCCACCATGCTCCAGGTACTTTATCTTTCTCCATATATCACAAGCTCCTGTCGCTAAGACTAAGTAACACCCACAGAGTCTGCGATATAAGTGATGAATGTTATATAACCTGGGGACAGTCCCTGCCAGTGGGGAAAAATGTTTACCTAAGCTAGCTGCATAGCAAATTTTCAGTAAAAAAAATGAAAGAACAAGGCCACCCAGAAAATTCGATGTGAAAAATGCTTTAGCAAATTTTGCCTGTCTGTATTGTGATTCATAATACAAGTACAATACTCTCAAGTTACAATGCATCTGTAGAAAAATAGGCAGAATAATAAATACACAATATTATTTTGGGAAACAAATATGAAAAAATTAAAAGGGTTAGCTTAAAATCAATAAAGCGCACAAAAGAGGCATTAAAACAACACAAATATATACATTATTCAAAAGTTCTCTTTGAACCAAATGTATGTTTTATTGAGTTTTGTAATTGCAAAACTGGATGTAAGCATATTGCATATTAAAATACTTTGGCAGTTTCAAACTCTGTAACGTAAGATCAAAAGCACTTGCTCTTTAATTAGGTGCAAACTTAAGAGACATTTAACAGACAAATAATATATATACTACAACAACAACAACATTTATTTATATAGCACATATTCATACAAACAGTAGGTCAAAGTGCTTTACATAATAAAGAATAGAAAAATAAAAAACACAATATGAAAACAAAATAAATCAGCATTAATTAACATCGAATAAGAGTAAGGTCCAATGGCCAGGGGGGACAGAAAAAACAAAATAAAAACTCCAGACGGCTGGAGAAAAAAAAAATAAAATCTGTAGGGATTCCAGACCATGAGACCGCCCAGTCCCCTCTGGGCATTCTACCTAACATAAATGAAACAGTCCTCTTTGGATTTAGGGTTCTCACGGAAAGGCTTGATGATGATGGTCACGTAGAATTCTGCCTTTTAGTTCATCCATCATTGTTGGAGCATCATGATGCTTTGAGTAGGTGGAGGTGGCGCAGGCCACCACCACAAAGAAACCGGAAAAAG
Organism: Polypterus bichir lapradei; assembly: GCA_026402145.1. Classification (NCBI taxonomy): domain Eukaryota; kingdom Metazoa; phylum Chordata; class Cladistia; order Polypteriformes; family Polypteridae; genus Polypterus; species Polypterus bichir. The sequence goes on along the minus strand of JANRMT010062796.1, from coordinate 36,794,196 downwards.
AAACAGAAAAGAGAGTAGGGATCAGTACGGATTTTAGAGCCACCCTGAATAGTTATTATGAGGAAATTGAACATATAGAGTATCAGGATTAAGTTAAATTAAGTTAAATTGAAGTTATAGAAAGGCCATGTTAAAGTAATATGTTTTCAGCAGTGTTTTAAAGTGCTCCACTGTATTAGCCTGGCGAATTCCTATTGGCAGGCTATTCCAGATTTTAGGTGCATAGCAGCAGAAGGCCGCCTCACCACTTCTTTTAAGTTTTGTTCTTGGAATTCTATATACTATACAATATGGGAAAAAATAGAAAAATTAAAGCTAATTTCAGTTAATAACAAGCAACTTCGAAATTAACATTTGCCATTTTGATACTCAGAAGCTTGCAGTGCAGTGAAGCTGTTCAAATCACAGTTCTGAGACATTTGAAACTTTTAAAATGTAAATATTTCTTATCATTTTTAAAGGCAGTATATAAATTAAGCACATTATATGCTGGTAAATATTATGGTTAATATTTACTGTAACTCTCATATTTTGTATTATCATCATCCTTTTCCAAACCACTTAGACCTGAACAGGGTCACAGGGGTTGTCTAGAGCCTATCCCAGCTAGCAAAGGGTGTAAGATAGGAACATACCCTGGGCAGGACGCCAGTTCTTTGCAGGGCGGACACACATGGGCAAATTTAGGATTGCCAGTTTATCTAACCTGAATGTCTTTGGACAGTGAGTGGAAACCGGAGTACCATGCAGGCATGTGGAGAACATGCAAACTCAGGATGCGAACTCTGGTCCCCTTACAGCGAAGCAGCAGCACTATCACTATGCCACCATGCTGCCCTTTTTGTGTTATTAATTTGTTAAAAAAAATAATTATGAAAATAGAACCTTGACCAAAATGCTGTCTGAGGCAATCATCTTATCACATCACCTTACATGCCAGCCCTTGGTGTGAGAAGGAAGAAGGAATATCCTGAAAAGGCCGCCTATTCTGTAGTATAGCTGAGTTCATGATCATTAAGTAAACTTTATGACTTCTAGTTTCAGATACCGTTGCACATCTCCAAGACATTATGAAGTAGATGGAAGAATAAACATTGAGGATGCATAAATCCATTGTAATTCTCAGGGGGAAAATAAGAGGATGAGTGCCTACTGATACTTGAAGGTCTCTGACGGCATCATAAAAATAGATATTTAATAAGATGTGACTTGTCAAAGGAATGTCGCTATCTGGCGGGAGTCTAATATTGGGTTGACTTTAAAGGAATCTAAGTTTAGAAATGTCTGTATATTTTAGATTTTTAAATCTGATTAACTCATGTTTAGTATAATTTGAGGAGCAATTATTTTGTTATAAAGGGGATTTAAAATGTGTTACTTATGATTGTAAGAATTTCTTATTAAAGTATTTTTACAGTATTTTTAGGGTGAGCTGTTTTGCAGACATGGATGTGATTTGGAAATTGCTGCTGTCTTTGTAGAGTTCAACAATGATGATTGATTTCTTTATACTATAGTTGATAAAAGGAGCAGCTTTGGGACAGTGTTCTTATCAATAACGTATAATACAGTGACCAAAATCTGTAATCTGCAAGTAATGACAAAATATTTTTACAGCAAGCTGTATTGCTTACAGAGATATAAGAATGAATTGAAAATCTTTTATACATAAATCTCTAAAGGTTTCTGTGCTATACATGTGCCAAAAACTAAATGCTGGATAGTGTAATGAAAGGAGAAGACAAATGATTTGTTTTCAAGTGTGCAATTGAGAATAATGATACACAATCAAAAGGCCAGACTCGCTTCTCAATGACTTTTTATCCATTACAGTTTGTAGCTAATACCACACACAGCAGAGTCTTCAGGGAAATACTTAATGCCCTTACTACAATAATCCATGTTAGTAGGGGTTGAGAAATGCAATTCATACCAAATTAGTTTGTCTATGTGTGTGTTACTCAGTAAGATGGCAGTAAGTCCAGTATTGCCAAGCTGATCTCTGTCTTGCAGCTCTGAAGAACTGATTTCCTCAAATGAGGCACCTAATTATTCCACATTGCCAATGATATAAGAACATCTTCAGTTCTGAAAGTGATCTAGCTATATAAAGAGGAATGTGTTAAAAAGGAATAGAGAATTTGGAAAAGTATTCATTTAACTACTTTAATTGTCACTGCTAGTGAGAGATACATATTGAATGAAATGGACAGGCCTTGCTTGATGCTCTTCAGAATGCCACTACAGTTTTACTTGAATAGGTCTTTTACATTTTGCATAATATAGTCTCAAAAATGTATACATTTACATGAGATAATGAAAGAAAAGTTTTAGACAGTCAAGTAGTCAGAGAAATAATACACTTTTAGTCGGATTAATCTTTGGTTACTAGTATGTTATCTGTAGAGCATGGTGGGAAATGTGGAGTGTCATATCAATTGTGTATAAGGAAACTTTATTCTGAGCTTCCCCTCTTAACTTTCAGAACTGTCACTCTATTGCATAATCAAGGAGCAAGTGGCTCAATAGCAAAGGCAACCATGATTGGCAAAAGAGGGCTGTCATAGATCTGTGTTGCAGCTTCCTGGGAGGTTTTTCTTTTTTGTTAGTTTTCATTTTTGTAGTCTTTATGTACTGCATTATTTCTTGTTGTTTAATTATTTTAATGCTATGTGATTTAGCATTTTGCCTCCAGTGAATTGTTTAAACATCTTATTTTGGTGTATTCATCGTAAGCTACTCCCTTGACTATGACTACTGCTCCCTCTGCATCTGTCCATCTACTAGGAATTTTCTTAGGATCCAAAAATTACACAAAACATCTGTCTACTCCATGGTGGTTTTTATAGGCATATCCTTATCTTGCTTGAAGTTAAATTATTCATCCTGTTGTAATTGGTAATACTTTAAAACTTTTTTTGCTTTAGATGTTTTGTTTTCCAGAATATTTCTTATTATTTTAGAATGGAACAATAGTTTGTTCATTAGTGATTATGTGGGTATGATTATTGTATTCCTATTAACCTTCTGGAATGATGTAAATATTTTTTGTTATTATGAATTCATTTTGCTGCAAAACCAAATTGTTTTTGTTGGAGGCGTGGTGTCAGAGGTCATTCACTGAGAAAACATAGAAGTGACACTTTAAATAGCTGGCACCGTGTGTCTGAGATAATGAAATTAAAAAAAACAAGTTAGTGTGCCTCCCAGGTACACGTTTGGTTATGGCTTCTTGTTGTCTTCTATTTAGACTACGTGTTTAGTTTGCTATTTTCGTTTTAGCATCAGAGTTATTGATTTCCCAGTTTTGATTTTCACTCTGCATTAAGAACTTCATTCCATTTGCTGTCCTTTCTATAGTAGATTCTTCTTTTGCTGTACACTAGATAGACATTACTCATATAAACTAAGGTTTCAGCATTAGAACAGAACAATTTTTATCCAGCATATAATATATATATATACAGTATAATATATATGTATATATAAAATTTTTTTTTGAACCTCTGCAGTGAATCGTTTAATTCATCCTTAATGAATATCCTTTCCTGCATTCAGGGCTCATAATACCTGTTGGTGCATTTACTATATATTAGGGTGACCAGATGAGTTCGGCTATAAAGGAGGACACCGACAGTCAAAATGGAGGACAAAAATGACCAAATATATTTTCCAACTCCAATCAACCGCTAACCACTGTCCGTTGCGCCGTCGGGTGGAAATAGAATATAAAACAGTGTTGCCGCTACTTGATGTTACAATTATTGATAACATGATAACGTAACGTAATGTCACGCGGTGACGCAGATGAATGGAGAATGGCCGAAGGCTGCTCATTCTCGGTATATATCATATGTAATTAGTCAAAAATGGTTAACTCTGTTTGTGATTCTGTGAAAGGAGGACATTTTAATGAATTTTTGGAATGCCTGGAGGACAGAGGAAACCATGTTAAAAAAGAGGACATGTCCTCCTTTTAGAGGACGTCTGGTCACCCTACTATATATTGGTAAACTATTTATTACATCAAATTAAAAACCCAAAATAAATAAAAAAATGTTTGCCTTTGAAAGATGTGTGCTTCCATGTGAAAATGTCGAAGATAGTACTTTTTTCCAAGATGGTAATTGAGTGTTTTTTCAAGACTTTTGGCATCAATGTTTTAGCAAGAAATAGGTCCATGCGATTCCCAGCATAGAGGAATGTATTTATTTACTTACAGTAATTACAATTTTATGAGAAAAACAGATACAGAAACCTGCTTCAATAGTTTAGCTTCCTGGGACTTAACATTTGAATTTTGCTACATTTTTTTTTTATTTTTATAAATCTTTACCATATTTATGCCCTATTCTAATCTCATATTTTGTACTATTACCCATGTTTTATACATGCAATTTAGTCTAATTTGAGGATGGGGATTTTAAATCTGCTGTTTAGTTCACATTTGAAATTGAATTAACTAAGTTAATTTTTACCACAATCTTGTTTTTTTTTTCATTTATGCCACTCCTTGAACCTAGTCATGTGATCATAGTTATTGAACCATAATGGTATAAATATGGCGGCAATGTCACACTGCATTATTTCTTAGCGGATACAGCTCTCATTCATCTTCTTGGCAGTAGTTAGCTTTAAAACAAGTATCCTAAAGTAGTAGGTTTTTGAATTCTGAAAAGTGTTTAATATAGCTGAAGGTTGTAAGTCCCTCCATTCCATAGTTTAAACAATCCTCAAGTAACCTACTCATATGTCTCCTCAACATTTTGGTGTCCTTTCAATTTAAATATAACCTGTCATAGTAGAACAAGTCACACCTGTTCCAGTAGGAGCCCCAATGTCCCAAAAATTATAACTCTTCAAATCTGGATTATAAAACCATCAGTCTGACCTTAACTATGACATTTGTTAAACCATGGACAATGACAGCTCTGACTAGGATCCTAACCGCCCTTTCAGGAAGGTCCCCAACCTTTGCACACATAAAACAACAAACCATAGCACACCACTCTCTGTTCCAAGAGCAAACCGAGATTCAATCCCTAGCTAATTACAATCCCACTATCACTACTTCTGTTTTTCTGAGGACTGGTTTTACAGTGAACCACTGTGGCTTCTCGTACCTATCTATCACCTCAGTGTTATCAAAGTCACTGTCCAGCTCTGCAAGGTCCCTGAAGATGGTCAAACACCTCCAACTCTGGGGTTTATGCTCCTGGACAGTGTGTAGCTTTTACCTTGCACTTATATATGATCATGACACACCTGTTCCTACTCCTCTTGTCTAGAATCTCACCCTGTGCCACTTTAGTGGTTCACACTATCTCTCTAAAGAACACCTGAGCAAGATTTGTCAATTCTTTACTACAACACAGCCTAATTACTTTCTCCTCAACTTCAGTGAACCTGATCTTGAGTTGCTGGATTAGGCTGCCGTCTCCCATTAATAGAAGCATCTTGGAGAAAGGCTTCATTGAACCAGCCCTCCAAACCGTCCAACATCATAAAGGACCTGCATAGCATTGGCCTTATGGTTGAAATGTGTGGTTGACTTATATGATGACCTCTTTTAAAATAAAATTTTAAATATAAATTATATATGAGCTACAACACCTGTTTAATACCTATTGGACCTCTCCAAGTGACTTCATTTACTGCTGTTAGGCGAAAAGGCATTAGTAGTGAAGAAGAACCCTTCTTGTTCGGAATATGGCCATTTGGCAAATGCTTGGTATTTTATTTTATTGTTGCCCAGAAAATGATTTATTATATTTCATTTGGGTAGGGTTCTGCATTGTGCGTAGTCCCTTTGAGCTGGTAATACAATGAATAATGGGGCAAATTAGCTTACCAGGTAAAAGATAACTTGACCCCACAGGCAAAAGTAAAATGTCAACAGCTAGTTCAGTGATTTATTTTAAACTGTTAGAAGCAAGTTGTGACTGGTACAAGGAAAGAATTAATATTTTGGGCAGGGTTTATATCAACATTTTTTAAGTATTATGTCTTTTGATATTTATTCTGAATATTTGCCATGTAGCCTTCAGTTTGATGTTTTAATCAGCTTGGCCTAGTTTTTGTATTCTGGCCGTGCCATGGCACAACCCTAAACATGTAAGAATAGAGCCCCACAAAATAGTTTAATTAGGATACTGTATATTATGTAACATTCTCAAACTGACTTAATATAATTTGGAGCTATAGGGGGCTAATATCGTGCTTGACAAGCCTATCCTAAAAAAACACTTTAAAAAAGATTTTGGAGAAAATGGTCATCAAAACAGGCAGAGGAACAATCAAGCAAGTATCAAAACCAAAACAATATCAAAAATCTTAGTCAACAGTTCAAAGCAATAGCTACAAATTAAAAAAATTAAAGATAAAATAAACACAAGCAACATATCATGAAGAACATTATCTCAGAACTAGGATATGTTTTCAACCCATGACTTACTGATGTCCCATACTGCATCACATGTATCACATGGTCAATGATCACCGCAGAAACAGTAAATAACATGGCAGTGGCCAAGTTAAAATGCATCAAGACAACAGCACCCCTAACAGTTCCACCCAATCATAATAATATTATTCAAATAAATCATGATATCTGGGGCCTATCCTGGCTGGACCGAGCACAAGGTATGAAACAGATGGTGTACCTAATTAGTGTTTCATTCTGAGAAGATGCAAAATTCCAGTAGAACTTTGTGTGTTTTTGGTGTAACACAAAGCAAAAGCTAAGATGGTTGAGTTTTTTTTTGTTGGAGATTGTCTCTCGCTTTAGTGTTCTTTACTCTTTACAAGAATCCAGAGGTCTTTCTGAGTTGTATAATATGGAGCGGAGGCTGGAAAGACAGAACCAAGAAAGTGTGAATATCCTGCCTTAGCAGCAATCTCTTTTTACAGATGATTTTTAAATTTCAATTCTAGCAGAGCTTGGCTTGCTAATTACATGTTTTCATTGTTCATTTTTTGATTTCCCTAGTTTATCTGACCTTAGTAATTCCTATGTAATGCAGTAGATTGTCTTTTTTTTTTTTTTAAAAAAGGAGTAGTTTTCATTGAAAAGGTAAAAAAAACATTTCTCTCTGAAGCACAGCAGTGAAAATCCTCTGAGAGCGCAGATAATAATGGATTGTGCCTCCAGCAGGCTTGATAAAAATGAGTTCACTTATATTAGTTATCTGATGCCTGCAGGGAATGGTTGTGTTTCATCATAAACTTGACTAAGGTAAAATAGTTATGGACAATAAATGGAAGATTGTCTAAGTTGTTCTCTTATTCTGTATGTCATGAGTGCGTTCCAGTAGACAATCACTAGTCATGTAATGTATCTAAATGGTTATGTTGTTCTCTCCTAATCTGATCTATTTCTCCATATTTCCTCTTGATTTCAACAGTTCCCCTAAGTATCCTTTTTTCTGTGCAGAAATACATGTGTTTTCTGTACAGTTTAAATGCACAAGTTCACTTGCATTGGATACAGGTTTTTGTGACAACTAACCACTTAATTGGTGGCTTTTTCATGCCTGTTAATGTCCTCTTTGTTTAATTATCTTTCCCGTTTATGCATTCATTTCTTCATTCATACTTTTTAGACCCTTTATTCCAATACAAATTGCTGGCACTGAAGTCTATCCAAGTAAGAACAGAAACTAGGTGTGAGCCAACCCTGGATGGAATTCCAGTACATGACAGATCACTTTTTGTCTACCTGTTTATGAATTATGAATTTGCAGGCTACATCAGCTTTTTTTCAGGCATACTGTGTACTTAAGATTGTGCAGAATAAAACTCCAGTTTTGTTTTATTAGTTTATTTATATTTTTGGCATTTTTTTATTGAAGTCACAATTATTTCCATTTTGTAAGTTTGCTTTTCATAGTCACTGCCATTTGGTGATGACTGAAAAAAGAGAAGCTTTGATTTGCATATAGTTTCTCGAAACTGATACAAAAATTCATTTTGCTAGTGATTTTGCAATTGTGAAACACAAAAACATTTTTGCAGCATTTATACATTTTTTCTGAGTAAAAAACAAGAAATATTACTCCCTAAAGACTCATTCACACTTTCATGTATACCTGTTCAGAAGTTATGTGGTGCAGAAAATCCCCTGCGCATCAGTAAAATAATTCTCTTTTATACCTATTGTGGAATATCGGGGCACAGACAGGCACAAGTCCAAAGCCACACACGTTTATTTCTCGTGGGGCAGCGCTTTTCCCTCGCTCCCCACCTCAGTATAGACATTCACACAATGCTCAGTCCCTCCTTTCTTCTTCTTCGTCATCTTCTTCTTCTTCTTCCTCCTCCTCCTCTTTCTCTGCCGCCTCCCAGTAAGCTTCATATTCCTTATCTTGACTCTGGCTCACAGACTGAAGTGAGGCAGCTCCTTTTATTCAGCACCTTGGAGTGCTCCCGGTGGTTCATCAGGATTACATGGAAAAATTCCCAGGTGTGGTGGAAATCCATCCTATGGCTCTACAGCTCCCCCCAGCGGCCCCCACATAACCCAACAGGGCTGTACCAAATTACAAGTCCCAGCATGCCCTGCGGGAATCCGTGATGCCACAGCCGCCCAGGAGGGCTGTCTTCTAGCATCCCAGGGGAGGTAGCGCCTCGCAGATGCTTTCTCCCTTGGTCCTTCCATCCAGGTGGCGCTCGGCCAGGTAATGGCCAAAGCCGCCTGTCACACTATCATTCAGGTTCGCAAGGAGGTTCAGGTTGTTTGTTTTTTTTTAAATATGACATGTTGCCTATTTACTACATGAAGACACAGTATATTGCTTTATGCACTTCACTGTGCTTTCTCCATGGGCAGGTTCATTATACAAAAAGCCACTTCCACCCACCCTCATTGACTAAGAACTGTCCTTTGCTGTTTCTTGATTTCTGCAGATGAGGGTTCACACACTCCATGCACCTTGAAGTGCCAAGTCCCATTTTTGTCTCTGAGGGATCTTTAGGACTGCTATCGGCAAGATTCTCATTTTAATTGGCAAAGTGGGTATCCTCTTGCCAGAACAAACACAACCCACATATGATGTCTCAACAAAATGACTGTAAATGCGTCCAATGATTTTTTTTCCCATAATCTTAATTATTTATTTATTAAAATGAATTAATGCATAAAGATGCTTTCAGACAGGAAATAAACACATTTTTACTCAATAGCACAAATTATGCTATAAGAGGAGTACGATCTGTTTCTCAGTTTGTACAAATCCTTTTGTTTATCACAGCTGGCCACTATAAAGATTATGTGCTATTAGATACTTTATGTAGTATATACATATGTAGTGACATCACGGTCACCATGTTGTAAAAAAGGGAAACACAGTGTAAAATGCATCAAATGTTTGTTGTGAAATACTGATACACGTTTTGAAAAAACTTTTTCTTGTTGTTTTTGATCACTCTTCTTGTTCACTTTGAATAAAGTAATCCTTCAATTTTGATAAATGACCTCTATTGTTTGTAACTTTGGTTACTTGTGACTTCTCATCTGTAACATATCTAAACTCATACAGTTTATTAATACAATCCATTTAAACTTTTTATGGAAATTGCAAATGTGAGTTTTTGCCTGATGGAGACAGCAACATGGTTGTGGTACATCATTCTGAATTAATCTCATAATATTTATTCTATTGTGGCCACTCAGTGGGGCACTCAGCCTGCCAAAAATAAAATCAGCAACAAAAAGTTTGGCCAGTTCTAGTATCTGTAAGAAATGTCCTACAGTGCTATTTAATGCGTCTCTTGACGTTATGATTATATTGTAATTCCTCTCAAATGAGAGTTAAAGAATTTAAACAACAATCCATTTAATTTGCAGTTGTACCAGACTTATGAAAACTCATGGCTTTTACTTTACAAGTGCAAGTTGACATTCCTGCTTTCAGTAATGAAGGAAGTAAACTGCTGGCTTCCCCTTTTGAGAGTGTCCGAGGATGCGTGACTGGAAGGGGTTTGGCATTTTTAGCCAATCCTGACCTCACTGGGCTTTCTGGTTACCTCTGTGAATTTGTCCATCACAAGTCATTTTCCATTCTGTTCCTGAGAAAAGAGACCATGCTCTGAGATATCTTGTGTTCATTAGTTATTCCCGAGGGGGGTTTTCTGTGCTCACAGCTCAGACACCACAAAGAGGAAGGCTGGAAAATTGCATTATTTAGTAAGTGGTCAGGTAGAACCTGAAGAGATTTAAATACAACCCAAGTTTTTGAACACAAGACAGGGAGTCAGCTTAGGAAAGAGATCATTTCCATATTCCAGTCACTATTCTGAGCCCACCTTCTCCATTTCATTGCAAATGACTCTAAAATATGCAAATATGGGACTTGGAACCCCATGTTGACATGCAGAGAATCTTCAACCTCCACACAAACAGTGACCAACCAGGGAATTGAAGCCAGGTCTCAGGAGCTGTAAGAGCACAGCACTGAGAACTGTGCCATCATACCATCCTAATAAATATGTGCCTACTTAAATGGAAAGCAACTCTGCTATGTCCACTCTTTGGGAAATTGACTGTCTTCTGTGGAGGGTGACCAATCAGGGAATAAGATGCTGTAATGAGTAGGATCCAATCATGTAATGGCTGTGTAATAAGCATTAGAGTCTGTATTTTTAAAAGCTTATGGTTTTACTTGTCCACTTTGTAAAATCGAGGTAGCATTTTCAGAAGCATATGGTTCTGGAGAAAACATTTTCGAAAGTCTCCTTTTTCAGGGGTTATTAATTCTGGGAGCAAGAGTAGGGAGCAGGACGAGGAGACCCAGGAGAGGTGGAGATATGCTCTAGAGAGGAGAGGAATCATGGTCAGTAGGAACAAGACAGAATACATGTGTGTGAATGAGAGGGAGGTCAGTGGAATGGTGAGGATGCAAGGAGTAGAGTTGATGACGGTGGATGAGTTTAAATTCTCAGCAATTCAGAGTAATGGGGATTGTGGAAGGGAGGTGAAAAAGAGAGTGCAGACAGGGTGGAATGGGTGGAGAAGGGTGTCAGGATTAATTTGTGACAGACGGGTATCAGCAACAGTTAAAGGGAAAGTCTAAAGGATGATAATGAGACCAGCTATGTTAAATGGGTTGGAGATGGTGGCACTGACCAGAAAGCAGGAGACAAAGCTGGAGGTGGCAGAATAAAAGATGCTAAGATTTACATTGGGTGTGATGAGGATGGACAGGATTAGGAATGAGTACATTAGAGGGTCAGTTCATGTTAGACGGTTTGAAGACAGAGAGTCAGAGAGGCGAGATTGCGTTGGTTTGGACATGTGCAGAGGAGAGATGCTGAGTATATTGGGAGAAGGATGTTAACGATAGAGCTGCCAGGGAAGAGGAAAAGAGGAAGGCTTAAGAGAAGTTTTATGGATGTGGTGAGAGAGGACATGCAGGTGATGGGTGTGACAGAGCAAGATGCAGAAGACAGAAAGATATGGAAGAAGATGATCTGCTGTGGCAACCCCTAACGGGAGCAGCTGAAAGAGGAAGAAGAAAATTAATGCTGGGACAGTGTGGAAAAAGGTTGAAAATGGAAATTAAAGTCTGCGTTTTTAAATGAAAATGTAGTGACATGGACGTAACCCTAGTTTCCTGTGCAAATAGGGCCCTTTTCTGAAAGGTTGAATGAGATACCCTGAGTGCTAAAGACATTTAACAGCCCCACATTCTGAAAGAAAGCTGTAGATCTCTAATACTATAATGGCTGGATGTTCCTGAGTTGTGTGTGTGTGTGTGTGTGTGTGTGTGTGTGTGTGTGTGTGTTCATATATGAGAAATGTCATGTGCAGGTGCAGTTATTATTTTTTATACCATATAGTTATAAAGAAAAGTGTAAAGATTTTGATTGTTAGTTTAACTGGAACTGAAATCCACACTGTGCAGCATAAGAATGAGCACTGAACTGCCAGCAGCGCCTACTCCAGACCAGGATGGTAACATGGGTGTCTGAAATACTGGTGGGGAGGATGTGGGCATAGTGTGATAAAGTTCCAGAAACCTAACAAGTAACAGTATATCCAACAGTGTGGCTGGGGGCATGACAGGTGATATTTGGTATGGCATTGACTGGCTAAATGATCCCCTGCAGCCAGGCCTGACTGTGCTGCTTCAGGTACTGCATAGATGTGGTTGTCTGCACTGGGACAACTGATGTATTTAGAAGGCTTTTCTAACCTTATTTCCTCATGCTAAATATGATGAGGCATTAAAAACAATACTAGAAGCACTGGATATCCTATTATAGCAGCACAGCCATCACAACATATTGTATACACGTGTGCTCAAGTGAAAAAATTTTAAATAAAAAAGGAAAACACTCCTACCAACAGTTCTGGTTATTTGTTCAAAGTTTACCTCAGAGGGTACGCTTTGTTTTGATTGGCAGACTTTGTTTGGGAGGACATTAACATTTGATTTTGAGGATTTCAGTTTTGACAAGAGATTTTCATTTGCTTTGGTTAGCTTTTGTAACCTAATTTAACTGCTAACTGATGCTGACTTGATTCTGTTCACCTTACTTATAATATAAAAGCATCTGCTAAATGAATAAATGTAATGTAAATATAAATGTAATCTGGAAATAATAACATATGTCTAGTTACAGAACATCAGGGATCATTTGAATCTGCTTAATAGCTGCACTCTACATGTCATGGTCAATTAGACATTTTGGGCTAAACATTTGTGTCTCATGGGCAGGTTTTTCATATGAAATATTTTGATGTGTAGCAGTGTGGCTCAAGTTTTCATTCTACATAAGCTTTCAGAATAAATAGTTCATGTAATTTTTAGATCATCTAGGTAATTCAGTAGTAATTTTAAAACCTTGTCTTTATGTGTGTGTATCCAAGTGGACCTTGCTGTGAAGCAGCCCTCCATCCAGAGCTGGTTCCTTCCTAGTGCCTGTTATTGCCATGATGAAATGGTGGCTTCCTGAAACCTTTAATCTAATTAATAAGGCTTATGAATGTTATTATATTTTACAGCTTGTTGGAACAGAAAATTATCTGTTTCTTGCAGAACTTATATGGCAGTATAATGACAGTCAATGGGTGTATCAATGTTTTGTAGAATGGATAGACAAAGAAGTAGGAATGAAACATCCAGTTGTGTCTGTTGCTCCTAGACCACCCACTACCATGTCAGTACCCTTGCATGGATAGAAAAAGCAGAGAAGATGACATCCAAATGGATGGAAAATGAGAAGGAAGCAGATTAAATATGAAGACAATAGGCCACTAGGATGAAGTGAACATTAAGGATATACAGAAAACAAGAACTGGGGGTCCATATGAAACGTACAATACAATATACTAAGAAATACTGTTACACATTTACCATGTTCACAATGTCAAATAAAACCTTACAATAGGATACTTTTAAACTTCACAAGTAATTATTACTGGCATCCCTTCATTCATGTTTTGCAACATTATTTTTTTATTTCTTCTTTGCACCTACTGTGAAAGTACACCTAGCATAGTCAAAAAGTCTAAATGTAGCGTATTTTGATTTGGAGAGCACTGTATGATAGTGGTTTGGCTCTGGCTTGTTAAGACACTGTATCAGAGTAAGTTAGTTTGGGAAATGAAAGAATGGTTTAATGGTTGACAGGTTATGTAGAATGAAAACTTGTCCCCCATTCCTCCTCTTCTTGGCCAGATTGCTGCCTGAAGCTTGTAGTCTCTGATCCTGTTGCCAAGCTGAAGTTAGGGTTCCAGTTCCACATCTATGAATATCCTAACTACAGGGTCATGGGGGTCTTCTGGAGCCAATCCCAGCCAACAGAGGGCACAAGGCAGGAAACAAACCCTGGGCAGGGCGCCAGCCCAGTGCAGGGCGCACACACACACACAAACCAAGCACACACTAGGGACAATTTTAGTGCACCTAACCTGCATGTCTTTGGACTGTGCGAAACCTACGCAGACACAGGGAGAACATGCCAACTCCATGCAGGGAGGACCCGGGAAGCGAACCCGGGTCTCTTAACTGCGAGGCAGAAGCCCTACCCACTGCGCCACTGTGCTGCCCATCTATGAATATCCTACTATTAAATCGTAACATTAAAGAAGACAGTGTTTAATAATACACAGTGTAAGTAACAAAAAGGGAAGATTTTGCATTTTTCTTATTTTTCTTTCTTCAAAACACAACATGCATGTAAGAGCGAATTTCTCTGTAACTGACTTTAAAAAAGGATTTCTTAAAAATCTAAAAAATTCTTTAAAATACTCAGACAAAAAGAGAGCATATTCAAATTAAAAACCTAACTGTGGCGTACAATCCCTTGACAAATTGTGCATGGTGAATATTTGATTGGTGCTCATATGCACAAATAACAAACTCTGTAAGGGAAAGGGGGCTTGTGGCACTACAAGTTTTTCTCCTTCTGTTACCTCTTTGACGAGAATATTTGAAGGTGTCATTTATGATGTTCAGTTTGCAGCAACCAATTTGTAATTGTGAGTTATGGATGTTGACATATGTCGGGAGCTGAATTGCATTTCCTGCATTTATTCCTTAAATATCTTCAGTCATTCATTTCTTCATTCCAAATGGCTTTATTGCATTTTACTTTGTAAAGTTGTTTGTATGGGGTTGACTTCTTCTTCTTTTTCTTCCATAGCTATTTTACATTTTTATATCAAGTTGTAATTTTTTTTTTTGATTAGTCTTCTCCAATAGAAGTTTCAGTGTAATATTTACTGCTGGATGAAATTCCTGATGCCAACCCACATTATAAAAATAAATGTAAGTAGAGCTAGGCCTGTTTCCAGACACATTTTGTGATTGTTGCGTTTTGGTACAATTGCATTTTTCTAGTAATTACTATCGTCAGTTATGGTCATCGCCTGCACTTGCATTTCCAATCTGAAGATTTACAAACCATGTGGTAATGTGTGTTTTATGAATCCAAGAGATTTAGTAACAACTGTGTATTCAGTCTTTTGAGTTCAAAAATTTAGGCATGAGTAACTGTGGGTAATGTTCACAAGAGTGTCTTTCATTAGGCTGCCAACCTGTCCAAGTTTGAGTGCCTTGTTGACCCTGATGCTGTCAGAATTGGTGCTGCCTTACCATAATCATGAATTGTAGAAATAAGATATAAAATGGATGTATGGATTAATAAGTAATTTAACTAAAGTCAATTGAATAAAGTGGCACTAAGTGCCGTCAACAAAATCATATTTTCAACTAAAGTACTTAAAACCAGTAACAGTTAGACTTTTTTAGCAATATTTCCAATTGATTCTGCTAAAATCGGATGGTGATTTCTTTGTTCTGGTGGAAAGTCTACTATATCTTCATTAGTAATCTTCATACATTCTACAAAAAGGGTCATTTCATTACTTTTTCATTGCTTCCTGCATTTGAAAATGTAAACGATAGGATATATGACAAAATTTTCAACTACTGAAATAATTATGAGGTAAAATCATGCCAACTCTTCATCTACAAGAAATATTGCAATACTAGGAAAAAGCAGTGTCTATACTTATTTATAACAGAGAGAGAGAAGTTACCATTAAATTAGTGTTTATAGGATGCGGGATATCATTCACATTTATTTAAGCAGTTATGAAAACATTTGTAAGGTTTTGATGAAGGCCTTGTTTATTATTATAAAAAGCTAATAAATCTAAAAGAGTGAACTTACAACTTGAAAACATCCACTCATTTTCAAATCCTCGCATTCCAGTTCAGGGCAGCATGATACAGAGCCCATCCCCACCAGTCCTAGAAGCAGGGCCGATGCCTCCATTAAGACGAATTCACAGATCATATGTTGGGGGGAAACCTAGCATCACAGGTTAGCTACCAAACAGTCGGTTGGCGCACTAATAAGCTTGACCTAGGGCCCAAAATAACCTAACACCAACATTGCTTGAAGGCATGACAGTACTCAAAAACATATCATGAAGTTAAACGTTACTCATTCCTTTGTTAATGGCATGTTCTTTATTGTTGAAAACAGTTATTTGAGTTAAAAGAGTATCAGAGTAATGGATTGTAACTGTTATAACTCACTTCATGTCAATATCACAACAGGCTAGAGTCTTTGCTTTCAGCACTGGGTTAAAGTCAGGAACAAATTCTGGACAGATTATAGTTTTCAGATTATAGTGACAATATTTTTTTCTAAAATAATCCACAACATTAGAGACATATTGGCAAGAACAGGCCATTCAGCCCAACAAAACTCACCAATCTTAAACAAGATGAGATTTGAAGTTCCTTAAAGTCCTACTCTCTACCACGTTACTTGTAAATATTTCCATGTGTCTGGTTTTTGTTTTTGAGTTTCCAGCTATGTTCCTGTGCTCTTGTAGAACTCATTTTGAAGTATAAGTCTCAATCCCCTATACTGATTCCATTCATAATTTTAAAAACTTCAACCATTTTACCTCTTAATTTCAATTTCGTTAAACTGAAAAGGTTCAGTCTTTCCACATACCTTTTAGTCCTAGAATCAGCCTAGTCACCTTTCTCTGGATTATCTCTGTTGCTGCTATATCATTTTTTGTAGCCCAGAGACCAAAACGTCATGTAATATTCCAGGTAATGTCTCACTAGTGCATTATAAAGCTTAAACTCTTGACCATATTCAATGTGTGCTAATAATGAAAAGTAATGTCAGAGGTGTGCTTTAGACCATGGTGTTATTTCAGAGTTTTGCTTACCTGTAAATCTGAGGCATCAACAAGTACTTGATGATGAAAACAGAACACTAATGAGGATGACGAGATGTGAAGACTTTTTGCATTGTTATTGCATTGGCATCACGCCTGAAGAGGCAAAACCTTATTTATTACCAATTCACTAGTTTCATTTTCAGTTTTTCCAACATGGTTATAGTCAATAATATTAATCATTGATTGGAAGCTTCAATAAGAAACAATCAATAACAAAAATGCTATAGGCTAGATAGTCGAGAACCTGACTACTCAATTCAGTCAATGGATATCACAGTGAAATCCCACATTTTTTATTTTATTTATTGTTCTCTCAACTGAACATCCCAATATATTTCCACCTTCCTACCTTTATTGCATCAGTCTAGAAATTCTGCAGGCGGTGTATTCATTTAATAAGAAGCATGACAAAGTTTTCCTGATCCTGTTTGTTGAGACTTTGCTTATATAATTATTTTGCTTGTTTATGCTTTTGCATCCTAATGATCTCTCGATTGCAAATGTCACTGCAGTGGCTGCTGCTTTGTTGAAATTTTTGTTGTTTGCACCTGCATCTGTTTTTTTTGTTTAGTTGTCACTATTTGGATGTAGTTAATGACTAGTTTGTTTTTTTTTTCTCAGTGCCTTGTTTAATTAGTTGGCCTATTTCTAATCTCATTCTGTAGTCAGAAAGACACGGCGGTGTGAGATTTGTGTTTCTAGTCACAGATGTTATTGAACAGGTGGCTCATTTTACATGCGTTTTCTTTTTAATTCAGTTTTGTCTGCTGGGTTTGCTCCCTTAATTGTGTCAAATACAGTGATGATTAACTAAGAACAGACACAGGTGCAAATGGCAACGAATGCTAAAGAGCAGCAACTACCTCTGTGACATTTCGAGTTCTGAGATCATTAGGATGCAACTGCCTAACTAAACATCCAACTGCTTAATGACTCTGATTGTACCAAGACATTGCTCAATACAAAACAAAATTCTAAGCTCAGGAGAAAGGAGTGGTGCTCAAATTCCTATAGAAAGGGAATAAACTCTGGGTGGAATTCCTGGATGGACGTGATAAAGGTTGCCACAAGTTAATTAATGGCATGCTTAAGTAAGACAAGAGTCCACAAAAAAGAGAAACGTATACCCACTGATGTCTTCCATGGACTGAGTTAAGCAGGCAGAGTCTAGCAGGGGTGTCCAACTCCAGTCCTGTTGGGCCGCAGTGGCTGCAGGTTTTCATTCTAACCATCTTCTTAATTCGTGATCCGTTTTTGCTGCTGATTAACTTGTATTGCCTTAGTTTTAATTGACGTGACTCAGACCCCTTAGTTGTTTCTTTTTGAGCAGCAAAACAATAATGAGACACAAAACAAGTTGCCACATGACCAGCTAACCTGAAAATAAAGAAAGGCGAAGGTGTCAGTCATGTTGGTCTGCTCAGGTCACTAAAGCATCTTGACGAAAAAACAGAAACTCAACAGTCTGCTGTAGCAGAATGAGAGCAGCAACAAGTCATGATATTCAATAACAGGTTTAATTTACAGCAAGAATTGGCTTCTCGTTAAGAAACTGGTTGGAGTGAAATTGGCTGGAGTTTGATGTTCCAATTTAGCTGGTCATCTGTTGGCTCGTTTCACACCTCCTTTCTGTTTGGCTGCCATTTAATGAAGAAACGAGTCAATTCATAGGAGTGAATCCTTAAAAACAGGGCTATTAAAATGGAGGGTAAAGGAGTTAATTAGCAGTGAAAACTTGTCACTGATTAGGAAAAAGGTTAGAATGAAAACCTGCAGCCACTGCGGCCCACCGGGACCAGAGCTGGACACCCCTGGTCTAGAGGTTATGATTTCTTTGCTCTGTAATATTGTATTCCTAACTACAAATGTAGATTATATGGAGCCCTTTCTTCACTATTTTCAGTAGCACTTCTGAATATTTTGACATTTGTAGTGAACAAGTGTAGTAGACCCAGGCCTGTTTCCTTTTGGTTTTCCATCTCAAACAGAGTAGATTTTAATTGTTTTAATGACAGTCTAAGTAAAGCTTTTACTTGCTTATAAAAATCTTTCCCCTTGGCGTAAGTGCAGAAATCTCAAAAACATTGGAAAGTCATAAAACAGAGTCTATGAAATCATCAGCTTGGAGGGAATGAAGATGAACATGGTTAAACATTAAGGAAATGAAAACCCTAGAGATACATCTGGTTAGTAATGGAAGTTATTACGTGAAACGCAGGTTAATGTGTTGGCTTCCTAATAACATCTTTATGACACTTGTCTTCAAACTGAATGGATTTTTCCTCCTTCCTTTCTGTCAGTCCCATAATGCTGTATCCACTGATGCGGTCTTTTCCTCTTCCAAACATCTTAATGCCACATATACTGCTGACCACACCACTATCCTGACAGAGAATGAAAGTAGTCAATAACAGTAATTTAGAATATTGTTTTGTGATTTAGAGCTAGGCTTTAACAAAAGTCAAAAAAGAAGATGGTCTTCCATCACCTAGGATTTCTCACCCCGATGGAGATTAATGAATAGAAGAGGAATAATGAGGGCTTTTATCTGTACCTGAGGAATGGATTACAAACTAATGGCCAATTATAGATGGGTTTGCCAATGAGTAATGTCAGCCCATCTTATTAGGCACACTGGTCAGAAAAGTCAAGTGAAAACTTTTTTTTTTAATTAAAAACTTTTAGAGCATTTCTGTAGCGTTAACAACTATCTGAACAAGCAGTTCTGCATATCACTTTAGCCCAGTGTCAGACAGTCGTATTCACATAGGGATCTGTTTTCTATTTGTTGTAAGGAGTTTTTTTTTTTTTTTAGTTTTTTACAACATACATTTTTATACTGTAATGGGAAATGATACTTTATAGGGTCCACAATGATAGGTATTGTTTAAGTAAGGACAAATGATTGGTTACAGCACCATAGCATAGTGGGTATCACTGATGTGAAAATGCTTAATGATCCTGGTTTGATTCCATCTGCATGTACTCCTAGTGTTGAGGGGATTACTCCAGGGTCCTACTTCACTCTAAAGGCACGCCTTCAGACCCAAAAGGCTGTTCGTGTTAAATGTGTGTGTTCATGAGTGATCTGAATGAGTAAGGCAAACAAGATGGCCATTCAGTCTATCAACATCGTTTCATTAGTTCACAGCTAACTTGTCTCTGTATTTCATCCAGATACTTTTAAAAAGGTATAATACAATCAGAAGGGGGAGTGCGTGGGTGGCTCTTTTTGTATGCCAGGCAATGGGCTAGCATCCCATCCTCCAGAACTAGTTCCTGCCATGTGCTCCTTTTTACAAGCATTGACTCTGTACCCCTGTTACCCAAAATTCAGCCAAGGTGGTGGGTCTGCTTCAGTGTACAAGTGACTATAATTACTTTAATTACAATATGCAAGAAAACATTTTAGCTGTTAGGGTCTGAATAAACCCAGATGGTCCAGATGTTCCTCATAGAAGCAGGAAAATCAGAAGCCTCTTTCCATTTATATAATTTTTTATTACAGTTGCTGATTTATTTTGCTTTCCCTTTCAAGTATTCTTAACTTATTCTTTTCTTCAGTGTGCCCCTTGTTATTTTCCTTCCGCTTCACTATTGCTTCCATCAGTACCAAGTTATAATCTGATTTGATATGAGACCATGGGTAGCTTTACACTGTTTTCTGAGTCTTTAATGGACCAAAAAGTAGTCAAGCTGTTGCCTTCCTCAGATTTTTTCAAGTGTACAATCTTCTGTTTTCTTTTTTAGATTTTAATTAGAATTCCAGACAGTCTTCTAATCTTCTTGATACTCACATTAGGCTATAGGTTGACAAGCTTCTGGCAGAAATCAAAGAGTCATTAATTTTCCAGTGTGCAACCTTGTTCTGTTCACTGCAGCGTGAGAGTAATGTCATTATGGTGGATGTTGATTATAGATTTCATTAAAAAGTGAAATTTGAAATTAGAGAGTATTGCTGCATTATGTATTTCAAATGCTTAGCTTAAGAAGATAAGTATAAAAATACCAAATTGGGTATCAAACAGGTTTCAGTTGCTCCACTCTAAGTTCTTGTGTTCATTTTATACCGTAATACAGTGTAATCCAATTGATACTCTCCAGCAAGCTAAAGGAACTGTGCCATGGATGATGAACTATAAAGGTGTATACTCCACAGGAAATAAAGCAGAGGCATTTAAAAAATAATTAATTCAGCATACTTTATGGAAATTCTTAATCATGTACTACTTAGCAATGTAGTTATGTTAATATCCCACATGGATATATGGTGATCTCCATCCATCCATCCATTTTCCAACCCGCTAAATCCAAACACAGGGTCACGGGAGTCTGCTGGAGCCAATCCCAGCCAACATAGGGCACAAGGCAGGAACCAATCCCAGGCAGGGTGCCAACCCACCGCAGGACACACACAAACACACCCACACACCAAGCACACACTAGGGCCAATTTAGAATCGCCAATCCACCTAACCTGCATGTCTTTGGACTGTGGGAGGAAACCGGAGCGCTCGGAGGAAACCCACGCAGACAACATGCAAACTCCACACAGGGAGGACCCGGGAAGCGAACCCAGGTCTCCTAACTGTGAGGCAGCAGCGCTACCACTGCGCCTATATGGTGATCTGAACTCTAAAATTCAAGAATGTGTGATAATGAGTAAACCTTAGCTGCAAGGAAAATTGCATTAATGGGAACAAATCTTGTGTTTGCGTTTTATCATTGGAATGTAACAATACCTTTCTAGGCTTTGTACACAGCTTACTCTTCACATCTCTTAGTCAGAGTGACTTGTTGAGTTACTTACCTCTGAATAACTCCAGTGTTCCTGCAATTACTTTCTACCTTTCTCTTTCTCTCTGTCTCTCCATCTCTGGTCCTGTCATTTGAGTTCTTGCCATCAATTATTCTACCAAATTCAATTGTTTTTACTTCTAGCCCAGGATCTATTTCTGGTAATATCCCAGTAATCACTTCTGTATTAAGGAATGTCCTCTGAAACTCCTAGGGCTGCTCAGTGGCTGCAGTCCTGTTAATCAGCTCTTGCTTAACTCTGTCGAAGCAGGTGTCGACTTATAACATCATATAGGAGTGTCTTCAAGCAGCTGCCAACTGCTACATGAATGTGTTCAGCAGTATGATCAGCTGAGGACCAATCAGCTGATGCTGGTACATCACTTTCATTTTAAAGCTCCAGATCAGTTGCATCAAAATCAGAGTTCAGTAAGTCAGAGTACGATTCAGCAATAATATACACATTCACTTTTCTCTCTCACCAGATCTACCTTTTAGATCTGATGGCCGGCTTCTGCGTGAAGACCTCTCTGGCAGTCGGCAGCTGCTCTGCTGCGCATTCCTGCCAGCTGTCAAAAAAATATTCAGCTCTCAAAGAGTACAAGGGTAATTCCCAGGTAGCCTGACCACCATGATGTATAACAGGGGGCAATACATATTGTAACAAATCCTCTGATTGCCACCTATTGCACTGGGAAGTCTTTTAATTAGAATAACTATTGTACCCCACAACCCTTCATCTATACTAATAAACGGCAAAGCCCTCACTCACTGACTCACTGACTGACTGACTGACTCATCACTAATTCTCCAACTTCCCGTGTAGGTAGAAGGCTGAAATTTGGCAGGCTTATTCCTTACAGCTTCCTTACAAAAGTTGGGCAGGTTTCATTTCGAAATTCTACGCGTAATGGTCATAACTGGAAGCTGTTTTTCTCCATTTACTGTAATGGAGATGAGCGTGAAACCCGTGGGGGCGGAGTTTCGTGTGACATCATCACGCCTCCCACGTAATCACGCAGTAGGTAGAAAACCAGGAAGAGGCCCAAAAAGCGCTGAAGAAAACATGCATTATATAATTGAGAAGGCAGCGAAACAATAAGAAGCGAGCGAGTGACATATACAACCATATTCATGAGTTCTGCTACTTCGGAAACAAAGCACGATGTAAACCTAAACTTTAAATTAAGTTCATAGACAGGCTGCCACTAGCGTTTGTAATTTAGTGCCTGCCCATATAAGGCCGTCCGTCAGCGGCAATCCAATAGAAACACTGCCACGGGTAAATATTCACGGGTGAAGGACTGTGCTTATGCAGAGGAAGATGAGATGGTCAGGGTGGTGTTTGGCACAAACTCAGCGAAACTGCGAGAGAAAGTTTTAAGTGCCGGGACTTAGGTAACATTAGATACAGCCATGGACATAGCACGACATGGCACCAGCACAGCTGGGAACCTTCGATGCATGTACACCGAGCGGCTCACGTGAACTGACGCAGTGCACAGACAAAAAGCAACAGTTCCAAAGAGCGCTGAACAAAAACTGAATTACACAATTGAAAAAGCAGCAAAAAAATATGAAGCATCTGATACATACAAGCATATTATTCATAACTGCAGCTACTGCAGAAACAAAGCACACGGTGGAAAAAGTGAATGTCCCGCTAAAGGAAGACAGTGTTAAAAAAAAAACCCGTGCATGCAGTGTGTCAGGTCTCAGATAAAGAAGAAGACGAGCTGTTTATTGATGCAGTAAGAAACGAATCTTTTTCATAGCTTCTTTAACACACTACGTCTCCGCTGCGATACGCGGGTATATATATATGTATATATATACCCCGATCTACATACTCGAATAATGAATACTTTATTCGCAATCAATGATTGTTTTGGTAAAGCCATACTCAGTGTATTCATTAGATGAACGGTAAAAAAGTAAGAGCGAAGGGAGGGTGACTTATTGAGGCATACAGGCAAAACCACAATAGCACGTGGGCTCGATGTACGAAAAAATATATCTTTTCAAGTTCTATTTAGTCCATATGTGTCAAACTCAAGGGCCACGGGCCACATCCGGCCCGGCGTGTAATTATATCCGGCCCGCGAGATCATTTTATATACTGTATTATTGTTATTAATGGCCCGGGTATATGAAGCGCTGGTAACACAATAAACTACAGATCCCATAATGCAGCGCTTCAGCTACCTTGACGAACACTTACCGCGTTAATCAAGTCTAGCTTATGATGGTAAAAGTTATTGTGAAGCTAGCCCACACGATGCCGAAGAGAAAAGGTGATTCTGAACATAGAGCCTTTAAAAACCGATGGGAGGCTGAGTATATGTTTACTGACATTGCCGGTAAACCCGTGTGTCTCATTTGTGGAGCTAATGTGGGTGTAATTACAGAATTTAATCTAAGACGGCACAATGAGACAAAACATCAAGATAACCTGAAAGACCTGAATGCAATGCAGAAGATACACAAAGCAGAGGAATTAAATAAGAATCTGACACTTCAGCGGACGTTTTTACCCGTGCACAATCACAAAGTGATTTCAAGTGAAGCTGCTTTTATGGGAGACACAAATGCACCAGTGCAACTTGCCCCACTTTCCCTGTTGCCAAGTAATGTTGAACCAAGTCATCACTACGGTGTTCCCAAATATGCACTTTGCTGATAAACTGAGCGCACTGAGTTTGCACGGCGCTTTGGTGACTTTGAAGAACAAAAAAAGTCCGTCTACATGCGGCTCGAACCTTGTGCATGTTTGGTAGCACATATCTGTGTGAGAAGCTCTTCTCAGTGATAAAGACTAACAAAACAACACATAGGAGTCGCCTCACTGATGAGCACCTGCAGTCCATCCTGAGAATCTCCACAACACAGAACCTCACACCAAACATAAACGAACTTGTGGCCAAAAAAAGATGCCAGGCGTCCAGCTCTAAAATGACATATAAGCAAAGACAACTGAATGATTTGATTTGTTATTGCTGAAAGGAACACATTTTATTTATATTTCCAGGTTTTGTTATGCAGCATGTTCATATTTGAATCTGTATAATTTTGACAGGATATATTTTTATGGAGAGCAAAATCTTTTGGGATATTTAAAATCTAAGTTTATTTTTTATATAAAATTACATGAGTAAAGAAATTTGAATGTTTGTTCTTTTAAAGTTTACTTTATTTCTAACTTGTATAATTTAGACAGGATATATTTTTATGGAGAGCAAAATATTATAAGTTGTTTAAGGTTTAAGTTGATTTATTCAGGAATAATATTCCTGTCTGTTTTTACCATTCCTACCAAAGATATTTTTGTCGACTAAATAAAAATTCCTTCTATTTAAAATTTAAATAGAACTTGAACAAATACGATAGTTCATAATATCCACGCAGACTTGCACGTAAGAGCGGGAGTTATCCGTTTTAACAAGCAGCGTATTGCACTGATACGAAATAGCTGTGTGTGTATATATGTATGTATATGTATATATATGTTTATATATGTGTGTGTGTATGTGTATATATATATGTATTTGTGTATATATATGTGTATGTATGTATGTATGTATGTGTGTATGTATATGTATGTGTATGTATGTAGATATATATATATGTATGTATATATGTGTGTGTGTATATATGTGTATATGTATAGATATGTATATATATATATGTTTATGTGTGTGTGTGTAAATATATATATATATATATGACAGCAACACTCATCACTCACAACAGTGACAAAACAATTACATTGACAATCATGTTACGTTATTTTCAAAATGTTTCCTTTTCTTTTTCATTGCTTCTTTAACACACTACTTCTCCGCTGCGAAGCGCGGGTATTTTGCTAGTTTATTTATATGCTCGAGCAGTATTTAGTTTGGTAGCATTCTTTAGCACCCACTGGTGATACTGATCTATTTGCCCTGACGAGGAAACATAAGATGCTGTTGCTGTGTTCATCTACTCCTGTTCAGCCCAATGGCAACCAGATTGGTAGTGATGACTGAAGCAGCAGAGGTTTATTCTGCATACAGTTTTATGAAACTGCGCCTGAAATGAATTTTACATGTGATTTCAAAATTTCGAAAAGTGAAACTGGTAATTTTAATTTAATTTGATTTTTGGTGGGTTTTCAAAGTTTTGATGCATGGAATATTGCTTCCCCAGGGTAATTCAGCTATTGAAACAACTGTCTGTATCCTTAGCTGCCCACCAGTGTTGTTTCTAAAATCTTCCACAGCTCTCTCATTTGGCGTCATGTGCCCTCATCTTCCTCACACATTGCCTGCCTGCCTGTACATTCACACTGCTGGATCCACCTTGCAGTGCTCATTTTGGGTCAGAGGTATCACCATATGTGTTCTTCTTCCCCAACTCCATAAGGTGATCCAAGCCAGGATCCCTCTGGTAACTGGACGGCAGCCATGCATTTAGGTCAATGGATTTGAGAAAATAATTGCCCCTGAAAGGCATGCAGGTAAGTGCTCTCTTTCTGCATCTCCCTTTACACATTTACTAGATGCCGCTACATGCATTTGCAGATAGATAAAATGGTTGCAGATGAGAGTAAAATATATGTGATGAACGAATTTCACTGTTGTGAAACAGCATTTATCTGCTGAAAAGCAAAAATAAGTTTTTCTGTATATTCAATTTCACATTAATCATTTTGCTCTTTACTACTGAGTACACTTCAGGCCCTGGCAGAATCCTCCTCCACAACACAAAAATATTTATTCTATAAAGTTAAATGGTGTTAAATGTTGCCAGCCGTTTTCCATTTCACACCTATCTCCTATTAACTGTTCTCTTAATATACTGTAGCAGAGGTCTCAGACAGCTGGATCAAGTGAAACTCCTTAATATTGACAGCATTTTATGTGTGTGTTAGATGTATTTATCTTTTGTTTTTAACATTAGATTTCAGTGTTCAGGACTGCAATGCATATTTCCTTTCCCACAAGTTATTGCAGTTATTTGTATATTTTACTTGAATTTCTGTTCTATTGCGGATGGCTTCTATATCATACAGTTCAGATGTGTTCTCATTATCTAATCAAATATTTTACAATTTGTTTCCATAGTAATTCATTTGTCGAGTGCTTCTGTTTTTTTAATCCTCTGACATACATGTTATAATTGATCTAATTCAGTTTTACATGTATGTTCAATTTCTATTTCACTTGTACTCTAAGAGATTCTAAAGCAGGTCTGAGTTGTATGTCTACACTCATTCAGGTGCACAGTGGTGTCATGAGGCACATTCATCAGATATTCTTCAATTGCTCCTCCAGGAATGTAAAGGGCCAAAGGGACTGTGAAGCAGACAATAGCGAGCTTCTCAGATCATACTGTCTCACGTAGGTATTCCTGGGAGAGATCAGTGATGTGTGTGTCTGACGGTGCTGGAAAATCAGACCTGATGGGCATGCCATGAACAGGGTCACGCTTACCTTGACATTGTGATGTGCAATCAAACTGCTCTGACAATAACCAGAAACTATTGGGTTCTATAGTTAATGTGCCTTCACTCCAGGACCTTTGTTGTTCTGATGTGGTTCTAACTTAATATTTGCTGGATTGCAGTGTCAGTAACATCTCCATTCATGAATCTGGCAGTCCACAGACCTAAGGGAGAAAAAGATCCAGTGGCAGTCCTTAGACACCCAATTTGCTGTTGCTATTGCAGATGCTGTTGTCAATGACAGACAAAATAATGAACATCATGAATGGAATGATACATCTGTGAGTCTTTGTTCAATATGCCTAGAAATCCATGGTGGGCACTGTATCTCTTTAGATGCCAGAAATCATTGATATAGATGTTGTAACAATTTGTTGCACAATCCATCAGTTCTCCATCTCTGAGTTTCTTATTTTCTTTCTTTTAAACATAAGAGCTTTTCTTCAAAGATTTCCAGAAAGCTTTCGGTAAGATACCACATAAGAAGCTTATGATTAAAGCAAAGGAGTTCAGTGTACAATTTGTACATAAGTACAAAAGGGTTATGGAACTTTTCAGAACTGTTTTCTATTAATAGTTATGTTCCTCAGGGATAAGTAGTGGGGCTTGTTCTATTGTTAATGTATATATGTACAGTACAGGCCAAAAGTTTGGACACACCTCCTCATTCAATGTGTTTTCTTTATTTTCATGACTGAAGGCATCAAAACTATGAATGAACACATGTGGAGTTATGTACTTAACAAAAAAAGATGAAATAACTGAAAACATGTTTTATATTCTAGTTTCTTCAAAATAGCCACCCTTTGCTCTGATTACTGCTTTGCACACTCTTGGCATTCTCTCGATGAGCTTCAACAGGTAGTCACCTGAAATGGTTTTCACTTCACAGGTGTGCCTTATCAGGGTTATTTAGTGGAATTTCTTGCTTTATCAATGGGGTTGGGACCAGCAGTTGTGTTGTGCAGAAGTCAGGTTAGTTGGACGATCATTTATTTTTCAACAGGACAATGACCCCAAACACACCTCCAGGCTGTGTAAGGGCTATTTGACCAAGAAGGAGAGTGATGGAGTGCTGTAAATGGTCATGAAAATAAAGAAAACACATTGAATGAGGAGGTGTGTCCAAACTTTTGGCCTGTACTGTATATATATATTGTAAAGAAACGAGAAGACACAGCATAAAGGGTTGGGGTTTCCGGCCCCGTATACTGTAAACAAAAGTTATTTTCATAAACAGGTCAAAATATATAAACATAAACGTTCATATGCACGACGCCTTCACAGGCGTCGGCGGCCATTTTATATAGGAGGAGCCGGAAGTGGAGGAATGCTGGGAAGGAGGCGTGAGGGATGACGGGATTGTTGACGTCAGGGAAGATGGCGGAGGAAGGGCGGAAGTGGACGTACTGCGGGCAGGTTATGATGGCGGAGCGTCTTTTTTCCTGAAAGAGAGAGCAGAAAGGTTAGTACCCCGCCATTCCCTGCCGGCGAACGTCTTTCGAAGCGGTTTCAGGTCCGTCCGCAGCCTCCTACTCGCGCATGCGTGACAATATGAAGAATCTGGATAAGAATATACAACATAGAGTGATTAAGTTTGCAAATGATACTAGACTAGGCAGAATAACAGACAATTTAAATATGTCTAATTAGTACAGTGGGGCCTGTGCAGAATTCAGTCTTGGGCAGATAAGTGGCAGCTGAAATTTAATGTAAATTAATTTAATGTATTACATTTAGGAATGAAAAATAACAGGTTTGAATACAGAATAGGAGGTCTGAAACTTGGACGTACCCCTTATGAGAAGTATCAAGAAACTGTAGTGGACAGTTTACAGAAGTCATTAAGAAGGCTAATAGGAGGTTAAATATCACAACGTATGAAGTGCAAGTCAAGGGAGGTTATGTTTAAGCAATATGAAACCTAGTTCACCCTCACCTGGAGTACTGTGTACAGTTCTGGTCTTCATATTACAAAAAAGACATAGCAGCAATAGAGAAAGTTCAGAGGATAATGACTAGGCTGATTCTAAGACTGTGAGAGATGAGCTATGAGGAGAGCCTGAATTAACTGGATCTATCCGGTTTAATCAAATGGAAATTAAGAGATGACATGATTGAAGCATTCAAACCTATTAAAAGAAACATTACAGTTGATCGTACTGTATTGCTACTTTAAAATTAGTTCTTTAACAAGAACACAGGGGGAAACTTGTTAAGGGCACATTTCACACAAAAATTTTGTTCACCTAAAAATGATAGAGATATGGACTAAATTACACAGTGGTGTGCTAAAGGGTAGGACTTTAGGCACCTTCAAAGTGAACTTGATGTTGGAGAAATCAACATTTTTGATTAAATGAACTGTTCTTGCCCAAATAATTTTGAAGTTATAGTCACTACCACCATCTTACTGTCACATTCATAAAACCAACATGTTGTTAAATTTCATGGGCTTGTCAGCTGTCCTCATGAAGAACAATAACATACTGCAAGTAGACTTGCCCAGATGTTTGTGCAAACGGTGAATGTGCCTTTGAGTTGTTTCTTGTAGGTTTTTGAAAGAGCCTCAATAACCAATCTAATTATCACCATCGGCCTTTGTGCTTTTAGCTGAGTTTAGTTTAGCAGCTTTTCTTGACTTTTTCAGTAGTACATTGAAATACTTATTTGCCATGCCCATCAGCAAAATAAATAAACACAGATTGTGATACATTTGAGGAGCCCGTCTCTTCAGTATCATGTCATGACATGTAAAACGTGGAACAGCTACTATTGAAACACATACCAGGAGTTATAATTCAGATATAAGTAATTTTACTTTGCATTAAATTATTGGGGGGGATATTTGGTATTTTTGAAAGCATTGAACATCACAGATTTTCTTTGGATATTTATTTTTACAAATTACTGTGGAACCTCGGTTTGCGAGCATAATTCGTTCTGGGAACGTGCTCGCAATCCAAAGCACTCGTATATCAAAGCAAATTTCACCATAAGAAATAATGGAAACTCAGATGATTCGTTCCACAACCCAGAACTATTCATATAAAAATTATTAATACAAAATATAAAGTAAAAATACATAAAACAAATTAACCTGCACTTTACCTTTAAAAAGAATCATGGCTGGTGTGAGTTTCTAAACTCATGTGGGATTCCACCCAACGGGACGACACGCAGAAGAGTGTCCCAAAGCAATCGCAGTCTCCCAGCGCTGTAGCAGTTCGCCGTATAAGCGCATTTAAAAAGATCACAGACATGCTATAAGCGCCTGACGTCAATGGGTGATACAAGGAACATTATAAAGATCCCGCTACAATAAATAACAGCGCTGTTGCTGTTTCAAGCTGAAGGCGGCTGGTGGTGTTAAAGTACTGAGACTCAGCTTTGTGTTTTGGGGCGCAAGATGGGGACTCGCACTTCACAGCACACACGTGTGCACGCACACACACACACAGTCACAATGCTGTAGTAAACAGTATATGCTCGTACGGATGTTGACTATATGAGTGAGGCACACAGACTCAGACGGAGAATAGGAGACAATTGCCCTCACGAGAAAAGAGAGAGAGAGAGAGACGCGCTGCGCGCGAGCAAGAGAGATAAGGAGAGAGAGAGAGAGAGGCGAGTGCGAGCAAGCGAGCGAGATAACGAGAGGGAGAGAGAGAGAGAGACGCGCTGCACGCGGGCAAGAGAGATAAGGAGAGAGAGAGAGAGAGAGGTGAGTGCGAGCAAGATAAGGAGAGAGAGATGCGCTGTCCGAGCAAGAGAGATAAGGAGAGAGAGAGAGAGGCGAGAGCAACCGAGATAAGGAGAGAGAGAGAGAGAGACACGCTGTGTGAGCAAGAGAGATAAGGAGAGAGAGAGAGAAGAACCATCAGCTCAGTTGTGATCACATGACACTCAGCAGACAAAGTGTATCCATACTGCTCGTATTGCAAGACATCGCTCGTTTATCAAGTCAAAATTTATTAAAAAATTTTGCTCGTCTTGCAAAACACTCGTAAACCAAGTTACTCGTAAACCGAGGTTCCACTGTATTGTCTTTAGATGTTTATTAATGTTTATCAATATCTTTTTGACTCCATTTTGTGGTCCAATTGCCATAGCACTATGTGTGGTTGCTAAGGCCGTGACTCCAGGGGTTGTGTCATGTTGTATCATTGGCATGCTTCCTTAGAAGCCAGAGTGTTAAAGGAAGACAATGTTGTTGTTTTGAATTTATAGGTTACAAATCTAGCTTGTATTTCTGACCACAGGTTTATGTAGTATTTTTATTTTGGTATTGACTTCTAATTGGTAATTTGGAACTTTCATGATCCCAACGTAATACATATCCATTGTAAATGCCACATGGGTTGGATGGGCATTCCGACCAGGGGAGAGGATGGATGCAGACCTATAAGAGATGGCCAGAAGGGATGGAGAGACAACCCTTCAGTTGTAAAAAAGGCCGCAGGAGAGATGTTACACTCCCAGGATGCTAGATGGCAGCGGCCCTGGATATCGGCCTCCAGTACGGAACCAGTAGGGCATGCTGGGAAGTGTAGTCCAGCAACACAGCCCTGCTGGGGTCCATGGGTGCTGCAAGGGGGTGTTGCAGGGAGGTGCTCTCCCTAATAAATGGGACTTCCAGGTGACTCAGAAGTGCTTCCATCGGGAGGGACAGCACTCCCTTATCCAGGTGAGTCGGAGCTGGGAGGACGTGTGAGAAATTGTGAGGAGAGGTATTGTGGTAGAATGACTACTTTGTAGAGGTGTGGTTAATAAACCATCCTTTATTTGAACCGGGGACTCTGTGTGATCATGTTTGGGGGTTTGGGGCTCGCTGATACCCTGGTTTCCATTACACCATCTAGCGTCTTGCCTTGGCCTTTGAGTTTCTGATCTCCCGGTATTGATTTGCACTACACCTTCGCTCCATCTAATGACCCGTTAATATAATAAATATTCCTCACTCTGCTCCAAACAGAAAACTGGGAGGACTAAGAGGAGGACTATTTTTAGAATACGCTTTGGTATCATGAGCAACAGTTAACAGGTGTTGAAGTCATTCATTTTCCAGCTAAATCTTCACCATTCTGGCAATGGAGCTTTCCCTGAGAAACAAATAAAAATTACACAATGAGGATTTTTTGTGAAACAGGCAAGCTGTTGTTTTGTACAGTTGTAGCTTTGTCACCACAATCAAGGGTATTCACAAATGAGCACCTCACATGAAGCTTTTCACGTATTTGTTTTACGTCAGTCATGTCTTGTCTCTCTTGTGTGCACTTATAGCATTAGCACACTAAAGCAGGCAAATGTTTGAGAGGCTAACTGAGTTAAATTATTTGTAAATTAAGTCTATCCATCTTTGAGATTTCTATTTTGAAAATTTAAGTTCTATCCTGAGGAGGGCTAAACCAGGGTAGAGCGATCACACTAGGCCACTGGATGGAACTTTCTCAGATTATACTCCTCTGTTTATTGCAAAGACTCTTGCGGGTTGTAACAAACATACAGTACAGACTCTATTGCCCTAAGCAGCACATAAATGAAAAGATATAGATTTTATCAAGGAAAGCAATTCAGGTATTGACGTTCTTTGGGTAAGTCCTAGCAAATAAAGAGCGCTCTGCTAATGCCCTGCAGCCAAATGAGGTGAACATCAACACTTTCTCGAAGTGTTATCACAAGAATCTAGCTGGTGAGTAAATACATATGCTTCACTCCTACCTGCTGTGAAAATGATTGCAGCTTGCAGCACATTGATTGTTGAACTTTATTTCTTTTTAAAATCCACCTCAACACATGGGGAACCTTGAATGCAGAGAAGAGCAATTTAAGCAAATTTGTTCCTAAATTTATTCATTTATTTTACATCAGCTGCTTATATTGGCAAGTGTTGCAAGGAATCGCATTACTTCAATAAGTGCGGGAAGGAGTAAAACCTGATATGTCCATTCGAGGACACACAAAAGCACAAAAATGAAGATTCACACCAAGGCAGTTTAGGTTGGCTAGTCTCTCTGAAAGTGAGTGTTTAATGTATAAACTGGAAGAGGAAGACTGCATGTAAGAAAACATGAGAACTTGCTGATCTTAACCAAGACCTGAATAAAGGACTCTATGGTGCCCTGTGCTGCATCCCAATGCCAAGAAATTCATCCATTTCTTGAAGCATCAGACAGGCTCACATACTTGCACTCCATGAATTTAGAATCAACATATAACTTAAAGATCATGCCTTGGGGATATGGAAAGAAAACAAGCATACGTGGAGAAATATCCACACAAATGTGGGGAAAACATGTAATTGCCATACTGATAGTGAACAGAGCAGGAACATAAAGCCCTTGGGCTTTGAGGCAACTGCACCAACTGCTGAGCCAGTAGGCTACCCACCTGTAATGTAGACATTGAAAATCATATATATCTACAGCTGCTGGAAAGGACAACCTTCAAAAATAATTTTAAAGGATATTAAGGTGTAAATATACTATATCTGTTGTTAGTTAACCACCAGTTACCATAATTTGCTATAAATTCACACACCATCTTTATCAAAGGCCTCCAGCCAGTGAAACTGATGTGAAGTCTACCTTTAACCCCAAACTCCAGCCCTTGCACTCTCAACCACACCATGTTAGACACAGATGACCTAACCAGCTAATGTAAAGAACGTAGTCCCAAAGTAATCAATACACCCTAAAGGTTGCAGTGTGTACAGTGCACCTTCAAACACCGTTACATTCTCTGAACCTTAAATGCATGAAATGAAAACAGAAAAAAATATAACAAAGTGTAGCTCTGAGCTACTGAGAGTGTAATCATAAACCGTATTGTAATTGCTGTATTTATTTACTGTTCAAAGAGTTAATTTGCAGCAAACACAAGCCAAAATATAGGGCAACAAGAATTAATCTTTAGAAACTCCTGTTTAGAGAATGCTCTGTTGGTAACCTTAAGCTGCACATATTTCAGGATTCAGCAGCCTGGGCAGAATGTGCCAAAGTGGTTTGCTTAGGGCAGCTCTTCTTATTTTTTAGGTCATTTCCACACTATGCTGATTTGCTTAGTTCAGACAGGCTTGTGAATGCCCTTTCCTGTGAACAGTGCCAGGAGAAAAAAATGGGCAAAGGATGCAAAGAAGCTTCTTGCCATTCATGTCCCACATTGGAAACTGGTATTTAAACAGCTGCAGCCGTAGCTGTGGCAATCATCAGTGGTAAATGAAATCCAAGCGTCGCCGCCTGGGATCTGTTGATTATGTGACCGGGAAATGAATATCTGCATTTCAAAAGGAATCCATTCAATTTCATTAAAATTTACTAAAATAAGGAATATGCATGAAAATCTGGATCATGTATTAGTTTACTACTTTTAAGACTTTCAATGCTGGATATTTATTAGGGGCATCGTTTTGGGAAGGTATGTAAATGGATTGCTTGGTTTTGGTTCACTAATGAATCTATATAGTGCCTTTAATGGAGAGTGCCATCACAGCATGTACAACTGTATAACAGATAGAGGGAAATATTACGTTTTTAATTAGGATAAGTACTATAAGGTTGTAATTGGGTTTGTTTATCTGTGGCATGTCTTTCCCGCCCCTACCTTTTTCATTAATTTAAGATGAAGCCTACCTGAATAGTTTTAAGTGTAAAATGACAAGTAGCCATCAACAGTATACACCAATCCCGTATATAAATGTATACTTACTCACACTACGGTAATTTAGAGTCCCCAGTAAATCTAACAGGTATGTCTTGAGCATGTGGGAGACAATCAAAGTACCAGGACAGAGTAAGTAAAATTGCAAAGATGCAAACTCCAAACTGACTAGGAATTGGCTAATATTTGAACCTGAGTACCTGGAGCTGAGAAGCATTCACTTTGCTTCTGTGTTACTATAATATATTACAATTCAGTCTTCCCTCTTCTTAACTAGCTTATTTCAGTATTATATTATATTGTGTATATTCTACATATACTGCCATATAGTCATATTCATGGCAAAAGACCTGCAGGAAGACCAAAGAAGTGGTGGCCGGACTACATCACAGAATACTCTAAAGCAATGGTTCGTCTATAGGGGAAGATAAATAACTGCTACAGGACAGACAACAATGGAGAGTTGCCATGGATAAGCTGTCAAAGTGTGCGCTTGCATCACAGTAGACAAAAGTCAAAATCTCTATTACAGTAAAATGTAACATTACCAAACCCACCTAATCCAAAAGTTGTTTGTTGTGGGCAGAGCAAAGCCAGTCATGACACTGCATGACAGGAAACAGTATATGATATGAAGTGCCATGGCAGAGATATGTGATGACATTGGTTCCTAGGTTCGAATCCTGGCCTATTCACTGTCTAGGTGGTGGTTCTGTGTGATTCTTTCTAGAGGTGTTTCCTCCCACATCTCAAAGGTGTCAGGTTGACTAGAATATCTAAATTGCACCAGTACGACTAAGTGTGGCTGTATTCATGTGTGTCTTTCAAGGGGCTGACACTGTGTCCAAGGTTCATTTCTAATCTGTGTTCGATGTAGGAGAAAAAAAAATCAGAGAGTTCATTGAATTTACCTTGACTTATATATATCTACCATGTACGTGTAGTTTGTATGTATTACGGGCCAGGATAAACTCACCTCACATGTATGTCACCCTTCAAATGAAATGAATTCAGTAACTCAAATTTGGTTGGAGTGCAATGACAGCTAAAGCCACCAGAGGGCATCTGGGGAAGCCCAGTGTTCTAATAACGTGAGGCGTAGCTGGAAGAAGAAAAAATCTATGTAGGAGAGTCAAATTTAGACTTGGCTCAGTAGTTAATTCAAGGGAAATTGCTGCTGTTTGGAGTTTGTTTGGTGAGGAACATGAATTAAACATCTGTGTAGATCAAAGGTTTATAACTCACTTCTTGGAGGGTCAGAATGTATAATTTGAAGTGGATTTCTTGAAAATTAAGCCCTTGCTTATGTAGGCTTATTATATTTTTAATTGCCAATTATTAAAGCTTAATTTTTACGCAAAGACTTGCTAGTTGGGAACTGTAGGTGTGTAGAGCCAGGTCAAGATCCTCTCAAGTAACCCCCTTGGTAGAAGAGAAATGGAGATCTGTAGCCTTGGTATGTACCTCCTTGGGACACTAATGCATCTCCCACCTGCAGACTGTCCACACTGATAGCCAGTATGACAGGACTAGGGCCATCTACAGATAATGGGAGATTGACTGGACTGTGATATTAGCTCTTTAAATACACTAGGGGTGTCATGTGTACAGATGACTCCATGAGGTGTCGTTCTCCTAATTTTTGCAAAGTTCCTAACTCCTGAGGTGACTCCATAGTGCAGCTTCTAAGACCAACCTCAGTCAAAGTTGAGGGAACATGGAGCTCTCTGGCTGGATGTTGGCTATGTGTGTCTAAGATTCTAGGAGAATGAGAGATGAAATTCATAAATAGAAAGTTGTGTGAACATCCAGAGGTTAGCTGTTAACTGTCATTTAGATATTGAACCTATTACGAAAGGGCAAAACTGGGTAAATAGTGGTTTATTATTTTTAGAAAATGCATAGTTATATACTATGACTTTTTAACCTTTCTCATTTTATTCTGAATATATGCTCTCCAAGCTGAGAAGCTCAGATTTATCTGTGCCTGTGTGGTTCCATCTCCTTACATGATCAAACAAAGAAAAATTCATTTGCTTCTTCTCTAATGTCCAGAGGTAGACTTCACATCAGTTTCAGTG
This sequence comes from Polypterus bichir lapradei, assembly GCA_026402145.1. Lineage (NCBI taxonomy): Eukaryota > Metazoa > Chordata > Cladistia > Polypteriformes > Polypteridae > Polypterus > Polypterus bichir. The sequence continues at coordinate 36,757,464 of JANRMT010062796.1, read as the reverse complement.
GTTGGAGGCCTTTGATAAAGATGGTATGTGAAATTACAGTAAATGATAGGAACTGCTGGTTAACTAACAACAGATATAGTATATTAACATCTTAAAATCATTTAAAATTATTTTTGAAGGTTGTCCTTTTAGAGGACAGCCACAATTAAAGTAAATATATTTTATATTTTATTTAAAATGCATAAAGCTTAGCATAACATTCTCAATCTTGCTTAATCTGATTCAGAAGTGTTGGATTCTATGCTGGTAGCACTGGGTGCAATGTAGGAAACAGCCCTGGTAAAGTAGCAGACCAACACTGGACCCACTCGTGTTCAGGGCATTAACCAAACATGTACATCTTTGGAGGTGTAAGATGAAAACTGGACTATCCAGAAGAAAACCCACACAGAAGTTAGGAGAATGTGCAGGCTCCACAGAGACAATAATCAGTATGACATTTGAACTTGGGAACCGTGAGTCTACAGCCGTAATCACTGTACTACCTTGGCAAACAGTGCATACAGTAATGTTACACAAATGCTAGGATAAGGGCAACCAGCTTAAAATCTTAAAACCAAGTCGAATGAATAACTTACCATACATAGAGTTGGCAGCTCAGGTTCAGATGATGAGTTTGGTAATGTGAGGTTCTGTTTAACAGTATTAGCCGCAGAAGTAAACGCCTTTTTGTCTTTGAATGTGGTGTCTAAATTAAGGTAAACTCCCACTGGCAGATATGCTGCATGCAAGAGGAGCAGGAATTTCTGCCTACTTTATGTAGCTGATTGGCCTTGACGGGGTTGCCATGGAAACTAGGTCAGGTGTAAGAAAAAATGCTAATGATCTGTATTTTTAAAATTTGGTTGCACTTAAAATGTTCATTTCAGGAGAAGAGTTCTTCCTGGTAGCCAGGCCACCATCTGATTTGAAGGGTTTCTGATAAGAATAAAGGTGACATTGCAGGATGCCCAGTGGCTCCACATTTATGGAGAGAAGTTGCCACATGTAACCCGCTAGGGCTCAAAATAAAAATAACTCTGCAGTCAGGAAGAATAGACATATAAATAATAAAGTAATATTTTATTTTATAAGCATATGTGCAGCATGGTTTTGGAGCAAATAATCCTTCATTATGATACTCTTGGCTGTTACTGTGTAACAAATCTGCTGTATCAAGAAGAGGGCAAGAAGACAAATGCTGGGAGTAACCTAATGCAGTGTAAAGCGTCTAAAAAGAGCAAAACAAACATGGACTCTTTTGACGTTTTAGCATTAACAGCAATTTAAATTAGGTGAACTTTAGAAGAAGCATGGCAGAAAGAGAATGGCACTGAAGGGTGAAGATGGCACTAATGTGACAGTCATATAGCAGGACTTCTATTTCAAAGGTCGCAGGCGGCGGAATTCTGTCAGGACATAAACAAATAAATGTCAGAAGAAGCTGATTCCCAAAAGCAGCTGATGGCATGTTTAGTTCTCCTTAATGAAGATCAAAAATTGGTTGGAATTGAAAGATCTCGAGTTAGATGAGGGATTATATCTGTTGCAGGGGTTAAAGTTTAAAGAGCCATATGAGAAATGCAAGGATTTGGGAGGCCCACGTCAGCAGTTTGAAAATCCATTCATTTAGCTTTTGTGCCCACTTATTCTGGCTGGGGTCAGTGCTTAATTCTATAGCAAATAATGCAGTTCAATAACTGAGGTAGAATGAGAATAATTTTGAGAACAGGCAACTTAGCCCAGTTTAGCTCATCAATTTCTTATTACATAACTCTTGTAAAATATTGAGATTTGAGTCAAAGATCAATATTTGAAGGTCTCTGAAAGACTATGTTCTATCTTGTTATTTGGTAACCGCCTCTATTCATCTTCTAGGTCAAGTGTGAAGACATTTTTCATTTAGATTTGCCACCTATGTCTGATAAAAAACCTGGACATGGTCATACTGACCATGAACTGGAACCCATCTCAGCACAATTATTGGTTCTAGTGCCACCTGTAGTAGCTGCACCGGCATGATGGACTTGTCACATCAAATTATCTTGCTAGAGCCAATGATAGTGAACAACAATGGAAAACCGATGCATATTTCAAGAGGATGGGCATAAAGACAAAATCAAAATATTTGGTTAAACAGGAAAAGTACAAACTGATCTAGCCTACTGAAAACCAGGACATTAAGTGTCATGGTTGAGAGAATATTTTTTTGGGACTGACAGTTAAAAATAAGGGCAATCCTGAGAAAACTGGGACAGGTGTCAATCCTACTTTCATTACAAATTCACTCTTCATCCACATTCATCTGTGTTCTTAATGAAGAACCCATTTTAAAGAAGCCATTGGTATCCAATACATCAGTTGCCTTCTTAATTTTAAACACTTCTGTCATGTCACTGATTAATCACTTAAACTGAAACAATTCAGCTCCCTTAGTCCTTTCTCATTCCTCACAGTCTGGTTGCTCTAAACTTTCTTTCAGTCTGCTACAATTTTTTTTTTTATTATTGTAGAGACAGCACAAAGTATTCCAGGGGAGACCTCACAAATGTCAGGAGCACTTTAAGAATCACCTCCTTGCTTCACTTGAAATGGCATACTATGTAACCCATATGTTATGACACACTGGTGCTAAAGGATTATTGTAAGAATAAAATATAACCAGGAGATAGCAACTTGGGAAAACCAGGTCAGATTTGAAAATGACAAATTATAAGGTAACCAAAATACAAGGGGAAAATGAGAACCAGCAGTCAAAGTCAGAAAAGGAGATCAAAAACCGAAACAAGACAACATTAGGGCCTACTTGTTATAGAAACTAACTACACTAGATTCCAAATTCAATAAGGTTTATCCACCAAGGGATAAGGTGCAATGTGACCACTGCCATATTTACAGTGTCACATCCCATGATGTAATCGATGAGGCTACTGTGGTCATGTGACACATCTAACTGCTTCACATATAGAAAGAAACAAATCGAGAACAAAGAACGTTTTCATTTCACTACTAAATTATCAAAATACCTCAAAAGCAGATTCTACAAGGTAAAAAAAATGAAATACATACAAAATACATATTAAATGTGTTAATCATTTTCTCTCTCTCCGTTCTCTACAAACCCGATGGAGCCTACTTTGTCTTGGTCCCTGGTCTCTCGCCTTGGTCTTCTTTGTCTTTTTTTCTACTCCCCCTACTTATCTCCTCTCTGCTCTCTACTGAACATTATCTGACGTTGTGTACCTCATTAAGGCAAGTGCACATTCCTGTTGGCACTGATTAACCCATGGCTAATTATAAAATCTAAAATAAATAAATTTACTCCACTAAAAATATTCTATCAGATACACCCCACAATACTAATCACCTTTCCTGCTAAAAAATGTCATTTCCACTGTGCATGCCCACCCTGTACAATGCCAGACATGTGAGGGTTTGTTACACTGAATGTAGTAATAATAATTAGGCCCTAGTGCTTACTGTATAATAAAACTGCAATACAGGGAGATAGCAAAAAAAGAAATGTAGCAGAAAGTCAACAATAGACTGGCACTCTGACCAGGGTTTATTTCTAACAGGATAAGCTGTGGCCCCCAAAACTCAGGGCTGGACTAAGTAGGTTTCATATTGAATGAGATAAAAGTAGTTGATGTAGTTCATCTGAGATTTAACTTGACGGTATTCATATAAGGTGGGGACATCTTATGTAGGCCTTGAACACATTTTTTCTTTTGCTATATAAATTTCTATTTCCTATGTACATTACATACAGATTTTGTTCCCAATTAAGTTTTATACACTCCCTTCTAAAGAACATGCCAGGTGAATTCTTTTTCTAGGCCTTTAAAACTCCATGGGTCCTAGTTCCAGTACCTATTGGAAGTGGTGACCCTGCAGCTAGAATAGATTCTGGCAAAAGCAGTCAATTTCACATTCACTAAACGTCAGGCCATAGAAGAGCATGCATGATCAAGCATGAAGACAGAAACTTAGACTTCAGAAAAATCAGAATCCTTTCCATCAAAAACGGTACATCCATACCATAAGTATAATGGATACTTACAGAGCTATTGCAGCAGTGTTCTGCATGACATGAACATGTGACAGCAGAAATCAAAATGAAGACATGAATACTTGTATTTAATATGTATCATACAATCAGATAAGAAAAACGCTCCTAGAAATTTCTGCATGTGTACAGTATATTATGACTTCAAGAATGTCAATCTGTTTTTGCTAAGCTACTTCTTAGCTCTTGAAGCAAAGTCCATTACTGTTTCCAGCTACATGTTACCAGATATAGTTTTGACCATCATGACTAATATTGATGGAAACAACCTCCCAAGATCCTCTTACAAATTTTATATAGATCTATTTTTTGAGATTATTTTCCTTCCTTACTATAAAAGAAGAAATGGCTCAAGATGAATCATTGTATTTCATTTTTAAAATGTCAATGGGGACACAAGGAAGTGGCACTGGGCATATACGGCATTATGACTGTTGCCATTTTTTTGCTAGTCTATTTTTTGACTGCAGTCACTGCTTTTAGTTGCCGAAATTTGTATTAGTGACGTTCGTAAAGGAAGTGGAAATGGCGGACATGAACAACATCACAACAGCACACTGCCTAGATGTTTTGAAACTATGATTATGGATAGATGAAAAATTACAAAAGAAGCAAGCAATACACTGGCTATGGGACTTTGACTTCTTTTTTGTAAAGAGATGATGTTAAACAAGAGTTTATTAGAAATGTGAATATATTTTCTTGTGTCTGAAAGAAAAGAAAACTAAATCTTTAATGAGTGTGTAGAAGAATACTTACTTCAGAACTACAGAACATTTTTGATAATAATCACTTTGAAACCTTCTTGATACTAAATAAACCTTTATTAACCTACAAATAAACTCATTTCTCATTGTATATGCAATTTTATATTAAATGGAATTTCTGATGTATATATATGCTAAAGTAATTAAATTGCTGAGTTTGGGTCTTCCAGATAGTTCAGAAAAAAATGTACTGTTACTTTGTGTAAAACTATCGGCTGTTTTCTATGTTCATTATATGAAGCTGAAAATGTGATGGTCTCTAGTATGTTAGGACATGAAGGAAAGTCCCACAGGTCATCATACTGCAGGTAAATGATAACATAAAGGGAAGATGTTAATTATTGTAATATTGTGCTGTGCCTTTACAAACCTAAGGGATAGATTTACTGTACCATAACATACATTCTACAATTGTCTAAACTGCAATAGAAGAATTTGACAGAATTCCTTGATTAGAATTTCAGATATTTACGATTTTGATGATGTTTCTAAAACATACTATGTTTGAATCAGTTGACATAAGCCATAGCAGGAAAATGACTCCAAAATCATAACAGTATCATAAGAACTCTACATTAAAGGAAAGCAGATAATCAGGCTGATGGGATTCTCTCGGGGTGTCCCAAATTTACTTCACTGCTTGTTGAATAAAGACCCATCTGACAGCATGACTTTTTTCAGCTAACTATAATACAATACATGTGTTCTTTGCACCATTTTACTTGCTCATGTGCATATTTACATGTAAATAAAGGTTTATGCACTGTCACCTAAACCCAGTAAGTTTTCAACAGATTATTCTTGATGGAATCTACTACACCCCCAATCCCCCGACATTGGCATTTGGACTAAAGTGGTGCTAAATGGCTTCTCTGTTTTACTTTGTATCAAAAATTGATACACAGACATCATGGTCAAAGTGTTTGCCTCTCCGTCCACTGCTAACAATGTCTTTCCCTTGGATGTCCATGCCAATTGTCATAATATGCTTTGTTATATTTGTATTCTGGATTTATTTTGAGTTTCAAATCACCAGGGATCAGTTCCCACTGTTTATTGTTAAACAGAATAGGTATTGAGAAAGCTATTTTAGTTAATATTTTGTTTTCTTTAATCACATGACTGCGATAGGCCATTATGTTACTGGTCATGATGTATAAACAGCACCAGGTACTTTTTTTTCATTCCTCAGTAGATGAAATAACTTTATCATTTCTCTTAGCAGTACTTAGCCTTTCTCTCATATGGTTTCTAGCAGAAGGATTGCTATTTTGGCTTTGACTTTGCCTGACTTAGACCATATCTAGGCTTTCGCTGATCATTTCCTAGTATTTCAGTGGTCACGATAAATCTCAGGCACTTCAGCATGTCCTTAATACATTGTTCCATGTGCAACATTGTAATGACACTTCTATCAAATTTGACTGATCAAAGAGCCCCCCCTCAAAGTCACTGATAGCTGTAAATGAGCAGTAGGACTGTCCCTATATTTTTATACATGATGTTAAATGTGATGTTAATTGTTTGTGCAGAGGAACCTGCTCTTTGTATAAGTAGTATCCTATATTTATTGAAGCCTTTCATTTTTAGTCATTTTTCTGCAACCAGCAATCTGTCCTTATATATAAAAACAAGTAAGTAAATAAATAACAGGATTATTGATTTAGCCATTATCTACCATTTTATTTTACCCATTTTCTTATCTCACTTTATCATTGTTTGGTCACAGGAAGCTGCATCCTAAACTTGTAGCAACAGTTACAAGATGTTAACTAACTTTGGGTATGATCTAATTTTTGCATAATTATAATGTGTCTCTGAAAGAGGCTTTAAATACAGTAGCTCCCTCAAAACAAAGGCGATAAAAGCACAAAGAAACTCACCGTGGATTAATGAGGATCCTCACACTCTTATTTAGAATGCAGATAGAGTGCAACATGTTAGAGGGGACATTTCTGTACATTAAGATGATAAGTGAAAAGGCAAATTTTCTGAATAATTCTGTTACAGGTTATTGTTGATGTCTGTCTACAGGATGTAGATATTTAACCGCCTTGATTGGTATCTCATCAACATACAATATTGTGATAACAGAACTGCCTGCTACCTTAGAAAATGTTTGTATTTACTTAGTTAGCACGTTCTGGGGACATTGGATTCTAATAGGCAAATAGTGTGTAGCCACAAGGGGGCACCAGAAAGCCCCCAAACCACAGACACAGCAATACACTACACATTATATGAATACAATAAATGCTTTTTATTCTCTCACAAGGTACTTCTTCACCAACCTCTCAGTAATAAGCCACAAAGTACAATAAATGAACAATAAATCACCAGTTCTTCCTCCTTTTCCACTTCTGATGAGTTTCGCCTGCTGCCTCCCGACTCTGACTGCCTCAGGTGAGGTGTTCAGCTCCTTTTGTTTTAGCCACCTTGGATGTGCTTCCGAACATCCACCCACATGGTCTGTCAGCACTTCTGGGTGAGGTGGAAACTCCACAATGTAGGGCTCTTAAGTCCTTGCAGCATCCCCTGGCACCACCAATGGCACCCAACAGGGCTGAGTTAAAGAACACCATGTCCCATGATGCCCTACAGGAATCTGGCACACCGCTACAACCTCAGGGTGCTGCCATCTAGCGCTCTGGGAGGCAGAGCCCTAAAGAAGCTGCCTTTCTCCTTTCTTCCATCTCCCTGGCACCCCAGCTGGGTAAGAACACCGGCTGTCTGTCACAAGTGAAATATGTACTTCTTGATAGATGGCAACAATACCATTGTTTAACCAATGAAAATGTGTTTACACTACTGTTATGCAAAGTAAATTATTATGTACCATTGTTTAATCAATTTTCATGTTGATCTAGGTAGTGCCAGAAGTAGTTATATACTTCTGGGTAGTGGTTGGTATTTAGACCGTGCAAAGAGAGAGCATGAGCTGAAGAGACAACGAGGCCACAACAGAGAGCACAAGCAGAGAGGGCAGGGGCTTGCATTCAAGATGAGGGTATGTGGCAGACAAGACAGGAGACACACGGACAGTGTCCCCTACCCCAGGGAGGAAGAGGTAGTTTCACCAGAGAGACTCTAGTTGTGGGTCCAGTGAGAGAGGGAGGACTTGCACTAGGACCAAGTGAAGCTGGTGGACAAGAAGTGAGACATGCTTAGGTCATCATAGCAACACGAGGTATCTGGAAGTGAAAGAGAACGCTACCCCCATGAGGGAGAAACGCTGACAGGGATTCTGCAAGTTAGCAAGATTTCTGTTGGGGAAACAAGCCCTTAGCTAACATATTGTTTTAGTGGGACACTTGGGAGATTAATCTTTGTGGTAACACAGTATGCAACTTGGACTTCTCACCACCAAAGATTGCATCCTCTAAAGTACTGTATGTTTAAACATAACAGTACAGGATGCAATCTTTGCTGGTGAGAAGTCCAAGTTGCATACTGTGTTACCACAAAGATTAATCTTCCAAGTGCTCCCTTTTTAAAAGGTTTTTACTCCTGATATTTTTAGATTCTTATCTGCTTTTGTCTTCTTGGTGGAGTTTATAATGTCTGGTTAATACAAGTTTCTGTTATCTTGAAATTGCTGCTGTCATTTATTGTTTTCTCACCACCCAATTAAAAGAAACCTGTGTACTATTATATTTAAATTATAAAGGTTCTTAATGTTAAGATCTAATTTACTAATTTTATCATTAAACTTTTTATTCTTTTAAAATAAATTCAAGAGTTCCCAGACTCTTAATAAAACTGGGTGACGTATTCGGATATTTTACCTATAAGTGTAACTTAGACACCTATCACAAATAGTCTTCCAAATGGCATGGACAAATAGTTTTAACACATATAAAAAGCTCATTTTCTGGGCACCTTCACTAACCATGCAAGCCTAACAGATGAAAATAGAAATAACCCTTGTGAGCAGTTTAGAACAGTTGCAAATCTGGCAAATGGGAATTCTGAGCTGCCATGTAAACTCCTTTCAAATATTAGCAGTACATATTTTATTTATTAATGATCTTGATAAAAAAAATTCAATGCAATATTCCAAATGTAACTGTCATCCCATAAACAAAATATTGCAGTATCAGTGCCATCTTTCCCTGCACAGGCTCTTAATTTTAACTTGATAACAGGAAGATGTACATTCTGCTTTTTAAAATGAAACCTACCAGCCCCATAGACGCAGTCCTTATAAAACTAGTGAAAAGTTCAATCGTTGTTCTGGCATCACCCATTCATAATATTATCAATAGATTGTTATTACCTGGCATAGTCTGTAATGTACTAAAAGTGTCTGTTATCAAGCACTGCTGAAAAAAATCAAAGCCAGTGTTAAATATGCCTAATAACTAAAGACCTATTTTCAAATTTACCTACTTCAAATTTGCGTTTTCTTTCTACAGTACTTGGAAAAAGTCGTCACCTTACTCATTACATTTCACTTGAAGTCCCAGTCTGGCTTTCACACCAGCCACCTTATGAAAATGATAATAACTCATGTTGTAAATGACCTTTTAATATCTTCTTATAAGGGAATGCTACAGTAATTATGTTTTTAGGCTTAGGTGAAGCCTTAGTCACCATTGATCACTCAATGGGTTTGAAAATTACATTGGGCTCTTAGGCACCATACTTGCTTAGTGTAGTTCATATTTAATAACTCGATTTCAGCATTACACAGAAATGTGTTGACAATACTCCACCATTACATTCTGAATTTAAGTATGGTATCTCTCACTTCATTATTTTTTTTCAATTTATTGGCTTCCTGTAGAAATACCATTGGAAAACATAAAATTCATGTTCACTCAGCTATACCTTTATTTCATCTCTGTTTTCTAGTCATGATATTACCATGACTAGAAACTGTTACTGTCAATCCTCTATTTCTGTTTCTCTTCTCTGTATTCTTATGTGGCAGTTGATGCCACTGTTCTACTTCATCTAAAGATGAATCCAAGGATGAAAGGATTTTGTTGTCTTTGTGGACACAAACTTATATAATGTGTGCCAGTTGGATGAGATCTCCCGGATTGTGATTGTGTCTGATTTTGTCTTTGTGTTGTGTTTTAACCAACTGTGGACCCTCTCAGAGGTTAATTTTCACTATTCATACATCTGACTGGAGTTTTTGTTATCCTCTCCTCCATTCTGAACTAGTTTGATCTCAATGATGATATAAATGAACATTTATTGTTCTGATTTTTTTATGTTAATCACATTGAAATTGTTTTGTTTTAGCGTGATTTTAAACTAATCCATATTTTATGTATGTTCATGTTACTTTGTAATTTGTATGTTGCAAATGTTGTTACAGCTTTCTAAGCTGTTCCTCTCATGATGCATACACATCTACTCAATTTATAAATCAGCATATCTTTCGATACCGAGAATCCTCAGGAAAAATATCTTTATAAACACTGGAGGAGCATTTTAATGGAAGAGAGAAGGTTGCAGGATAGAATAAAGACCAGTAAGGTGCCTGCAATGATGACAAAAGAGCATTAATAGGCATGGCTGCAAGCTAAATGCAGTGTGCTGGAAGGAACGGATATGAGATACCATTTTTAAAATTGTGTTTCCAAATCCCATTCCATTCACCAGTCCATCTCCAGCACAATTTCCTGATGTTACTTGTTAACAACAATACCATCTTTCCACCTAAAAACTCAAGGGTATGGAGAAATATCCAGCAGCACTACTCTCCTGTTCACTGGCAAGAAAAAAATGAAAGGAGGACATTTTAGCACACATACAATGGCTGGCTATAAGTAACTTAAGGAATTAATGTTTGAATAGGTGACAGGTCAGATCTGCTTTTTTTCCCTGTTGCAGGGCTGTTCCTGGAGATGCTTTCATAATGTGCACTGCTTTCTTTTTGCCAGTTAGGGTCAGGTGTCAGAAACTGCCAAAAGCTCCTTAACAAAGGGCCATTATTCCATTGCTGTCAGTCAGGACTATTTTAGAAACCGGTAAATGTCACTTGTAGATTACAAAGAGGCTTAGTGACGGAAAGAATGTAATCGTACTTCCTCTGTTGATGCTTTCTACCAATTGTGGGCACAGGAACTTCAAAACAGGCCTTTGGTACTCATTTTGTGATTCACATAGATTTACTTACCTTTACCTTAATAAAACCTGATATTGTTATTAGAGGGTACCAGTGTGTATGGAAAGCAGATATTGTAAGAATTGCATGTGATCAGGGTTGCAGACCCATTGCCCAGGACATGATCAGTGGACTAGTGAATTGTATTATGTGGAATGATTTTTCCTGATCATAATAAAGCTGTTCTAGCAGTAAGGAAATCATCATAAACTAGTCTGACTATTCCAGATCTTGTTCGTCTTGTCCTCCACATTAACAGTGCGTTCATGCTGTTGCTGGCCCTTTGACAACTCCATAAAATTCCATTACCATTAAGCTACTAATGTAATAAGGTACTTTTATAATCAGGACATCCTTGGGACTACAGTGAACAGGTTTCAAATAGAGTTTTTTGGTCACATTTTCTCATCAGTGTGTATTTTGCAGGAGCCACGTGAGATTCATAGGTGCTAAGTGGATTGTCATCACAAGCTCTTGATGTCTGAATCATGTTTCCATGGCCAATGGGATACCACAACATGAGGCAATTTCTGGTTCTTAAATTCAAAAGAGAAGCCTTTGTACTTGTGCTTGTATACTGGTGTGCAAATTGGACTTGAGCTGTAGGCTTACTATTTTTGTCCCCTAAATGTGGTTATTTATTTTGTTTAGATGGCGGACCCTTCAGCAGCAGCAGCAGACTTGAACCACTGGGATGGCCTGGGCGAAGACTCTTATCTGCAAATGAGGAGAACTCAACGGAGAGAGTTGTCAATTGCACCAAACCTGGTAGGAACATTTTGCGATGCGCATGCGTACGTTCAGAAATGATGAGCTAATGTTTTACACAGTTCAGTGCTAATGTCTAAGTGGCAGTTGCTTCAAAGTGAATTTTCATAAATGAAGCAGTAATAATCTAGTACTCCGATTACAACTTGCTATAGGTTTTTTCAACTTAATCGCGTTCTTCCCAACTAATTCCTTTTGAAGCAATCCTAGAATGGGAATGAAAAGGTTCTTGTGGTCCACAACACACAAACCCTGGAAGATAACAAGTCTAACCGTGTTGAACCATTTTATACACTAGAAATGAAGAACTAATGGTTTACACAGTTCAATGCTAATGTCTTGAAGAGGCACTTGCTTGAATATGGAGAATTTTCATGAACAAAGTAGTAGTAATCTAGTATTCCGATTACAACTTGCAATAGGTTTTTCCAATTTAAATCTTCTTCCCAACTAATTCCTTTTGAAGCGATCCTAGAATGCAAATGAACAGGTTCTTCTGGTCCACAACACACAAACCCTCCAAGGTAACAAGTCTAACCATGTTGAACCCTTCCATACACTATTAGCCCTAATATGTCTGTAAAAAATCGAAAGGTTATACAGCTAAGCTCTGTTGCATTCCCCTGGCCTTTCCAGAACAGTTTCCTTTTATAAACCAGCTTGGGTCAAGAGGCTAAGAAGCTATCAACCACAAAGTAGTGTCTTTACTGGAATCACGCAAAATGACAGCTTTAATTAACAATGGCATTGAGTTTTCCTCCATTGAACTCTTTTAAATCTTGAGGGTTTAAAATAACCAGAACTGAACTTTCACCATTTATAAGGCTACTTTCTGAGACCAAGCCCCAAATAATGCCTACTTATAATAGGGTGACCAGTTTTATAAAAGGCAAAACCAAAATTAAACCCTTTTAACCTATATAAATCTCTTTTTCTTGAAATGGATGCTGATTTTTTGTTGGACACTTTTCCATGCTTTTGACATAAACTTTAGTTTTTGGTTGTTTTATCACTTTACTTTTGTCTTCCTATTGTCTGCAATTGCTGTTTTCTCAACCTGAATGGTTTGCCAAGTTCAGTTTTCTTTGTCTTATTTACGTAGATATCTAACAGTGTATTATTATCAAGTAGAGATACCCTTTGCCATCTTAGAAAGCCGTAATATGAATCCATCCATCCATCCATCCATTATCCAACCCGCTATATCCTAACTACAGGGTCACGGGGGTCTGCTGGAGCCAATCCCAGCCAACACAGGGCACAAGGCAGGAAACAAACCCCGGGCAGGGCGCCAGCCCACCGCAGATAATATGACCTGAACTATATATAGTCGTTATGGCACCATTTGTCTTTGATGGATGAAGAGGTAGAAATCTAAGCTCATACTTAGTGCACTGGAACTTCACATAAAGGTTCAATGATGTTTATATCTGGTGAGTATATCCTAGTTTTTCTTAACTTTTATATTAATATAGCAATGTGTATGGAGGCATTATCAACGTAGAATAGAGAAGCATCATAAGGAAACAGTGTTTACATCATAAGGAGTTCCTGTGTAAAAAGTCTTGTGCATCTCAATCATCAGATTTAATGACTTTAATGATATATGTGTTCTCTCATGGTTAACAGTTGACAGCAGACATTATGAGTCGATAGTATCCTTTGTTTTTCTCCAGACATAAACCCATTTAGATACAGGAAAAGGAAGTGAAAGATGACTTATCAGTACATATTCCATTTTTCAATTATTTAAAGGTCAAGGTTTTGTGCTCCTTACACCAGGTTATAAGACTTTGTGCACTGACCTAGAAAACAAGCTGTTACCAAATGGCAGCCCTGCCAAAAATTCCAGCTTTCTGAAGCTCATGTTGTACAGTTTTTGTTGAAACTGGACCACAAAAATGCTTTTTGAGGATGTACTTTGGTGCCATTTAGAAAGTATCCTGTGAAATGTCCATCTACCCCTGTTGGTAAGTTTTGAATTGTGATCACTCTTTCTATTTGATAGAACAGTTTGTCCATGTTTAGCTCGTGCTCTCCTTATTTTCGAGGCTGTTGTCCCTCAACACATGAAATTATTTTGTAGTTTTCATGACTGATGCACCTGCAGTTCCTGCACCGAATATTTGGCCCTGAATATCTGGCCTGTTTGCCTCATGCCCATCAAAGTGATAATTGTTGACAATTGTTGGTTTCCTTAAATCGCTGATAGCTTACAAATCAATCAAACTACAATAATTCACCTTTGCAGCTGCATTTGAAATTGTGATTTAGCTTTTTCAAAGTTAAACTTTGTCTACCTCTTGTATATTGTACCTGTGATTTAATCATTTTCACTACATACTGTACATGCTTTGTTTTTTTGGTCCGTGGACACTATGGTTTACGTCTACATCCAAACGATATATGCAGTACATTATTACACACATCTTTGGGATGGCTGACAACTTTAGGTTAGGTTGGCATGAGTGAGAGAGGCTGTGTACTGCTCGTGATTGTCTCCAGAACTGTCCAGGTCTGGTTCCTGCTTTGCTCCTAGTGATGTCTTAAAATTCAGTAGATGCCAAATTCCTGCAACCCTGTAATAGAAAAACAATTTCAGAAAATAGATGGAAGATTTTTTTTTGCTATCATTATGTTAAATATAATTTCTTATCATTTATATTCCAATGGTTGCAAAAGAGCTATTGATAATAATTCATCCATTTGAGTAGTTGTTGTTCTTCTTTCCAGTCCACAGTTTATTGATGGTAAAGTGCTTTAGTTGAATACTTTGTGCAGTTTTCCCAATAGGGTCTTGTTCTTTTTATTAAACAATACTTATGAATACTTATATTGATTTTTTGAAGGTAATGAAACAACCACTAAACTGGCCTTGCTTATTCATTGAACTGGTCCACTGTTTTGGACAAACTGCCTGGATGACTGATTGTATGTATGACTCCTAAACCTTACTGGAATTCTGCACATTTCTGGGTCTACTTGAACCAAAATGGTAGTCACGTGCAAGTGTGTGTAAAACTGTGGGTTTCCAGCATTTATTGTGTATTAACACAGTGGTGTCAGCTCGAGACTAAACTTATGATGTTAACGTTAACTGTAGAAGTTTGGCCAGCCTAAGTAAAGGTACAGTTTTCAGCAGGATTTTCCAATTGAAGGAAATTCACCAAATACCAGAAACGAAAGGTAGTCACATTAGAGGAAGCTAGAATTACTGGATCAGAGGGAAAAGGTATCAGCAAATAGCTGGTCATTGTAGGAAGTAAGGCTTGCTATTTACTATTTTGTACTGTGTTTCTTCTATTTGTGGGCACAATTGCTTTGCTGTAGTCGCATCCTGTGACCCACTATAAACAGATCTTGTACAATAACAGTCTGCAATGTGAAACACAGAGGACTTCCTACAGAAAGTTCTCACTTGTATTAGCAGATGCAATCAGTGTATTGCCCTTGCTTTCATTGTTTATTTTTTGATTGATGCAAATATGTTTAAAAGTACACAACAAATTCATAAAATGCCAAAATGGTGACATGGTTCTTAGAGTTGGTGTCTTGCTGAGATAAATCTCTATGAACTTCTCACATTCTCTGCTTGTTCACATTGTTTTTTTTTTTTGAGTTACTTCAAATTTCCTCTCACTTTTTAAAGATAACTAAATTTGTCCAGTGCAAGAAAGTATAACTTCTATATACTATGCAATGTATACTCACAACATGAATAAATGGATATTTATATTGCAGAATGGCATGCTGGTGCAGTACATAATGTTGCAGCCTCATTATAAATCCTTGGTTGAAATCTTGGCACAAGCACTGTCTGTGTGGCACTTAATATTTTTTATCTGTGTTTAATATATATATATATACTAGGGGGTTTTGCCCCCTGCTCGCTTTGTGAGTACTACCCGTTGTGAAGGGGGTGGCTGAACGCACGCTTTGCAGATGCGGACGGATCACCTGCTTGCTTATTGCTCCTCCTGACGTGCTGCATGTTCTTCTGGCACACTGCGTCAATCATTTCAAAGCCTGTACAGCAGCAGTAATCGCTTCGTTTGTTTACCCCATACCACCCGTCCCCATCTGGCGTTCTCTAGGCACCTGCCACTTCGCATCTCTGCCGCTCATGTTGTAAAGATTATTACTTTCCTTATTTTCTGAATTTGCACATAGATTATTATTGTTCTTTTGTGCATCCTTTTTTTGCCTTCTTTTCTCTCCAACACTTTTGTGTCTGTTTTCGATGCACTGCCCTTTCTTTGCTTAGTAGTTCACGTGCCATCTAGAACGTATAACATTTTTAAGAGCTGGGAGCACAAGAAGTGTGTCTGCCAAATGCATTCCAACAACTGTGAGGTTAGATGTCCGTGAAGTTGTTTTAAATTGTTTGTAAGTAGGGCGTAATGTGCAAAAGTCACTGCCTCACGGGTCTTGCTTCCTAAGGTTGTAATGTCTAGTCTCACGTGAGGTCAAAGTGTCTCTCCGAGATGATCACGTCTTAACCCAAGATTTTTTTATATAACAGATAGATATGTTTAAGTTTTCCTCCCACATCCAAAAGACATGTACTTATGTTAGCTTAATGGGTGACATTAAATTGGCTACATGTGTGTGCATATGAGATTGCCATACAATGGACCTGTCCAAGGTTGGTTCCTCCCTTGCATTCAATGCTTCGGAGATAGGCAAAGCCTCCCTATGCCCCTTTGCCTGGCAAATGTGCTAAAGAAATGGATGCTCATACAAATACATTGTAGACTCAATTCTTTTCACATCATCGAAATCACACAACAATACAATACAATTCAAAGCAACACAACAAACAATGTTAAAAATAATACAATTAAAAAAGTATGCCATGTGGAAATAACCTATCTATCAGTACACTATCTAATAGTCAGGGAAGAGTGAAACTGGAAAGTTTCAATTCACATAAGGTTCAGTTGATTGATGTTAAATTTTGCTCTGTAGGCAACTTTGCAATTCTGAAATGTGAAACTCACTGAACGCAGTTTTTGGGTGATTTTTTGGGATGTTTTAAGGGGCACGGTGGCGCAGTGGTAGCGCTGCTGCCTCACAGTTAGGAGACCCAGGTTCGCTTCCTGGGTCCTCCCTGCGTGGAGTTTGCATGTTCTCCCCGTGTCTGCGTGGGTTTCCTCCAGGTACTCCAGTTTCCTCCCAAAGACATGCAGGTTAGGTGGATTGGCGATTCTAAATTGTCCCTAATGTGGGTGTGTGTGTCCTGCGGTGGGTTGGTGCCCTGCCCAGGATTGGTTCGTTGGCTGGGATTGGCTCCAGCAGACCCCCATGACCCTGTGTTCGGATTCAACGGGTTGGAAAATGGATGGATGTTTTAAGTGTTTTTTTGGCACTGGAAGACAAGGAATACTGCTCATTAAAGCTTCATTTACACTTCAGTATTTACACAGCTGCATAAAAAGACACAGGTAATGAATGTAATCTGTCACACAACATTAAAATCAATTCTACTTATCGCTCTCATTTACATCACTGCTGAGAAGTGCCATGAATTTATGAAATATTTCACATACTGCAAATTTCCACATAATGCCACACTAAAACACGCTATCATGCATATTACTGTGCTGTCTCCACAGGAAAATCTCACTACCCCTGAAATCACCTTTCACCCCGCCTTACAAAGCAACTGCCCTTTCCTGTTTCTTGAGTCCTGTAGAAGGAGCTAAGGACATCGAAGCACTATGAAGTTTCTTTTTCCAATGCATGTTTAGGATTGTGATCACCAAGATTGTCATCATAATTAAGAAATTGAGGATTGTACTACCAGACCACATGTGGCTGCTGAACAAAATGTTTATACATGACAGGAAAGAAATCTGGTGATTTTTTACACTAAATATCTTTATTTAAATGCTAAATGATAGACAGATGTATTCAAAGTCAAAATGAACTTTATTGTCATCTCAACCATATACAAGTATACAGATAGACGAAATTGCGAAGCTCAGGGTCCACAGTGTAACAACATGATGTGCAATAATAAATTAAAAATAGGATTACAATTTAAAAATTTAAAAATTAGAAATTAAAAATTAAAACACAAACAAGACAAGACATTGTGCAAAGATAGGACAAAGAAGTAGCAGCAATATTGATGTGTAAGATATGTAATATAATAAATAAATAAATAAATAATAAATAATAGATATAGATAATACAGAGATTATCAGTGTATGATAATAGTTGTTTAAGACGTGTAAACAATGACAGGTCAGAATGTTTCACACCAGAAGGATATCAGGAGTGTCAAAATACTTAAAGGTCAGTATGGGATTTTCAGTTCTTCTCTACATGCACACTCATCTTTGCAGGACAGTGGTTTTCATGTATAAAAGTTCTGTTTTTAGAGGAGGTTGAGGCAATGTGGAAGATCCCAGGGGGTAGCATGGTGTTAAGGAGTCTAACAGCTTGGGGGTAAAAACTCTCCTGCAGCCTGGCAGATTTGGCTTTGATGCTGCAATATCTTCTCTTGGATGGCAGAAGTGTGAAATGTCCATGTGAGAGGTGTAAGGGGTCCTGCACAATGCTGCAGGCCTTGCGGACACTGCGTTTGTAAAATATGTCCTGTAGTGAAGGGAGAGGCACCCTGATAATGGTCTCTGCTGTCTTCACTATCCTTTGCAGGCACTTGCAGTCGGATATGTTGCAGTTGCCATACCAGACAGTGATGCAGCTGGTCAGAACACTCTCAATGGTGCCTCTGTAGAACATGGTGAGGATGGAAGGGGGAAGACGTGCTTGCTTCAGCCGCCTCAGGAAGTGTAGTCTCAGCTGGGCTTTCTTGATTAGTGATGAGGTGTTTTGTGTCCACTTAAGTTCCTCAGTTATGTGCACACTGAGGAACTTGGTACTCCTAACAATCTCCACATCTAAACCGTTGATGCTGAGTGGGATGTGGGATATTCGGAGTTGAATGTATATAAACAATTCCAGAACAGAAATTAAATGTCTTTCTTCTTGGGTCAATGGCACAAATTTAATTTGTTTTGTGAATTTTTTGTGAAGTGAATCACCAAATTTGCAAATTCACTCTGCAAATTCACTTACGGATTGCTTTGCTCAGCACTAAAAGTAGCACATTGCCGCTAAAATCTTAACAACAACTTGGCATGGTCAATATAAAGTACCAAGAAAAAAAATCTAAAATTCAATAGAAAGAAAAGATAGATTACCACATATGGTTTTTGCATTTTAACAACCAACAGATCATTCACAGACTTAGGGAGAGACTCCTTATTATATGCAAAGTTGGTAACAATCTCCGAGGTATCGATGGAAGGGTTTCTTGGTTTCAGTAACCTATTCACAGAACCTTTAGTACAAAAATTTTTCACTGATTGCTGATCCCTGAGCTGTGAACCTTAAATTGCAAAAAATTAAATCAAAGCAACTAAAAAGTATGTATAACACGACATTAAATCTTGTTTTCCTTATTGTAAGAATGATTGACTTATCAAAAAATTTGTATTTGCAATTATTTAGCTTACTTAAAGTAATCTTTTCAAGTAAATTTTGCTTACGCCATTGGCAGATTTTTTTTGTTAAATAAAAGCAAAACAAATCTCATATAAAGTTTTTTTTGTCTAGCTTATGCATATACATTTTTTGCAGAGCTGACACAGAGCTCCACAATCAAACCATGCTGTCTTTCTCCAGCAATTATATAGATAACATAATTAACAAAACATATAAATGGACAGAAACCTAAATTTCCTGCTTCTAAAACCAAGGCAAGGCTTCTCACCACTTTCAGAACAACCTCTGTGTGTTCCAGTCTGTTTAAAGTGTGGGTTCAGTTATTGGGATGTAAGCAACGCAGTCAAAGTAGCTCAAAGGTAATGTGTTAATTTTGTTTAGTCTAAGACAACAATGATTGTTCAACAATGATTTGTTTGGAAAGAAAATGAAAAAGCGGAAATTCTAGTAATTCACTTTACAAGAACTGAGGTGCCTCAAGTATGGAGAGGTATGCCTGGACTCAGACAGTAATTCATGGGCTATAGAAACAAACCTGGACAGCAGTTAACCTTTACAAGTACCATAAATTTACACCATCTGTTACAGACTCAAATCAAATGTATGTTTTTATTCTATAATAGTAAGAATAAGAGCAGCTCACTACTCAAAACGGAGGTGTAATCAAGCGTCTTGATTACAAGTCAGCAGTTCTTACTGCTGCACCACAAAGCGGTTGTATTAAGGGCATGCCAATGTCGCACCCTTACGCGATTCTTTTTCTGCAGTTATATTCTTGAATAAAAGCACACTTGTTTTGTTATACTTGTCCCTTTTGTGAAAGTGTTTGATATTTGAACTTCAGACTTCACACATTATACACTTCATGCCTACATTACTAAAACATGAAAAGCGTTTCTGTTTTAATGATGTGTTTACATAGATTTTTGTAGACTCGGAACACACGTGAAATGCATGTGTTCCAAATAACAATGCATTTTTTACCCTATACAACTCCAGGCAACTCACACGCAGGTAAACAGACTGGAGCTGAGAGAACTTTCTGCCCTTTCTGTGGCGGTGGGAGGATGGGATAGCAGGCTGCTTGCTGCTTTTGCTGATTGACACATTAACAAAACAAAAGATGCTGACGGAGACATGCAAACAGATTTAAGGTGGGCCGGGATTACAAGTTTTTTCATAGGCTTTGGTAATTCTAGTGTTAAACCTGAGTCATACTCATGCTCTGGGTGATGTATAATGGTACACTTTATAGTGTTAAGCCCAAAACACTCTGTGATATGCCCAGTGAATTTGGTCGCCTGAAGCGTTACTTTGGCGAAATACTAACTGTGTAACAAAAAGGCAAAAAAAAAAATTGCGATGAAGTGCAAAGACAAACAAGATGTTATCCCCCTAAGCTCTGTTCACAATGCTGCAACTGACAATGTTTGTGTCAGGGGAAATGTGGAAGTCACTAAGGGTTACCATATTATAGCTTACAATAGCACAAGGGGTGCTTCAATCATGCAGTTCAGGCATGACATTCTACCTTCTCATGTGCAAGTAACAGAAAAAAATGTAACACGGAGGATGTGTACTAAATCTTCATCAGTCCAGCAGTGGACACTAGACTGTATTTCTACTGTATTTATGTTGACGTTTTGGAATTTATATGCTTCTGTTGCACATATTAAAATGTTTTCTTGTTGAAAAAAATGAAACATTTTTATCTTGTTATTCCTGGCGTAAACGTAATGCTAAAGAGGCTACTACTCACGTCCACAGTACAGGAATATTAATTTTAATGCAACTTTACATAGTAGAGTACGCACATGATACTTAACATTTAAATATTACCTCATCCATAAATCTACAGATTCTACAAAATAAGTAAACTCTTAGACATACAAACAATTAGTACACTATAAAATGCATGCTAATAACAAAAAATAGTTGTTGTGCAATGGAATTCAGGGTTGAAAAAACAGTGTCATGAATGTGGTAGAGGGGTGTCTTTGATAAGGGCTAGAAGCAGTCACTTGATGGAGGAAGCTGTTTTAGAGCCTGCTGGTTCAAGACCTGATACAATGGTATTGTCTGCCTGAAGGTAATAATGTAAACAGCTCATGACTTAGATGACTGAGGACTGAGTTTATATCAAGCAACTTGTCTGTGATTTCTAAAGCCTCATATCAATCCTACCAAAGCAGTGGACACTAGACTGTATTTCTACTGTATTTATGTTGATGTTTTGGAATTTACACTCACCTAAAGGATTATTAGGAACACCTGTTCAATTTCTCATTAATGCAATGATCTAATCAACCAATCACATGGCAGTTGCTTCAATACATTTAGGGGTGTGGTCCTGGTCAAGACAATCTCCTGAACTCCAAACTGAATGTCAGAATGGGAAAGAAAGGTGATTTAAGCAATTTTGAGCGTTGCATGATTATTGGTGCCAGACGGGCCGGTCTGAGTATTTCACAATCTGCTCAGTTACTGGGATTTTCACGCACAACCAGTTCTAGGGTTTACAAAGAATGGTGTGAAAAGGGAAAAACATCCAGTATGCAGCAGTCCTGTGGGCGAAAATGCCTTGTTGATGCTAGAGGTCAGAGGAGAATGGGCCGACTGATTCAAGCTGATAGAAGAGCAACTTTGACTGAAATAACCACTCGTTACAACCGAGGTATGCAGCAAAGCATTTGTAAAGCCACAACACGCACAACCTTGAGGCGGATGGGCTACAACAGCAGAAGACCCCACCGGGTACCACTCATCTCCACTACAAATAGGAAAAAGAGGCTACAATTTGCACGAGCTACCAAAATTGGACAGTTGAAGACTGGAAAAATGTTGCCTGGTCTGATGAGTCTCGATTTCTGTTGAGACATTCAAATGGTAGAGTCAGAATTTGGCGTAAACAGAATGAGAACATGGATCCATCATGCCTTTTTAATACTGTGCAGGCTGGTGGTGGTGGTGTAATGGTGTGGGGGATGTTTTCTTGGCACACTTTAGGCCCCTTAGTGCCAATTGGGCATCGTTTAAATGCCACGGGCTACCTGAGCATTGTTTCTGACCATGTCCATCCCTTCATGACCACCATGTACCCATCCTCTGATGGCTACTTCCAGCAGGATAATGCACCATGTCACAAAGCTCGAATCATTTTAAATTGTTTTCTTGAACATGACAATGAGTTCACTGTACTAAAATGGCCCCCACAGTCACCAGATCTCAACCCAATAGAGCATCTTTGGGATGTGGTGGAACGGGAGCTTCGGGCCCTGGATGTGCATCCCACAAATCTCCATCAACTGCAAGATGCTATCCTATCAATATGGGCCAACATTTCTAAAGAATGCTTTCAGCACCTTGTTGAATCAATGCCACGTAGAATTAAGGCAGTTCTGAAGGCGAAAGGGGGTCAAACACCGTATTAGTATGGTGTTCCTAATAATCCTTTAGGTGAGTGTATATGCTTCTGTTGCACATATTAAAATGTTTTCTTGTTGAAAAAAATGAAACATTTTTATCTTGTTATTCCTGGCGTAAACGTAATGCTAAAGAGGCTACTACTCATGTCCATAGGGTAGTTTATGGCCAATATGGCTCCCAGAGATGATCTTTGTTCAGATTTGGGTGTTGAAAGCATGTTAGATAGAATGGGTGTGTGAGGGGTCCCATGGCAGCATTCTCAGTAGATACAGAACAGGCAGACGAATTACACTTGAGAGACATTGCAGGAAATTTTATGTGAGCATGTAAGCGGCTGGAGCACCACCAGAAGCAGCACGTCCCAAAGGTCAAGAGGATGCAAAGGACTGAGAAGCAGGTCATTGACAATAAAAACAAAAGGCGGGGGTGAAGCCAAAAGTAACACCGGAAACATTTGAGCGCATTGGTATTAGTTAGACACTCAATATGCTTAAGTGGGAATAAAAAAAGACATGGTAGAGAGTTTTAGCTAAAAAAAGTTTATTCCGAGATGAAAAATATTTAAAATAATATTTACAGAGTGGGTACAAAAAAACT
Source organism: Polypterus bichir lapradei (assembly GCA_026402145.1). Lineage (NCBI taxonomy): Eukaryota > Metazoa > Chordata > Cladistia > Polypteriformes > Polypteridae > Polypterus > Polypterus bichir. The sequence goes on along the minus strand of JANRMT010062796.1, from coordinate 36,734,222 downwards.
GGGATGGATCCCGCAGCTGAATTTTCTGCATTCTCAACTAGTCCAAACTGCAAGATAAAGTGTTATTCAATTCAGCCCATTCAAGAATTCAAGACCACCTTATGTAATTAAATTGATTGATCATTAAATGAACAGTTCAGAATAAACTATTATGCATGAAACATAACTAATGGTCTGGCGCCCTGCCCAGGGTTTGTTTCCTGCCTTGTGCCCAGTGTTGGCTGGGATTGGCTCCAGCAGACCCCCATGACCCTGTAGTTAGGATATAGCGGGTTGAATAATGGATGGATGGAAACATAACTAAAGTTGTTTCTTTTTGACATATTTTGGTAGCATTTTTCTTCCACTGCGTTTTCTTTCTTACTCGCCAAATACCTTCTGTTGATGGTGACTTTAATTTGCCATAATGCGAGTTAATAAATGTTGGTGTTACTGTGCCATGTGACAGACTAGCATCCCATCCAGAGTTTTTGCCTTGAGCCATTGCTGTCAGGAAGATTAAAAAAAATAGTTGGAGGTTTTGGTGCTCTAGGTGATATCAGCTGAAAGGCGCCTGCTTAATGCTTTGAGGCATTGAATGCCCTGGCGGATTTGGATTCATGAGCAAGGCCTTTTAAGACCTAACAACTCCTTTCTCTGCAATTGTGACATACAATTAAGAAGCTGATGGTGTATACTGAGGCATATGTTCTCTTAATAAACGGCCATTAAACATTTAGTAGAGCTTCACCTCCAGGCGATTCTTGTCCTCATTCATTAAATCATCTGCACAGGTATGGCAACTACTGTTCTTGCCTAAATCCAACCCCAAAGGAGTTTGCATGTTTTTGAAGTTTTTCAGTGCTTAAATCATGAATAAGAGATATTAATGTCAACTGTTTATTTTGTTTTTGATAAAGGGCTTGTCCTGACTTAACTTACAGAGTGAAATTCAGGCACATCTGTTTTTTCATTTCCATATATCCTCTACTTTACAGTCAATGGAGCAAGTTTATAGGCACACTATACTAATACTGGACACGGCCTTCCACTGCTGTCAAAACAGCCTCCATTCTTCATGGCATGGACTCCACAAGATGTTAGAATAATTTCCTTGAAAGTTTCCATATTGACACGATTGCATCACACTATTTCTGCAGATTTTTTCAATGTTGTGAATCTCCTGTTCTACCAAATCCAAAAGGTGTTCTATTGAATTCAGTTCTGGTGATTGGAAAGGCCACTGAAGAGCCATGTTTATGAAACCAGTCTGACATGACCTTTGCTTTGTGATATGGTGCATTATTATGCGACAAGTAGCAATTAGAAGACGGGTAAATTGTGGCCATGAAGGATTGCACATGGTCAGCAGCAATACTCGAATAAGCTGTTGTGTTCAAATGATAATTGATTAGTATTAACAGGCCAATAAATCATTCCCTAAACATTACACCACCGCCGCCAACATGGACTGTTACACACAAAGCAGGTTGGGTACATGGAATCCTGTTGTTGGCACCAAATTATGACCCTACCATCTGTGTACCTCAGCAAAAATCGAGATTCATCACATCAATCTATGTATTTCCAGTCTACAGTTGTCCAGTTTTGGTGAGCCTATGTCCACTGCAGCCTCAGCTTTCTGTTCTTGGTTGACAAGAGTGGAACCTGATGTGGTGTATTTCTTTTGTAGCCCATCAGCCTGAAGGTTTTTATGTGTTGTGCATTCTGAGATGCTAGTTGTCATCTGAGTTCATGTAGTCTTTCTTTCAGCTTGAACCAGTCTGGCCATTCTCCTCTGAATTCTCTTATCATCAAGCTATGTTTTGTCTGTAGCACTGGCACATGCTGGATGTTTTTTGTTTTTCACACCATTCACAGTAAACTCTCAAGACCATTGTGAATGTAAGTGGCAGGAGATCCGCAGTTATGGAAATATTCAAACCAGCCTGTATGGCACCGACAATCATGACATTCGAAATCTCTGAGGTCACATTTTTTCTACCTTCTAGTGCTTGATGTAAACACTGACTGAAGCTCCTGACCTGTATCTTAGATTAGATAAACTTTCTTTATGTGATCATCAATAGAATATACAGATTTTCTGACAAACTGTCGCTCAAAGTGTTTTAAATATCAAAAAGACCACAATATGAAAAATTAGTAATTTATCTTCTTAATAAATAGGTAAAAGTTCCTTCCAGTCGAGTACTCACCCCAGCTCACCAACACAACCTCCAATTGTATCAGGAGCTGCCCTGCCTCTTCTACATGGACATCAGTGTATAGTCTTCAGTCCTGTTATGAACGTCCATCCATCCATCCATTATCCAACCCGCTATATCCTAACCACAGGGTCACGGGGGTCTGACGAAGCCAATCCCAGCCAACATAGGGTGCAAGGCAGGAAACAAACCCCGCAGGGTGCACACACACACACATACACGCACACACCCACACACCAAGCACACACTGGGGACAATTTAGGATCGCCAATGCACCTAACCTGCATGTCTTTGGACTGTGGGAGGAAACTGGAGTACCTGGAGGAAACCCACACAGACACGGGGAGAACATGCAAACTCCAAGCAGGGAGGACCTGGGAAGCGAACCCGGGTCTCCTAACTGCAAGGCAGCAGTGCTACCCACAGTGTTATGAACGTTTAATACACAAATTGAGATGAATGAGTTATTCAGATGGTTTCATTAGATTTCATATTTTTTTTCTTTGATTTTTAAAAAAAATATTATTCAAAGGTTTAGAATTTTAAGACATGTACAAATTACTTTTATTTGTTAAGATGATACTATTTTGAGACTTTAGTCACCTCACTTTATATTCAATAATGTAATTTAATATTGTTTTTTGTATCAGTATACTGCTGCTGGATTATGTGATTTTCCCCATCTATCTATCTATCTATCTATCTATCTATCTATCTATCTATCTATCTATCTATCTATCTATCTATCTATCTA
>JANRMT010062796.1:36617394-36728994 GCA_026402145.1 Polypterus bichir lapradei | reverse complement strand
GACGCAAGAGTCATAAAAAGGTTTGGGGCAGCCATCCGTATAATATTCCATGGCTGCAAAAGGGTAAATTGCTAGCACAAATGTGCTCAGAACAGAGTCCAAAACAGAACTGATCAACTATTTGTTAAATGGAAGTTTTAAAGGCCAAAACAGGATATGATGTCAACAGGGGCGGGATCTGGAAGGATCTTCCTCCATAGGCTTGGACCCGGACGTGACATCATTAAAAGAGCCAGAACTGGAAGGGTCTTCCTCCATGGGTTCGGGACAGGAAGGGACATCATCAGAAGGGCCGGACCTGGAAGTGACGTCATCAAGGCCAGATGGAATTTCCCGTGAATGGTCTGCAGGAAATCAAGAAAAAAGGTCAGCGGACTCTGCCACCCCCTGGTCTGGTGAGGAATTACTCTCATTTAGACCCTTTAGCTGCCTCTAATGCACACATGTGTGACAACATATATAAAAAGAAGTCAGACAGAAGACCTTATAGCAGAGTTTCCTTATTATTTTAAATTACAACCCTCAAAGTAAACAAAACCCAGATCACAATTCTAAAAATCAAAATATTTAAATAAAACATCCATAAAGAGATACATCAAATCTCATCTTGTCTCTCTATTATAAAAAAAATCCTGGGAGAGAAAGACTAGGGAAACGAGACGTGATCTTTATGTGAAGATCATGGAAGACTCTTAAAAGACCCACGAGACGAAAGAGATTGGCAATGGAGCGTCTTGCGTGGACGTTAAACATGAGACTTTGTGCCAAGAGATTTACCCAGGACCGTCTCGCGGGGACGTAGAACATGAGATTCTTGCAAGACTCACCCTATTTACAACCAATATCAAATAAGACCACGGGCAGCAAAACACTCAGTCGTGTAAAGGCTTTGAGCACACACAGATCCAGGGCTCTCAGCGCATATAAAGCATATAAGGAAAATATGTTATAAATGAAACATCGATGACTAAGTGAAGAAGAAAGAGCAGCGCGAAGAAAAGAAACTCAAAAGCGTTGGAGAGAAAAAAAAGCAAAAAAGAAAAAGAATAATCTAGATGCAAATTCAGAAAACAAGGAAAGTAATTATGAGCCTGGAACAACTGGAATTGAGAAAAAGCACGTCCAGTCGGGCTCAGAATTAAAAGATAAAGAGTAAAAGACAAAGTAGAACTTCATAAAGACGTTCAAAAACCATGCTGAGCAGGTTAGAGATTACGAAAGTAGCGGAATTCAAAAGGCTCAGAAAAAAGTTGGCGCGATATAAATGCAGAGAAAGTTAAAGTATATGAAAGCAGGAAAATTAGAAAGTATCAAAAAAAAAGAAAGTAAAGATCGAAGTAGCACAAATAAACGGAAATTAGTCAAAAAAGGGAAAAATAATCACCACGGAACAGGTGTTTTTGAAAAAAAAGCAGGACAAAGTGAGATCAGAAATAAAAGACAAACAGTACAAAAAAAAGTAAAACGTCATAAAGAGGTTAAAAAACAAGGGGGCTAAACACATGCAGAGCAGGTTAGAGATAATGAAAACAGTGGAATTCAAAAGACTCAAAAAAAACGTAGGAGCGAAACATATGCAGAGCAAGATATGAAAGCAGAAAAAAACGAAAGTGTCAAAAAAAAGAAAGTAAAGATCGCATTAGCGCAAACAAAGAGAAATTATTACTCGAAGAAACAACGAAAAGGCAAATAGAGATTGAATATATGGACATAGGTGATATGTCAGAAGTATATAACTATTGTAAGGCTTTGAAGTTTAAGTCATAGAATTTCAAAAACAAACTTTACCTCGCATGCATTTATTGGTTACTTTGCAAAAAAAATTATTAACTGCTGCTGATGCAGATCGTTTTGTCTGTGCTGAAATTCCAAACAGAGAAACCTATCCTGAATTATGGTACAAAGTCATTAAACACATGTCTCACTGACCTCATTAAAAAGATTTAGCATATTAGGACTCGAAAGATTCCAAATATTGTTTTTACAGAAGTTCTGAAATAAAAGTGAAACTAATGAAATAGCAATAATTCAAAGAAAAAAAAATCTTACAAGTCTGTATCTGGAAAACCAAACATGGGGGTTGGCAAGCGAAGTGAGCCTCCTAGTAATCCAAAGTAAAAAAACAAAAATCAGAGTTGATTGTCAGAAGTAGAAGCTAATGTCACATCATCTGTCTTAGGTCCGGGGTGTTCACAAGAAATGAAATGTTTTACTTAATGAGGTTGAGTTACATAATAAGAATAGCCGAGTTATTTAAAATATTAAAATCTGTGCCTCAATTTAAATGTTTAAAGTTTACATACAGTATTCTCGATTATAGTAGAAATGTGTCATGTTGCAACCTCTGACAGAGGTGCATAGAAGGCTAGATCCCTTGTAAAGGATCAAAAATCAAAAATAACATCATATTTGTAATTACTGACCTTACAATATTCTAAAATGTTGTGTAAATGTAATGAAATTTGTCATTTGTAACCTTCTGGGAGTGGCTCTTAGTTTGCTAGGACTATTGGTAAAGGATCACTATCAAAAATATTAATATGTTTGTGATCAGCAACTTTGAAATAACATACAATGGCACTGCAAATGCCTATACAGTATTACTCCATTTTTTCAAAGTTTTGTGAAAAGGAGTAACATTGACACCTTATATTCCATTAGGGAATTAACCGCATGCACAACTTTAAGTCATTCCGATCATTTTTGCTGAAGACTTCTATTACTTTACTCTTTATCATAAGGGTACAATTTCCTAGACAAAATATGATCCAAAAATAGCCTAAACATTAGGGTTTTTCAGGTCTAAGGGGCCGAAAAAGGGTACACCCCAAAAGGTTCAATGTCTTGCATTACTAGACATTAATCATATGTGGGGATTTTGTTGGATTTAGTGATATCAAAGAGTTCATTAGTAATTCTTATAGACATAATTGAGGCAATAAATAAAAAAAAGCAGTCAAAAATATAATCAATAGCAAAAGAAAAAAAAACTATAAGAGGGTTAAATGTAAAAAGAAAATAACTGAGCTAGAGATTAAACCTTGGTTCTGCCATAACAAGAGGAAGCAACCCTGATAATCTCACTCCATGTTGGTACTTGAAGAATAAAAGTAAACAGCCATCATTGATAACCTGCAGATAATAACTCAGGTTTAATATCATGCTTGGCAGTAATGGTACATTAACACAGCTGGTTCTTTGCTTCCACTTTTTCCTTTCCTAATAGACATTATTTCGGTGTTGGAGATATTTGTTTGCTTTTTGTTATTCTACTAAGTTATGACAAATGTGTTCTGAGATTTTTCAGGTAAGGAAGACAGAGGATTCAAGGTTAGGTACCCATACTCACTAATCATGGTGTTGGAGGGTGGCGATGTGGGGTGAGTTGATTAGCAACTTCACTGTAATGTCTGCATGTGACAATGATGACCCTATAAACTTACTGTCAGCCCTTTCCTGCCACTTGCATTTAGGAGCATTTCTATCATTTCCCTTTTTTGATAACTTAAAAGGTGAGGACTAATTTTGCTATATTGTTCCCCTGCTAAAGCCCAAGGCAATTCTAGTTGATTACTTTGAACAACAGACTAACATCAGTGTTGTACTCTTTGGCCTCAGTATTTCTGCTACTTTGTGCACGATTAATGTCAAAATCCTCTAGGCTATTGGACGAAGAGTTAATTGCTTGTCATTTTCTCTCTTCATTTCTGTCATATTGGTTAACCTTTATACATTTTCACAGTTTCTATTACGTCAAAGGTAAATGACATAAGAACAGATGCAGAAACTAAAGTAGAATGTATATTCAAAAATCTCACCTTGTAAACATTTGATACATAAATGTGTGAGATGGCTAGGTCACTTAAAAAAAAGTAAATATTGTCATAACACTGTCAGATCCATGGAATTTGATTTGGTGAAGTATATAAATATAATAGCAAATAGAAATAAACACTTGAATTCATTGTCTATATTGTAAAATATACACTATATACAATAACCCGTTGTCTCTCCCTCTTCTCCATTAGATAGCTTTGTGTGATTACTTCAATTTAATCATTTTCTTTCTCTACTATCTAGGTGAGCTGTTGATCTGAATTAAATGAGATTTAGTACCATGTGTCTTAACATATATTTTTAATTTACCATTAAAATCAACAAGGTACTGTATATTAAGAAATAAAGAAAATCAAAATATAAATTCAACACGACTTACGCAGAGTTCAGTAACAGAGAATGATATCAGTAGGAAGAAGCCAGTATACAAAATGGTAGTCAACATTCCTAGAAACAAAGGTGCCGAGTGGTTCTTCAGAGTGATGCCATAGAGGAAACATTTTTGATTCCCAAAGCAACCAGTTTTTGGTTCCAAAAAGAACTTTTTATTTATTTATATCTGTAACAAGTTTCGTAAATGTTAACAGATTTGTCGAACCCCACTGCTTTCTTGGTTTTAAAAGAACTCTAGTTACACACATTAACACAGGCTAAGCTCCGTTTTTCTTGATTTGTTAGTGTCCTGCTAGGTAGCCCACTATACATTAAAGGTTTCTGTTTTGTCAACCCTTAACAAAATCAAACAGTTCTTTGTCAAGCAATGGTGCTATGAAGAACCCAATAAAGTGTCATTAAAGTACTGTTATTTTTAAGAGTGTAGGCAGAGCATATGGCCTGATACTATCAATTTCAAATGAAAGTGGGACTTTTTAGGATCTGGTGAATACCCCTGAACAATGAATGAAGTATTTTGGTCTTTTGAAGAACAGTTTAAAATACTGATTATAATTGTTTAAAGGGCATGATTTAGGATCCAATTTATGAAGCACCATTTGACTGTCTCTGGATATCTTGATTCCATCATTAATATCTGTTTATGAGTCAATTTTCCAGTTGCACAGAGGCATAATGCTACATTTAGCACTGCTCCCTCTTAGCCCCAGGAGACTAAATCTGAATCCCCTGCCAGTTGCAGTATTTGTGGATTTTGCATCTTCTTCCCATGTCTAAGTGATCCGGAGAGCCTCTCACCTCCCAAAGATGGTTGTGTTAGGTTAACTGAGAGCTCTAACCTGCAGTAAGCGAGTGTGGATGTGTGAATGAGTGTACCCTGCAGTATATTGGCATCCCATCTACAGGTATGTATATGAATTTGCACTATGAATTACTGGTGTCTAGCCGGAGGTCTTTCTAATACATAAAAACAGAATAGGCTTCCACTACCCTGGATACTGTATTGAAAAAGTAGATATAGGAAATGACAAGATGAATAAATTAGAACTTGTTGAGTGAAGTCGTTTTTGGAGAGATTTCTCAATGCAGATTGATTAATTGATTGGTTGTTGTCATTGCCAACAAGTGGAAATTTGTTTTGGTTTGTAATATTTTGACACAAAAGCCAAAAGAATACATCTCCATCAAAAAGACAAAAAATAGTCAACATTTTTAAAATGAAATATATATACAGTATTTAGTGTAATTAAATCAAATTTCATTACAGTACAAGTTGAATAAAATAAAGAAATAACGACATGAAGAAATCAAAGAACAAGAACAAAGGACTACTAATTAACAAGCTAATAAAAAGAAAAGGTGAAGGACTTAAAGACAGAGTAATGTCATAAAGGCAAATATCTGTAACGAACATGTGTGTATCTTACACAACTGCTTTAAAAGACAGCGCTTGTCAATGCATTATTCATTACCCAAATTGGGTCACGAAGACACAGCCAATGGGCCTCAGCTCTGATCTCTAACATTTAGTAAATTATGCAGTAAAAAGAATGACAGAAGTCCATCTGTCGGCTAGTAATTCATCACTAGGAATGTTTTCAATTAACTGATTAAGCAAAATGTTCAAAAGGCATCTATTGGAAAGACAAAATCGAGCAATGAACTGCCAGAACGCATTTCAGCCTCCCACAACCATATTTTCAAATAAGCGGGTTTAGAAAATAAATTAACACATAAACATAATATGCAGGCAACAAAATATACAGTGCATACAGAGATGCTTCCGACCTGAGGATACACTGAGAGGCTTTAATAAATAAGGTGAAATTACATTTTCACTGAACAATTTTGTATGGATTATTGTAATCCCTCAGTAGTGTATGCCTGAATGTGTAGATTCTCATTAAAGGTGGCAGGTTTGTCACTAGCAGTGCGTTTTCTTCAGCTTTGCCTTATTTCATTTCATGATATACTGTGAAAAATGTGCTTTTTCAGATGTATCCAATGTAAACCAAATTGACCCAGATGAAAAAGGCTGATATAATCTAAGTCAATTATATTTTTTAGAAAATGAAATGATTTTCATTTGCAAAAGCATTTAGATCCTTTAATTTAACAGTGCTAATTATTGTCAGAGTTAATATGGTTGCTCACACAATTTACCGTATTAAAGTGGTTTAACTAGACATTACAGTAGAGTACTATGCATGTAACAGTTTCTATGAATTTTCACACTTAATGTCAAACCACAACTCCTATACTCATACAATAGAGCAATTGTTAAAGCCAATGAACCACTAGAAGAAGTCCATTTGAGGTGGTTTCTTAGCATACTTAACAGCAGTCCCTGAACCCATCACTAACATTAGAACACTGCCAGCTGTAAATTTCTCCATTATTATGAAAATTTACAAACTGGTACGATGGCTGAGACTGGATCCCATTTCTTTTATATATGTTCATATGTCAAGAAGTAAGATAAGAAGATGAGAATTCACAGCAAAGATTATAAATAACCCCAATGATTACATACAGTAGAATCAGAAAGTATTCAGACCGCTTCACTTTATGTTCACTATATTGTGTTGTTGATTTTATTTTAAATGGATACATTGGCCATTTTTGGCCATCAATCTACAGCTTTGTGCTCACTTAGAAAAAAAGTTAGAAAATGGGATTTATTAGAAAATTGAACAAACCTTAACAAAACTGATAATGTCATTTCTCAATGTAGTCTCCATCCTTCTCAATGTACTTGCGCCACCTGCCTGGAAGTGCCTGGATTCCAGCAGCATAAAAAGTTTTGTCTTGTCCTCGAAACCACTGGTCAAACACTATATGCCGAGGGGTACTACAGTCACAAATTACAGTGATATGCTGGAGACCAACGTGAAGTCTGTGTGGCGGACAGCCGGGGCCCTTACCCGGCCAGGATGTGCCGGTCATGGAAGGACCGGGGGAGAGAGTATTTTTAAGACTGTTTCTCCCCTGGACCGACAGAAGGCAGCCCCCTTGGCTTCTAGTGGGGCCACGGGTTATGAACATGGAAGCTCAACCCTGCTGGGGCCTGTGCCCACCACCAGGGGGCGCCTGAACATTTTCAGGGTTCTATTTGGTAGCACTTCCACCATTCCTGCTTGTTGAGCACCTGGACTCCTTCCTTGTGCCGTATAAAAGGAGCCAGTCACCAACACTCAATGGCCTGAGTTTGGATTAAATGGACAAAGCTCATGTGGAGAAGTGGAGGTGGAAGGACTGGCTGCGAGAAGGGACTGTGCTGCAGATTTGTGCTGGACTGTCTGTTGTAAATAAACTGTGTGCTGTGTTGCAATTTGTGTAGACATCACACCTGCTATTCGATCCAAGCGGCGAGGACTGCTGTCTCAAGGAGTCCTTTTGCTGCAAGACAATGCCCACCCACAAACTGCTAAGTACACCAAGGCTTGTCTGGAGAAACTGAAGTTTGAGATATTGTCACATCCTCCTCATTCACCAGATTTGGCGCCATGTGATTTCGACCTTTTTGGAGCACTAAAAAAATATCTGGTTGGTTGTCGATTCAAGATAGATGATGATGTGAAAAAAGCGGTGCATGAGTGGTTGCGAGGACAAGACAAAACCTGTTATTCTGCTGGAATCCAGGCACTTCCAGGAATAGCACAAGCACATTGAGAAGGGTGGAGACTACATTGAGAAATTACATTATCAGTTTTGTTAAGGTTCATTCCATTTTCTAATAAATCCCATTTTCCAACTTGACTCCCCTTCATATTTTGCTTATGTGTGTTCATGTTACTGAGCTCCCAGGTGCCATCTGCTGGCGAAAAGGGTGCAAAATCATTTAGAGAACAAAGAGGTGCTTGTGTCTTTCTGGTGTGGCAGGATGGATCACACCATACATTCAACAACCCATAAGTGAAAACATTTTTTGTTAAAGATTGGCAAATTTAGTAAAAATCAAAAAACTGAAATCTCTCATCTATGTATTTACGTATACGTATTCAGACATTTTGTGGTGATACTCCAAATTAAGGTCAGATGCAGCAAACTGAATTGAATGGACATCATGCAGAATGGTGCACATCCATATATATATATATATATAAAGTCCCACAATTCACACTAAATGTCGGGACAACAACTGAGACATGAAGTCCAAGGACCTTAAATTATGGCGAGGCATAGATCGGGGTGAGGGGATAAAACCATTCCAAGGAGCACAGTGGCTTCAATAATTGTTAAATGGAAGAAGTTTGGAACCACCAGGACACTTCCTAGAGATAACCATCCTGGCAAGAAGGGTCTTGGTCAGTTAGGTGATCAAAAACCCAAAGGATAATCTAATAGAGTTTCAGATGCATCTGCTGAGATTTAAAGAACATATTGGAAGGATAAACATCACAGTGGCACTCCATCAATCAAACATTTATGGTAGTGTGGCTAGACAGAAGACACTCTTGAATAAAAGGCATATGAAGGTATTTAAAGGACTCTGAGAACATGAAGAAAAAGATTCTCTGGTCTGATGAGACGAAAATGTAACCATTTGGAGAGAATTCCAAGCGCTATGGCTGGTGAAGACCAGCCACTGTTAATCATCTGCCTAATACCATCCCAACAAAGAACCATTGTGGTGGTAGCATTATGCTCTTAGTGGCAGGGACAAGAAAACTGGTCAATCAAATACAGAGAGGTCCTTAAGAGAACCTGCTCCAGAGTGCTTACAACATCACAGTGGGACAATGGCTCACTTTTCAGAATGGTAATACAGCCAAAACAACACTGGAGTGGCTTCAGGACAAATCTCTGAAAGTCTTTGAGTGACCCAGACTTAAACCCCTCAGAACATCTCTAGAAAGACCTGAAGATGGCTGTTTACATATGTTTCCCATCCCATCTAATGAAGGTGGAGAGGATCTGTAAGAAAAAATGGGAGAAACTGCCTAAATCCTTGTGTTCAAAGTTTGTAGGGACTTACCCAAGATTTCAGAGATTTCAGTTTTTTGATTTTTTTTTTGAATTTGCAAATCTTTCATGTTTTCAGTTTGTCATTATGGGTGTTTGAGTGTAGACTGATGGGCAAAAAAGGCAAATGTATTCAATTAAAATTTAATCTACAACACAATAAAGTGTGCAAAAAGTGAAGGGCTCTGAATCCACTGTGTCCAGCAAAAGGTTTAGTTCTCAAATAACAGCAACACATATATAGTGCGATAATTCTAAGGTATGAATGTTTTAAGAATTTCTGATATTTTTTGGATTTTGCTTTGTTTATTAAATTTATCCTTATGGTGGTGACATCATTGTGGCACCATTTTAGAAGATTTTGTGCAGTAAATATCACCATTTTGTGTATTGTCAAATTTCAGCTGCAGTTTGGTTTGTAGGAACAATGTCTGTTGTTTGACATGTGATTGATATGATCCTAACAGTTTTGAATTCCCAGTTACAAATTGGCCATGTTTCTTCTTCTTGTACCTTGTTAAGCTAATCTGCTTTTTCTTCCTGGTAGAAAAGAATTTGGGCATCATCATAAGGCATTACATCCTCACTATTTAAGGTGGTGGGGCTGTATTGCTTATTCCCCTTGTGTTGGGTTTTGTCACGTAGAAAAATATAAATGTAGTGTCAGCATTTGTTACAAATTCATCGCAAGTTAGTTGTAGGATTTTCACTTTGTTTGCTTCATTATTTTTGATTATAGTTCAGCCGCACACTTTTATTGTGGTAACCCTTTTTTAACTTTCTGGTATATGAACTCTAGCCTCTAGAATTCATTTATCCATTTTGTTGCTTTCTATTTCACACTTAATCTTTTGCTCTATAAAAATTCTTGCTAAAGACTTTCTTCTTCTGTGTATTTACAACAGTTAAACTGAAAAAATTGCATCAGTTAAAAATCCAGTAAGCAGAATGATGAGGAGAAGCATTAAGCCAACATAAGGGAATCAACTGAAAGATAAATATCCTTCACTGGTGTTTAAAAACTCCAGCTGTAAATCCACTGTAAATTGTATGACACAAGTTAAAGAATGTATTTCACTGCCATTCCTTCCTTGGTATAAATTGGGCAACAAGAGTAAGCAAAAAATGGAAAAACATAAGTTGGTAGAATTGCAGACACTGTGGAAGGTGATTCAAATGTGTTCATATGCCTATTGTGGTTGAATAAAGAGCACAGCAAGGACCCACAGGTAAATGTTGGGGCACCAACCTGGTTATCCCCATTTAATTTAGTTACAAAAATAATGAAAAATGGCCACTATTCATGCCACTACAAACAACAAAAGAAAGGGCAGAACTTAAGAAAGCTCTCTGATTGTAATAGAGTCATCTGTCATGTGATTAGGAGCTCTATTCTGTGCAGTCTTTTCACAACTGACCGAGTCCTTCTGGCAGCAGCAGGCTTTAACGGTGGGAGACCAGAAGGGGCGGGTCAATTGTCCTCACTGGGTATCTTCTCAGTGCTGAGGAGGGAAAGATAGATGCTTTTTGACCCAGGATGGAAGTACCTGGTTTAGATGAGCATGGAGAATGATCCACAGATACGCAGGTGTATATATATATATATATATATATATATATATATATATATATGACTTCTTAATTAATTATTATACAATATAATACATTTATCCCTATTTGATAATCTGTTTCCTTGATGTGCTCTTTGACTTTTTGAAATGGCCATCTGTGAAGTGTTTTGCTGTATTTAATTGCTACAGGTTTTCTAGGCATTATGCCAAGGAACAGTGGGAGTGATATAAAAATACTTGTAAAGAAAAAGGCACTTCATACAGATATTTGTCTTTAATAATGTGTTTTATATTTATGTTCACAGTTTAAATGGTTTCTGTCTGTTAGGACCTAGGACTAAGTATCCCAGGAAGTGTATTACTAAATATTAAATTACCTGTGTTATTATGTAAGTTCATAAAAGACCAATTGTTGACTAGTTACAGCCCCTTCTAATTACAGTATATGTCAATTTCAATTTAAATTTGTCGGGATAATTGTGACCAACCATGCTCTTCAAAAGTCTAGTGATTTAACTGCTTAGGAAGACTCAATACAAGTGAAGAAAAGTGGAAGATCTGGTAGACCTGCTAGAACCATCTTAGGATGTCTGGCCCTACATCATTATGGATTGCAAATTATGTCTTAAAGATTAATCAAAAGTAAAGTTAACTTTTGAGCCTATATCATACAGAATAGTGAGTGTAGTTTTGTGAACAAGACGGAAGTTGTGAACTATGACCTCAGAAACCACTCTTAGGGGTCATTAGACAAACCTTGCTAGTGTATACCTCTTTCATTGAAAAGTAAATACATGCAGAGAAGCTGATGCATTGTGTGCATGACATTCGGTACACCTTGTTACAAGAGTTAGAAATACTCTGATCTCTGTTGAAATATTGGATCGATAGCTTTACTGACTTGTGATGGAGAGATCAAAGGACACTGATTCAGGCGAGCACAAAAAAGCATGCTTATGATCATAAGACACCAGGATAACAGGGCCTTCTTGAAGTGGGAGGCGACTGTATATTGTTGATTGTAAAATTCTGATTAGAATGTATTTTCAGAAACCATCTCTAGCTGGAAATGTTTACAATTGACATCTGAAACAAGAGTGCCTCAGTCTAATCATCATTTTATAAAAGAAAAGTGCACCAAACAGCACAATCCTTTGATTGTTCAGATTAAAAGAAGAAGAAAGGTTGAGCACACAATGAATTATTTGACTGCTGATCCGAGACTTCAATGTGTCTGTTTGCTTGAGGACACAGTTTCAATTTAAGGAGACACCAGCACTCCCTTAATTCCTCTCAGGTTCATTCATGTGCATGGCCAAGAATCTGAGTGACTCCATGAATACTAAAGTAGTTTGCAGGATCAGTGCTTGGGCTTTTCTCAGTGACAGCATTAGGACTCTATAAAATATTGATTTATTTTTTAATTGAATGTTCAATTTTTTATTTGATGGATTTATTTTATTTTATTGTGCTACGTTTCTGCCTTAGCATCATTGAATTCAATTTACTTTTCTTGTAAGTGCAAAGAAAAGGGCCTCAGCAGCTTTATGGACAGGCAACACAACTGGCAAGCAGTGGCATCATACAGTTAAATTCCTGGAATTATGTGGGAACTGATAAAATAAAGGAAATACTGCAAGAAATTAGTGTTTTAAGTCTCACTGAAACTGAGTTCTTCTATACAGAAGTGGGCAATGAGATAATTATACAGGTAACATGTTCTCGTGTACACAAATTCTGGTGAGATACCATTCTTCATTATGATGGCTGCCATGGCTCAGATAAGAGATCTCATTGACTTTGAGAGGGCTGACTGTTAGGACACACTTGACATTAGTGAGGACATCTCAACATTGCTCATCTTCTCCCAGCAAAATGTGATTAAAGCAATGTTGTTGATACAGTTGGAGGAACAAAGATCTTGAGCTTGGAGCACCTCTTGACAAAAATACACATTCTTGTTCTGGATATTGATTAAAGATGTAAGGCAACATAGGCAAAGATGTTTTGATCATTTGGCTGATTATAAACCCTTTATTATGTTTGTAAACACAGCTTTATTGGTAAATTAGCGGCAAATGCACAAACACTGGTTTACTGAGCAGTAGAAAAAAGAAACATCTAGTTAGAAGTCTGTTTCTTCAACTTGTTCTCAAAAGACAGGCAAGAAATGGTGTTTTGCAGGTCAAAACAATCTGCAGGACCAAACATTTTTAGAATGTCTCTTTCCTGAAATGGAGTACAAAATTCTGGTATTGTTTAGGTTTACTGATTCTCTTAACAGGCAAGACAAATGCCAGTAAATTTATTTGTGATCATCTAGCTCAATATAGTTGAACGACAACTTCTAAAAAGTACCTGGATGAGATATGGGGACAGTTTAAGTATTAGTTAATAAAATGAAGTATATTTACTGAATGGTCCCTTTTTGTTAGTTAGACTTCTTGTGTTTTTATACTTTCCCAATAGTGAAACATTTCAATACTGACAGAAGTGCAAGCATCCTGAATGACAATGACCCTTTCAAAGGGCATGTGAGATCAATGACTGGATGTAAGAGCTTGGCAATATGTAAACCATTTGCCAAGAGCATCTCCATCACCAGTTCCAAACCCAAATGAATACTTCTAGCATATTCTGGTGTGGCATCACTATCTATCATTAAAATACAAATGATGAAATTTCTCATGGTGCCATATTTTCACATACTTCTAGGAGAAATTCAGACCCTCGCTGAATCACCTTGTGGTGTCTCATGAATGTCTGACCACCTATTAAGACAGTTTACATTGGTGATTCTTTTTTTGTCAATTATTTGAAAGCGCTGAAATGACATTTTCATATTAAGAACCATGAAGAATCTTCTACTAAAAGGCTGACTGTTACTGCAGAAACAGAGACAGAGTGCATTGAGATTTTATTGTGCATAAATAAATGACTCCAAAAGTAACTTCTGTAGCTGTTTTAGTTTAAAGAAGGGCATTCTCCAGACACACCAGTACCCTTGCGATGCCTAAGCTGGTTGGAAGGATATATGCTTAGCATTTACTTCACTTTAAACCATGGGCAATGCCCTGAGTTTGCATTACTACTTTCAAACTCCCCTCATTAATTTACAGCTTAGAACTTTATTATATAACAAAGTAATTCAATAAACATATACAAATAAACTCACTTAGTAAATAACTTTACTTTCCCTATGCAATTTTATACCATCTCTTTCTACAATTACTTTATTTCCAAATTACAAAATTTCCAAAATAAAACTCTTTTCATACTTCATGTACTTCATCGCCCCTTAGCCTTTACTATATGAGCACACACACGTACATGCACGGGAGCCATAAAGGAGTGAGTGGGGATTAGGAAGATTCTAAGGGCCTTTGATTAACAGTGGCTTCTCTAAAATAGTTGAACAGTTTTATCAATCTTTTTTGCCAGTTAAAGAAATAGCATTTAAAAGAAGAATTAAATTATGATTTAGATTCTAATTATTTTGGTGTTTTCTTGTTTTTTGGCCAAAAGTAACCATCCAGGTCATTTCTAGATTGTATCCCTCTCCCCCTCTCTCTTAGTCAAAATGGTTCAGCCCAGGCCTCATGCACTTAAACCATAGAGCCATAATCCACATACTTGCCAGCCAACATCAAATAAGTTTTCATTTTGTTTGAACTGAAATATCTTAGCCAAAGGTTCCCAAAAAGGAAAAAAAGGCAAGAAAAAATTGAAAGAGAGACAAAAGAGTGACAGTTCAACACCCAACTTTTTTCAAAGAAAGGACAGTTTATTATTTTTTAACATTGGTCTATTCCCTGCATGTGGTGTGAATTAATCAGTTTACAGGATTGTTCAGTCTAACCCAACAACCAAAAGATCAAAACTTCCAATTAGAAGCCAACTCAAATAAGTTGTGTAGGCATATGTTTATTATTAAGTAATCCACAAGGAACTGGCAATAACACAGTAAACAGAAAACTACATGTTTTTGTTGTTAATGATTTTAATGCTACACAACTTTGTTTTATAAGATTAAACACTTAAACACTGATCCATCATTTAACATGTGTCTTATTTTGTCTCTGATTTGAGACCTTTACGTTAGGGGATCTCCAAACACGCTCTTGGACCACTAATCTATATAAAATCCATCCATCCCGCTATTTCCTAATTACAGGGTCACGGGGATTTGCTGGAGCCAATCCCAGCCAACACAGGGCGCAAGGCAGGAAACAAACCCCAGACAGGGTACCAACCCACCGCACACACTAGGGACAATTTAGAATCGCCAGTCCACCTAACCTGCATGTCTTTGGACTGTGGGAGGAAACCGGAGTGCCCGGAGGGAACCCACGCAGACACGGGGAGAACATGCAAACTCCATGCAGGGAGGACCCGGGAAGCAAACCCAGGTCTCCTAACTGCGAGGCAGCAGTGGTACCACTGCGCCACCGTGCTGCCCCTATATAAAATATTTGTTTGCAATTTTCTTATAATGATTACACCACTTTTATTTATTTATAGTCTATGAAAGTAGACTACTTAATGTTACACCTATTTGTTTTATGACTGGCTAATAAGAAAATAAAAGTAAACCAAAAATCCCGTAAAATGCACAAACCAAAATAAACCACAAGGTCAGTGTAGTCTGGTGCAGAGGGTGTGGATGCTGACACGGAGGCTGAGAAATTAAAGAAATAGGAGGGAGATTATGGGAATGAAGGCACATCAGATGAGGTTGAGGAGAGCCAAGTCCAATACGAGTGTGCTTCAAAGAGTTTGGACAACAGAACAAAGTACAATTAAAAGATATCCAAGCGAAATTCTAATTTAAGAATGTGCATATACAGTAAGGTCCATAACTATTTGGACAGAGACAACTTTTTTCTAATTTTGGTTCTGTACATTACCACAATGAATTTTAAATGAAACAACTCAGATGCAGTTGAAGTGCAGACTTTCAGCTTTAATTCAGTGGGTTCAACAAAAATATTGTATAAAAATGTGAGGCAACTAAAGCATTTTTTAACACAATCACTTTATTTCAGGGGCTCAAAAGTAATTAGACAAATTAAATAACTGGAAATAAAATGTTCATTTCTAATACTTGGTTGAAAACCCTTTGCTGGCAATGACAGCCTGAAGTGTTGAATTCATGGACATCACCAGATGCTGGGTTTCCTCCTTTTTAATGCTCTGCCAGGCCTTTACTGCAGCGGCTTTCAGCTGCTGTTTGTTTGTGGGCCTGTTTGTCTGTCCGAAGTTTAGTCTTCAACAAGTGAAATGCATGCTCAATTGGGTTAAGATCAGGTGACTGACTTGGCCATTCAAGAATTTTTCACTTCTTTGCTTTAATAAACTCCTGGGTTGCTTTGGCTGTATGTTTTGGGTCATTGTCCATCTGTATCATGAAACACCGCCCAATCAGTTTGACTGCATTTAGCTGGATTTGAGCAGACAGTATGTCTCTGACCAGCTCAGAATTCATTCGGCTGCTTCTGTCCTGTGTCACATCATCAATAAACACTAGTGTCCCAGCGCCACTGGCAGCCATGCACGCCCAAGCCATCACACTGCCTCCACCATGTTTTACAGATGATGTGGTATGCTTTGGATGATGAGCTGTTCCACGCCTTCTCCATACTTTTTTCTTGGCATTATTCTGGTAGAGGCTGATCTTAGTTTCATCTGTCCAAAGAATGTTTTTCCAGAACTGTGCTGACTTTTTTAGATGTTCTTTAGCAAAGTCCAATCTAGCCTTTCTATTCTTGAGGCTTATGAGTGGCTTGCACCTTGCAGTGCACCCTCTGTATTTACTTTCATGCAGTCTTCTCTTTATGGTACACTTGGATATCGATACGCATACCCCCTGGAGAGTGTTGTTCACTTGGTTGGCTGTTGTGAAGGGGTTTCTCTTCACCATGGAAATGATTCTGCGATCATCCACCACTGTTGTCTTCCAAGGACGTCCAGGTCTTTTTGCGTTGCTGAGTACACCAGTGCTTGCTTTTTTTCTCAGGATGTACCAAACTGTAGATTTTGCCACTCGTAATATTGTAGCAATTTCTCGAATGGGATTTTTTTGTTTTTGCAGCTTAAGGATGGCTTCTTTCACCTGAATCAGGAGCTCCTTTGACCACATGTTGTCTGTTCACAGTAAAATCTTCCACATGCAAGCACCACACCTCAAATCAACTCCAGGCCTTTTATCTGCTTAACTGATAATGACATAACGACGGACTTGCCCACACCTGCCCATGAAATAGCCTTTGAGTCAATTGTCAAATTACTTTTCAGCCCCTGAAATGAAGGGATTGTGTTAAAAAATGGCTCACATTTTTATGCAATCTTTTTGTTCAGCCCACTGAATTAAAGCTGAAAGTCTGCACTTCAACTGCATCTGAGTTGTTTCATTTAAAATTCATTGTGGTAATGTACAGAACCAAAATTAGAAAAAAGTTGTCTCTGTCCAAATATTTATGGACCTAACTGTACATGTAAACAGGACTGATTTCATGTATGTGGTGGGCTGAGGATGTAACACTGCACTGTGTCTTGATGCTTAGCTTACCATCATCATTCACCCCATTCTTCTCCTTGACAGTTAGTCACTATGAGTTCCGGCACCTCATCATTTCCAAATTAAGCACTGCTGTTAGCTAACGTTGTTCATTCAGCTTTGTTAAATCAGTCTTGCCCTGGTGTCACAAACAGATGCAGCCTCAGCAACCCTTTTGTCGCACCCCTCTTTCAACACAACTCCCAGATGAAGCATCACGCTGTCTGTTATTTTTACTTTGTGTATTTTACACAGAGCTAACCATGGTCCTGGAACAAACCACATGAATTTCAGTGTTTGGTGTAAAAGTTGCAACTCAGTTTATTTACAAGATGAATGAGACAAACTGTAGCTATTTATTGTAGTAGCTGAAATGATGCTGTTGTAATTTTATATTGTATTGTATTTTATTATATTATAGCATAGCATATGTAATTTATCCTGAGCATATACTGTACATATCCAGGACCCTCTTCCAGTTATGCAACGAGCCAGAGAGGAGTGTGGAAGTCGGGCAAGAGATGGAAGGCAGTGCAGATGATGAAAAGGGAGTAAGTAAAACTAGGAACATAGAATGTAAAGGACAAACAGAGGAAGAAAGAAAGATACAAAATCGCGATGTAGAAACATAAATCTTATATTGAGAGTAATGTGAAGGGGTTTCATCTGTCAGATGACACCAGGATTGTGGCCATCAAAAAATGAATGATATGGACAGAACAGACCCAATATCGTAGCCTTACTTGAGGCCCAAAATATCGAGCAGCATCCCTGCCTTCATACAGACACACATTTACATGTGCATGTACACACACACACACACACACACACACACAATCAGTTATTAAACAACAAAATAGTGTATGAAGTGAAAGTACTAAAATAAGTAAAATAAACCCCATTGCAGGCCTGAGTGTTGCTTGGGTGTGTGGTGGCAAAAAAAAAAAGTGTAAAACTGCCCCAGCATTCTTGTCAGAGCAAACACAGAAGAAAATGGATACTCAAATAAATAAAACTGAGGGTTCAAATGCCATGAACATTCAAAGAGTAGTGCACAGAAACTCATTCTGAAATGTCCTTCACGGATGGAGAAACTCTAGGGCTTTTTCAAGACGCCCAGATCATTGTTTAGTTTCTCTACAGTTGTACTTGTAACACAGTCAGGACTACAAACTCTAGCACAGAACCGTGAGCACTCGTGAACAGTAATAGCTGCTCCGCTAATAATATTGACACTAGAGGTTTGCTCACCAGTTATTCTGAAAGCCACAATTAAACTTATTCCTGTAAATATTTCTGTGTGGGATTTTTTTGTCTTTTTTTTCAAAAGTGCAAAGAGCTGGAATCTAGCAGCTCAATAATCTTACACAGACAGTGTTCGTGTTTCTCTGGAATACTGCAGTACTTTACCTCAAAATGACGTGAATCTGCCTTCTACGCTTTTAGCCAACAAGAACTGCAGTTAACATTGGCAGCGTGCTAAATTATACATTTACCTTAATCTACATGATAAAATAGCCATTTAAGTGGTACACATGCCACGTATATACCTCTTGAAAAGTGACTGTTCACCATGATAGAATTTTGCTAATATATTCCATAATACCAGTGTTCAGCACATACTAACTGGACTAACAGGATTACCATGGTATATTTCACATTCAGCCAGTAGGTATCTCTCACTGGATTAAATAGACCATCAACTGTATTATTATAGTAAAATAAAAGGGGGCTTATAAATTTAAATTAGGCTGACACTTAAGCTTAGAAAGAGAAATAGCAGAACAGGTAGAGAAACCATTTTACAACTTAGGACGGTGGTGTAAAGCTATAATGTGCTCTTTATGAATGAAGAGTCTGCGTTCCATCCAACCAAGACCCTTGTCCTTTAGATAAAACAAACCTGTTTACACTCTGGCAGCACAAGAAGCCTCATAGAAGATTTCAATTCCGTCTGATGATTATCACATGATGCAGACACTATCAGGCCCCAAATTATTATCAAGAAATAATAAAACCCCTTGACACAAAAATATTTTGATAGCTTTATGAAAGCTGTGTAATACCTGTGACAACCCCAGTTCCTGTTCCAACATTATCGTTCTGAGTGAGCTGGGAAGACAAACTGATTTCAGCTCTGTAAATATTGTTTCTCATATGGTGGGCTAACAAAGCAGAGCCATTTAAGTCATGAAAGATTCCGCGTACATATTTCACTTGTTGCAGTAGTCCTGCAGAAATAAAATAAAAATAACAATCCAATGCTGCCAAGTGTATCCTAGCTGAGTTATATATATTTGTAACAATATTATTCTACATTAAAAATATAAAAAATAAATACAATATTATGCTTGTGGAAGAACAAATAAACAGAGATTTTATTTATAAAAATAAAACAGAAAGTTAAAAGGATTTATAACATTTCTACACCAGGGTACATTTAAACAAATTTCCTTCCTGAAGTGCTAGAAGGGTTAAACAAGAGGTTGTGAGTTAGAAGATTATAGTTGGCTCACTCTGTTGAGCGTGGTTCTCCACTGGGATGCCTACTTGAGTAATCAGGTCCTGAAACCTTCAGCCAGAGCACTTTAGTAGTACTGACTGCATGTAGGAAAAGGCAGTTCTTCATTGATGGAGTCTTAAAAGAGGGATTGCTGTGTTTTGATAGGGAAGATCTTGTATCACTACTGTCTTGGAGTTTTGTATGTAGAAAAATAAAGTGCAGCTAACTATCAGACCAGAAACATTAGGAAATCAAACTACTACAGTGTGCAAATGGGCGCAGAAATCAGTAAACACAGGAGACAATGAATTGAAGTGCAGCACTCTTTTTCAAAGTTTGGAGATGTCAACGGGACACGTTTATGGGAAGCATGATTAGCACTTTTGCGTCTTACTCTACCTCCAGAGACTTAGGTTTGGTTCCTTGCCCAAACATTGTTCTTTCTGGGTTTATTTAGGGCACTCAGTCTTTCCCATGTTTATTCTACAGTCATGTATATGACTTTATTTCAAGCAGGTTATATTGAACAAGGAAATAATTACCTTGTTGTTTGACATTGATGGAATTTTTAATAAAGAGTTTGTTCTCCATCAACAGACTGTTAATCAGCAATATTATACTAAACTGCTAAGGCTTCAGCGGGAAAAGCATCTGGAAAAGACACATCCAGCACACTGGTGCAAGCAAAACTGCATTTTGCACCATGACAGTGAACTTGCACACACATCTGCACCATGAAGGCACACCTGCACACACTATGTTGTCAGTCAAGCAATATTTGACCAAAAACAATGACCTCAGATCTCTCTCACAATGACTTCTTTTTTTTTTTAAATTGATTCTGAAGAGAATCAATTTAATCAATTTGTGTTAGAAACCTAGGAAAAAATCGCAGGAGGCCCTAATTTCCAGGAATGAAAAAAGCACTGGGATGATTGTATTGCATCTTAAGTTGAATGTTTTGACAGTGACTGAGATGGAAGTTTCTATAAGTTGTATAATACTTGCTTTTTTTTTTAACAATTCCAGGAAATATGTACTTACACATCATCATCATCAGTGATGTGTGAAACATGCAAGTTTTGATTTGCATACAGTTTCTCAAAGTTGACACAAAAATTTGCACTGCAATTGTGAAATGCAAAGTTCACTTAAAAGAGTTTGTTGTGGGTTTTAAAGTTTTTTTTTGGGATTGAAAACAAGAAATATTTCTCCATAAAGACATGCTTCTGTGTTTTCCTGTGTTCCTTTCTGCAGCCATGTAATGCATGTAATCTGTCACACACCAGTAAAATGAATTCTGTTTATGCCATGTTTTTTGAAAATGTGATTGGCTACATATTTTCCACACAATGACACACCAAAAATGCCCCATTCTGCACTTTACTGTATTTTCTCCACAGAAAAATCTCACTACATGCAAAGCTAATTCCTAACTCTACAACCCCCTGTTTTTCTGTAACAACCTTTTCCGGTTTTGTGACTGCTTCTGAAAGTTGACAAAATGGACTCTCCAAGTGTTGTGTAGCTTCCAGGTTCTTTTCTGTCCCCGATGCATCTTTAGGACTGCAATCAGCAAGATTGTTGTTTTGGGGATTGTACTACCAAAAAATGTCTACATGTTTTTATTTAGATTTTTATTTAGATGCTAAATGACAGGTAGATTCTTGCAGAATTAAATCATGTAAATGCTTCCAGACAGGAAATAAACACCTTTCTTCTTGCGTCTATCGCACAAATGTTACTGGAAGAGGACAGAATGTTATTTCACAATTTTTTCTTGAAGAGAAACACCAAATTTCACTTCAAATTCATTTTCCTGTAAATCGTTTCGTTCATCACTAATCATCATCCTCATTCTCCCGTTGGTGTAGCTTCAAAATCTATAAAGAATTTATATGGAACACAGCAGTGAATTGCTCGATTCTTCTGATTCACATTGATGGGAAGGCCAGGGTGAGTCCATGAATCTATCCTGCCTGATATCTGGTGTGAATTTGGGCTGCTCTTAAGAAAAATGAGGAACCAACATACTACTGTGTGCAGCCGGTGTACATGGTAATAACGATGTGCACCGCTCACAACAGTGCTTACATCCATATATAAAAGGGATGGCAAATTAATATTTTTTCAATTTCATTTAAATAATTTCAAACTATATTTTTAGGAGGTTTTTTGGAAAAAAAAGGTGTACTATGATGTGTGTTGTTTTTGAGAAACATTTTGTTTGTTTTTCAACCTTCGAGTGATGTACAGCAGTGGTCCCCAACCTTTTTGACACCATGGACCGCTTTACTAGAAACAAATTTTTCCAGGGACCTCTTGGGAGGGTGGGGTTTGGGGGATGGCAGGTATTTTTAGGGGCGGGCTCGTAGGGGCAGTTTTATACACAATTTACATTAAATTTCTATTATTATTAAGTTATAATGTCGTAATAGAAATTATACGGATTACCATAATGTAGAATCAGTGGGAGCCCTGAACTTGTTTTCCTGCAACCAGAAGATCCCATCTGGAGACGATGGAAGACAGTGACACGCGAAGTGTGTTGCTTATGTTCAGTCTACTCCGTAATCTCGTTTTGGTTGCTGTCACTGCAGAAAACACTGCCTCACAAAGATAGGATATTGGAAATGGAAGCAGCTTCAATAGTTTCTTTCGTGTTAATTTTAATCTCCTCCTGAATACAAGTTATGCTGACAAGAATTTTTCTCAGCATTTCCTTGCGATAATACACTTTCAGGGTGCAAATGATGCCCAAACCCAATGGCTGAAGCACTGCTGTGCAATTGAGCGGGAGGAATTCAATGCAAACATCTGAATGTGGAAGTATGTTGTGGGCAGCACAGTTATCAATCAAAAGCCAAATCATTCTCTTCTTCTTCTTCATATTGTGAGGTTTATGAACTATTTTGGGATCCCCCCACCCAACGGGAACGTCACACTGAAGTGCATCCCGAAGCGCGATTGCAGCATCTGTGTAAGATTGTTTGTCCATTGAGGGGGCAGGGAAACAGCAGGCTCACAGTGTGTTGTCCCATTGACAGACGTCCCAAGAGAGTTTAAAAACCACACATTTTCTTGAATGAGTGCCACATTAATAGGAATGTTTCTTGAAGGAGCATTACTGAACCACATCAAAACGGCTTTTTCACCGTCTTCAAATGCAGCAGTTTGCATACGTTTGTAACCCGAGATTTTTCTTCTTTTTTGCATATAACAAAGACATATGCATTGCATTTGTCATTCCAACAGATTGCGCATCACAAACATTAACACTGTTATTGTTTTATCATGTCTGCCGTTTCTATAGAAGGGTGATAATGAGTTAATTCCGATGGATATTGACGAGCAATAAGCAAAAGGTATCACTGAAAACCACAGAAAACAAAAACAGCAAAAAAACAGTACGAGGAAACTTTGAAGAAAGAAATTTTTTTTACAATGTTTCTGTTTGGGGATCATTGTGCAAATGTGCACAACTGAGCTGTGACCACAGAACTAACTGCTCTGTGGATGATTCATTCAAGCATTTCAAGGTCACTTCGTTGTAATGAAAGTATCTGCTGCTGAATGTACTTCGTAGTAATGAGATTTCTATAGACTCGTGTCATATGGGGAAACTGTCAGAAACATAAAAATACTTTGTTGTAATACTCTCTCACCGCAGTCTCTCTCCTCTCTCTGCGCCGCTGCAAAACCCCGCCCGCCTAGCGTTCTGAAAAGTGTCCTCAGTGAAGGGGGCAGCCTTTTTGCTGTAGCCCTTCACTGAGTGGGTCTTGTGGCCCGGCTGTCAGACTGGGCCGCGGACCGGGGGTTGGGGACCCCTGAATATAGGTAATGTAGAATCAGAGAAATTGTTACAGATCACCTTGGACAGCATACAGGCTTGGGCATATTTGTGGCAGATGAAATTTAATCTAATGTAAAGTATTACATGTAGGAAGTAAAAAGGATAGATTTAAATACATAATAGGAGGTCTGAAATTTGAAAGTACACTTTATGAAAAAGACCTAGGAGTCATAGTGGACTTATTCATAACTACAACCAGACTGTACTGAAATGATTAAGAAAGCTGATAGGAAGTTAGGTTAATTATTGTAATTTGTGGAGTACGTGTCAAGGGAGGTTATGCTTAGGTTATATTATACACTGGGGGGGGGCTCATCTGGAGTAGTGTATTCAGTTTTGATCTCCATATTACTAAAAAGACATGACAGCACCAGAGAAAGTTCAGAAAAGTGGGACTAGGATGATTCCAGGGTTAAGAGGTATGAGGTGAGCTAGAAGAAGTTAAATCTTTTCAGTTTAAGCAAATGAAGATTAAGAAATCGTATGACTGAAGTTCTTAAAATTCTAAAAGAGATTATTATGGTAGCTCTTATTTGTTACTTTAAAATAAATTCTGCAACAAACACACAGATACATAGTTTGAAACTTGTTAAGGGCAGATTTTGTTCAAATGTAAGAATGTTTTTCTTCACGCAAAGAACCATAGACACATTAAACAATGTAATATATCAAAATAAGCCGACAACAACATGTCAAAAGAGTTGGGGAATAACCCCGTATAATGTCCAATGGACAGATGCAAAATTAGATGTAAATAGATCAAAATAAACATTTGACAACAAGAACATGATTGTAGGTGCTTTTATAGCAAACAAAATGGTGACAGGAAATGGTACAACAGGATGTGACGTCAAATACAGGGAGTTGGAAATGACGTCAAACTTGTGGGACCGAGAATGACGTCATCGACTGGGAGACAGAAGCGGATGTGGACAGCAGCCATTTTGAAGTGTTGTAATGGAGGTAGGTGTAAATGTCTGGGTTTTATTTTTCTTCTGTGGGTCTGAAGAGAAAGAGAGAGAGACGTTAGTACCCTTAAGCAATGCTTCCTCTCGCAATACTTTATTCAGCTCAGGGCTTGGCTGCCTTCTAAGCGCACGTGTGTGACAACAAATTACCAAGTAATTTTGAGGAGAACAGGGCTTTAGGGACCTTCAGATCTCAACTTGATGCTATTTTGAACAATATAGGTGAATGGGATGGATAAGCTTGTTAGGCTGTGTGGCCTGTTCTCGTCATAATTTTCTAATGTTATGCTGTTCTAATGTTTCAGGAAAATCTCTATAAAAAATAGCTTGTTAACTTGATAGAGAAGACCTCTGCGATCGAGTATGAAGAACAATCTAGCTGCTCAAGCACAGTAATGATTTACAAAATAGTACCTGCTACATTGCTGCCATTTTGATTGTTCTAAATTAGTGAATCCTTTACCTAGTTTTCATGTTGATGTGGTTGGGATAGGCTCCAGTCCGTCTTGGAAATAAATTGTTTGAAGTGATTCTGAGAATGAATGGATAAATAAGCTTGTAGGACCAAAAGGCACCAGAGTTGTCTAGAAGAATTTCCATTTTGCAAGACACTGGTCATCAATGCTAACCTTTTCATTCATTAATGACTAATCCAGAGAAATTAGTATTGAGTGGGAGAGGAGGCAGCATATCAGAAGAGACACTGTAGATGAGTGTCTGTAAATATGACTGTGAATACATCCGTTTATTAAACCTGCTTAATCCAGTGTCAGAAAATACCTTTAACATTGCCTCTCTGAAGTCAAAAGTTTCCATTGTGAACATTATAAACATTTTTTACTTTGCTTAACTTTTAGTAGCT
The DNA here is from genome assembly GCA_026402145.1 of Polypterus bichir lapradei. Lineage (NCBI taxonomy): Eukaryota > Metazoa > Chordata > Cladistia > Polypteriformes > Polypteridae > Polypterus > Polypterus bichir. Next base: position 36,703,486 of record JANRMT010062796.1, on the reverse strand, counting down.
CTCCTTTCTGCTTGTGTATCTTTAAATCATTAGAAACATGCAATGCTCCATGGGAAAGCAACTTCTGAAAGAGTGTAATATCAGAAATGACCCTAGGTACTTTTGTGTTCTTGTAAGCCAGTGATTCTTGTTTTATTAAAGAAAAAAACAAAAGATGAAATTGAGTAGTTTCCAACGCTAATGAAGAGCTGGAAATTCCTAGAAAGTCCTGCAAAACCAAAGGTTGCAAGTCAACCAATACAGCTTGTGATTATAATGCGTTGTGGATAAACAGAAATGTCGTTTCTCAGCAGGCTGGGGAAGCCGATTGAAGCACCTTTTACAAACTCGAAATAACATATCAATAACATATCCACTCTGTAGAGCCCCCATTGAGACAGCTGTTTATCAGGACTTCTCTCCTGCTGTCATGGTCCCTTGGTATCTTCAGCAACGCTTATTTCCACTGTTTGGGTCTTTTCTGTTTCCTTAAAAGGAAAATTGAACAGCAGCTATTCCTCCAGGGCCCTTTGAGGCTAGTGTTGCTAGGCAACAGAATGCTGAATTCTAAACTGAGGGAGGCCTTTTTTACAAACATGAAACAGCAGGCCCCATGCCTGTGTGAAAGGATGAACAATTCAAATATCACTCAAATCTTTACATTTAGGACATAAAGTTCTCTTATTAATAACTTAGATGTATTTTAAATAAGGCTCCACTCTCATATCAAGAGCTGCAAATCTCTGAAAAAAAAACCTTGATGTGAAGGATTACACTTCAAGGAAAATCTCATTCCTCACTCCCATTTCGGAAACAATTTCTGCAATAAGTAGAATACAAAATTAGGTCACCTCCATTATTTTAAATTAATATAAAAGATGGTAGATTCACAACAGAATCAGTTTAATGATTTATTACCAGATATCCTAAATGGAAAAAATATGCAATTTATCTTTTTTATCTTTCAAGTAAATGAGATGAAAAAAAAACATAATATAAATTTGCCCAACAGAAATTTATTCACAATACACACAGGGCAAAGTCAAATGTGAAAACAAAAATCAATTGTGACATTTTGCAGCCAGAAAGATAACATCTTGGATGTGTCAGATTGTCAGTCATTACAGTATTTACAGAGATTCTACAGCATCATGTGTTAGTATTCATGAGAGTGCACTAGGCATCTTTGGAGAATTTTAATATTTCAACAAATCATGATATGAAATCCTTATGTAGTTTAGAAGAAAGACAAGAAAATATTGTTAAAAATACGGAAACTTTTACAGCAATTAAAAAGCAAATGACAATGAATGCAATATACAGTAGTTCATTATCCGCAATTCACCTACCAGTTAAAATTTTTCAGTCGAGATTTGAACATCCCCAGAAATACTAATTTGAACTTTCCTACTCTGTATTCCTGGCAGGTCTTTCTATTTATATTTGCCCCACTTTCCACCTGCCATTAATATAAATTTTTGGTGATCAAGGTAAAAGAGGCCTTTGTTATTAGATTTTGATCAGATCACCCACACCACATTCTGAGGTGTTTTGAAGCGGACAGCAATCACAATTAACCTAAGTGAAAATGCAAAAGCATTTTCCATCCACATACAATCAGAGCTAATTTGAATTTTTTTGCTGGGTAAATGGGTCCAATACAGAAAAACATTTTCACACTGGAAAGCACTGTAATGTTAGGAGTAAATTAGACTCGGACGAGTCATATAAGGATATTATGAAGATTTAAAATGCATATTAATGCCAAGTGTAAACAGAGCATATGGTTTTCTGTGTGAGAAAATGTGTGCTAATATTCATGCAAAACCTGTTCTTTTTTCTTTCTTTTTCCATTTTTTTTTAAAGCAACAGGGGACTTCTACCCTATTCTCTCCCTTCAAACTTTAAAACATGTAATTTGCTTAAGATGAAAGGTTCAACTTGATATGCCTTCTTGCAGCCCTGGAATAAGTCTAGCAGGTTCTCTTTAATAATAATAATAATAATAATTCTTTACATTTATGTAGCGCTTTTCTCACTACTCGAAGCGCTCAGCAATTGCAGATTAAGGGCCTTAGACTTGTATTTAATCTTTTATATCCAGCTTGTAATATAGAGAACAAAACTATCCATAATATTCTAATATACCAGTTAACCATATCATCTCCTGACCTGTACTCCATACAGTATGCTATGCAACTCAACATTTTATTGTTCTTTATAATAATAGGCCAGCTACATGTACATTCAACATAAGATCAAGTGCCCCCTCTGTATAATAAGTCTATCTAATATTTTTAATTTCTATGGTTATGATGGTTGAATTTTATTGTAAATAAATCTGATGATACATATCTGTTCAAATCTCAGTTTGTTCAAATGGCTTTTTGCAAATTTTGCTGAATTTGCGGTATCCATTAATCCACTTAGTTCAGAATTTTCTGCAAATATAACCTTTTTATAAGTTACATTTTTATGTAAATAATAGATATGTTCATTTTCCAAACTTGCTTTATCCTGAGTAGATTTGTGGGGTAGCTGGAGCCCATTGCAGCAAGCATATGGCACAAGGAAGGAATAATGTATAAATAAAATAAAACAGTGAACATAGCACAGACCTTTGCTGGACCCTATTTTACATCTCAACTAATTTCTCAACTCTCCTGAAGCAGATAAAGCATTCCTCTGTATATACAATGTTGCTAGAATCACTGTCTCACAAGCCCACACTGATGCAAATGACAAATCACTTCTCTGTGACACCACACATTGTTCGAAACATCTTTTACAAAAGTGGATTTTTAGCATTTTAGTGTTCTACAAGCAGACCTTGTTATATATATACACACACCTGGGGCCTGATGTATAAACAGCGCATAATCATAAAAATGTTGCGTACACCCATTTCCATGCTCACATCATGATTATAAAAAATAAACTTGGCATAAAGCCACGCACATTTTCACGTCAGCTCAATCCCTGGCGTATGCAAGTTCCCTGCTTGGTTTTGAAAAACTGGTGGCACCCAGTGTCAAAGCAGTGCTTTTGTTCCAGTGTGGTTTCCCTTTCATTTTTAGATCCACAACCCTGGCACAGCTTTATCAAATACACTGAAATTAACTGCATATTGTTTATTAGTTTAAGGCATCTAATTGTAATTAACCGTAACAATATAATGGTGTACGGAATGGCCAAAGTGTTCCAAATACCACAGCTGCTTTAGCGTTGTTACTCTCAATACTCAGAGTATTTATCCCACTGTATCTGAGTGTGGAATCAAGAGCTCTACAGCAGCTGATTGGAAAGAGAATTATCGGGATACAGCATTAACCACACGCTGCCTCAGCCATGCACACAGTCTATTTGAACCACAACAATACAGCAAACACTTCAGAGCCTTTTATTTAGGGACCTCGCGGTTCAGAAACAGTTTAATTCCAGGAAGTATAAACGCACTCAATCAGTCCATCAAGTGCTCCTGGTAGAACTGTTTGTACTTATAAGTATATTTACCTCACTGTAAACTTGTGATACAGTTATAATATTGCACAACCCGAGCCACTTTATAAAGTGCGTATTTACATAAGATGACAATATCATTTTTAAGATAAAATGCAGAAAAATATTTTTATTACATTATACAGATAAAATTTTAACATCATTTAAATAATCTATATTGTTAATAATTAAACATGTGAGGACACGGTGTTGCAACAGTAGCAACAAGCTGGCGCCCTGTTCAGGGATTGTTTCTGCCTCGCACTGTATTCTTGCTGAGACGGTGACAATAGATGGATTAATGGATGGAATAATTTAACATGTACTGTGAAGTTATTTCAATGTTCCTTAAAAGTTTTGAAGAATCAGCTTTCTCGGCTTACAGAGGGCTTTACATCTATTACAGAGCTGATTGTTTGGTGATTGGGTACTTGGAGAAAGAAAAGGAAGGACAGGAATTGGGGGTTAGTACGTTTGAGAGCGATAGTACTGCTGCAATAAATTATTTCATTGAAGGTCGCACACGGCGCAGCAAGCATCTTGCAGGAGGCAGGAACATTGACATTTCCAACTTTTTTCCCACTGTGTGCCTATTTTTTTTCTTTTCTCTGTACCCTAATAAGCTTCCATATGACACTCAGATGGTGGGCCACGACTCGACTTTTCACGGCGACTTTGATATCTGACAACTTCTTTTTTATTTCGGGCACTGTGCAACTTTGTGAACTTGAACTTTTGAATTACTCCAACACTCTATGACACTCGATCAACTTCCTTTTGTCGTTTATACCACTGTTTAAACCAACAAATAGTATGTTTTTCCTTGCCTCCACTTGGTATTCACTAAAATTCTTCTATTTTCCCCCATGCTTTTGCCATTGTCTTTTCATACAATGCTGAGCTTAAGGGCTATTTATATTGATTTGCATATTCATAGAGGTGTAATTCTGGGAGGAGACAGGGTGGGACATCAGGTGCGTACACGTGCGTTACTTTTCACACTGACTGGGATTTATGGAGCGGAAGAACATGGAAGTTGGCATACGCACAGATTTATGCATCTGGATTTTTTTTTGTGTACGCACATTTCGGCTTTTGTCTGTACTCCATGTTTTAGTGTGAATTCTACGCACTGCGTTATGCATAAGGGCCCCTGGTCACACTGAATATGGATTCATATCAATTGAACAGATACAAAATATCTGTTGGTAATCTGTGGAACATGCAGTCTCATTTGACTCTCAGTTTCGTCCAAATACATAGTATGATAATTGTGTGAGAACATTTCAAAGAACATTTCGTAATCTGCCACAAGAGCAAGTAGTGAGTTTGTGCTTATTAGAATATTAAAAGGTAAGACATCTGGAAAAAATGTTACCTTACTGCCTTTATAATTCACCTTGTAGTTCCAGGCCTCTGATCCTACCTACCACCTGTTGTAATCCTTGAGCCCCCATAGTCCTGTACAGTATGTCACGTCCCTAACCCAGCTCAACCTTTCACTTCACTCCCCTTGGCTGACAACCCCACCACACAGGTTAACCTAAAAATGTAATATTCTAGATGGAATTTTGGAAGGTTAAATACAGATAATGCCTAATAAAATATGTTAGCTTTTTGCCTGTTTAAATAATTATCTTCTATAAGGCAGTTAAAGTATAAGTAATAAAGAAAGTAATAGTCTTACAAAACACTGATTCAAACCTGTCATCAAGATGTCTGACTAAATTTAATCTTTCAGGTTTTATATTTAGTGGGTTCTAAAACTTCTACTTGTGTACACATGTAATTTTTTCACACTCTTACTACCTTTTGTCCTAAAAAGGATATTCCATTCTGGGATGGTGGAATACATTTCTTTTTTTTTAATCTAATAACCCATAAAACACAAATTAATTTATGTATATTTCTTTGCATAATTAATATTTACTTATTTCTAATTCAATTTTTATTTACATTTATCGAAAGTTACAGGCTTACTATTATCTTAAAAAGCATACCTATGTTTTAACAATTAACCAATTATTATAGAGCATAATACATGAGAAGTAAAACGACTTGCTTGAAAAGTTCATTTATAACTGCTGCACAATATATTTAACTCCTTATCCTTGTGTTCAGCTTAATATTTAATTTTTAAATCATTTGTTTTAATGGTCATGTATTCATATGTCAGTTTTGATTATTTTGATATATACAGTAGTATGAGTCCATTTCTGTACCAGACCATTTCTTAAACCCATGTTTCTCTAAAGGACCAGGGTTATCTGGTTTCATGACCAGTCGCAGCTCTAGTTCAACTAGAACTTTCCATACACTGACAGTCAGAAAACAGTTTGATTAGTTATACAAAGCTTTAGGTTCACATCGTAAACTTAAGGTCAAATATTTTTAAGAAGAGAAAAAAAAGAACTTTTCAGTAAAATTGCTCAAAGCCACAGGATCTGCTAACTCATGACCTTCAGAAACTCAAAGCCATGTGTCAGGCAGAATTTGTGTACAGTGTAGAAAAATGAAACCATGGCAATATTTTTGCCATAAAACACAGCCACTTGATGTACCCGAGGATGTACAGGAAGAGAGCAATTGAGAGATCACAAAAGCCACAGGGCATCAAAATCTACAACAGACATTCAAGACCAGAGGAATAACCCTGATGCTGAACCGAATCCTCAACATGATCATTAACATGGCATTAGTGATAACATCTTCTGCATACTCAGTGAGTCAGTCAATAAGATTACAATTGAGGTGGACATACGATGCGATAATGAAGAGATAACCATATACTGGAACAGGTATACATGAAAGATCTGCACGTACCCAATTCAGAGGTTACTGGAGTATTACAGCATGATTTTCAGTAAATACAGTAACCCACAGCTTTACTCCAAATGATTATCAGAGAACTACAGTAATTATAATTATAAAAGAATACTCCTTAGAGCTGGCAAAAGCAGTTTTAATTACTCATTCACTATATCCTATATTAATCTGGTATTTAATTAGAACATTCACACAAGCTATTGTGGTCTATCAGGAGCAAAATGATGGTATATAGCTATGCAGTGATATGGAAAATTTTGACCATTCTGCCCAACACAATAACTTCATTTATCCTAAAGAACTGATGGATGGCTTTCGAGAAAGAGATTAAGACTTATATCTGGTCATATTCTTGGCTACACCGCTCACATAACACTTACTCCTCAGTCACCTAACGCTAATCTTATGTTTTAATTTCAAATATCATAAAAGAGGCTTATGTCAAATAATAGGTTAATGAGTCATTCTTATTGCTTCTTATGAACCGAAGAAATTCTGTTTTCTTGTGTTTGTATGATTTGTTTTGCATACTTTTGGATGTTGATTTTGGTTTTGCCCCTTTGGAGTCATTTTGCTTTGCTCTGTGCTCTGACCTTTTTCCTTTCTGTCTTCACCTTACTGAAAGTCTTATCTCCTCTCTTTATCTCGTTTTTACCTCATCCATCTGCTGATCTTTTAGTCTGCAAAGCTAGTTCTTTTCCATTAATGCATTTTTTAAAAATGCTTATTGTGGATTTTTTGTCCTCCATGCTTAGTTGAGTCCTCAGTGATCACTTCAGCCTGAGTAAGAGTTAATGCTGAAGATAAGAAGGCTCAAGTTGGAGCAGTGTCCATTTGCAGTAGCATGTCACTAGTTCATTAAAATTGTTAGTTTTAGGAAAAAGTTTAACCTCAGTTACTAATGAAATGCAACACTCTTAAAAATGTTAAAGTATTTTAAAATTTAAGTCTGAATCCATTTTTGCAAAGACCCTATATAAATCAAAGACATGTTGAAGAAGGCAACATCCTTAAAGGCACAAAATGATGAGCTTCATGTATACAACCCATAAGTATTAAAATTATTTTAGAAGCTGTAAAAAGTGTGTCAGTTCAGTAACAAGGGCTACTGCCCCATTTTTCTTTTCTCCCTAAAGAGTAAGCAAGTGATGAAAAGTTTAGGAGGTTGACAGTTGGAATCATTACACCATCAGCAAGTCTCGCGGGCATCGACAAACTCTTTAATAATACTTTCCAACATGTCCTGCCACCAAACTACCTTTCAATAATCTTTATCTAAGCTAAATACCCAAGTGTCTAGAAAAAAAAAAGAAAATGATATCCCAATTTTGGCATGAAAGCTCAAGAGACCAAAAGAACAATAGAATTTTACAGGGGTTTATGTCAGGCAGTAGATGTATAAATTGTGTTTCAGATGCAGAATCCTCCAAAGAGAGTAACTAGAGAAACTCTTTCACTGGGTCATTTACAGACTAATGCTATGTATTACAATCATTTTATTTCTAATTATGTAGAATGCTTTTAGTAAGTGATTAAATAGAAACCCTGCGTGAAATTTTTAAAAGCTTAAGAAGAAGAAGAGGAAGCCGTATAATGCTCTTAGTATTTCCAACCTTGTGTTTTTTAATTATCTTGCATGTTGTCTCCTTTGAACTCTATTCGCATGTGTTTTCTATCCTGAGATGATACAGTTTATTCTACTAAAGGCTCTATAGTAAGTAAACTATGTTTGAGTGATTGATAAAATTGTGGGTAGTTAATGTGTGAGAATAATCACTTTTTTACTGCAGTTTTGTCATCTCCTGTATGTGTGGTTTAGAAGAACAGTTAGTCCAATAAAACCACTCATAGCAGAGATATCGAAGGTTTTTAAATGTTTTTAAATATCCTATAACTTTCAATTTCTTTCATTTATGCAAATAAAAAAGTGTTATTTAACTAAACATTTTTCAAAACACTGTCCCCCAGTCTACCAAGTAGCATTTTTACTTTTATCTAGATTTAAATACATGCTGTGTTTTAACAACCACAGGGAGCTTAATGTAATCAAATGTCTAACCTCCTTAGCATTATGTTTGCCTCTGGAAAAATGAGCCAAAAATTTTGAATTTTTTTCAACAAGAAAAAATGTTATTACATATAACAGAAACATGTAAATATCAAAATGTCAACATAAACACTGTGGAAAAGATGTGTGTAGTGTCCACTGCTACACTAATGCAGATTTAGTACAATCCTTCATGTGAGATGTTTTGAGGTAGCCACCAACACGCAGCCCGATTTGCAGATGAAACAGCAGAAGTGTGTTTCTTTCCTCACTTTCCTGGTAATATTTTTCCTTTTGCTTGCTCATGAGAGAGTAGACTGATCTACACGATGGATGGCGTCCCTTTGTGTTATTGCAGGCTTACCACATTGCAAGGCATAGTGGCTTCCACATTTCTCCTGACACAAACATTGACAGTTGCTACATTGTGAATACTGCTTAGGGGGCTAATGTCTTTCTTGTCCTTCCACTTGAGTGTAGCCATTTTGCTTTTTTGCCACGCACCTACTTACACGGTGGTGAACCTTTCATCGACTGAAATCGCCAGGCATATCACGGTGGTTCGGTCATACAGTGCCACATACATGTTTTACTATCTATGATGACCAATTAACATTGTTGTTGTATTGCCATCATATCACATTGTTAGCAATAGGTGATGTTGTCCTTAAGAATATGGCAATGCCAATTGAAATAAAATGCAAGAAATGGTTGTGCATAAGGAAAACCATTACCATATTACAAAATGGCAATGTCATCTTGTTGCAAAAATAATGATGAAAATACCCTGTGACCCTGTAGTTAGGATATAGCGGGTTGGATAATGGATGGATGGATGGATGGATGATGAAAATAAAGAACAGTGTTAATAGTAATCCAGAAAAGTAAATGAAGCAAACATGAACAATATTTACCAAGATCCTGACATTGCTGGGTTATTGAACTGTGACTTTGGCTAGATTTTAAGAATGTATCTGCAACTCTTTAAAGAGTTTTACACAATGTATTATTATTATATTGAGTAAATGCAGTGCCAATATTTGATTCTACACATCATGCAACATAGTTACTCTAGTCATGAAATATGTCTCAGTGTCCTACTTTTGCTTGAACTTAGCACATTAATTGTTTAAATGTCCTTGCTCCTGAAGTATAGTCACAACCGTTAAGAAAGACTCCAGATGAAACTTCACCACCTTATTCTTATTACCTACAAAGAAAGAAATAAAAATTCACTTGGGGAATGAAGCTGAAATTTGACTCTCCTTCTTCTGTGGCACACCTTGCAATGCTCTTCCAGCTGGCTGTCTAAATGAATTTTGTTATGATTTACGCTACTTAAATCATTACCCAGCTCATTCCTGATTGCTTCAGATAAGCCATTACTAAATATAGGATGTAAAGTCCCAGGGTTCCACTCTAAGTCTATAGCTAAAATATTTTGACATATTTCAGAACTCTGAATTTAAGACAGCCTAAAGTCATTTAACTTAGCTAAGAAAGCAAGTGAATGGGGACAGTACTATAATATTTGGAACTCTTTAAAATCTAATCTAAATCCGTTAAGCACATTTTCTGTCTGTCCTTTATACACAGCTTTGTTTTTCAAGACATGAAATTTGTCACACATCTACTTCTCACCCTAAGCCAGTGTTCTGACAAACAATTCTAAACTTGGCCTCCAAAGTGAAGTGCTGTGTGTTGAAAGGAGTGTCATGAAATACTACAGTGTGATCGGTCAACAGCATGGTGTAATGGGGAGTATCCTTGGCTTTCAGACAGGGAATTTAGGCTAAATTCTCATCCATTAATCAAAAACATTAAGATATGATTTTTTTTTTCTTTAAGTAACAGTTTCCTTCACTTTTTTATTATGGCCCTAAGCTCACTCCTGGTGGGCTGCGCTGTCATTAGAGATGTTTATTGCAATTTGGAGTCATAATCATAATCACCCATAATAAAAGTTTTACTGCGTTAACCAGCAGTTGTACACACACAGAGCACCTCATAAGGAACTGAGATCACTGATCATATTTAGTCTAAACATAATCATTTTCACCAATTTAAGTTTACAACAGACTTTTGAAATACCTAGGCAAAGCTGGGCAAATCAGTTATATGTTGTGAAGATAAAAAAAACAAAGAGTTGTGATACTAGCCAGTAATCACATTTAATAAGGATGGTTGGCAAAAAGGCAAAAGAAAATGCAAATGTGGGTGCAAAATATGGAATTGTGCTGTAAAAAAGCAAATTCTGTTTTCCTCAGTAGTTTCTTGATCTTTATAGTGCATACTCAGAAGGGAGGGACCTTCATTAACAGAAGTGAAAACAAGGTCACTTGTCATCCAATCAGCATGCTTCCAAATTGTGGGTGAAAAAGGAGATGACATTAATGGCATCACTGTTGGGTGGTACATGGGAAGTTTTGTATCCTTTTCAGAGGTTTGAACGCTTGTGCTTGACAATGTGTATGTATATTTGTTCCAGCATCCTGCAAAAACAGATGTATTTTCATGCCTCGAAAGCTTGCATATTGTAATCTTTTTAGTTAGCCAATAAAAGGTGTCATTTTGCTTGGCTCTTCTCTACATTCATAATGGCTAACAGTACAACACCCTAGTACTACATGGAATATGGAGAATTACTTAAGGATAGGCTATCATTGGCAGAGAGTTCAGTGACTCTGATATTGCCAGGTTTCTGTTGTCAATTTCAGAGGCTAACTTTAAAGCTGATTAGAGATCCTAACAGGATATGATAAAGGAGAATCTATATTTATGAAGAAAATTCCTCATATCCATTAAAATTGATTGTAAATAGCAGCAGTCCCCCTGTGTGCCTATGTTTTTCAGGTTTTCTCGTGAGTATGCAGTTTTATGGTAATGTTTCGGAATTAAACCTAAATAACATCAGGAGACGTGGCTAGTATGTCACTGAAACATTATTGTATAGTCAGTGCTTGTTAAAAAATACCTTAAAAATCAGGACTGAAAGGCACAAATGCAAGAAGATTAGAAAGACTATTCAAATATGATTTTTTGATAAGGCAGACATCACCAGGGCAGGCAACTCTAAAGAGTTTTTCACTTACAGTCAGAATGTTGGATTCTGTGCATAAAGCAACAACTTAACACATGTTTTATAGGACACTGTCAAAATTAAAGGCATTGTTTTTAAAAAAAAAAGGAAAAAAAAGAATATAATCTCATATCAAACTTTGTCTAAACTTTACCAGATAATATCTGTGAGACTTGGAGACCAAGTAGAATGAGATTCTGTGGTCTGATCCAAAAAGGGATGTGTTCTGCAGAGAAAAAAGATTCAGACTGTGACGTGGGCAACTGTTTCCATACATAGACGTTTGTTGCATTTCTTAGAATTCTTTAATGGAAATCAAGACGATATTTCACTTGTTCAGTTATGAATAAAAATACAAATGATTTGAAACACAAGTGAAGTGCACGGCGTATGAATTCAGAGGAATTTCATGTGACAGCTCACTTGATTGATGACACCTCTCTATTTTACTGGTTAATAGTTCTCTCAAGATCACGGCCCACTTGGGAGGCTGAAATCAGTCACATCTATCAAAATAAGCTTGCTTATTCAGATGGTGGACGGCCTTTCTTTGTTTGATTGATTTGGATATTGAGCAAGAAAAGACATTTATCAGTAAACAAAGGCAAGCTATTTTTAAGTACATGTAGTCAGAGTGACATACTTCTGAATGATAAAGTGGTTTATAGCTGTAGTATGTACAGTATATTTATGCTCACTATACCCATTACATGTTTTTCTTTCAAATTCTCAGGGGAGATCACTTTCCCCTAGCAATTAAATTCAATCCTTTCTACAAAGGCAGCTCACGCAATTCCCATTAGTTTATGTTTTGATTGATTCAATTAGGTTCTTCTTAAAAGGCAAGCTAAAATAAATTCTTTTGCTTTATATTCCCATAAATAATAGGGTAGTCAGCATATAATAAGATTAGAAGGTGATAATGTAAAGTGAGTGTGTAGATTTCCATCTTTGCAGATCCCATGCTCTGTAGACAGGCAGGCCATTTCAGTTTTTCTTCTTAAATGAAACATTTTTAGAACCATTCGGAAATTTAAGAAACTTGATATAATCAAGTTATTGTGATAGTCTGGAAATTTGACAAAGGGTTGCAAAAAGTGGCATAGGGCAGATACCCAATAGAGGACAGGGGCAATAAGATCCATATTTTAAAATAGGTGCTCACATAGCAACATAAGAAATTTGACAAATGAGAGGCTCATTTGTTTAGCAAATAGCTCAGTGGTCCCAGTATCCAATCTAGATGCTTCTTAAAAGTTGTCAAGTATTCTTCTTCAACTACATGCCTCAATAGTTTGTTCCAGAATCGCACAGCTCTTTAAGTAAAGAAGTGCTGTCTGGTTCTCAAATTTACTTCCCTTTAACTTCCACTGTTGTCACTACATACTCGATTCACCCCTAAGTTAAAAGAATTCTGCTGGATCTACTTTATCAATACCTTCATGCATTCTGAAGACCTGGATTAAGTGCTTAAAACAAAACAAGTTGATTTTCTGAGTCTCAGAGTATGACATGTCCTTAAGTCCTGGGATGTACCTGGTTGTTCTTCTCTGTACAGTTTCAAGTGCTGCAAAGTCTTTCTTATAGTGTGGTGACCAGAACTACACACAATACACCAGCGGTCTCATTTAATAATTTAGTGTTGATTTAAGCATCAAAATATGAATATACCAAATAACAGGAAAATGCATAAACCAAAAAAAATCCAATTTCTAAAACTTGCTGTATGCACATTTACCTTGTATAACTGACAAGCATCTTGTAAATGTGCGTATGTGAATGCACCTCTAACCACCCGGTTGCCATACATGGACTATGCTAATCAACCTCTTGCATATGCAATCACGGTGCTACAGAACTTCATTGGCTGGCAGAACAGCCTTCCAGCTAATCTAGCTCTCCTATGCTGCTCACCATAACCAATCATGCATGAATGAGTGGCAGACATTCGTCTGCGTTCTGGGGGCTGGGGAAAAGTGTAAGGAGCCAGCATCCAAGCGGGTAGGCAATATCACCTGGCACATGTAATGTAATGACATGATTAATGTTACAATGAATAGTATTGGCCACACGAAACACTGAGAATTCAGAAAGTTACTTCAATGAACTAGCCGTCATGTGCATCATCTTCCAGTTCTACTTTACCTCAATATAAATGAATCATGGGTAGTCTCATCTTGGCATCACAAATGACTTGTGTGTTAATGGAATGTAACTGTTTATGGTTAACAAAAGAAACTTCATTCTGTCTAGGTGCCCATATTGCAATATGAGTGTAACAAAGTGGAAAACCAAACACAGCTACAAATTGCCCTTTTATGTTGGCAAAAACATATTATGTTTTTATGTATGTACACCCACACCATAAGAAAACTGAATGTAGCATCTCATTGGTTTGTTAATGGGTACCAGCACAGCTGGCATGATGGCTGAAATATTCATGACCTGTCAGCCAGTTCCCTGAGAAATGACAACAGTTAGTAACATAAACTAATGAAAAACCAAAAAAAATATCTTCAGTACAAAAATATAGCATTGGCCCTCTTAAAGGGGAACTAAAATACATGTTGTACATCATATTCATAACTTTTGAAGTTTAATATGTTTCTTACATCAATGTATATTATAATAACAACTCAGTGATATGAATTATTATATGTGTGAGTCATTATTTAGCTGGTTTGCCTGCATTTCCATACTTGATCAAGGGCATCGCCATTCCCCAGTTTCTGCAGAATGTTGCATACGTACAATACAATACAATGCAATACAATATATTTTTGTATAGCCCAAAATCACACAAGGAGTGCTGCAATGGGTTTTTACAGGCCCTGTCTTTTGACAGCCGCCCTCCGCAGGGAAAAAAAGAGAGAAACCTTGGGAAAGGCAGTTCAAAAAGAGACCCCTTTCCAGGTAGGTTGGGCGTGCAGTGGGTGTTAGAAAAAGGGGGTAAATAGATTATAATACACAGAGCAGAACACAAGTTATCCTCAGTCTTTATATATAATACTCTACCATGGCTGTTCGTTTGTCTGTCGTTGATTTTAATTAACCTGTAGCTCGCAAACCGTTTGAACTATTGACCTGAAATTTGGAACTCATATACTACGTGATGTCTACTATCCGCTTTCGGGATGATGATTGACCTCCAAGGTTATTCTGCTTTTTATTTTTATTTTATTGTAGAATCAACTCTCAGAAGCAGCCAGCAGGGCGGCCGTGTGGCGCATGCGTACTGGCGCCGTTCTCGTCCCTTTGCAGTCACGTCCGCTACCTCTTTTTTATCTTAAATCATTCTTGAGGCAGGTTGAAGACTTAAGTGCCAGCTTAAGTGAAAATTTAAAGTAAACATACTAATTGCTACACAAACACTGACTTAATCAGTTTTAACACAAAGAGATGCCGACGAAAGAAGAGAAGAAGCGGGCTGCTAGGGTGGAGAAAAGAAGAGCTGTTCAGAAAGCAGCAAGCGCATCAACCTCTCAGCAAAAGAATGCTAAACATACAGACAAAGAGTTTGAAAACTATGAATGTTCAAATCAAGTATATTCGCTGCACGTTATCGTGCTGTGCACCATTATAATAGTGCAATTGAAATATTGCAAGTACAGAGCAGAATTCAAAGGTAGATGATATCACATAATACAAATTGGATTTGTTCAGAGTCCTGGAGACCTCAGCCATCAAGCTGCCTCCCCCCTACTAGCCATTTCACAGCTGAGTCTGTGCTGGGCAGCTAATCTGATGAAAGGACCATTCTACCCGACGATTCCACATTTGAATACCAAGAAGAGAAACAGAATAGGTTTATTTTAAGTTTAGGATAAGTTTAATAACAAATCATAGCTATCAAATTACTTATGTTTTAGTGCTAATGACTAACAGCAGAGATGCAGTATGCACAGTTAATTGCAGCTCTAGTCAGGATATGCTAAACTGAAGACTTTAGCTGGGATTTGAAAGCTGAGACTGAAAGGGCATCTCTTAAAGTAGCAGGCAGACCATTCCACAATTTAGGGGGCCTGTAACTAAAGGCACAACCTCCTACTGTTATTTAATTAATCCTTGGAATCATAAGCAGACCAGCATCTTGAGATCTTAATGTACGGGGTCAGAGCTGCCATAAATATACATAAACTTTCCCATCAATTTTTTTTTATAAATCCTGATTCCATGCACATTTGAACTCTCTTTATGTGGTACTCAAGTTTTAAAAATCTAACCCTAGATAAAGTCTTACTAATGCATTATATTATTTAAGCATAACATCCCTCAATTTATATTAAACAGTTTTTACTATATAACCTAACATTTTATTTGTCTTTTTAATAACTACCGCAGAATGGTTAGTTGATGAAAAAGATGTGTCGGCATAAACTCTCAAATACTTTTCACAGTTGCTTTCTTCAGGACAGTGTCTTCCAGCTTGTATTTATAATTGACATTCCTTTTCCCCATGTGAAACACTTTTCATTTTTCTGAATTAAACTGCATTTTCCAAGTGTTCACATAATTCTAAAGTTTGATCAAGCCTGTTTAAATTGTTTTTCTACCTCCTCAGTGTCTGCCACTCCTCCAATTTTAGAGTCATCTGCGAATTTCACAGGTTTACTAAAAGTACCAAAATCTATATCATTAATGTAAATAAAAACAAATAACTGACCAAGTATAGTTTCTTGACAGCACTGTTGACCTCATTTCTCCTCTTATCTGTACTCTTTGTCACCTGTCATTTAACCAACTTGAGATCCAGTTTTGTAAGTTATCTCACGGCTTCTACTTTCAGAATTAATATTTGATGTGGGATCTTATCAAAGGCTTTGTCTAAGTAAATTACAGTATGTCATATGTTTTACTTTCTTCAGCTATTGCAGCGACTGCTTAAAAAATCTTAAAGACTGGTTTGTCAAGATCTTCTCATAACCCATGCTAACTGTTATTTAGTACAGTGGAACCTCGGTTTGCGAGCATAATTCGTTCCGGAAACGTGCTCGCAATCCAAAGCACTCATTCAAAGTGAATTTCACCATAAGAAATAATGGAAACTCAGATGATTCGTTCCACAACCCAAAACTATTCATATAAAAATGATTCATACAAAATATAAAGTAAAAATACATAAAACAAATTAACCTGCACTTTACCTTTAAAAAGAATCATGGCTGGTGTGAGTGAGTTTCTAAACTCATGTGGGATTCCACCCAACGGGACGACACGCGGAAGAGTGTCCCAAAGCAATCGCAGTCTCCCAGCGCTGTAGCAGTTTGCCGTATAAACGCATTTAAAAAGATCACAGACATGCTATAAGCGCCTGCCGTCAATGGGTGATACAAGGAACATTATAAAGATACCGCTACAATAAATAACAGCGCTGTTGCTGTTTCAAGCTGAAGGCGGCTGGTGTTGTTAAAGTACTGAGACTCAGCTTCGTGTTTTGGGGCGCAAGATGGGGACTCGCACTTCACAGCCCACACGTGTGCGCGCGCACACACACACACAGTCACAATGCTGTAGTAAACAGTATACGCTCGTACAGATGTTGACTATATGAGTGAGGCACACAGACTCAGATGGAGAAGAGAGAGAGAGAGAGAGACGTGCTGCGCGCGAGCAAGAGAGATAAGGAAAGAGAGAGGCGAGTGCGAGCGAGATAAGGAGAGAGAGAGAGAGAGACGCACTGTGCGAGCAAGAGAGATAAGGAGAGAGAGAGAGGCGAGTGCGAGCGAGCGAGCGAGATAAAGAGAGAGAGAGAGAGAGAGACGCGCTGTGCGAGCAAGAGAGATGAGGAGAGTGAGAGAGAAGAACCATCAGCTCAGTTGTGATCACATGACATTCAGCAGACAAAGTGTATCCATACTGCTCGTATTGCAAGACATCGCTCGTTTATCAGGTCAAAATTTATTAAAAAATTTTGATCGTCTTGCAAAACACTCGTAAACCAAGTTACTCGTAAACCGAGGTTCCACTGTATTTTATTTTCATATAGGTACTTTTTAAATTTTATTCTTATTAGCCATAGTACCAGTCAGAGAGAGCTAATAATAAATTCAACAATATTTGCTATCTCTTGCCCATACACGTACCTTCAGTGCCTTTCAAATTATCCTTGCATGTCTGAACCTCCCTTGACCAACTCTGTCGACTGTGTTCCCTAAAGCCTGCTTCTCAGACTATGTCATTATTTTCAAGGTGCCTTGCTGGCTTCTGGTCTATTTTTATACTTTCCATCTTTGAAGGCAGCTCTCAGTGTGGTTCATACGACTTTACTACTCCTCATGTGTCTTACACTCACACCTGTTTCAATTGCATTACCAAAGTCTAATTGACCAATCACACCAAAGCCAAACTGACCAATCAGATTGCTCACAGAGACTGGATGCACACACAGACCTTACTGTTTTATTATACACCATGTTATAGTTTCTATAATTTTTCATGCACGTATTGAACTTTACTTACTAGTATACATTTTGTCTCCCATCTTGAAGACTGGAGTCACATTTGCAACTTTCCAATCCTCAGGTACTTCTCCCTTCTCACACTGATAATTAGAATGTCCTTCCAGATGTCATTGTGGGCAAAAAGCCACCTTTGTTTAAAAACTGAAAGTACTGAAAATATTAAATAATACATAAAATACTAATAACCTAATACTGAATTACTAAAATTAGAACAGTCATAGGTGTTGGGGAGGACATTGGTAAAATTGGTGGAATTCTCTCAAGCCCGTAGTTGTAGAGGGTATGTAATATGAAAAAACGCCAAACCTATATGACCCTTTAACTATGAAATGAGGTTCAGGAATAAAGGAATACCAGGGGCAACCAGAAAAAAAACCTAAGGAAGCAGTGCCTAGACTGTCAGAGGATATCCTTGATCACAGTAAAGATTATAGGGATTGCTGTCTGAGTAATCATAGATTGGGATTTAAAGGGCATCCTGTGCCAGAAGCTCCTTGAGTTTGAATGTGACAATGCCAAAAAATTGAATTTCCATCAAAGCTCCGAGCTTCTTATATTTGTATTAATGCTACTACCCTTCTTTTCATTTGAAGTTCTAAACCTATTCTATCCTAAACTCTGCCCCCGACCCCCCCATTCCCTAGATTTAATAATCTTAAACTAACATAGTCATATGTCTCCCTAATACACTGGTGACATTCCTATTCAAATATAACCCACAGTGGAAAAGATTCCATCTAAATGTAGAAGAAGCCCCAGTATCCTAAAACATATGCCTCTTTATCCTACACCAAGATTTGAACAACGCGTTAAAGCTTCACATACCACCAGTCTCACGTAGACTGGGACATGACACCGACAGAACCTTTGAGAAGATTACCTTTCATTTCTTCTCTTCATATTGGCACCTAATCTATAACTATGGAATGCAGAACTGGAAGCCCTGTTGTTATGTAAGTTATTTGTTGCAACATGGACACAAAGACAATGGGATCAATCCCTACTTCGGCCAGCAGCCTATCCACCATTCCAGAGAACAAACCTGAGTTCCAGTTTCTCTAATGAGTCCTTCACTACCACTACTTCTCTCTTTCTGGGGGCTAATTCTGGGGTGACCCATCAGGGTTTCTCATCCAGATCTATCACTTCAGAGTTATCAGAGTCACTTTTAAGCTAAATGTGTCTTTATCTCTATTAGACTGTCCCTTTCTCTTTCTTTCTTTGCTTGCATTCACTGTACCTAGTGTTCTTTTTTAATCCATTGTTTCGTTTTCACTCACTTATTTACTATTAGTGGATACAAAGCCATTAATTATTGACTTACTGCCTGATTGCTTCTGCCATCTATGCTATGCCTAATACCATCTACACCACTTCAACCCCATGTTCTGCCAAGTTAAACAAAATTCACAATATGCTTTGCTCCTAGGCAGCTAAAAAAACAGCAAAAGAAACTTCCAAAGGAGAAAAGAAACTATAAAAAGCACAATGCAGGCTCTTAGTGGCATCCAAAAACTAAGATGTTTAGAGCAAAAGCTGTATATTAATCAACTTTTACACAGAAGCGACACACAGCATTCAGCTCTCAATACAATTCACCTAACAAGGATGACATCCACAAAGCTCTTCTGTTGTGAAAAAAATACATACTGCTTTAAACTCTGTTTCTCTTTTCTTGCTAAAAAATCCAGCATGTTCCAAGTTACATAAAACATTTTTTGTTCAGCTTTGTTGGTCTAAATGTTTCTTTTACACATTAAAATCATACTTGTAGTTCACGTTTATTATTATATGTAAAGTAATAGCACACAAATAATAAAATAAATACATTACAGTATATACAATATTTATAAAATATATACATTGGTCAGCATTTCTCATACAATGCTGAAAGCTTTTCTAGTACAAGTTAAATGTGTTCTTAAATGCTTTCTAAATAAATGTGTAAATGTCTAAATATATTGATAACAGAGAAAATATGTTTGCATCAACATTCAAAGCAAAAATGACAGTGACATAATTAATATTTTTTGCTTGTATTTTCTGCTTTTTAAAGTACCTTTTATAATATGCATTATTAGAAAGTGAGTTAGTGTACATAAAAACCAAGAACAATATTATAAAAAATAGTTAAGGAAATTAATATTGACATAATGGTGATCAGAAACTGAATTTTGAGTTAAAACATTTGTTACAAACATGTGGCAGACAGTTTGCAAATGGATTGAGGCCAACAGAATGTAAAAGAATAGAAAACACTGGCACAGATGCCAACAAATCAACATTGCTAATCAAGCCTGAATTAATTTGACACTGTGATGTTACAAAAGAGATTTCAAGTGTGGATTATGAGTATTTGTTTTAGTGGTGGAGTAAATAATCAAGAAGATAGATTGCAAAGGTAATTAGAAGCAAAATATTCAGAGATTCTCATAGTTATTGCTAATTTGTTATCCTGCTGAGAATGTGCACTTCTGAATTTTGTTTAGTTTAGAAGTTAGTTTGTGATATACTGTACCTAACTACATAAGAACACACACTGATCAGTCATAACATTAAAACCACCTGCCTAATATGTTGTAGGACCCCCTCGCATCACCGAAACAGCTCTGACCCATCAAGGCATAGACTCCATGAGACCTCTGTGAAGGTGTCATGTGGTATCTGGCACCAAGACATTAGCAGCAAATCCTGTAAGTCGCGAAGATGTGCCCTACATGGATCAGACATTTTTTTCCATCGCATCCCACAAATGTTCAATCAGATTGAGATCTGGAGAATTTGGAGGCCAAGTCAACACCTTGAACTCTTTGTCGTGTTTCTCAAACCATTATCTGAAAGAGGCCACTGCAATAAAGTTGTTGTACGTGGTCTGCAACAAGTTTTAGAAAGGTGGTATATGTCAAGGAAATATCCATATGGTTTCCAGGACCCAAGGTTTCCCAATAGAACTTTGCTCAGAGCATCACACTGCTTCTTCCAGATTGCCTTCCTCCTATAGTGCATCCTGTTGTCGTCCCTTCCTCAGATAAACAACGGACACGCACCCAACTGTCCCCATGGTCAAAAAGAAAATATGATTCTTCAGACCAGGCCCACCTTCTAGGCATTCTGTACAAACTGAGGCTATGTGAGACTGTGTGTTCTGACATTTCTCTCATGGTCAGCATTAGGTTTCTGAGTAATATGTGCTGCAGTAGCTCACATGTGGGATTGGACCAGAATGAGTTAGCCTTCATTTTAAACTCACATCAATGAGCATTGGGTGTCCATGATCCTGTCACCAGTTTAACAGCTGTACCTCCTTGAACCACTTTTGGTATGTACTAATGACTACATACTGGGAATGCCCCAGAACACCTGCCGTTTTTGGAAGTGACCCAGTCATCTAGCCTTCATGATTTGGCCCTTGTTGAAGTCACCCATAGTCACTGAGATCCTTACACTTGCCCATTTTTCTTGCTTCCAACCACATCATCTTCAAAAACTGACTGATTACTTGCTGCTTAATGTATCCCACCCCTTGACAGATGTCATTGTATCAAGATAATCAATGTTATTCATTTCACCTGTAGATGATTTTAATGTTGTGGTTGTTTGGTGTATTTATACTGTATATACTAGCTATGTTACCTGTTAAAGTCAGGTAATAGAATAAATTTGTAAATTTATAAACATTATATTTCTTATGCTCAAAGTGTACCGTCAGTGTTCCTCCTATGCATTTCCTTGGTATCCTCAACCTCTCCTACGCAGTGGTTCCCCTCTCGATTGTGTTCCATAAAGGCTGCTTCTCCGACTCATTTTGAGTCACCTTCTTTTTGACTAACACCAGTGGTAGACAGGTGTTTATCACCTGCTTTGAAAACATCATTCATATTGCTGCAAATACTTCCTGTCTTTGAGGGTGACTTTCAGCATTCCTCCTACACCATACCTCAGCATACTCATGTGTCGCAAACTCTTTTACCCGACGCTTCCTCTCTCGATCACATTCATTTAAAGACTGCTTCTCAGATGATTGTCATTTCTGTCCTATTTTTGGCTTCCACCAATGGTAGAGGGGCCCCATTACCCGCTTTGAAAACATTATTCGTATTCTTGTGAATACTTCCTGTCTTTGAATGCAAGTTAGGTTGCGCCTCATTAGTGTTTAGGGACACAATGCTTCTCAGTTTATTTGCGTTGTTGTCACTGAAATGCTCCATTTTAACTACTTTTTTGTAAAATAAAAAAAGATTGTCACAATCAACTTTGCACCCCTAACGTATTGTATCATCTTCCCTACCACTAAGACACCGAAGCCAAATTAACCAATCAGATAGGGACCAGATATGCGCACAGAGACACAGATAGTAGTGCTTTATTCTATAGTAAAATATACTATATGTAGTGATGCGTGAGTCACTGTCTTGTATATGAGAGAAGATGCTGCATCCAAAGGCTTCAAGAAAACCAACTTTAATCCCATCAATATAGGAACAGTCATGGTATTTATTCACATGGGAGCTACCACTTTAATACACACAGACACATCAAACAAGCAGCGACAGGGCCAAGACAGTGGCTGGGTTCGAATGTTCCCTGCATCAACCATAGAGTGTTACATACTGAGGAAGTGAACTTGCAGTGAACCTGGTGTTGGTGGTGCCTCGGTAACAGACAAACAATCCTCGATAGTCATGTCAAACGCATTTTGGCGTGCAGCACAGTTGGGCATAGTCTCAAAGTGTCTCAAAAATCACACAATATATGTAGTGGTCAAACGGTAGTAAAACTCAGGTTCAGAGATGAAATGTTGGCACACGAACCAGCTTGTCCTGTTTATTTCTTGTTTGAGTCTTTTAACAGAAAATAAACACACAATGATGCTGCAGAACAGAAAACACAGGTTAATTGCTTTATCATTAACTTTGTCATTTCTCGGCTGAGTGGATCCTTTCTTTTTGTGGAGCTCCGTCTTCTAAGTTAGCTTGACTCAAAGTGAGATGCCTCCCACCAGGGATACCCAGCTTTACAGGAAGGGGCCCTCAGTGGGTGTTTTCTCTAGGCTGTGGAGGCAGGAACAGATGACAAGGTTAGCAACAGCACTCCCTCTTTCTTCGGGGTGGTACTGCATACCAGGTGACCCAGTGATGCACATGCGTGACAATCTATATATATAAAATCCATCAGAAGATGGAAAAGGGCAAATCCAGGAGTTTCCCATATGCCATTTTAACAGTCACACATATATTGTATAATAAACTGCCTCTAATAAAGAATGAATTTCAAAAGTAATACATACCATGCAAGACATACATTATAAATAAAGGGCAGTGAATGGAAATAGCGCAGATATTAGGCAAGCGGCATTATCAAAAGGGCAGTAAAAGAATGAGGTGAAAAGTTGAAAAGAAAATTAAATAGTGGTCTCAGCAACACAACAAATGTAAAAAGGAATTCCAAGAAGCTTTAGGATGTCAATCAAAATATACAAAAATACAAGAGGATATTGAAACATGAAACAGCATATGATAAAAAGGCTTCTTTTTTGGTGTTAAACAATATGTAATTGTCAGACTCAAAGCATCAGTGTGCAAGTAACTTGAAATTTTGTTTTCTGTGCATTTTGTATGGTGGGAGGAATCTTTCTGAGAAATGGAGACAAAGTCTAATTAAAGGGAGCCTTATAATAAGGTTAGCAGAAGGAGCTGGCAGCTGGGCCAGTTAGGGGATGTGTGTTCTTGACATTTTAACAGAAGCCAGGTCTCTAGCATTCTGTCTTTATGTTAAGCTGAGCTTCCTCAAAAGGGAAAGCTGAAAGGTTACAAAATCCATACCGGGCGTTAACACAAATAAAATAACTCATAACACATGGCCTTTAAAAAAAATTCTTAATCTTGATGACACCCTGAGCCCATCTTGCCCATAAGATAAATGCATGATAAACTAGAAAAGTGTCCGTAGGGATCTAAACAAAGGGGTAGACAGAAAGCCAGTCAATCGAAGAGAAGGCCAAAGCCCAAACAGGCAGGTGATAGGAATTTATGTCTGATTGGATGATGGAAAACTGTAACAAATACTTATTGGTAATTGGAATGTGTACTTATTAAACATCTTTAAAACTTGATTAGGCTTTGATTACAACAAAACTTTTTTCATTCTAGGGTAATAATCATGTCTAAGTGTCTCTCCACATTCATTTTTATATTTATTTAGGTCTGTGAGGCAGAAAACTCATCCTGCCTGTCATTGTGTTATTTTACATATTGTACATGTATAATATGTCTCTCTGAATTAGTACTCACAGAAAAAAAGCTCTAGGGTGTGTGTTTATACACATAATGACTAATGCAGTATATGGCACTTGAACAGATCATATTGGATTTATTCTGTTTCGCACTTGTATAATCAACATACTGTTGAAATAAAAAATTACATTTTCAGCATTTTCAATAAAGAAAAAAATTTCATCACAATAATTGGTGGGATAATGTCATATAATGTCAGCATTTCCATATGAGATTGCATGCACGCCTTTCTTTGCTTATCCATTTATTCACATAAATAAGCCTGCTGAGTCTTAGGTCTGAATTGTATACAGTCAAATCTGTGTAAGCCACATTCACATTGAAGCTTTTAGTTCCTACACCGAATAAATAACTGCCAATGTCCTACTTAAATGGTGCTAACTAATAATAAAAACATGAAAAGGTTTTCATCTTTATAATGATGCATCAAAATGCTGTAGTGTATGCTGCTGCAGCTACAGGATCTTGTTTGTAAAGTCCTTTGATTTTCCAGTAAATGGTATAATATTGGCTTCTTTTGGACATTGAACAGAGAGAGAACTGCTTAAGTTAAAATTTGTGTGACTTGCGTCTGAAATCGTATTGCTGCTACACACAGGACTTTTTAAATATATAATTGCCATAAATCGCGCAGTTGTTTGAATGGATCACAAATGAAAAAATTGAATTTCACTCATATTTGTGAAACAAAGCAAGCAATTTAGGATAGATATCAAATCAAATCAATGAAATCATGACAATGTGACACTGATGATAAAATTGCTAGACCATCCCTTAATGTTCCAAATGTTCTATTCCTTGTAATGAACCTAGGTACCCTGCCCAAAAAAAAAACAAATGGAAGTTAGCTCACCCATATGCAGAAGAAAAAGCCTTCTGTCTAAACAATATGAAGAGGTTTCTAAGATGATGTTGTGAACATTGCAGAAATTAAGCACTGGGAACAAAAGCAATACATTTAAGATCCATGACGCTGTTTTACAGGATATAACCTCTAATTATAGGTTTATAGGGTCATTATTGCCACATGTTTACAAAATACAGCGAAATTCTGAAGTACATGCGCTAATAAACATATCACAAGCTGCCACCATCCTGTCGAATTTAGCAGTTTACAATGACAAAACATTCTTATCTTCTAGGCAGTGTGCAGAAGAAATGAAAAAATAAATAAAATCTTATGTGGTAAAAACTGCAGAATATAAATTAATGAACATTATACTTAAGAGTGTATGATAAACATGTGAGACTGCATTTGGAGTAATTTGTGAAGCTCTGGTCACCACAGTATAAAAACTGACAAAACAGCAGAGGAAAGCAACCAAGTGCATCCAGAGACTAAAGGGCTTGTCCTACTCTGACAGACCAAGGGAATTAAACCTCTTTATTGTTGAGAAGGATATATACGGACCACATCCGGGTCTTCAGACTGCTTAACAGCATTCTATAAGTTAAACCAGAAGAATTCTTTCAATGACATAGTGAATCATGTGCTTGAGGACACCGGCAGAAATGAAGGGGAAACAAATTTAAGGCTGAAACTAGGAAGCACGTCTTTGCACAAACAATCATGGGAATCTGGAACAAACTACCGAGTTGAACAGTTGAAGTGAGAACTTAGATCGCTCTTAAAATGAATCTCTGAATGAGATTTTGAGACAATTTAGCTGTTAGCTGACAAAAAATCTTGTTGGACTTAAAGGTTCTGTCATTTGTCCACCTTCTTATGTTCTTATTAATAGAAATGAGAAATGCAAGTTCAAATGTGTGCTGTTTGAGGAAGCTTCTATAAGTAAAACTCTCAGTTACAACGCCGCACACTTGAAACACAAAGTGTATTTTGTATGAGTAGAACAGACATTCATGAACAAGAGAATAATTAAGCGTCCAGAAATGATGTCTTCTAGGATGCCACAAACATCTCTAAAGGATGCATTTGCGATTTTTTAAGTCGAAATTATTTTGGCATTTGAAATTTTTTCTTAAGTGAAGTGTTTTTTTACATTTTTAAAAATATTATGCATGTTCTTGTTGTATATGGTGTCTCAGTGCCAATGTAAAAATAAAACCATTAAAACCTACCAAATATGTCAGTTTTGAAGCCTAGAATGTTGTTAAGCATCAATCCATGTCCTGAGATTCCACCTATATTGCAAAAGAGAATATCCATCTATGAAAAAGTATTCTTTTGAGATTCTTCTATTTTAAAAGAAGTCCAGCTGTTCTCTTAACCTTTTCCTGTCTACCTCCATAGCCCATCTTATTATATCACTACATTTAAACATTTTTTTCCAGCTGCCAGACACATATACTTCGTGGATATCTTCATACCTACCGCAAGGTAATCACAGACTTTCTGAGAACATGGGCAGACACTGTCGGTAACATTTCCTCCCCTTTCACCTATAGACCTAAAGACTTACACCCAGAGGACAACAGGCATTTTTTTCTACACAGTTCCGAAAGTCCCCATGCTCCATATAAAGTAAGCATGTACTGAACCTGAAGTCGGAGTGATGAAGCTCCACTGCAGAAATCTTGAAAACTCTTAAAATTATAGCCTTTACTTTTCTGTCAAAGGGTCAACCATTCTTTTTTTTTTCTAGATATGACACCGTCCTTAACTGGGGTCATAACATGGAGATACCATGTGTGTCCTGTTCCCTCATTATATAGCATTATACATTTTTTTCTGTGATAACTTAACCACTGAAACATAAGAATTTGGTACATGTGCTTATTGATGTTTTTTTATTTTGGCTGTAACATTATAGAAATTATTTTTGTTATGTATTAAAATTACTGCAACACCATTTTTGTTTTCATTTGGGCACTGCTATGCTGAGCACTTGTGGTTCAGCATGCACTCTTGAGTCCTCTGCGTCACAACTTATAAGCTGGCTGCACAGAGCTCACGTTGTCCAAGATTGTGCATATGTCCTATAAGAAATCTTGTGTGTTTTTGGTCTAATACAGCAAACTATTTAATGACTGTTTCTCTAACTTTGATTTTGGGTTACCTTTTGGTTTAGACAAAAGAAAGAGATTGATATACAGTTTTTGTTTTTGGCATGTTTATTTACTTACATTTCATTTTCTAAATTATCTTTCTCTGCACTTGCCACCTCTGGGGAGTACACATCTCATGAATGTTGTGTTTGATTTGACAACTTAAAATAGGATTTGCTTCAAGCTTTAGATAAATAAGGGCTTGTGTTATGCTACTGATATATCCAGCTTTGAAGAAGTAGAAAGACAACATCACGCTAAACAGTATTAAACATGTATGTGGTTTTGCGCTATGTCACTGCCTTATATAAAAGAAAATTCCATCCATAACGGTTGCTGTGAACAGGAATGCAGAAAACATAGTGCTAAGAATACAGTATGTGATCAAATTATTTAACTACTAGTTATATTTTGTTGTCAAGGCATGATGTTTTGTAAATTTAAAAAACTAGGGGTCTCTGCCCACTGCTCGCTTCACTCACCAAACACACCCCTCGCCCCCCCACCCAACCCCCCGCTGCCTGCGCTATCTATGCCACTTGCATTGTGAAGAGGGGGGTTGAATGCACCCCAAGGAGACACAGTCACTACTCCAAAACCCCTCAAAAATGGTAATACAATGGGAAACAAATACATTTTTTTACCTTCTCTTTGCTCAATCAGCTGCTGGCTAGCTGCTGCTGCTGCTGCCGTGCCGCATGATCTGCATCTCGTGCAGCGCACTTCTGTCATATCACTTATGTCCATATATTCGATCTCTTTTCGCTTTTACCTTTTCATCAATACCACATTGAATTTTGATTCCATGACTGGAATTACATCGTAACAAAGCAACGTATAACTGCCTGTGAGTGAATATTGTTTCTTTCTCTCTACAAGAAATGTATCTGACAACAGCAGTCAAATGAGAAATGATTTCTCTCGCGGAATTTCACTTTCACCAAACAACAAATCTTTTAATTCTTGTGGATACGCCTCTTCATTGGGAAGAAACACTACTTTTTTTTTTCCCTGATGGCAACACGAATCAGACAATCTACAAGTCTCCGCCTTAAAGTTTAAATCTGAACAATATATTCGATCACTTTTCGATGTTCCGTTAATTCACCAAGTAATAATTTCCGTTTGTTTGAGCTAATGCAATCTTTACTATCCTTTTTTTGAGACTTGTGAATTTTCGTACTTCCATTATCTCTAACTAGCTCTGCATGTGTACCGCGGCAGCGTTTTTGGAATCTTTTAATTCTCGCAGATACGCCTCTTCATTGGGAAGAAACAGTACTTTTTTTACCCTGATGGCAACACGAATTAGACAATCTACAAGTCTCCTACTTAAAGTTTAAATCTGAACAATATATTCGATCTCTTTTCGCTGTTCTGTTATTTCACTGAGTAATAATTTCTGCTTGTTTGAGCTAAAGCGATCTTTACTATCATTTTTTTGAGACTTTCAAATTTTTGTACTTCCATTATGTCTAACCTGCTCTGGTTGTGTACCACGCCAACGTATTTGAATTCTTTACAACGTTCTACTTTGTCATCTACTCTTTGTTTTATTTCCGGCCCTGGGCGTGGTTAAATCTCTTGGCACAAAGACTCGTCTCGCAGGACGTAAAAGTGTCTCTCTGAGAAAATCACATCTCGTCTCCTTACGACCTTAAAAGAGAGAAATGCTTCATTTAAAACCACAGTTTCCTGTGGCAAATTTATGTACACCATCACTGTGAAAAAAGAATTAAAAAAATTCAAACATATTTTTGTATAATAAAATTTAGTGAATAAACACAGCAAACAAAGTCTAAAGCTAAAAAAAAGAAAACCAAAAATATATGATTTCAGTAGCCTTCACTGGCTGTAATAAACTGCTGAGTTTAAAAGAAATATCTCAAAATGAATGGCTGTGGGTTTTACTAAAAATGGGGAACGAGTTACTATGTAGATATATTAAAAGCAGATGATTGCAAAGTAATGATATAGGCATGACCTGTCAGTGCAGAAGACCAAAAGGTGGCAGTTACAATCCTCAAAACTACCTTACTGTCTGACTCTGTGATAGTCGCTTAATCTATCTTGGATATTGTTGCAGAAATATACAAACAATTCTTGTTGTAAAAAAGCTTGATATCCTGTTTTTTATGAAAGGTGCTATTATAATAAATTTTATTTGAGTGTATTTGGAGGCATCACAGTTCCATAGTGCCCTTCACAGACAGAGGGTCATAGGTCTAATGCTGTTATTGTCTGTGTGTATTCTGAATATTCCACTCATGTTGCCAATGCTTCTCTTTGGATACTTCAGTTTCCTTCCATATGAATACTGTCTCCATGTCTTGGTAGGTTTTCTTTTGATAGTTCAGTTTATCTCCAGAACCCAAAGACATGATTGTTGACTCTAAATTAACCTTATATTGCTAAGAATAGACACATATTTGAATGTGCCCTCTTTTGGTCATATCCAGGACTTGTTCCTACCCTTCACACTGATGCTGTCTGGGTTAGGATCCAACTGTTTATGACTGTAAAGGCCAACATGGATTCACTAAAAGTGTAGATCATGTAGATATTTTTAAAGTTCATTCTTTTGCCTTTTCTAGTCTTTATGTTTCTCTAATCATACTTTAGTAGGAGTTGCCTTCTATCATAACACATCTCTAAACTTTCATCAGATAGTCCTTCAGTGCTATGCATTGTGAAGCAATTTTTAGAAATTCAAACTATGAAAGATGTGCTATAAGTTTATGAATAACTGGCTGACTCTTCTTGGCCCTAATCTTATTGTTACTGATGTAAACTAATTTCAAACAAATCTCTATATTGTAGATAAAAATTGCTGAGGATTTATAATCTTTAAAGAACACTTTCTTCAAATTTGCATCATGTGAATAGTACTACACATCTCCCTACAGTGTACACACACGGCCACTGGTTCAGATGCTACCTCATTTTTTTTTTCTTAATACCACTGTGACTACAAAAGTGTGAATCCTAGCAAAGCAGTAAAAACTATCCCAAGACCCAAGTCCAGCTGCAATAAATAAAAATAGGCAATATGCATTTTAAATGTGTATTTTTGCCTTGATAACCTTATATTCAGTTTATGTTATTTTAAAAAGGTAATGATAAAAAAAACTCATTGGGTTGTTTTTCACTGTTATTAAATGTGTTCTTAAAAAAAAGTGCGTAAAATATGTATTATTCGCACTATATAGTAAGCCTTTTTCTGCTTGTCCTTTCTCATTTTCTATCAGTTAAGCTCAAATCACATATAATGAGATTTTGAGCAAAATTTCATTGTAGACGTGTGCCTGTGATAAATCGACAAGAGGCAAACAAGAGTTTTAAATTATTCACCACTCAGCGTGTGCAGCAACGGCCCCGTCTGTACCACAGCCTAATTGGCACTGCTTGTTGCAGAACTTAATAGGAAAGAACACAGTATAAACCTTTCATAGAATAGCTCTATCGTGCTGGATTCTGAAAACAAAAATAACACTTGTATTATTTTAAATATACCTACAAAAACTCTCTCATCCCTTTGGATTTTTTCATATTTTGATGTGTTACAATATAGGATTTCCATTTATTTAATTGGCAATGTTTGCTGTTTCATAGAAAAAAGTGTATACTACAGTATCAACATGAGTACAACATTATACTTATAAATTATTCTTGCAAATTCAAGAGGAAAGAAAGTGAAAAATATTTATCTCTAGAAGTATTTATTCCTGAGAATACATATAGTGTGTAAAAAGAAGACCCAACAAAGTGAAAGAGCTGGGGCACCACTTTGGTGATCCCATATAATCTGAAGGAATGCACAATAACACAACACACACTAATTTGTGGTGACGTCTAAAGAACCACTAGAATCATCGGGTAGAAGGGTTGTTTCATCAGATTGGCCGGCCCAGCTCTGACTCAGCTGTGGAATGGCCAATAGCAGGGAGGCAGCTTATTGGCTGAGGCCTCCATGACAGCAAATGAACAAAGCAGCATCCTCATATGTGATATTTCTGTATTTAGTGAGTGATATAACCTATTTTTGCATTTTTCTTTATAGTTTGCACTATTACTATTGTGCTGTTGTATTCCTGAGGTGGCACTGATAGATTGGCCATCTAGCTTGGTGAAGAGGATCACTTGTGTTCTGTTCTGTGTATTGCATTTACCAAAATATTTGACACCCATTGCACATCCAACCTACGAGGAAAGGGGTAGGGGGGAGGCAGCTTGATGGCCGAGGTCTCCAGGACTCTGAACAAATCCAAATCGTATTATGTAATATCATCTACTGCTGAATTCTGCGCTGTACTTGTAATATTTCTATTATATTGTATTGAGGATTATTTGTGTTCTGTTCTGTGTATTGTATTTTCCCCCTTTTTCTTGATACACACTGCACACACAACCTACCTGGAAAGGGGTCTCTCTTTAAACTGCCTCTTTGTGTGATTTTGGGCTACACAAAAATAAGTCATTGTTGTTGTTTCCAGATGTGAGTTCAGAACAGAGCTGAGAATGGTTCCCAGGTTATATACTCACTCGACAGGAATGGGCAGGTCTAGGAGGGCGGACAAGAGAAGTGATGTCAGAAATGGAGTGACTGTCAGCCTTCCATTCTGCTGAACATATATTACAATCACCTGAGCCCTTTAGCTGTCTCCCATTAACACGTGCATGACAACTGTTAAAACCTGCCAACAAAGAAGCTATTATATGTGTTTTTCTGAAATCACAATATTGGAGAAATGTATCTATTATGTTTAAATGTGAATGATTTGACCCTGAGAAATATAAGGAGTTAACTTTACCTCAGTGTGTTTAATAGTAAATTACAGAAGCTGATTTTAAAAGGCAAGATGAACAAACCAGTTAATAAATGCAGCCATGACAATGAGATGTCAACATGGTATTAGAGGGAGCAGATATACTGCTGTGTGAAAACAGTTCTAATAAAATCACAAAATAGATTATGAAGGGTTGGAGTACCAGTGGTGATCGCCATATAATTGTTGCCTAATTAAAAAAGGGAATAAACACAAAGACAACTTTTCAGATGCAAGTCTAAGACTAGACTACAGAATGATGACAGCGGTGCAGGTCATGAAGGCGGTGAGGTAGAAGGGACGGGCCTAGGAGTTTAGGATATATGTCCTATATAAATGGCAGTCATAAAGTATATATGTTAAACATAGTTCCAAAAGGTATTTAGTTATTTCTAAATGTTAAAAGTGAGGTCTAATTTCTAAGTCATTTCTAAAGGGCAAATATAAAATGTGATCCAGCGAGATCTAATGTAAAGCGGCACAAGTAAAATCTAATAGCTGAGCTGACAGTATTATACACATTATTAGTTAAGCCCCCTTTCTTCAGTATCAGTATTGTGCTTTCAGACATTTTTGCACAATTAGCAGGACCACTTGCAGCTTTACATGGAAAATTAGCTTGAATCATCATGCAAGTGCTGTTGAACCTGGTCTTGAATTCTAAATGATGGCAGATCAGGGCTGTGTTTTAATGTTGACCTCAGCTTCAACATTTTTTGAAAACTGCTCCTAAGCTGCAGTTAACATCCCTTCTTTAATCAATCATCATCTTTTAAAGTGGTAATGGGTTGTATTGCTAGCTCGACATCTTAGAAACACATCCCAACACTGAAGCAAAAATCATCTGCTTGCAATCAAATGTCATCTTTTAGGAACCACTGTTCCCAGAGTAATAAACACATTTAGCCATTAAAGGTAAAATGGCCAAGAAGAACTCACATTCCTTACAGCTGTATCCAAACAAGTGCTTATCATTGGACCATGCAGTGAGAGGAGCTTATCTAACCAGAGGAGACCTTAGGCATTGTCTGTCATTTATTCAATGCATAAAGGAAAGCAGTGTGGCTTTATCGAAACTGGACCAAAAAGTCAAAATCAACATTTTAAGAAAAAAAAACACATGCTTAATCCAGGGAAGGATTCTTACTGCTATTTTTTTTTATTGTTCTCATATCAGTTTCAGACTTTACCACAGGGCAGCCCTGATTCACTGTATAGGACTGAGCTGTATGTTGTTTATGTACAAATAAAAAAATCACACTGAATCCATCCATCTGACACATAGAGTGCATACATTTAGGGAAAAAAAATGGAGCAAATAAACAACTTGGTCATGGGGCTTAGGAAGTCCTTTGTTTGTCTTTTCAGTTTACTTTTTTTAGCAGTTCTTGAAAGCAACAATGACAGACTATTGTCTACACATTTTATAGGGACTCTGTAGCATGCATTTCTGCAAAGCATGGAAGAAGTAAAGCATCTTATAAAAAGGTGTTCAATCTAGTCTGCTTTTAGGGTGAGAGGATATGGTGCTGAATAGGAAGCCGAAGGGAGTCACATTATAAAAAAAAAGTTTTAAGAACTGCTGGTCTCATCTTAACTTTATTTATACATTTTCAATGTTTCTCAATGCTTGCTTATTTTTTTGAATTAACTGTTTCAGCCAGCGAAAGGTTACACTTGTCCTATCAACTCATTTTCTGCGCCTTCTAAATTAATGACATAGTAAATAATTAGCTGTGCTACCTGATTAAGATGGGTTGAAATCTAAGTAATCAACATAGTCCTCCATGTTAATGTCTGCCATCTGGTATGGGACTCATAAAAGCAGTGTTCATGTTTATGATGCACCATCTGTTAGAATGAAAAATGCAGTGCATTTTATTTCTAAAAATGTGATAGAGTGATAGAGACGTAGCAAGCGGACAGACACACAGACAGAAACACAGACACTTAATCCTTTTATTAAGGTAGATATGTATACAGGGGGTCCTCGGGTTACAACGTTTCGACATACAACGTTTCGAGTTTACAACGCTCGCTCCCATAAAAACTTAAAAAAATTGAGACATGAGAAGGAATAAAGGTAGGGATTTTTTTACACTCATTTTTTCTGTTACTACAGTACAGTATATTTATGCCCTTTTCTTTTTTCTCAGGCTTAGATTTTGTGTTTTTATGTTCTAAATTATGATTTTGCAAATGTGTTAAGATAGGTAAGTGACTTAGGCTAGAGTGTGTTTCAACTTACGCCAAAATTCGGGTTACATCACTGTTGTAGGAACGGAACTGTGTCGTAACCCGAGGACCCCCTGTACCTTGAACTGAGTAGAAGCGTTTATTTTGTCTAAATGTGTACAAATAATCCATGTTCAAAATGTAACTGTAAAATTTGCTTGCAGATTTCTCTGTTGTCCTTCACTTTCCCGTGTCTTTCACTTTCTCTTTGAACAGCTACAGAACTTTTTCCCTTTTATTGTGTATTTAGGCCGTTCTCTTGTTTCTGCATAGACATTGCTTTTGAAACACACTTTTGCTTTTAAAAATCCATTTTATATTTTTAACCTGAAGCACTCTTGAGAATCTTCCACTGTTCTGCCAGTCATATGGCTGTTTTAAATGTGAAAATTACTAAAGTGAATTACTGGCCCCAAGAGCAATAGAGTCATTAACTAGAAAACAGTGAACATTTAGTACCCACTGTTAAATAAGCGCACTGCAAGTGTAACTACTATAGAAATGGTCCTAACACTTCTCTAATTATTTCCATTATTGTTGTATAATCGCTTGGGCAAATGAGCTGAATGTAACAACGTTTGGCCCGCTTTTCAGATCATACCATGTCTCAAAAGCGATGTGCATCACAGACTGAGTAACTGAGGGATCCAGAGCCCCACTCTGAGATTCTTTTGCAGAGACTGTCCCCAGCCATCTCTCTCTGTCTCTTTCTCCATACTAATACAGTGCTTGCGTTTCCTAAGGTTATGCTGCCCCTCTATAAATGTGTGTCACAAGCAAACTTTTGCTTTCTTCTTATATTTAATTCTTTTAACTCAGTGCCATCTGAACAGACTGCACCCCAGCAACTGAATTAAATTAATTCAGAACTATTAATGGATAGCTTGATAAATTTTAATGATCTGTAAATAAGTGAATGCTTTATATGATAGCGGATATGACTTTATTATAATACTCTGGGAGTTCTTTTTTGATTTTTGTGGTGGTACATGGATTTGCTTATTATAATATAAAAATGAAAGTCATAGTGGTTGTATGGTGTCACCTTCATGAATAATATTTATCTTAAGAACTCAAAATGGGTTGGAAGTAAATGTTGATGTGTCCTTCCCCTAGTATGGATTTGAAATGTGGATAGTCGGACCTTTTTCATGGTAAGCATTAACTAAAATGCAATATTGCTGCATACACAGTGGACACCGACCAATTCGAACAAACAGTCATAGGTTTCTGTGATGGACTGTCAGCACGTCTCTTCATTCAATTTCTCTTCAAACTTTTCATACTTTGCAGCTGCCAATCTATTTTTGTAGCCTCAAGTGAAGTAGCTAACACTTTGGAAATGGCTAACATATCCCAAAAGTCACTTGATTGCAGGGGTTAAAATCAGCCATGGTTGGGCGCCTGAACACAGACCAAGCATTTTTTATGAATGATTTATGCAGTGACCTTTGGCAAATGTCTTTTGGGGAAGAAGCACAAGAATGGAATATTATTATTATCATTGTAAATTTGGCTGACACTTTTATTTATCCAAGACATATTCATTACAATTTTTGCTTATATAATTTTTACAGGTCTTGCACAGGCAGATTAATTGATAACTCAAACTCTCACAGTGAGTCAGAGCTGTGGTTTAAACTGACCACCTTGTTTTTTAAAATGCGCTACACTACATCTCCTACCACTCTCATTTCAAGAGTGAAATGCTGAAGGTGATCCTGCTGAAGGTGATCCAGTAGGTGTTAGACATCTAACACCTTAATGACTAAATGTCACAACTGTCATCCCACCGAGAACTTTTAAAATGGAGCATTTCATTTGGGGGATCACCTAAGATAGCCAGGACTGCTTAGTAATAAAGTGCATTTATTAAAATCTCCACCGAATGTAATATGTTGGAACCATTTGCTTTGAAGTGATAACATGAATTTAAAGAAATAGTCATTTTATTATTGCCTTATCTTTTCTTCTGGATATTCCACTTTCCATTTGGTGAAAGAAAAAATACATTTTGGCAAACAAGATGAAACCATTCAGTTATTCCTATTTTAAACAAAAAAAATATATTAAAGCTTGTCAGGGTCTTCTGCATTTTTTTCAATATTCCCAAAACCCTTTTCTTTATGCCAGTTTTAGTCTCGAGCACACCCCTTTTGTTCCTTGGCATCCTTAACTATGTGATTCATTAGCATATATATGTCAGATTACTTATTATCCATCCATCCATTATCCAACTCGCTATATCCTAACTACAGGGTCACGGGGGTCTGCTGGACCAACACAGGGTGCAAGGCAGGGTGCAAGGCAGAAAACAAACAGGGTGCCAGCCCACCGCAGGACACACAGACACACACACACACCAAGGACAATTTAGGATCGCCAATGCACCATAACTGTGGGAGGAAACCGGAGCACCCGGAGAAAACCCACGCAGACACGGGGAGAACATGCAAACTCCACGCAGGGAGGACCCGGGATTACTTATTATAATCATTATAAATTGGTCTGGTCTGTGCACTTCAGTGGATTACCTATCCAGGGTTGGATGCTGCCTTGACCCTCCTGTAGCCAGGCTATGCTCTGGCTACCAGTGATACAGAAATGTAAAGAAAAGGTTATAAAATGGATATATAGATTAGTTGGAAACTGACATTAGCAATAATG
Source organism: Polypterus bichir lapradei (assembly GCA_026402145.1). Classification (NCBI taxonomy): domain Eukaryota; kingdom Metazoa; phylum Chordata; class Cladistia; order Polypteriformes; family Polypteridae; genus Polypterus; species Polypterus bichir. The sequence goes on along the minus strand of JANRMT010062796.1, from coordinate 36,666,566 downwards.
AGATTTTCCTCACTCCAGAAGTCCAATAGCCAAGTGAAACTGTCAGTCTATCTCTCTGCATATAGATTTTTTTCTGTATGGCACATTACGCCCTAGATGTGCCACTTTCACCATTTGTAAAGTATGAGTATAAATTACTGCCTGTCTGCACCATTAATAGTAAGCGCTAATTTAATGTACTGAATTTTTTGTTGAATATGGAAAAAGACTTAAAGGCTACTTATTTCCAGTGATGAAATTAAAACAAGCCCTAAAGCTCAGTTTTGGATGACCCTGTCACTTTTCATTTGGTGAGGGACTTTATATGCAAATTGTGTACAACAGTAATTGACCAGATCAGTATTATCCCTTGATATTTGGGAGAAGTCTGTGTATAGGCATTGACTGCAGTGAATCTTGCTTGTTATAAAATATGGAGAGCATAAAGACTCTTCTTTACCAAGGACAATGTGACCGGCGAGAAATTCATGCAGGCAGTTCCCGTTTTGGAGCTACTGAATGTGAATCTGAATCTCTGGATTAAGAGCGCAGAGTGCTGTTACAGTCTTAGTCAGGTGAGCTTAAGGAGATCTCACCTGTCTCTAGTGACCATCTGACAGCATCTGACCATTGTTTTAAATTATTTTTTAAATTTCTTAGTTCTATTTTGTATTAAAATACGGGTTTTTGATTTTGCAGAACACAATTTTGGCATCAGTTTTATGAATAAGAAACGTTTTCTAATAGTTATGTATTTTTTATGCATTTTCCGCTGACTATGGGCATTAGGTTGCACGTTAGTTACTATAGCATTGCTATGCACAAACCTCAGAAGTGTGTGGTGCTGAAGTGTCGCCGTGAAGGGATAAAAAGTTGGTACCATGCACTTCCTGGCCATCTGAGTTTGTGGGTAAATCTAAGGACTTTGCTGTTTGATTTTATTATTATTCATTCTTAGTGCTTTAGTCCCTTTTTCTGCAGACCCCCGTGGGTTGGATAATGGATGGATGGATGGATTTTTGGGTTATCATTTAGGATTGATGTAAGAGTGGACAGATTCTCAGTTTAAACCTTTTGGCTTGTATTTTTTGATGTCTCTTCTGTTGGTCACCTCCATTATTCTAAATATCTACCCTTTCCTGGTAGATATACTAAAAGTCATCTGTTCACAGCAGCCTCGTTACACTCCTTGCTCTTCTAACATTTGCCTCTCTGGTTGAGCCCCCAAATGTCACCAGCAAGAAATGTGTTTATGCAGTGTCAGTCTAACTTATGAGGTCTTACTGGGAACTGCTGGATACAAACTTGAACCACTAGTCTTATGGTACAGAGTTGTACTGTCGTAGCAAGCTGAGCTGAATGAAAAGACACTCTACAGACTAAATAGGCTTCTGACTATGGGGGTGTCTCTTTTTTTGCAGCAGGCTCACTCCATTTCAGCCTTCCCACAGTTAGCTTTGGCTTTACTGGGCTACCATAGATAAAAGAGAATGTGCCTTTGAAATATATCCACCCACTGCCAAAACCATTCTGATCCAGTTGCCCATTTAACAGGGTTGATTGTGCAGGATCATGTCTTCAAATACTGATCATCTTTCTCTTTGGCTGAGATGCTGTAATTCTTCCAGTTGCTGCTGGAATCTTTTAAAGGATGTGCTAATGGAATCTGTCAAGAGTTGCTAGGTGATTTGCCATTGGGAACTCTATGTTTTCCTCTCATATAGGAAAGCAGTGACATAAAAAGCATTATAGACCATTAGTTTGGCTTCCATGTTGAGTTGCTGGCTCTCAAACACCTGATGTTGTACATTCTTGTGTTAGCACAAATGATGCGGTGTTGCACTTCTTCCTCGGTAGCTAGCTTTTGGGTAGCTAGGCTGTGGGGGATGTGGCAAGCGGCTGGGGGTGGTACCCAGCCGGGACGCACAGGAGGACAGAAGGAGGGCTTACGCCTCCTCCAGACCATGAGGGGGCGACCACCCTGGAGGCTTTGGGGACCACGAGAACAGAGCTTAGAAGCTCAACCCTATAGGGGCCTGTGGTCACCACCAGGGGGCGCCCTGATGCCTGTGGAGCCCTGGTCCTCAGCACTTCCACCACACCCGGAAGTGATGGGGGGGGAAGAAGACCAGGGACACCCAGAGTGCTTCTGGGTGTGCAGCCGGTACTTCCGCCACACCAGGAAGGAATCGGGAGGCACCTGGAGCATGTCCGTGTGAGCTTAAAATGGGTCGCCTCCCTCCATTCGATGGCTGGAGTCGGGAGCGGAGAAAGACAGAGCTCGGAAGAGAGGAGTGGACCTGAGAGAAAGGCAGTGTGAGAAGAGGCCTGGACTTTGGGGTAGGGTGGGTTGTGTGTGTCATTCTTGTATATAGTGTTTGTAAATAAACGTTTTGTGGTGCTTGAATGATGTCTACCTGTCTGTGATCGGGCTGTTCCCCACATGGAACAGAATGTGTAAAACAGAGTTTGTCCAGAGATTGCTGTGATTGATAGAGATGAAGAGTGTTGTTGTATAGTCCTTAACATTTGTAGGCTTCAGTCAGGAGTTTTAGAGTAGTGTGTTCTTCTGTTGAACAAGCAAAAATAACAAAGTCATTTGGATACTGGAGATCGATGATGATCTGCTTAGTCCCTTTTGCTTTAGCCTTAAGCTGTAGGTTGATGACTGTCTGCTGAATATTCAATGTTGAGGCCACAGGGACAGTAGCTGTAAATCAGAAGCAGAATAATGTGGATAGTGTGATGACACAGTCCTGTCTGACTTCTATTTAGATGCAAATATCATCCAATACCAATTAATGTCTTCCCAGATATCTCTTACTGATCATTTGACAACTACTCAGGTTCACTTTATCACATCAGAAGATGCATTTAAGTACCAAGTTATTGTTGTCTTTGTCGGAATGTATAAAAACATATTTTCAGACGCTCCTGCAGTATTCTTTTATTCTAAATGTCTTATAAATATGAGTATGGGTACACTACCATGTGTGCCATTATTTAGGCATTACAATGTTCATTAAAACACAGTCAATAAAAGTAAAAAAAATGAAGCGAGATTCCACAGGATAAATAAGTAACTAACTCCAAGGCAGATATTTTCACAGTAGGAAATCAAAGCAAATGAAAACAGTAGTACACATTTGTACTGGCACACAGGAGCAGATTCAAAGAATGTCTTACTGACACATTTTCTGTCCTTCCCCACCCAAGCAACATCTTTATTTTTAAATAGTGAAATGTATTTATACTTTTTATTATTTAGGTTCAACCTGCCTGTACATAAAGCTAGGCACACTTTATACTAGAAAGCACTTCCAAATCTTTCAATCCCATTTAATCTTTATATCTCCGGGATTTCAAATCTGCCAAGTTATACTACGTCTTTTATAAAATAAGTGTCAGTTAACACTGGACATTATTATTATTAACATGTTTCTATTTAATTGCTGTAATGAGGTCTTGATGATATTGGCACACACAAGGATTTCTTAGCTCAGCCATATTTGGTATCTTCTTCAGTATGAAATCTGAAACATTTAGGTGAAAAGAGCAACTGACGGCTTTAGAGAAATGCATATTGGCTTTCATTTGTGTTTAGATATCATCTGAGGTCATTCAAAAGTGATGACATAACAGCTAAACAAATCATATTTTACAATGCACGCTAGCCTGTGTTATGCACTTTTTCTGGACAATTCATTCTTTTAATGATAAAGTCACTCATTTCTTATGTTATATACAAATTATAGTAAGAAACACTATGCAATAAAAAGTCTACTTTTATTTTTTTGGCTTTATGAAGAACATGCCGGAGGTTTGCACTTCATGTGGTCTTTCTGATTAAATGGCTGCAGTAATTTTCATTTGCAGTATTTGCAGAATCAAGTGATTTACGTTTGTGGCAAATCCAGGGTCCCTTTATTTATGAAATGACTTGCAGTGGAGTTGTAAGTACACTGAACCTCCCCCTGGGTGACAGTGATTTTTTCATGCTGCTTGATTAGTGGGTATGCTGTAGTCTTTTGTTAATCATTTCCAAAGCAAAGGGACATTAGTTGATTTTATTAAATTGTGTTTTGATAGAGACAGCACAAACAGCTGTCAGCTTCAAGTCATTTGATTCAGATCTTACAAAGCTAATATTGATTGTACATAGCAGCCTCATTACCATATTTTTTGCCTTAAACTAAAAAAACAAGTTTGTGTTAAGTATGTAACTATAGGAATGCCATGAAAAATGTGATCCACATCACATCCGAAGGTAGTGGATAAACTTCTCAAACAGAAAATCAGCGATCCATTATCTGTAAGTAGCTAAGTAAGTAGCTACTGTGTTATTGCATATTTGAGACTGTTATGCTTTCGGGGTGCTTAAAACATAACATCTTTATATTAAGTTAATAAGATGGCTTGGACTGGCCAAGTGTATAATGTTTTTCTTGGCTAGTTATTAATTTTATTATTTTTTTAACATTAGTGCACTCTGTACTGATAAACAAAACAAGGTAAAGCTCTCAGTTCTCTGAGGTTCATCATGAATGAGGCAAAAGGAAAAAAAATTGTAAGTGAATTAAACCCCAAATCCACGTGATTCATAAGAACCTTAATAATAATACTAGTCTTGCTGCTGGGCATTAATCATACCTGAATTTATACTTGGCTATAAGACAATCACGAAAACCACATGTCATTTTACACCTGTAAAAATGAGTACTAACCTGAAGCTTGCTAGAAAAGAAATTAAATGGAATTTCTATGATAATTTTGTACCATATAATCGAACATCTACAGTATATCCATATAAAATACACAGCTGACTGACCCATTCACTCACAAAACCTACAAAAGCAAAATCAATATTTCACGTTTAGTTAAAAAGCTGAAATTTGGTAGGATAGTACATCTAGGCCAGTAGATATCTGCTAAAAAAGGACATTTTGAAATATCAATATTTAGGAGTAAAGAAAATGCAATAGAAACACTAAACAGCCCTAAATCTCAAAAATGCTTTGCGAAATGTTATTGAAATTTATTGACATCCATCCATCCATTATCCAACCCGCTATATTCAAACTACAGGGCATGGCCGGATTTAGACTTGATAAGGCCCTAAGCTATTTGAGACATGGGGCCCTTTATAAGTCCAGATACGCTGTAGTATATTTAAGTATATATGACAATTGCTCACTCGGATAATTTGTTTTGGGGGCCCCCAAGAAGGCGGGGGGCCCTAAGCTATAGCTTGTGTAGCTTATACATAAATCCTGCACTGCTACAGGGTCATGGGGGTCTGCTGTTGCAAAAGAAATGAAAGTTAGCCTTTTGTCGATATTTTTTTTTTTCTGTAGTTATTAATATTATGCTATTGTGCTGCACTAAGAACAGGCTTTATGAAAACAAAGCATACAGCAGAAGCATTTGATGGGCCATGAAAATATCACTGCTAGCCAATAAGGTGGACAGAAAACTTAAGACCTGGGTGTAACAGGAAAAAAGACACACAAACACATTGTGAAATGGAAAGAAAATGTTTGGCAAAGCCCAAGGAAGATGCAGAGCTCTTTGGTTGGCAAGTTCTGTTTTTTTGCTGTTGACTACCAGCTCTCTTCTTGGTTATTTGTTCCATCAAAGCTTCTTATTGGTCACCTTCCTCTCCCTTAATAACTTGATGTGAATAGTTTTCAGCCCATTACAGTTTTTCCTGTGTTTTGATTTATAATACATGGGCCACTGGCAGAAACTTCAATAAATCTTTATGCTTTGCTCATTTCCTTTACTTCACTATGGTGATCATTATAATACATAATCAAATTTCACATTATTTCTACTGACACAGCTATCAAACTGTATAATGTCATCACATCAGTCCTCACCATAACCAGTTATAACAAACGGGCTGCTACAGGACTCTGTATATGTTTTATGTACACTGGGTTTGTGTTGTGCAAACTGTAGTTCAAGGTCTGTTTGCTGATAAGCAGTTTGTGACTACTGTTTTACCCTATGTGCACTGTGTACTCTGTCTTGCTGTTCTAGTAAGTGAAATCTCCCCTATGGGGATCAATAAAATTCACTCTAACTATGAATTGGTCATGAAATGTATCAGATTTAAGAAATTGTGCAATGTTAAGTAAAAAAAAACGTAATGACTCATAATACTGTAACTCCCGCTTACTCTTGACCTCCCACTCCTTTCTGCAGATTCCTAGTGATTCACAGTATGGAACAGTGTGTGACATTTTGACAAAAGACACATGAATGAAAACAGTAAGGCACAAGCACACGAGTGATGTCACAAGTAAACTGCAATACCTTGAAGATGAGCTTTTCAGGGAGATAGTAAAAAAAGGTTTTCTGGTTTTTGTTTGGGGATGATCCAAAAAGTCTAAAAAGAAGGGTCAGATTCACCACCAAAACCAGAAGATAATTTGTGAGTCTTTAAACAGGCAAGAAGTCTGAGGGGAAAATAACTAACAAGAATTGAAATTGTGCAAATGCTAAAATAAATCACCATTTACACAAAACGTTTTATTTTGAAAAACAAAGAGTGGACAATGTTATGACTTGATACTCCGTATGTTTATTATTTAAATTGTTTTCTAGGGGTCTTTGTTACTTCTTCTTTATGATTGAAAGTAGTTTTGTATTTAATATTATTTGGTGATAATTAATGTTTCTATTTAAAGAAGTCTTCTGAGGTGAAGAAAAACACCAGTGGTTACAGTAAGGTTACCTTCTTTACACTTCACTTCACTTCACACAGAATAAAGCCATAGCAACCAAGAAACCAATGAGAACTGCAAAAGCGCCTCTCCTCCTGTTTACAGTGAAACTCATCCTTTTTATCCTTAGCACCTTTCCTCATCAAAGGTTCCCACACATAAACAATTACATCTCTTTATGATTAATAAAACAAGGTTACACAATCTAAAATCTTTGTCTGTGTTCTATGAAACTCCATTGTCTGAATCAACACTGAAGTGTAGTGTCCGTGATGATGTCCCAAATATGTACTGGAAATGACGCGCTGCATCTCCCTACAGGATCAAGCTTATTTTTATGGCATGATTGTTTTTTTAAGAATTCAGTAGAAATAAATGTAACATTTTTTTTTACCTGTTTTTGAAGTGATGGCTCTTCAAAGAATATCTCAGCCTCTGGAAAATGTAGTTTCCTGCTTCGAAGGTTGCTTGATCAGTAGTTAGAGGCTCAGTGCTTTATAGCACTTTATCAGATATGTACGTGACAGCGAAGGAAGCCAGTCTCCAGCACATTCTAGGTGATATGACCTTCCTTGTTTTTGAGCTTTTTTAATTTAATTTCTTCAAAAGATGACTTTCTATTGTTAAAGTCATTGAGGGAACTTAGTTTCTTGTGGCATCAAGGGAGTTCACAAAGCTGATGATGTTTATCATTTTGGTCAGAGTGCTGTGATGTGTATCATTGATTTGCTGTATGCTCAGTTTTTGACATCAAACAAGTTACGCATAGGAAAGCTTAGAATGGTTTACTTTAATTGGATGTAAAATAGCTTCATCTTCAGAAGGTTGATCACCAAGGCGTATGCTCATTCTGTGTGCAGGTCTTTTGACGATTATTCATTTTGTTGATCATCTGGTGCCTACAACATTTTTATTCACACATTAGTTTAGGTGGCATGAAAATTTTACTCCTGCAACAATGGGCTTATATAGATGGCACATTCATACTGGGCTAATTTATTGTCTAAAGTTAACCAGTATTTCAAGGAAGTTGATAAGGAAAGTGAGCTAATATATATGTATATATACAGTATGCATTTACTGTTATGCTATCCTAGTGTTTACCATGTAAGTCCTGTGCTGGTTAATATGGTTAAATAAAAATGTGCCAGAATTTCAATGTATCATTATATCACCCTATAAATAATGTAAATTATCTCCTACTATTATCATTTGGCTCACACAGAATGTACTTTGACATTTAGGCCAGGTGACAAGACACTGCAAGCACTTCTCAGCGCTTCACAATATATTGCTGATATTTTTTACATTGTATTGCTACATTTACCCGGTTTTATTGCTACTATGCTGTTTTGTTTTAATGCATATTTACAGTAAAAGACACAGGATAAATTTAAGATTGATTCAAAAGAGTCGGTTATATGCTCTTACATCTTTAAATATGCAAATTCTTTTTGAATCCCATCTAAAGTAACTATCCTTTAGTTATACCACAATGATGACGATAAAGATGACAGAGTTGAACTTGGGTCTAGGTCTGTCCTGGCAGCACTGGAACAAGGCAGGAAACAGCAGGAGGATGCCACTCAATTGAAGTGCCCACTGATGCATACAAACACGTTGGGACAATTTGGAATGGACAGTTTGACCTGCACATCTTTGTGGAGGAAAACTGGAGTATCTAGAGGAAAACACACAGAGAGAAACAATGCATACTCCATGTGAATACAGTTGTTCTCCCACGTGCCCAAAGACGAGAAGGTTAAGTTAAATGGCCATTAGAACTCCTGTGACTGGTCCTCATCAGTCCCGATTGATTGGATCTGTGATGGACTGCTGCTCAGTCAGGGGCTGTTTCCTGTTTTGTGCTCAGTGACCCGACACACCACAACCCTGGATTTGTTTAAGCATAGTCAAGATATATATGTGTAATATTAATAATTTAATAAAATACACATACAGTACCTACAAAATGCAACATCCCACAAAACAGCCAAATGAATACCATTTGTATTGAATATCTTCTTATAAGTAAAGAAAGTGTCAGTCTACCCAACTATTTCTAGTTTACTCGTGTATTTTTACTTCATTCTTTTATTTTCTTGTACTGCATAACCACTTTGATAATTTTCTTCAGGCAAGATGTAATAGAAGGGGCCTGAGTTGCCTTGAAAGCTTTTATATTGTAATCTTTTTAGTTAGCCAATAAGAGGTGTCATTTTGCTTGACTTCTCACTACATTCATAATGGCTAACACGGTACAACACCCTAGTACTACTAAATACAACTGTAATCATTTTAGAGGCAGTTTAAATATGTAAAGCCAACTCCACTCAGATACACCATTTTTATGATGTTAGTCAAAATGTCAGACTACAACACATCATGCCTTGTTCCTGAACAAATGACATATGCTACCACTGAGTCCTGGCTTACGTCCCTGCATCTTGTGGACCACCAGGGGGCGCACCGCTGCTCAAACCCAACACAGACAGACGCAGAGGCACAACTGCAAGCATACACGTTTTTATTTTTATTTTTCCCTCGTGGGAAATGCCTTCCCCCATTTCCCAGAAGCAGAACACAGTCACCAAGCATAGCACAAATCTTTTTCTTCTTGCTTTCCTCTTTTTCTTTCCTCCACTCCTCCTGGCAAGGCTTCGTCTTCTCCCACCCGACTCTGGCTCCCGGAGTAGTGGCTGCTGGCTCCTTTTATAAGGCACTTGGAAGTGCCTTAGGTGCTTGTTGACCCGCTTCTGGCAGCACTTCTGGGTGCAGCAGAAGAGCTGCCATTAAGAGCTCAGCAGCAACTGCAGCACCCCCTGGCAGTGCCCACAGAACCCAACAGGGCAGTATCACACTCCAAATCCCATGGAGCCCTGCAGTCCAAAGCACTGCTGCAACCCAGAGGGGCTTCCACCTAGCACTCCGAGAGAGGAAATGCTCTGGATATGCTCCCTCCCCCGGTTCTTCCAGCATGGAGGCATCCCGACTGGGCAAAGGCCCCAGCCATCCGCCACAATCTAATATCATCTTGATTTATTCTTGTAACTCTTTCATTCAGCTACCTCCTACAAAACTATAGCTGGGGCCAGTGGTCATCCTAAAATGCCTTGAGCTGGCATGTCCATTCCCATTCCTTTTGGACACTCATAGTTTTAGATGTACCCCTGATCACACACGTTAACTCATGGTAATGTGTCACTAGCCACTTAAAGAAGTCCCACAGTGGTCCATTTAGCAATGCCATGGCAGTTTGTAATCTGTAGTGACATTCCCAGCAGTATCAACATATTTATGTGTTGAGACAGTGGGAAAATATGGAAAGATAGTACTTATATACCATTTCTGAAGGCTTGCCGGTTTTTAAAATACACCCAACATCCTCTGCACTGTCCTACCATAATTTTAAAACTTACCTATATACAGTACAGTAAGTCTCTTGGCGGATCATTTAACTCTAAAATACTCCTTGATTGGCTAATCACCTAAGATGTTAGGACTCCCTCACACAGACAGAGAACTACAAGTACGAGTCATTCACAGAGTCACTAGCTCCCTTTAGCGTGTCTATGGCATTTTCCCCTGTCCCCCAGTCTGTGCTGGTCCTAACATAAAGAATCTAATTGTGCACACTAGCATCCGTTACTGAAGGAGGTAATTAGGAGCTAAGGGATTGGGCACTGATTCAAGAGCTGAGTAATTAATTCCCACAGATGCTCTAGGAGAGTGTTTGTCACTGCAGAAAGGAAAAGCATTCATTGTCATGCACTAACCCTTTCAGTGGTTCTGCCCAACAAGACAGGGTCAGGAATTAGAAAAACATTGATTAATGAGTGTATTTGCATGTACTGCTGGCACCCATATCTGGTATGATATAGTCCCTGTAGGACTACAGGCATGTTGCTCATGTTGAGTTAGAATGCACCTGTGCCAATAACAGGTAACATTTAATAGTTTCTTTTTTTAAGAACATCACTTTCATCAGCAATAAAGTACCATCTGACTGGCTTATACTGATCAAACAGCAGTAATAGTCTAAGTTAGTTTTTTTCCAAATCTATTCATAACAGTCTTCGTGGAACATTTAATTTTAGTTTTACATAGCAGATGACAAAAAAATTAAATTTAATTGCATTGAATGCTGCTCTCTGAAGTGGCATCCCATCAGTATTCCACATGATTAACAAATCCACATCAACTACTAAACAAAGATTAGAAAATGAAGAGGAACTTACTGGACTTTCTAAATACCTGCATCCTATTGATCCATTTCCTGGACAAGCTTTATCTATTAAGGAGTTGCAGAGATGTCACATGATGGCGTAGAGGAAGATGCTTAGGTCTAGTGAGTTTTGATCTCCATCAACCCTTTCAATTCTATACTGCCTTTTGTTACACTTTTATTGTGAATTAAATGCCATCTATACTTCACAACGGCTAATTTCAGTCAAAGAAGTCATTCTGAGGCATTTAACTCACCGACAAATGTTTTGAGACCTAACAACAGGATCTAACTTGAAACCTTCTTGAAAAATATAATCCTTAAACAAACCTCTGTGCCCAGTGCCACCATACTGATGCATTTTACTAATTGTCCAGCCACCATTAATCCAGCTAATATTCACACGGAAACAAACATAATGACAAGCAGAACACTGTACCATACGTAAAGTAGGAAAGTACTAAAAAAGTATCATTAAAAAAAGACTCACTGATCAGGAAGAAATAGAAAGGGCAATTTATATACAATAGAGGGTACTGAACAAGATGATCCAGGCAAGTGTCCTGACTTGCTCTTAGTTGGTATGGTTCCCACCTTTTTGCCCAAAAAAAGGGATGTAATAAGAGACTTGACCTTCCAGGACCAGACCAGCCTTGTAAATCTCACCATTTATTACTGAGGTTTCTTTGCTACACTGACAGATTACATGTCCTGATTGCTGCTCACTCTGTTCCTCAAGTCCTATGTAATTGCTACGAGCTGCTCTTCTTTCCAGACTTCAATGAAGTAGCAATCAAATGAGGACAGAAGTTCTGGACAGCACTTCTGGAAACATCACTTCATTTTTCCGGATACCTTGAAGATAGTACTGTACTATGCAATTATGACTCCCTCACAGTTGATCTAGAGCCCAAAAAAATTTTAAAGATGGTTCAATATCAGACAGTTACTTGAGCCCAGGGAGGGTTATTCATCTCAGTATTTTGTTCGAGTGAAGTCTTTAGCAGCAGCATTCTGTATTCATCACAACCTGTTGATACCTCATCCTGGATGACCAATCAACGAATGTTCCTTTCTAGTATCAAACTCTAAGTCAGTGGTCTTCAAGTTCAGCACCACAGTGACTGTAATTTTTTGTTCCAATCAAGTTTCTTAAATAAGAAGCCAGTTTCTTATGATAAAAGACAATTGGTCAATTAATTCTCTTGCTTTTATTCTTCCAAGTCAGGTCATTCTTTTATGACAAAACTGTACATATGATTTGTGGATTGGATCAGATTAGTAATTCTCATTCCTTCAATTTTTTCGCTTCCAATTCTTTCCAAATATTTTATTAAAACAGGTGATCTTCACGATGAACACACACACACACACACGATTGTAAACGGGACCAGATTAGATGGTGAACTGCCGGTTCCTTTATCATTTGAATGTCATTGCCAATTGGCTTCTGGCTAAGAAAATGAGAAGCGCATAAAAATATTGAATGCAGCCATTTAGGGCTAAAACATACAATGATTCAGAATCTTAACAAGCGAATAAATGAAAATCATGTACAACAATTTTTTTGAAAAATTACTTCTTTAGTGGCAATACCTGACTTCTAATTAACATAATGTCTTGGATCAAAAATCTGCACTCACTGCGGCCCTCCAAGACTGAACCTGAGGGCCTTTGCTCTAAGTGACACATTGGTCAAAAAATATTTTTGATATTTTCATGCATTGATTGCTAAAATGATGGCCTTACACAGACTGGTGTTCTTGCAATTTATTGTTTGAAACAGACTGTGTAGAAGCCTGGACTTTATTTCCTAGCATGCACTGGGTCAAGACTCAACTGTCGGTGCCTTATTGTGCTGTGATGTTAAAACCCAGCCAAGATATAAACGTTTATATCTGAAATGCTGTACAAGATAATGCTTTCATTCCAACTGCTTACAAAAGTAAACATCACCAACTTTTTTGCAATATACTGAGTAACATGCCTGTGTTTCATTTTGAGATCGCAATATAAACATACAACAAATTTACAGCTGACATATTTGCTGAAAGGAAGTCATGCCAAATATAAATATTTTTTGTCTAGAAAAAACTACAAAAGATATTTTCATTCAAACTGTCCATGTAAGTACAGATGTCTAGCTTTCTAATAATAAATAATGTTCCAAGCATCACTGCTGGTATCTAACTCAGCACAACAAGAAATGATATTAAACTATTAAGAGCTGAATTACCCCTACATACAGTATGTGTGAAACAGATAAATTCAGAAGTATGGGCTCCTCTCCTACACTTTTCTATTGGTGAATGTAGCACTAGCCCTCAGCTAATCAGCAGTGTGGTGGAGATGTTCCTTTTTATCTTTATAATGTTTAGCAGGAAATGTACAATACATGCATGAATTGAGCAGTGCACTGTTAGGATTTATTGCAGGCTGCTTATGATCAAATAACAATGAGCCTCTAAACAGCAAATAGAGGGAAGTAAATTCTCCACTTTATAAAAAATAATTATAGAATTATAGGCTTAATATTGTTACACATACATTGTAAGGTGAAATTTTTAATTGCATGTGATAATCAACACACAACACGTTTCACGTCTCTGATGACATCATTAGTGAGTATAACTGCTGCTGTACCTTACCTCAGAGTATATTGTCTTTAATATTTGAATACAATACACAATTGTCAGCTTGTTATGGTCATCTCACATGGAGTTTTATCTTAAAATTTTACCAATGCCAGTTAGATAAATTGAAATTTCCATAGCTTAATATCCTAGTATTTTAGTTAAATAATAAATGATTTATATTGAGAACATAACAATTTTTATTGATTTAACATTTAGCCCAACATATCTTCCTGTTTATCTAATGTTTCCAGCTGTCAAGGCAAGATCTGAAGGTTCATAAGGTGATGTCTTTAATTACCTTCATTCCTGGGTTAGGGTTCAGGTTTCATATAACAATAGTTCTTTGAGTGAAGAAATTTCTTCAAACATACTTTAAAGTAACATCCACCATTTACCTTTATAGTTTTAAACACTTCAGTGCTGACACCCCCTAATCTTTGCTTGTGTGTTATGAAAAGATTCAGCTCCTTGAGTCATTCCTCATAACGGATACCCCACAGTTTAATATCTCTTCTATGGCTCTTTCATGTTCATCTTATGAAACGAAAACCAAAATTTAACATAGACGTTTTTGTGAAAATGTACTGTACAGCCTAATTTTTAACCTCTTTTAACCTCAGACTTATTTATTCTGTTTACCCCAACCTCCTATTAGCCTTCTTAATCACTGGTGTTACACTGTTTGGACCATGATGAGTGCCACTATGACTTCTAGAAGTTTTCCATGTGGTGTATGTTATAGCTTCAAACCTCATTTTGCATAAGCATAGCTAAGATTTCTACTTCCTATGTGTAGAATTTAAATTGCCCAAGTCTGAGTTTTATTCAGGATCGTCTATGGTAATTTTTCTAACTTTAAGGTATCTGCTTCTTCTTCAGGTTCCTCTTCATATTTTCCCACTTCTATGTGGGGTTGATAGGTTTTAGGTTTTGGTTTGATCTGCAAATAAGGTTAATTTTGTTTTAATTTGCAAATGCAACTATATGTAAATCAATTAAATTAATTAAAAAGAGCACTGACATATGTATTGATCTTTTCCAGACTTCAACTTTAGCATCTCCTGATTCAGAAAAAAAACAAACTTTTTTTTTTTGTGGCCATGTAAGCACTTGAACTTTCATTTTTCCCAACTCATCTCTAAGCTTCCATCATTTCAATGACCCCAGTGAACTACACAGTTTGGGGTGAGAGGGTCAGAGATTTTCCTAGATGCATGTGTGCAAAGCAAGGAACAACCCTAGATGGGAAACCAGTGCATTGCAGGGCACACCTAAGCAAACAACCACTTATATAGGGGTCAGAGTAGCCAGTTTACTTTAGAAAACCCCACAAAGACATGGGATGAATGTGCTAGTTCTGCAATAACTGACTAGGCAGGGGCTTGAACTCTGCACTTTGGATTTGTGAGGCAATAGGGCTACAAGTTGGTTAACAGACAGGAGACAAAGAGTACGTATAAGTGCAGAGTGCTCCATGTGAAGTGAGGTCATTAGTGGAGTCCCTCAGGGGTCTGTCTAGGGACTTTTACTTTTTCTGATTTATGTTAATTACACTGATTTTAGTATAGGTATTAAACTCGTGAAATTTGCAAATCATACTAAAATTGGAGGAGTGGCAGACACTAAGGAGGCATCAAAACAACTCAAAAGGACTTGGACCATCTTCAGAACTTAGTGAACACTTGGGAAAAGCTGTTTAATGTAGATAAATACAAAGAACTAAAAGTAGGCAAAAAGGAATGTCAATTTTAAATGCAAGATGGGAGACAATGTCATAAATGAAGATTTAGGGGGTCATTTAGATGCAACATTTTCACTATGTAAGCAATGCACAAAAGCTATTAAAAAGGCAAATAAAATGTTTGGTTATATTGTAAAAACTGTTGAATATAAATCAAGGGATATTATGTTCAAACTATATAATGTACTAGTGAGGCTGCATCTGGGGTACATTGTGTAGTTCTGGTCACCACATTACAAGAAACACATGGCAGCACTTAAAGCTGTGCAGAGGAGGTGCGTCCCAAGACTTAAGGACATGTCATACTCAGACACACTCAGAGAACTAAATCTGTGTAGTCTCAAGCAGAGAAGACTGTGTGAGGACCTAATCTAGGTGTTCAGAATTCTCAAAGGCATTGACAAAATAAATCCAGCTTAAGAGTGAATGATGTAGTTGAGGACACCAGTGTCAATTAAGGGGAAGTCTGTTTAGGACTGAAGTCAGAGAGCACATCTTTGCAGAAAGTGCAGCGGGAATCTGGAACAAACTACTGAGAAACACCTTGTAAACCTCTGGATGATATATTGGGGCAGCTTAGCTATTACCTAAACAAATTATCCTGATGAACTAATGGGCTCTCATTTGCCAAATGTTTCATCTCTATATATAATCTTCATTTGGATCTTGATCTTTGTTTGTCCGCGAATGAATTAGAAGAAGCAGCACTAGATGGCAGTAGAGAGACAGCTAAAACATAGGCATTGCATTAAGAATCTCCTCCAGGCTTATACTACTGAAGACTGTAGTACTCCAGTCACACCTCAAAACACAGACATTCAAACTAAACAAATTGTTGTGCTTTAAATTAACTAATCTTTATATATAATCTTCATTTAGATCTTGATCTTTGTTTGTCCGCGAATTCCACGCATGTGTAGACCACCTTCCAGTTTAGTACGTTGTTGTTACTCACGGATGTCAACAATGTGCCGGAATAACGAAAGGGGTGGTGGACAGTGTTACGCTGGTTAGCTCCTAAGGCCTGGTTAGAGAATGAGATTGCCGAAGATAAAAGGTACGTGTCTACGTAACATATGAATGAAAGAAAGACAGTGGGTAAAATGAATGACAACGTAACAGCACGTTCCGGAGATTATTATTGTTAAGTTTTAGACGACGAGTGCTGCGCGTCTCACAGTTGTACCGTGGCTTGCTCACATGTCAGTGAAGTGATCCCTATTTATGCTTTAAAAAGCCTGGATACCTATGTGTCCCCCTTTTATAACCATTGCTACGTGTATATTGCATTACTCTTTGGATTGCCACAAAGCAACCTGCGAGATTGGAGAAAGGTTGAGAAGAGATCGTGAGAGGAAACGACAGCGTCGTGAAAACGAGACAGACTGTGAAAGGACAGAAGCAGAAACGCTCCTACACCACCACATAATTACTATTCGGACAGTGATTCCGAGTAGGCCGTTCCTATCGAATCAATGTCCAGGGGTTTTCTTTTGTAACTTTGTTTCCCTTATAAAAAATCATAATGCTTTGCGACGAAGGGCCCAGTTCACGACTGGCAGCCCTTCATAGACAACTTTAACACACGCAATGTAGTTGGGCGCACATGGCTAGTATTCTTATATTCTTTTGTGTATTATTGAGCTGCAACCCATAAAATAATATTCAAAAGTATACTCTCCACAACAAACTTAACATACTGTGATTCATGGGAGCCACTCAACCCATTTAAAGTGAATGACATATAAAAAATCAATCTTTATTGAGTGAATCGCAGCAAGCAGCAGCACAAAGTTCTTTACAAAACACTTGAACAGATTAGAAGAGGAGGTAAAACAAGGTTTAATATTTAACTAAGTGGATATACACTAGATAGCACAGTGAAATTTTAGGGAGGTTTATTGGTCCAGTTTACACTACATACAGTATTAAATTCATTTAAAATTCAAAAAGAATTGGTAGGTCTTCCGTTTCAATATGAGTTTTAGGATTATAGAAGCTTCACAGACATACAGTACATTGAGGGAGCGTGCTAAAGAGATGCCTGAATAGCTTGGCACATTTCAGCTCTCCCAGAACTTCTGAGGCCTATAAGTTGCAGAAGTATAATTAAACAAAGGACTTACAAAACTGTCCACTCTGGGAGATTTAGGTAGGGCAGAAGTTATTAGCCCTGTGAGTCAAGTATGCCTTGCATTCGTTGCTCATTCCTAATCTTTGGATTTAGAAGGTGTGAAATGAATGGTGGAGTGCACCCAGCCCATTGTTAAGCCCCTGCAGTTTTGTTTTTTGTCTCTTTCACTAAATCTTGTATAGAAGTCGGAATTTTTTTTAAAGTGAATATTCTTGGTGACTCAGATCAGCTAGAACCACACTGTTTTGGCCATCACCTGTCCATCTTACTGCATTTGTAGGACTAGCAAAAATGGCAAAAGATCTCCCATATTACTACAGGACAAATTTAAACATTCTATTTAAAATTACGTTTAAAGTTCTGGATCTTGAGTCTCTTCAGCTGATAGGGCAAATCTAAATGTTTGCTGTTGTGGCTTGTGAGTTGCTATCTACAAATAACTGCATGTAAGCAACAGTGGCAACCACTTGGGAGGTCACTCCTTCAATTATGTGGTGCTCATCTGCCATTTCCCATAATTGATATTACAGGACAAGAACTTTGTTCATACAGCAGTTAGTCATTAATCAGGCCCAAGGTGGCCTCTTAGATTTCTCCCATTAGTCCATCATTGCACATCTGAGAGGGCATGTGTGAGAAATGCTCACCGGAGTTAGCCTTCCGCATATGCCCGCACCATATTAAGTATATCATCAAACAGGGCAGCCTGTGTTTTTCCAATAATTTCACAGCATGAATCATAAACATGGCATGTTTCTTTAACTGCAGAGCTGTTTTCGATGCTGTGTGAGAACAAGTTTCAACCCACTGTGTAGCCATAGCTCCTAAATAACAGAGTTTCAATGGCGTTAGAGCCGGTTTGAGTTATTCTGAGCCCTCATCAGGGTGCTAATTACAATGTACACAGCTGTTGGTCTCTCAATTAATTTACACGCCTCAAACGTCGACAAAGCAAGCTTGAATGATATCTCATTTTACAAATGATAAATCTGCATGTGCTGGAATAAAAAAAAAAATAATAATAAAAATAAATAAGCAGCCATTTTTCCATGGCAGTCATTAAAGAGTTAATGATTTAAACAGAAATCCCCTCTCATTCCTGCTGCTCGACTAGACCCTTGAAATTGATGACCCACTGACCCCAGCTTGGCTCAGCTTTAATTAAGATACAGATTTTAATTCTGAGAGGTGCTAATTGAATAAATGAATCCAAAGCATACAGAAAATCTCCTTGCTGTATATTTAATGAAGAAAGTCAATACAATTAGATGTGCAATCGAAAATCTCATTTGCCAACAAAGTCACAACGCACAAGGTAATTTTTCTGTCATTCGCTTCTCATTTGATTTGGACCAAGAAAATATATATTGGAGCGAGAGAGAGAGAGAGAGAGAGAGAGATGATTTGTCTTTTTGTGTCATGAGCGCCTAAGACAAACCATAACTTTTACTACAAAGATGAGGAATATTAAGTGAAAAGCCAAGGTTATTGGTGTTAGAGGCCAAAATGAAGGTGATAAATGTATTACTTTACAAGAACCGTGGGATCAGTTGAGAAAAGCCAGTTGACCAGAATATAATTAGGACGTCACACAGGAAATTTCTTGAAACACTGTTTA
The DNA here is from genome assembly GCA_026402145.1 of Polypterus bichir lapradei. Taxonomy (NCBI): domain Eukaryota; kingdom Metazoa; phylum Chordata; class Cladistia; order Polypteriformes; family Polypteridae; genus Polypterus; species Polypterus bichir. The sequence continues at coordinate 36,647,505 of JANRMT010062796.1, read as the reverse complement.
GATAAGTCCCTATAATGTGAGAACAGAGACTGAACTCCACATTTAAAGAAACAAATTACTTGCCAGCATCCTTCAACAGGCTACTGAGGCAATCACTTTGTAAAGAGGGCCCATGATGTCATGAGATGGTGCCTTCTCTGTCTAATTGGCCACTTGGAAGCAGGCCTGTTAGCTAGAGGCAAGTAGAGGTTTTCTAGTAGACTCCAATAACATACTTTGCAGGCTGCCCATGTAAGCTTATCTGAGGATGTTAGGAGTGTTACTTTTCAGCATTGACTATGGAGACCAAAACCGTGGAAACACAGGAAGGGATTCCATACGATCCCAGGGGAATCACAAGTTCAATTGTTTCCTCAGAAGCTGTTGATCTGGATAAAGAACAATGGCCACAAAAATGACTTCTTTCTCCACTCCTTTCCCACTACCCACTTGTCCGCAGATAAATAGAAACTGGACTTGTGTGCTTACATCAACATGCATTGACATCACTGGGGTTTATAATGTCTCAGAGCCTAACGCTTCATCATCCCTCTGTTCTTTCATGTTGCAAGAATCAGAGTTGCCTTCAGCCTTCTGTTGTGCATAGGAGAAGGAGAAATACTTTATTCCTGTGCCCGAGTATGTTTTGAGAATATTTCTACTCGAGTATAACATTTTTTGTCTACTTTCTGTTCAATGCATTTTTAAATGGCTACTTTTACTCCGATACATTTTGCTAGAGACATTATTACTGTAATAAAGTGGAAAACAAACAGACCGCAAAAACACACAATGCTATGATTAGTCAGTTATCTAAAATACAGGTTTCCTTCACATTGTGAACTTTACTTTTACATTTACTTGCTTGCTTGCTTAATCAAGTGAACGTTGGTCTGGGGGACTGTTTGGGAACTAGTGTTGCAGGACAAGGTTATAAAATTGATTACCACAAGAGAAGAGCTTAGAACAAAATATAAGCTAGTTACAATTAATAGGTTACAAAATCTATCATTTAGACAGGAATTCACCAAACAATGTCTTCAATCTCTGCAGGAAAATTTACATATACAAAGAATTTGGTGTGATATAGTAATGTGCACCATAAGCACTAACACCCAGTCATCTACTCAGTCATTCCAAATACATGTTGCTGCAGCCAACATAAGAGGGTGGGGCTGGTTGTTTGGGGCGGAGCTGGATGTATGGAGCGGGTCTGCTTATTGATAATGCACAGTCCAGTCTCAATTATTTCCACATGTTCACTGTTCAGACAGTCCCCTCATGGCAGCTAACCAAATGGAATAGGGCTGATCAACAGGGGGCAGTGAAGTGTATTTGTACATTCACATGTTGTGATTTATGCCCCTTGTGTATTGTTCACATGTCTTCTCACATTATCCCGGGCATAATGAGTCCAAACAGATCAAGAACTAGTTAGAAAAGGACAAGAAAAACAGAAAAAAGTAAAAAACAGAAGTGATAAAGTCTAAGAAAAGCACCTTTATTAAACATTATTTAATGACGAGCAATGCCTCGTTAGGGTTCTTTGATGAGTAATGTTCTTATTAAACTAATTCTGCCAATTTACATGTAGCCTGGTGATGTCTGAACAAAAATGGGGTCATTCTGGTGGTCGGGAAATACTTAAAAGTGTTTTCCATATAAATTATTAGGTGTTACGAAAATGTACTTTACAAAAGGGTTTTCAGGAACAGATTAGCTCCTTTTTAAATCCAGGGAAGCCTGTACGCCTCCCTATTAGTGCCTTAACCACCAAATTAAGATACAATCATTGAGATGTTCACTCGTACTGAATGTCACTGCTTCAACTTACAGTTACTTGACTCATACTTCAGTGATTGTAATATGACTTACACATAAAAAGAAGGTTGCCTGAATTATTTTGTGTTTGTAGGAATCCTTTTTGACTATGTATAACAGGGAAAGATCTTGCCTTTGCTTGTACTTTGGAAAGTTGAGTAATATTAATATCAAATACTTTATAACTTCTACCTAAATTGTTTTCTTAGGGGCAACTTTTACTTGAGTCACTATCCAGAATGGTATCTCTGCTTTTACTCTAATATGGGCATTGGGCAGTTTATACAACACTGCTGGCTTTACAGTTGCCAGTTATTGTGAGCTAGTGAAACTTCACTATGCTAGAAGAAACTTCATATTTTTTAAAAAGCACGATGAGAATTGCTCACATCCCTTTTTTTGATTTCCTTTGGTTTGCAAGTGCAATGATATAAAGCTCCCTTGATTAGGTTTTATTTTTGATACCAACTGCACCCATTTAACTGAGATTATTTAATCCCTAGGTGCTACTCAGAGATGAATGATGTTTGTTCTTGCCAATTTTTGGTTATCCATTTTAATATGTGTAGCAAAAGCAAACGTGACCAAGCAGAGCAGTGGACCATGGGATAGTTTATTATTTATTTGAAAAAGTATATCAACCAAAATCACATACTGTTTTTTTAACATGCATGAGATAAATGAAGGAGTTTGTACACAGTGATATTTACAAAGAATAGACAATATTACAGAAACATGACATAATATCACAACTAATTCACAAATCCAAATGCAGCTGCAAAACTGAGTCATATTAGATTGATTGCCAATTAGCTGTATGTGTCATCTATTAAAGACAATTAGCACTCTGATATGCAAGTTCTCAAAGCAACATGAGACAACTAACAAAGTTCCAAAGAGGCCAAACAGTCTATGCCCAAATTGCATGAGAATCAGTCAGAAAAAGTACAAAATTATGTTATGTGATAGGGGGACCAGCCCTAAAAATAATGACATCATATTCCAAACATGGGCAAATGGAATTGACAAAAAAAAAATGGTGGTCACAAGTTGACGCTTCCTGAAAGGGATAGACCAAGACTACACAAAAGAGTTACAACTAATTAGATTAGATTAGGTAAACTTTATTCAGATGGATGCCATTTGCAAACTGGCTTCATCCAAGGCTACCTCACAAAGACATATAATCTTGTGTAAGTAACACAATACCTCGATCCCTGAGGTATAAGAATAAAAGCACTGTGGTCTGTTGAGTCATCTTTCATCCTATTTCTTAAATCTAAAGGGTTCATGTTTGTAAGTAGGCAAACAAATTACTTTAACGCACAATGTCCATTGCCAGCTGTTAAACATGGTGAGGGATTTATAATAGTATGAGCATCCATCCTGTGAGAGTCATTATGTTCAATGATTGCACTGCATGGTCACATAACAATCATTTTACAAGACCAGGTGAAATATATGATAAAGGCATTGTCCCCTCATAGTGTTCTTTATGCTAAGATGATAATTCTACCATCCATACTGCCGTATTTATTCAAAGTGATATCATGAATATTAGGATTAACTTAAACACCTTCCATGGTCTCACCCAATATCAACATCATTGAACCATTATGGGAAGTAGATTTCCACCTTCTTTTTCCCATTAAGAAGTGGAGATTTTTTCTGAAGAATGGTGCAATATCCCATTCTACATATTTCAGGACATATTATATATGGCTACATTCCAAGGAGGACTGAAGCAGTTCTAAAGGCAACATGCCTTCATGCTATGCCCTTGATAGTAACAAATTGTTCAATTATTTTGTCTACTACTGTATATAATAGCATTGCCTCTCTGTTACACCATATTTGAGCTGAACAGTTCACAGGTAGATTCTCACAGTAATATCAAATCGTGGCAAGTAAACTTTTGGCTGTTCACGTTAAACCATTTGATGGTCAAAACTTCAGGATCAAAAAGAATCTGAACAAAACTTTTTCACAAATTTTTATTTTAAATATAATAAATAGTTATTTTATTTTATCGGAAAATCTAAACTAGTCTAATACATTAAAAAAGAACAGTCTCTGAAATACAAAATTTTCAATGTGTTTATTTCTGCATTTACTTACTGCAGTTTCTGGACATCGCCCACATGAAATAACTGCCACAGAATGTTAACCTTGCTTTCAGTGTTTTAATGCTTTATCCCTAATAGATTCCAGTTCTCTGGTAATAGTGGTATTTTAATGATTTAGAGTTATTATATGACAGCTTTAATTACTACAGAGCATTATATTGTGTATGGTATATAGAAAGGCAAGCTGTCTTCACAAGATCACGTATAAATTTATTCTGTGTTCAGTGTATCTGCCAATCTGCCTCATCCTCCACCTGAATATTCACATCTTTGGTTTTGCTTCACACTACTTACTTGGGATCAAATGCAACATTTGTACTTTTTCATACGTCTATGGGCTTTGAAGTTTGTTAAATCTTATTTTGATTGCATTTTCTTATAAAAGATTTTATGTAAAGACATTAAAATATCTTTCCGTGATGTCATTTTGTTTTCCGTGGGCAACACCATTTTGGGATTAGTTACTGTATGCTCCTTCACAAGACAACTGGAGGTCCCGACCCATGATTTCACAAGTTAGGATTTATAGAGGTCAGCTCATAGACGTACTAGTTTTCCGAATTATGGGTTAAAATATTTAGTGGTGAGTGCATTTTGTTTACTAATCTTCTGGTTTTGACTTAGGACTTTGATTTCTTTTGACTTTGAATTTTAGTATTTTGATTAGGCTTGATCAGTTTAGACTTCATGGTTAAGAACTTTACAAGTTTTTAGATTGTTTTATCTCCTGATTTTGTATCATTAAAAATTTTGCTCAGGTCTTTCTGTGGCAGAATATGGAGGAGCCAATCTCGTAAGTGCTGCTCTTTATGTGCTTGATCCTCTCTCTCTCTCTGTCTCCCTCTCTCTCTCTCTGTTACTCACATACACACACACATCCCCTCTGCATTGCTTCTTGGGATGGCACCACTCCATCTATCACCATCTCTCTTGCAGTTTTGTTTGCTCTACCTGACTTTTCATTCCAAAATGTCACTGGATTCAGGCTGTTAATAATCTGCCAAAACTAACACAGTTTAGCAGGTGACAAAATATTTGCTAAAAAGTTTCTACATCTGCTGTTTGTGAATGTTAAAATTTAACTTCAGCGCTACTTATGTTGATTTATGGCTAAATCAGATAAAATCCTGTCAAATCATGTTATGAATAATGACTGTAAATTATTACTACAATTGTGCTGTGTTCTGATTTAATATCTAATTTGACCATCTCAAAGTTCCACTTATGCTCATAACCAAACTCTCACACACTGGGCTAATTTAGAGTCTTGCATTAATATATCATGCGTGTTTTTTGGAATTTTAGAGGAATATGAGTGGACCTGGAGAAAAAAAAAAAACACTCCACTATGAGGCAAACAAGTTAACTCTACACAGAAAGTCACAGGGCATGGATCTTACTCATGGCACTGCCAGTGGTATGATGATTATTATGATTATACACGTTGGGGAAAATAAGTTTACACAGGGTTATATAATCATAATACAGAAAAAATGAAAAATAAAGAGAAATATGTTCAAGAGAATAAGCAGGAAACACACCTTTACAATGAGAATAGTGGGGGTCAACTAAAGGAGATTTTCAGTATCATTCCAGACGATAAAAATGTACGTTACACTGTCCTAACACAGCTTTGCTGCTACCAAAGGAGCACTTCATCTCTCTGCAATTCTGACAACTTTTTAATTAAAAAGGAAATCATGCATTTGTTCACAGATTATTTGAAAAAATTACAAATACAATGATTAACAGTATTGTGAATTAAACAAATTCTTAAAGGAGAGTCCATTTCTTTGTTTAATAGAGTGATCAGTTATGAAGCCCTGCAGTATTTATCTGTCAGTCCTCAGATTGATAGATTGTGCTGAAAAAAGGTGAAGAGTGCCATATCAAAACATTTTTAAAGTTCTATTGTTCTCCTCCTTCCAACATGAGATATTTTTGACAGTGTGAATAGGGTAATCTTAGGTTGCCATGGCTTTTCGGGATAATTACTTTTAAATATGGGTCATGAAATTTCGAAGCCACTGGTATTTGCCATCTTCATTGATATTCTGCTTGCCTTATAAAATGCTAGCTTTCAACTCTGCAAAGAGAACAGAAAAACAGAAGGAGTCTTGGATCTTTCATTAGCCTGCGTTCTTATTCAGTGTCAGGTTTGGTTTGTCTCTGTCTTAATATAATGTGAGTTTTATTGACTGTTCACTCATTTTAAAGCACAGAAAGAAGAATATATGGTGTGTTACATTTTACATTCTCAGAGACTGGTCTTATAACTACTCTGTCTGTCTGTCTGTCTGTCTGCAGTATAGTTAATTCCACTTTAATCTCTCCTCAATAAAACTCATAAATAACAATGATAGTGGTTTTCTTTAAATGCCTACACTGATTCAATGATTTTTGCACTCACTAGATGATGCAATTTATCATTTTATTTTCTTTTGACTTTGCCTACATAAACTATTACCACGCATATAAAATACATTTAGGGAGTACTGTGTTGGGTTCAGCATTTTGCCATTGAGTTTTTAACTCATTCACATATTTCTAGCATACCCAAGCAGAATTTGACCACCTCTGGAGAGTTGCTTCTGGGTATGAGTGTGTTTCTGGATGTGAGACAGTGGACACTGTAATTGTGAGGAAAGCGCAAATAACCAGAGGAAGGGCACACAGACAATGAAAAGATCTGAACCCTGGACACTGGACCTGTAAGGCAGCAGTGCTAACCACTTTGTCTGTAAAAACACATGTTGTGATAATTTTAAATATCTTCTGCCTTTTCATTGTAAATCTTTAAATGGTGACACACAAATGTTTACAAGTGACAACAAGGCTTAAACATTTTCCAGTCATTTTGTTTATACAGTATATACAAAGTTAATCTTTTGTTTTATGTAACTTGTGTCATGGAAATCATTATAAAACAGAGATTTTAATCTTTAGGTTGAATTAATTTGTATCATCTGAGGACAGGTATACTGTCCACTTTAGTCTGGTAGTTTGAAATCTGTAATTACAGAACACTGCTCATAATTACCATTTTAGTTCTTAACAATATCTATACTAATAAAAGGCAAAGCCCTCACTGACTCACTCACTCACTCACTCATTCACTCACTCACTCACTCACTCACTGACTCATCACTAATTCTCCAACTTCCCGTGTGGGTGGAAGGCTGAAATTTGGCAGGTTAATTCCTTACAGCTTCCTTACAAAAGTTGGGCAGGTTTCATTTCAAAATTCTACGCGTAATGGTCATAACTGGAAGCTGTTTTTCTCCATTTACTGTAATGGAGATGATCTTGAACGCCGTGGGGGCGTGTGACATCATCACGCCTCCCACGTAATCACGCAGTACATAGAAAACCAGGAAGACCTCCAAAAAGCGCTGAAGAAAACATGCATTATATAATTGAGAAGGCAGCGAAACAATAAGAAGCGAGCGAGTGACATATACAACCATATTCATGAGTTCTGCTACTTCGGAAACAAACCACGATGTAAACCTAAACTTTAAATTAAGTTCATAGACAGGCTGCCGCTGGCGTTTGTAATTTAGTGCCTGCCCATATAAGGCCGTCCGTCAGCGGCAATCCAATAGCAAACTCCCACTAAATATTCACGGGTGAAGGACTGTGCTTATGCAGAGGAAGATGAGATGGTCAGGGTGGTGTTTGGCACAAACTCAGCGAAACTGCGAGAGAAAGTTTTAAGTGCCAGGACTTCGGTAACATTAAATACAGCCATGGACATAGCACGACATGGCAGCAGCACAGCTGGGAACCTTCGATGCATGTACACCGAGCGGCTCACGTGAACTGACGCAGTGCACAGACAAAAAGCAACAGTTCCAAAGAGCGCTGAACAAAAACCGAATTACACAATTTAAAAGGCAGCAAAAAATATGAAGCGTCTGATACATACAAGCATATTCATAAATCCAGCTACTGCGGAAACAAAGCACACGGTGGAAAAAGTCAATGTCCCGCTAAAGGAAGAGAGTGTAAAAAAAAAACCCGTGCATGCAGTGTGTCAGGTCTCAGATAAAGAAGAAGACGAGCTGTTTATTGATGCAGTAAGAAACGAATCCATGAATGAAACCTGTCATCTTTACAACGATTGACAAACACGGAATGTAACTTGAACACAACACATCCTACAAATACGAACCTGATTGAAAGAAATAATGATAATCAAATCCTTGATGACAGCAACACTCAATAACACTCACAAAACAATTACATGATTGACAGTCATGTTACGTTATTTTTAAAATGTTCCCTTTTCTTTTTCATAGCTTCTTTAACACACTACTTCTCCGCTGCGATACGCGGGTATATATATATATGTATATATATACCCCGATCTACATACTCGAATAATGGATACTTTATTCGCCATCAATGATTGTTTTGGTAAAGCCATACTCAGTGTATTCATTAGATGAACGGTAAAAAAGTAAGAGCGAGGGGAGGATGACTTATTGAGGCATGCAGGCTGTAGTGCGCGTCAACTCTATCTGAATTGCGCGATCACATTTGAAAAAATATATCTTTTCAAGTTCTGTTTAGTCCATATGTGTCAAACTCAAGGGCGCGAGATCATTTTATATACTGTATTATTGTTATTAATGGCCCGGGTATATGAAGCGCTGGTAACACAATAAACTACAGATCCCATAATGCAGTGCTTCAGCTGCCTTGCCAAACACTTACCACGTTAATCAAGTCTATCTTATGATGCTGCAAGTTATTGCGAAGCTAGCCCACACGATGCTGAAGAGAAAAGTTGATTCTGAAAATAGAGCCTTTAAAAACCGATGGGAGGCTGAGTATATGTTTACTGACATTGCCGGTAAACCCGTGTGTCTCATTTGTGGAGCTAATGTGGGTGTAATTACAGAATTTAATCTAAGACGGCACTATGAGACAAAACATCAGGGTAACCTGAAAGACCTGAATGCAATGCAGAAGATACAGAAAGCAGAAGAATTAAATAAGAATCTGACACTTCAGCGGGCGTTTTTACCCGTGCACAATCACAAAGTGATTTCAAGTGAAGCTGCTTTTATGGGAGACACAAATGCACCAGTGCAACTTGCCCCACTTTCCCTGTTGCCAAGTAATGTTGAACCAAGTCGTCACTACGGTGTTCCCAAATACGCACTTTGCTGGTAAACTGAGCGCACTGAGTTTGCACGGCGCTTTGGTGACTTTGAAGAACAAAAAAAGTCCGTCTACATGCGGCTCGAACCTTGTGCATGTTTGGTAGCACATATCTGTGTGAGAAGCTCTTCTCAGTGATAAAGACTAGCAAAACAGCACACAGGAGTCGCCTCACTGATGAGCACCTGCAGTCCATCCTGAGAATCTCCACAACACAGAACTTTACACCAAACATAAACGAACTTGTGGCCAAAAAAAGATGCCAGGCGTCCAGCTCTAAAATGACATATGAGCAAAGACAACTGAATGATTTGATTTGTTATTGCTGAAAGGAACACATTTTATTTATATTTCCAGGTTTTGTTATGCAGCATGTTCATATTTGAATTTGTATAATTTTGACAGGATATATTTTTATGCAGAGCAAAATCTTTTGGGATATTTAAAATCTAAGTTTATTTTTTATATAAAATTACATAAGAGTAAAGAAATTTGAATGTTTGTTCTTTTAATGTTTACTTTATTTCTAACTTGTATAATTTAGACAGGATATATTTTCATGGAGAGCAAAATATTATAAGTTGTTTAAGGTTTGAGTTGATTTATTCAGGAATAATATTCCTGTCTGTTTTTACCATTCCTACCAAAGATATTTCTGTCGATTAAATAAAAATTCCTTCTATTTAAAATTTAAATAGAACTTGAACAAATACGATAGTTCATAATATCCACGCAGACTTGCACGTAAGAGCGGGAGTTATCCGTTTTAAAAAGCAGCGTATTGCACTGATACGAAATAGCTGAGTGTGTATATATGTAGATATGTATGTATATGTATATATATGTTTATATATGTGTGTGTGTATGTATATATATATATGTATTTGTGTGTATATATGTGTGTGTATGTATGTATGTGTGTATGTATATGTATGTGTATATATGTAGATATATATATATGTATGTATATATGTGTGTGTGTATATATATGTGTATATGTATAGATATGTATATATATATGTTTATGTGTGTGTGTGTAAATATATATATATATATATGACAGCAACACTCATCACTCACAACAGTGACAAAACAATTACATTGACAATCATGTTACGTTATTTTTAAAATGTTTCCTTTTCTTTTTCATTGCTTCTTTAACACACTACTTCTCCGCTGCGAAGTGCGGGTATTTTGCTAGTGTATTTATATAATGCAGATTATTTAGTTTCTCCATCAATGATAGCTGAAGGATGGCAATGACCATCTCAAGGGATATGAAGCCTCTTAATCCTATCAAGTTTAAACTGCAAAAGCTGCGCTATTTTGTTTTCATAATGGCTATGTCTGTCAGCACATATTAATGACCGTAGAAAAAGGAATGATCCCAGAAGAAAACACTAGCTTCCTAATCAGATCTCTGTTTCTACCAGTTGAGGTGATTTGCTGCACACCCACCTCCATGACACTCCAGTGACACTGTCCCCAGTGAATTCAGCTCTTGCCCTACCAGAAGTCTCTGTTTTCAGATCCAACTGGTGAACATGCTCCTGGGCCCATCTGCCAGTTCTACACTTAATGGTCCACTGGGATGCTGCCCTTTAATTTCCCTTCTGAATATCTGTGAACAAAAACTTCATTCATTTTGTGAACTTTTAGTATTAACTAAATATAAATTGAGATACACAAAGACGTACAGTACAGTACAGCTATAACAGGGAGCCAGAAAGCAAACAATGGAGAGTTCCACCAGATGGCCTTAGGACTTTACAAGGTCCTGATAAAAAGGTTAACCAGACAATTAAAAGTTGTATTATGTGGACTTAACAGTCATGTAAATAAGTTCACCCCATAAAATGGGTTTTCTTTTTTAACATATGTGGACAAGTCAATATTTGATCTTCATTTAAACAGTATCTATAGATAAAGGTGATATAACAAACATCATACCACATTTACATTTAAATAAACATGCAGTAAATACATATTTTGCATTATGATAAAGTAAGTACACCCCCACAATAACAATTACAGTGGAACCTCGGGTCACGACCGTAATTCGTTCCAAAACTCTGGTTGTAACCCGATTTGGTCGTGACCCGAAGTAATGCTGTCCAAGTTTGGTTACTTCCATTCACCAAATGCTAAATCCTAAATTGGAGAGGATGGATTCTGAAGATGGCTGGGTGAACAAATCAAAGTTTATACTGTAGATCTATACTGTATAAGCATTCCAATTGTTTCTAATAATTCAAAAACAGAGGTGTGTACCTAAGGAACATTTTCTAAGTGATTCAACTGTCATTACTGACAAATGCCATTTTCTTGAGTAATGTTAAGTTTTTTTATGATTTTTCATTGGTCACATTAGCCCTCAATATTAAGTACTGTATATAGGCTGAATTAACAGTGTAAATCAGTCAGTCAGTATAATGTACAGGTTACTTTTCATGCTAAGCAAACAACAGTATGATATTGTAAAATGTGCTGTTGGCTGTTTGAAGCTCTAACTCTCCTTCCATCTCTATAACAGCACTATAGTAGGATAGGTGCACTATATTTTTATGGCAGCTATTTTTTTTGCATTCTTATTTCTTTAGATACACTCCGTGTGTTGTAGTTAGTTAGATACAAAGACAAAAGACAACTGAACAAACATTCAGGAGCACAGGTGTTTAGAACTAAACAGAAGAAGAAAGATTACCAGATTAGGATCAACATGTGATAATTTAGGAAGGGTTCTGGAAGGGAGAGCTAAACAAGACCCTAGGCATGACATTACCTTCATTTCAGACAGGCCTGGTTCTTTCATAGCAATGTGATTTGCCATGGAAACTGATATTGCTGCTCTTTCCTGGTAACTACAACAAATGATAAAAATCAGGTACAGTATGCTAAGATGAGCTGTTCTTTCACAACTGAACTAGTGGTCTGAGTTCAAACACCATATCTGGTCATTGCCTCTGTGGGATTTGCAACTCCTCCCCAGTTGTGTAGGTTTTCTCCATGTACTCTCTTTTTTCCAACATCCCACAGACATGCATGTTTGGTTAATTGTTGATTTTAAACTGTCCTAGGACAAGGTTGTATATGAGCGGAACCCATGATGGACTGTTGCCTTTTCAGGGCTGACTTTTGTCTTGCACCCTAAGCTGTATGCATAGGTTCCATACCATCCCGCAACCTTGAGTTGGATTGATTTGGTTCAGGAAGATTATGTAAAATGCTAACACATCCAGTAAGGGGTGTCATGGTGTTGCAGTGCTATTGCTGATGCCTAGCAAGAAAGTCCCAAGTGTTCTCTCCATGAAGTTGCCTGTTCTTCCTGTGCCCATGTGAGTTTCCTCTGAGTGCTCCAGTTTCATCCCATATTCTAAAGACATGTAGTCTTGGTGGACTGGCGTTGTTGTGTGGGCTGACAATCTGTCCAGAGATTATTCCTGCCTGATTCTTTTAGGGATAGGCTTCCCTGTAACTCTGCTATGAATAAATGGCTTTAGAAGTTGACTGGATAGATGAACAGCTACTAAACATAAATCATAATGCCACATTTTTTCACTTGATTGTCTATCATTTCCTGTTGTTCACAGTCCCCAGTCTTTAAGTCACTCCAAGGTGGCACTCCCATCTTCAACATCCACCTGCCATAGGTTCATCTATCCATTGTCTGCATTAAAACATTTCTACTGCCAAACCCATGCAGCAGTTCTTCTGATATGGAAACCCTCTTTAACTCCTCTTAATTTCACTGCTGCAGCAGACATTCTTGTATTGCGCATGCACACCACCTTACAGTTTTTTACCTTTACCAATCTTCTGCTGAATTTCAAACCTCTTAATACCAACAATCCAAACAAACTGCATTCACTGCTTGCTTCAACCTACAAGACACCCAACCTTCTCTGCCTTTTCAAAGTCTTAATGTTCTTTTAACAATGCAGCCCCTGATCGCTCTGACTGTCTCCCTTCCCAGATGTGTAAGTGAAGTGCCGTCAGTATTTATGTTCATATTACATGAAAACCTATTTTGATTGGCTATTTATTCCACGACTCTTACCTGCTATCAATGTACTGTCCTGTTAGTATTGCCAGCCTTGCAGTTCCCTTTTGCTTTATAGGCTTTTCAAACTTTATTTCTTAATAATCCTTCATAAATTTAGTTACTAAAGTACTGCTTGTTAGCTTTTATAGCACCTTGTCATAATGTGTTCTTTGAAAGGTGCATATAAAATAAAGAGTGATTGTCTTATTTACTTCCCTACTTACCCTGGTGCAGCTTACATTCCCTTAGAAGAGTGGTGCTGAACTTTAAATAATGTACAGTACATTTGTTCTTTTTTTTCTTTTCTGTGCTTTCTAAATGATGTTGCGTAGGAGGCTGAGTCAGGCAAATCCTAGCTTTTACTGTATAATGAAAATGGAATCCAGGGCTCTTTTTTCCCAATGAGTAGGCAGCATGAGGTATCACTGAGAATTGTCATCTCCGGAAGATGCTAGAAATGCTTCTTGATTAGTATGTTGTCTTGCATGATTAATGAAATATTGTTACACAGTGGATGCTTTGTATAACAGTTTATAAGAGGCTCTGCTATAGTTGGAAGCCTACACTTTATTTGAATAATTTTATTTTTCAAACATTTCTTGCTCATCAGTTATTTTAAATTCAGTGCACACTGCAATATTCCCCACTGTTATTTCATTCCAGCATATTTTACTTTCTATTAATTTCAGTTCAATTTATTTTTATGCAAAAATGCTTTTACACCCTTCTCAGTGTTACCTCCTGCTAAGAGTCTGACATTACCAGGACAGACTAAGACTCTCCAAAACCCGAGATTGGATTAAGTGTGTCTAGAAAATGAATAGATAAATAGATAAATGCAAGATAAAGTACCCATTTACATACTAGGAGCACTGTACATATTTATGTTTTAGACAAATCAAATAGAATTCAATTGATGGTAAATAGAAAAAGAGCAGGACACTTAGTACTGCCTGGCCATTTGTTTGTTAAAAACTGTTCCTCTTGAAGTAATAGGTTTCATCCTTAATTGAAATTCTAGCACTCATAGTCCACCTCTAAGAAAATACACCATTCCAGAGTTTGGGTCAATTTTATAATCTAAATGCTCTGAATCCTACAATAGTTTAATTTATCCTGTGAATTTTAAGGAGGTGTGTATATCGTGATCTCGCTGTTTGTCCTGTGCTTTAGTCACTAATAAGTTTTCTAGTTGTGAAATGCCTAAACAATCAAGGTGTATACAAAGCAAAGAAGAGCTTTTTTAACTAGGCAACGAAGACGAGCAAGGAGACTGAAAAAGCTCAGTCAAACTAGAAGTTCAAAAACTACAAGTAACAAAGTCAAACTGATGAGTTAAAAAGAGAGCTAAAAATATGCAGCAAAATTGTCTGACCCAAACTAAAAGAAAAATGGCCCTTACCAAAGATTTTTTCAACATACAGTAAACCAAACATAAAGATGTTCCCAGAAATATCCCAAAACTAGCATCAAGTCAATGAATCTTCTGGGTTATTGATCTGGTCAGTTAAGTAGCAGAGGGGGTTGTTAATCAGTTTCAGCTGCTTTGGTGTTAATGAAATTAACAACAGGTGCACTAGAGGGGTAACAATGAGATGACCCCTGAAACAGGTCGTTAACAGGTGGAGGCCACTGACTGTTATTGCACTAGTTTTGCACTTGGCTATAGTCAGTGTCACTACTGGTAGCATGAGGCGATACCTGGACCCTACAGAGGTTGCACAGGTAGTCCAACTTCTCCAGTATGCCACTCAATACGTGCCATTGCCAGAAGGTTTGCTGTGTCTCCCAGCACAGTCTCAAGGACATGGAGCATATTTCAGGAGACAAACAGTTTCTCTAGGAGAGCTGGACAGGGCTGTAGAAGGTCCTTAACCCATCAGCTGGACCGATATCTGCTCCTTTGGGCAAGGAGGAACAGGATGACCACTACCACAGCCCTACAAAATGACCTCCAAAAGGCCACTGGTGTAAATATCTCTGACCAAACAATCAGAAACAGACTACATGATGTCCTCTAGTGGGCCCTGTGCTCACTGCCCAGCACCGTGGAGCCTGATTAGCATTTGCCATAGAATACCAGAATTGGCAAGTCCACCACTGGCACCCTGTGCTTTTCACAGATGAGAGCAGGTTCACCGTGAGCACATGTGACAGACATGAAAGGGTCTGGAGAAGCTGTGGAGAACGTTATACTGCCTGTAGTATCAGTCAGCATGACCAGTTTAGTGGCGGGTCAATGATGCTCTGGAGTGGCATATCCATGGAGGAACACACAGTCCTCTACAGGCTAGACAACGGCACCTTGACTGCCATTAAGCATCGGGATGAAATCCTTAGAACCATTGTCAGACTCTATGCTCGTGCAGTGAGTCCTGGGTTCCTTCTGGTGCATGACAATGCCCAGCCTCATGTGACGAGAATATGCAGGCAGTTCCTGGAGGATGAAGCAATTGATACCATTGACTGGCCCCCACACTTGCCTGACCTAAGTCCAATATAACATCTCTGGGACATTATGTTTCGGTCCATCCGACACCGCCAGGTTGTATCTCAGACTGTCCAGGAGCTCAGTGATGCCCTGATCCAGATCTGGGAGGAGATCTCCCAGGACAACATCCATCGTCTCATTAGAAGCATGCCCTCCCGACATTGTAAGGTATGCATACAAGCATGTGGGGGGCATACAATCTACTGAGTATGATTTTGAGTTGCTGCATTGAAAATTCAGCAAAATGGACTAGCCTGCCGCATCTGTTTTTCACTTTGATTTTCAGGGTGTCTTTGAATTCAACCCTCTGTAGATTGATAATTTTCATTTACATCGAACGATGTGACGTCCTTTCATTCCTAACACATTACCCTGTCCATATCAGTAGAGATATCCAGCAGGATTTTTTTTAATTCAACAAAGGCTAGCATTTACAGCATACTGGCAAAACTGATTTTTTTAGGAATTTGCCATGTTGTCATCTTGATTTTCAATGGGTCCTGTGATTTCAGAACTTTTTACATCAGTTGTCTCCATACTAATGTTACACATATTTCCTTAGTACTAGGGTGTTGTACCGTGTTAGCCATTATGAATGTAGAGAAAAGCCAAGCAAAATTACACCTTTTATTGGCTAACTAAAAAGATTACAATATGCAAGCTTTAGAGGCAACTCAGACCCCTTCTTCTCTACATATTTCCTTGGAATGCTTAACGCTCCTGACATCAGCAGAGTAATGGTATTGACATTGGCATACTCAAGTTTGCAAACATTAAATTTTCAATTCTGTAAAAGACTTGCAAGGAAGTAGAGAGTTGAAAATGACCAGGAGATATTTGTAGTGAAAAGACAAGCAAAGTCAAAAATGTGACTTAAGTCATTCTTTATTAGATCCAAAATGGCTGGGATTGGCTCCAGCAGACCCCCGTGACCCTGTAGTTAGGATATAGTGGGTTGGATAATGGATGGATGGATGTTTATCAAAATTCAAAAATCAGGAACAAGAGCCAAAATTCATTAACTGGAGAGTCAGTAGCAAAGGGTCTTTTTGAGAATCGCAAATGTAAGATTTTATCTAAAATATTATACCATTGCAAGAATCCATGTGGGAATTTACACAAAAAAATGTATAAACACAACTAATTATAAAAATGCCCAAACGTATAGGAATAAGAATCCAGTGAGTGGAAGAAGAAATTCTAGCCTGCTATCCCCATGAAAAAAACAGGACCATCACTGAATCCTGATGTGGTTCTTGGGCATAGCCAGAACTGATTCAGTCAGGATGTTTAAAGCTACCATGATCCTTATTGTGATTAGATATGGAGAGAGGTAGAAAGATGAGGCAAAATTACACTGGAGGGAGAACGATATCCATGCTCAGTGTAATAGGTGACGGGGCAGGCAATCAAGTTGGAGAAGCAAAGAAAGGTTGGGGTAGCGCCCTGGTAACACCATTTATGGTTAACACAAAAGACAGCTGACAACGGCTCAAAACAAAATGTTTTCTTTAGTCATAAGCATTGCAATGACTAAAGCTGTGTCCTCTGCAGTAGTCAATATGGCATCTGACACCTTCTTCTGGGAATGGACCAGCTTTGTATGGTGGGGACTGGAAGTGGCAGAGATTTTTCTCGGGCAGCGGGGCAGTTTCAGTCATCCCTCCTGAGCATTTTTTTGGCTGAGGAAGTGGAAGGAGAAAATAATGTTTATGTCAGAGTCCCTTCTCGTCCTGGGGTAGTATTGATTACCCCATAAGATTCAGGAAAGTGTTCCCCAGATGCACATGTGTGACATCACAAAAAGAAAAAAGAGTATGTGTATCCTTCCATTGACGGCACCCTCTCTTTTTAAGGTATATACAGTATATTTTGGATCTTAAGTGTGCACCTGAGCCTACACTTGAGCCCATGTGAAACCAAGAATTTCAAAGTATACAAATAGGAAACATTTGTTATTACAAAAATAAATAAAAAATACAGAAGGGCAAAGGTATTAGAAACTGTAGGAAGAAAACAACGAGGGACAACAACATAACTTACAATCACACTGAGCCTAACTTAATAGGATTGTGATCTAGCTATTGAGTATTCTGCGTGGTCTATCTGCCTTGTCCTTTGTGTCTATTCTGAGCCTCTCCTTGCCACTTTTAAATTCCCCGGTGTTGCTGAGTTACATCTGTTTTCCTGAGCACTCAGCCAAAATGTCACATTAAAATAAACCCAAAGAAGCAGAGATCACAGTAATGTGCTGCAAACACAAGCTACTCTGGTCAACATAGTGATGACAGACTAATGATGATTTCAGCTTTTTCCTCATGCAAGAAAGAGAAGATGTTAACCTCATACTGGAGCACCTTCTTTCCAGTTTGTTCCACCATCTAACACATGTATGGTTTCTCTCCTAGACTGATCTGTTTAGAAGCAAAAGGACAAACACAGTACTGACTACCAGTACTCCAACTTGGAATTGTAAGGCAGCCGTTCCTTTAGCTGCCCCTGCACGCTGGCACTAGCCTTCAACATTGTGTTATTTGTTGTACATTTAACCTGCCCAAATTGCTTCTGAAGTTATCCTCCTTTTAGGTTTCCAGTGATTAATAGCTGACTGTAAGACAATACTGCACTGCAGCTGTAATCCATTGTACCACGTCATGAGGGGAGAGTGCCTTGTCTGTCATGTCTTTAGAGTAAGTCCCCACAAAATTACTTCTCTTGGCTGAGGCAAAGTCCTTCTTAATTATCACACATTTTTTGTGAGTCTCCTCAGTTGATATCCTCCAGAGACGACATATGTTAAAAGAGATGTTACAGACAAATGATTTCTTTGGAGATTTGCTTTGGGATAAGTCTGAAATCTTTATATAGTTTTATCTAAATCGGTCAAATGTAAATTTATTGTCTTTTGGCCCTGCATCGGATATCTTTTCTTGAATCCTTAGAGTGGAATTAATAATAAATCAAATACATCAGTACATTCTTCTGTTCTATCACATTCAAAGCAGCTTGCAAGAACAGAGAGAAGTATGGAGTATTTTTTTGACTGAAAACTTTCTATTCATTCCAGATTTGAATATAATATCTTAGTCATATCCTCTTAAGAGGTCATTAAGACTTAGTTGGACTCTAGCAATGATACTTTCAAAAGTCTAACCTTGGAGGTCTTCTTGACAGACCATGGTGTCTGCCAATTTATTTATTTTATCTGGTTTCTACCTCATCTATTCCATGATTTTTTTCTGAAGGTTCTGAATCAGCAAATTAATTTTTCTAAGAGGTTTTCTTGGTACTGACTGCTGTTGTTGAAATGGTCTGAATAGAATATCATTTGACAGATGATGCCAAATCTTGTTGTTAAGGCTTGGACGAGTTTATGGCAAATAAAATGTAATGCAAGTAAGTGTAAAATAGTGTAAAAATGTTACATTTGAGTGCACAATGGTAGGTCTGACATTTTGAAAGTACTCTTTTTGAGATGAACCTGGGAATCATAGTGGACTTGTCACTGTTAACATCTACACCGTGTACAGAATCGATCAATAAAGCTAACAAAATGTTAGATTATTTATTATGTTGTGTGGAATACAAGTGAAGAGTGGTAATGCTTAAGTTTTATAACATACTAGTGAGCCTTCACCTGGAGTATTGTGTTCTGTATTACTAAAAAGACATAGCAGCACTAGAGAAAGACCAGACAAGAGCAACTACACTGACTAAGAGGTATGAGTTATGAGGAGAGATTGAAGGAACTAGTACAGTCATTCTCAGTTGTTACTTTAAAATAAATTCTGCAACAAGAACATGGGGAAATAGTTAGAAACTTGTTGGGGGCAGATTTTGCGCATACTGTATGTTAAAAAGTTTTTCCTCATGCAAACAACTATAAACATGAGGAATAAATTACCAAGTAGTGTTATAGAAAGTAGAACTTTAGGGGCAATGACAATTTACATTGCCATGACATGTCAAAATAAAATGTACCCCACTTAATATTTGTGCAGCGGGGTGCAGAAGGACTACAACTTTGTACGAAGGTCAAGCATGGAATGGAAGAGAGAATAATAGAGAGCATAGATTCTTCATATTTCCCTTCTAAAAAAAGAGTAGCATGGGGGCTTCTTTGAAAACTTAGTCTTCTATTGTAGGGTTGGCCACTCTGGCCTAATGGGCAACATGTAATTCACAAAGGGGCACTGATGGCCAAGCAGGAGTGGAGGGGCAAATTGTTGTCTTTCATAAGGGCAGTGTTTATTCATGTGTTTTTCATACTTCTCTTAAATTCATGCTTAAATGCATTATTAAAGTCTTACCAAACCATAAGGAAGTATGTGTCTAAAAACCTCATGTATCAACAGTAAAGCTATTTTATTCAGTAATACCTGTAAACCAGTTGAATTACCTGCCATTAGTTTAATTAAAATTTATGAAAAACACAGGTGGCACAATTTATACAATTTGTTTAAACATTTGAGTTTTATTGGAAATACAGCAGCTACTGAAAGATATTTTTAATGAAATTCTCCAATGGCAAAAGCTCTTCAATTTTTCACAATAATTGATGAAATGTTGTTGCTAGCAGTTATAGCACTTTAAATCTGAACTTTTAACTTAAAATGTTTTGGGTTCATAGCTTATTTTATAATCTGTTTGGGTCCTCTGTAATAATTTATATGTGTAAGTACATTTTCTATTTTGTGCATATAATTCATAATTAGACTGGACCTCTTTATCATTCACCCACACAGCAACTGC
Source organism: Polypterus bichir lapradei (assembly GCA_026402145.1). Classification (NCBI taxonomy): domain Eukaryota; kingdom Metazoa; phylum Chordata; class Cladistia; order Polypteriformes; family Polypteridae; genus Polypterus; species Polypterus bichir. The sequence continues at coordinate 36,627,125 of JANRMT010062796.1, read as the reverse complement.
TCACATATGCATCTTCAAAAAAATAAAACTGTAACACCGCTCAAATCATATAAATTATGCTGTTAGTGTACCATAGACAACATGTTACACACATCAAACTGCCAATGATAACATAAAAAGAAAAGGGGTGCAAACCATTAACCACAAACTCTAAAAATCTACATGGAACTCAGTCGACAGTGTTATTGATCCTGTCATTGACGGTGGCAATATGGATTTAAAAATGTTCATACTTGATGTGATGTACTGCTTGATATGATGTTCTGCTCATATTCTCTCTTCATGATGCATTTTGTCACCATTTGTAAGGTGCATACTTGACTGTTGAAAGCTGTATTACTGGCATAGGCATAAGTGTTACGCTGAAATATTACACAGCTTGCGTATCCCTTTAGGGCAGGCATGTCAAACTCACTACCATTGGTGGGCCGCTTCGATTGCCAAACGTGCGTCAGCAGGTCGCACTGTAACAAATACTATTATACTATTATACAAAGTTACTGTAGCTTTCTTTCCAATACTGAAAACTTAAAAAAAATGTAACACTTAAAGTTTAAAGAAAAGCAATTTATTTCCATACAATCTCTGTACAACAGAGTAAAATTAGAGTCTTAACTAGGTCCTTATGTAGGAGTCTTAGAGTCTGAGATCTATTTCTTTTGTCCTGACACTTGGCATCTCTTGTTAGTAACCAGTTCGTCAATATCAGGCTTGAAATCTTGTTCAGCTGCAACTTTTATGAGGGATGAAAGATGCTCGACAGTTAGCCTTATGCGATGTGGGGTTTGGGTAGCTTTTATTAACGAAAACAATTGGTCACAAAGGTAAGTGCTTCCGAACATAAACAGTACTCTCGATGCCAACTTACAGATCTGCACATACGAGGGTGGCAGGTAAGCATACAAGCCTGGCACACCAACTTCATTGTATTTTGCCATCAGAATAGAATCTGACTGCAGTTCAATCAACTCCATCTGGATATTCTCAGGCTCATTCTCAACGTTGTAACAGTATGGTGACGTAAACAGCGCAAAGTCCAGATCGTGTGAACTGAAATCACGAAAACGCTCACTGAATTCATTCCTCAGTAATTCAAGTTGGAAAAGAAATCCTCCAAAAATCAAATTTTACTTTACTAAGTTTACTTCAAAGTTTATATTGTAAAATAATGCAATATGCAAAAAGCCCCCTGACCTACACTAATTATACAAACTTCATCCATCCATTTTCTTCCATTATCCGAGGTCAGGTCACGGGCAGCAGCTTGAGCAGAGAGGCCCAGATTTCCCTCTCCCTGGCCACATCTTCTAGCTCTTCTGGGAGAATCCCAAGGCTTTCTTAGGCCAGCCGGGAGACATAGTCCCTCCAGTGTGTCCTGGGTCTTCCCCGGGGCCTCCTCCCGGTTGGACGTGCCCGGAACACCTCACCAGGGAGGCAACCAGGAGGCATCCTGATCAGATGCCCGAGCCATCTCATCTGACTCCTCTCGATGCGGAGGAGCAGCGGCTCTACTCTGAGCCCCTCCCGGATGACTGAGATTCTCACCCTATCTTTAAGGGAATGCCCAGACACCCTGCGGAGAAAACTCATTTCAGCCGCTTGTATTCGCAATCACGCAATCTTGTTCTTTTGGTCACTACCCATAGCTCATGACCATAGGTGAGGGTAGGAACGTAGATCGACCGGTAAATTGAGAGCTTTGCCTTATGGCTCAGCTCCTTTTTCACCATGACAGACCGATGCAGAGCCCGCATCACTGCGGATGCCGTACCGATCCGCCTGTCAATCTCCCGTTCCATTACGTGAAAATATGCAAGCTATTACTACTTGTTATGGTCAGTTCTACCCAGTGGGCAGTCTCAGCAGCCCAGCCAGTAGTGTAGCCTGCCAGGTTGCTGCAGCCTAGCACTTCAGTCGCGACATTGTGGCTCATTTACTTTGGTCAAGGCTTGTGGGGTGCAGTGTCATGCCTAGTGTATCAAGGAGCTGACACCGCAGCTGTAACTATACTAACAGATGACGTTTCCGGTACCGTAATGCCGTGGGAAAACGCACTTTTGTCAGAAGGCAGAAGTAAGAAAAGTCAGTAAGTAACGCTGAAGATGCAGAATGATTCAATCACAAACAATAGTAATCATTTTGTACAAGTTTAGTGCTAACTAGGATCTGTCATGCAGGCCGTACAGATTTGCGTGTTTGACATGCCTGCTTTAGGGGATGAACCCTTGGGGTCAGTTGATGTGGTAGCAAAACTTCCCCTCTGATCATGTTTGCTGAAGACACCTGTTAGTTTACTCTTTATAATAAAGGTGTAATTTTCTTCAAACGTATGGTCCAAAATTGACCTAAAAAATGAGAGGCTTTTGGGTCTAAAGGGCCAAAAACTAGACATCAAGATGAGTATATCATATGTGGGTGTTTTGTCATAGCCAGGAGGGCACCAGAGTAAAAAACTGAAGTGATTTCAGTGACAACACGCTACACGCAAGTTATCTCAAAGTGTTTAAATTTAATTCTTATGAACACAAGATACTCGATGAATTACCTTAACTGTAAAATATTTTTCTGTTACGAGGTGTGGCAGAAAAGTAATGAGACTGATTTTTTATTTACCAAAGTTTTTATTTTTTTCAAACATCAATGTTATCCCCTTCAAAGTAGTTCCCTTGGGCAGCTACACACCGATGGAGACGTTGTTCCCACTGTTGGTAGCAGCGCTGGAAGTCTTCAACCGGTATGGTCTTCAGCATGTCCGTTACACTCTTTTGGATGTTTTCTAAAGTCCCGAAATGATGTCCTTTGAGGACAGTTTTCAGTTTAGGAAAAAGGAAAAAGTCACACGGACTGAGGTCGGGTGAATAAGGGGGCTGGGGAACCACAGGAATGCGTTTTTTCGATTGTCCTTCTGCTCAATTGTGAGGTTTTTCGGCACCATTTTGGCACAGACCTTTCGCATGTGCAAATGTTCAGTCAAAATTTGATGAACGGTAAATCTGTTCAAATTTAATTGTTCACTCAACATTCTTAATGTTAAACGACGGTCTGATCTCACAAGAGTGTTCACACGTTCGATGTTTTCATTGGTTTTCGAAGTTGAAGGCCTCCCTGAAAAATTTGAGCTTGGGATAAAGAATGTTCCCCATAGGCCTGTTTTAACTTTTCAAACGTCACACTTGCCGATTCTCCAAGCTTAACACAAAATTTAATGGCACAATGTTGCTCCAAATTCCGCTGTTCCATTTTGCATGACGCACAACCAAAAACACAACTTCGCTAATAGCAGTCACAAAAATCACGTAGTTAACGGAAGGAGTTGAAACTCGCACTGAGCTATGGGAGGGTACTGATACACGTGCTCTATCAAGGACAACAGCGCAGCGTTGCCAGATCGCTTGCAGCGTTGCCAGTCTCATTACTTTTCTGCCACACTTCGTATATCATCCAGGTATTTTTTGTGCTCATTGTTGACATTATGCACATTTTTTATTTTTATGCTCAATATGATGTGAATTTGCTATGGACTACTTATATCTGGAAGGTTAACTACCCCAAGGTAGATCTAATATTCTGCAGAACAAACTTCACAAGAATTATTTATTTACTATATGTGGGCAGCACAAGGTTCTAATGTCCTCGGTTCAAATTTTGTACCATTATCATCACTGTTTATGTGGTGTTAGCACACCCCCTCTGTGTCGATGTACTGTAGGCCTTTCCACAGTTACTCCAAAAAGAAGTTTGTGTTAGATTAACTGGTTATTCTAAATTGGTCCAACATGAGCATGACAGGGGCCCTTGCACTAAACTGCTGCCATCTCCAAGGTTGGTTCCTGCATTGCACCCAGTGCTGCGGGTATCATCTGTGGCCCTCTGAACTGGATTAAGCAGGTCTGAAAATGCTGCAGTATGTTATGTTAAATTGGTCCCATGTGCATGCAGGAGTGCTTGTGAGTATGGCCTGTAATGGACTGCCACCCCAGCTAGGGTTGGTCGCTCCTTTGTGCCTGAAGCTGCCAGGATGTGGTCCAGCCCTGCATGACCCTGAACCTTTAAATGTTTGGATATTTTCCTTCTGAATAATTTCCTTGTAATAAAGTGTTTTTTCAGCCTCTTCTGCGTACATCCATTGCAAATAAACGAATGAAAAAATAATGTGATTTTTTTTATGTTTGAATTCAGTGACTTTAACAATTTGTTACATTTTTGTATCAATAATAGAGACAGTCTCATGTGGAAACAATAAAAGGAGAATAAGAAAAACATACAGCAAACTGGAGAAGCATCAGTTTAGTCAGGTGGGAGCAATAATTCCTTCAGCTTGTGCTCCATCATCTCCCTTATAATAAAATTCTGTCCTTTTATTTTTGTTTAGCTTTTGAATTTTTCATTTGGATGTCTGCGCTTCTGTGAATGTGATTACTAGGCGCTGAATAATAATGTTATCAGATTATAATTCAAGTTCTCTGCTGCTCTTCAGAAATTGGCCATTTCCCGAGTCACTTTCTTAACCTAGTTTGCTCTTTTCTGTCTGATCCCTGCCTCCTTCGGGTGTCACTCGTGACGGGCAATCAAATTAAGCAGCGCATTCAAAATCACTGCCTGTCTCATACTGTTATTTGCACTTTCACCTGCTACACACATTTTCATTGATGAACCGCCAGCTTCCTCTTTTCAGGAGCTTCCATTTTTACCTTTGATTGTTTTATAAAGTGAGAATTTTGCTCCATCCACCTGCTGCCCCTGTGCTTCAATATTAGGGGACTTCCTGAGCTGAAAATCCAGACCAGCCTTCACACATCAGGACTGTAGTACAAGAGGTGAATGCAGATTCATCTGAAGCCTTTTATTAAGCAATCAACTCATTGGGGCTCCTTAATCATTTCAATCAGACATTTAATTGCAACAAATTATATGCAAATGTACTGTATGTGCACTATAAGAGGTGATTAACACACAGCTGGTCATTTTTCCATTCGTTTGAATGGTTGATATAGGAAGTACATTCACTTCACTTTCCATCCACTTTTCTTGGTGAGGGTGGTGATAGCAACATGCTGAACTGATCAGACCAGACCACCTGACATCCAGCAATAGACTCTCCCAGAGAACTCGCATTCACTCCTTAGGCAGTGTCACAAAATCAACACAAATTCATCAGGAAGGTTTGGGGCAGCCACCCATATAATTGGTTTCCTGGCTCCAAAGTATCAAATAAATGATAGCACTGATGAGCACAAAATGAAGTCCAAAACAGAACTGAGGGAATAGGGAAAAGGTGGAGGCTTTTAAAGGTCAGGGTAGGAAGTGACGTCAAAGGGGCCGGGACCAGAAAGGTCTTCAGCCATAGGCTCGAGCCCGGACGTGACATCAAGGGGGGCAGAGCCGGCAAGGCCTTCCTCTAAAGGTCCAGACCCAGAACGTGACGTCAACAGGGCCAGGTGGAACTTCCCGTGAATGGTCTGTGGGAAAGCGAGAAAAAGAGTCAGTGCACTCTGCCACATCCCGGTCAGATTCGGTATTGCTCTCATTCAAGCTCTTTAGCTGCCTCCCATGAGCACGTGTGTGACACCGGCCATGTCAGCACCGGTTCCACAATGGCACCGGACACCGGTACCCATCCCTACCGGCCACTAAAATAATCCTTCCAAGGTGTCCTGGGTCTTCTCCCAGAAGCTGTGCCTGATTTCCACCCTATGGGTTGCATGAACTTTTCCTTGGGTAGTTTTGCTATTCACTTACAGGTATATCCCAAAGACACGCACCCATGTTTTCTGGGGCCTCATGCATAACACCGTGCGTAGAATTCACACTATAACATGGCATACGGACAAAAGCGGAAATGTATGTATGTAAAAAATTCTTCCAGATGCATAAATCTATGTGAATGCCAACTTCCACGTTCTTCCGCTACATAAATCCTGGTCAGCGTGAAAAGTAATGTATGTGCACATGCCTGCTGTCCTGCCCCGTCTCCTCCCAGAATTATGCCTCTTTGAATATGCAAATCAATATAAATATCCCTTAAGCTCAGCATTCTGTGAAAAGGCAATGGCAAAAGCACTGGGGGAAATAGAAGAATTTCAGCGAATACCAAGTGGAGGCAAGGAAAAATGTACTATTTGTTGGTTTAAACAGTGGTATAAACAACAAAAGGAAGTTTGTCATTAAAGTAGAACATCATAAACTTCATCTTAAAATCGTTTAATTTACTTGTTTCTCAAATCCCATCGTAACTAAAGTAGCACGTTAAATGCTTTGTTTTATATTTGATCTTCTATGTGTGTAATCACTACGTGCTTCTTAAACGGGCTTTCTTTTCCTCTGACAGGACACAGAATCCATGACATTAATGATATTAGAGCTCTCTGAGTAATTAAAATACTGGGATGTATACGTGATATCATTTTCATGATTATTGGAGTTAAAGCATTTTATCAAACATGGGAACACGGTGGCACAGTGATTGTTCATGCCTCATGCAAGATGCTTCTTTCTTAGAAAGTTAAATTGTTTTAACTTCTTCATATGTCCTTTATTGAATCTAATGTTAGATTTGCTTTTATGTATTGGCTGTTGAACCTCAACATTAAGAATACAAACTATCTTAACAGTATAAAAATTAGCAGTACAATTATTGGTTTGCAGCAGACCTCTGTCACTGAGCTGTGTCACAAACAGGTTAGAAAGAGGCCAACTTAGTTCCGTCAAACAGTAGCCACCCTCGTTTTCCTAAATGTCAGCTTTTGATATCAGTTTGCAGATTTAGGTTCCAGAGGATGAAAAGCGACTGATTTAAGAACTCCTTTTTTCCCAGAGCTTTAAACGTTTTGAGTTCTGTTACTTGTAGAGATGCTGCTAAACTCTGAATTTTTTTTTATTTTTACTGTTAAAGGTAATTGTCCTTCTTTGTACTAATCTTTCAGTGTGTTTACTTAGGATAATGCCAGTGGTCAGTTGTTGTGTCGTGGCTTGTTTTCTTATATCTGTGTAACAGTGTCTGATGTTTTTTACTTTTTGTGCTTCAAAAAATACCCCTCGGAGATAGTAAAGTCTACCTAACCTAACCTATCATTTTGTAGAATACTAGAAGTAGTGCCCGGTTGTTGCATGGGTACGTAATTTTATGCTCTGATCTGTTTGTCTTGTGGTCTGGCTTCGGTCTGTTCTGGTGTTTCACTTGCTCTAAGCTACTAGGTGGCAATGTTGCTCAAACTGTAGTTAAAAACAAAAAAAAACATGAAGGTAACCCTAAGTCAGATTTTTGGGTCAGGACACTATACTCTTCCCCTGATCAAATGAGGGAGGTGTGTGCAAAGATTGGTTCAACGGTGTGGATTTTTATACTGAACATACATACACACACAGATTTTTAGCTTTATATATATTTTCATATATATTAGCTACATCATTGTGCAAAAGTTATAGGTACTTTAGATAGTTCACAAAAATATTTTTCTTTGATGGTTATTTTATGTCTTTTTGGATTAGTGTGTCAATAGGAAAAAGTTTAAGTCAGAGTTCCAATCATTTTGCAGAAAGTGAAACAATACAATAAGATATTTGAATGCCTTACAGAAAGAATAATACTAATATAGTAACAGAGCACTTTCCAATATAAAACATGAGATCTTTGCATCCATACATCCCAACAACAACAACAACATTTATTTATATAGCACATTTTCATACAAAAAGTAGCTCAAAGTGCTTTACATAATGAAGAAAAGAAAGATAAAAGACAAAATAAGAAATTAAAATAAGAAAACATTAGTTAACATAGAAAAAGAGTAAGGTCCGATGGCCAGGGTGGACAGAAAAAACAAAAAAAAAATCTCCAGACGGCTGGAGAAAAAAATAAAATCTCCAGGGGTTCCAGGCCACGGGACCTCCCAGTCCCCTCTGGGCATTCTACCAAACATAAATGAAATAGTCCTCTTTGTAGTTAGGGTTCTCACTGAGTCACTTGATGTTGATGGTCATACAGACTTCTGGCTTTTAATCCATCCATCATTGTTGGACCATCACGGTGCTTTGAGTAGATGGTGGTGGTGCAAGCCACCACCAAAAGGACACCGGAAAAGGAAACAGAAGAGAGAGTAGGGGTTAGTACAGATTTTAGAGCCACCATGAATAGTTATTATAATGAGTTGGATATACAGAGTATCAGGATTTTAATTACAGTGAAGTTATGAGAAGGCCATGTTAAAGTAATGTGTTTTCAACAGTGTTTTAAAGTGCTCTACTGTATTAGCCTGGCGAATTCCTATTGGCAAGCTATTCCAGATTTTAGGTGCATAACAGCAGAAGGCCGCCTCACCACTTCTTTTAAATTTTGTTCTTGGAACTCTAAGGAGACACTCATTTGAGAATCTGAGGTTACGATTTGGAATATAAGGTGTCAGACATTCCGATATATAAGATGGGGCGAGATTATTTAAGGCTTTATAAACCATAAGCAGAATTTTAAAGTCAATCCTGAATGACACAGGTAACCAGTGTAGTGACATCCCAGCGTTTGATCAGGCAAATATAACAAACAGGTGCTAATGATCAATGACATACTGTGCAGGTTGAATCAAAGTGGTTAACTGAAACAGACACAGCTGGATAGAACAGCTGTGTAGAGGGAACTCAACTGGGCAAGGGACAACCATACTAAAAAGGTAGGGTTACATTAGACGTGCCAGTTTAACCTGTAGATCTTACACCCAAAGCATAGACAAGACACAAGGTAGTCATCCTGCATCATTAAGGTCTCTCCCAAGTAGAAATTTTGTGTCAGACAGGTGTTTCCAGAACTTCAGACCCAAGGTCTTCTGCAGAAGCACAAACAATTAGGCACAGCTGAGGACTAGAAACACAGTGGTCAGCCATAAAAAATGAGTGCAGCAAACGAGAAATCCATCAACGTAACTTCCATTTGTAAACAGGAAGATGTCCTGCACCACTATCTGCAAAGAAGTTGCAGAAACCACTGGGACCCTGGTATAGCCATCTACAGTCTGGAAAAGTCTTATCAGAAATAGTCTTCTTGGAAGAGTTTTCTACCAAAAAGCCATTCCTCTGCTGTTGCAAAGCCAAACAACTTGCCTACAAACAAAAACACAAAAACTGCAGAAAAATAGTATCAGGTGCTCTGGACTGATGAGTCAAAATCTGAAATTTTTGCATCTAACAGAAGATAGTTTGTTCACTGAAGGACTCAATGAATACATGAATGAAGGTCTACAGGACACAATGAAGCATGGTAGAGGTTCCCGGCAGTTATCAAAATTGATAGTCCTTTCACCATAGAGTACTACATGCAGTACTATCAGGGAGGCATCTGATTGGTCCAGACTTCATTCTGCAGCATGACAATAGCCCCATACACACAAAAAAAACATTAAAAAGCTATCTGCAATGAGTAGAGGAACAGAGAAAACTGGAACAAATGGTATTGCCCCAACAGAGCTGTGATCTCAACATTATCGAGTCACTCTAGGATGACTTGCAAAAACAGAAGCAAGTAAGAGAGCTAAAGTCTGCAATGGAATTGTGGCAAGTTCTCGAAGAGACCTGGAACAACTCACCACTAGAGTAACTTCAGAACTTGCATGACATTGGAACCTAAGAGAATACGAAGGGTGGTCACACCAAATATTAATTTCAGTTTTGTTTTATTTGTGGTCACTAGACTCTCTAGGAAGTTTGTTGAATTATAAAAACTATTCATGTCATAATTTTTGAAA
>JANRMT010062796.1:36596307-36616749 GCA_026402145.1 Polypterus bichir lapradei | reverse complement strand
AGTGAGTGAGTGAGTGAGTGAGTGAGTGAGTGAGTGAGTGAGTGAGTGAGGGCTTTGCCGTTTATTAGTATAGATTTCACATGGTGCCTAATACGTTTGTTCAGTATTGTATACACAAGCACAATAAAGTATCTATCTATCTATCTATCTATGTACAGTATATATTACATTTTTGGTAAGTTTACAATTTGTGGATGGAAACTCTCTAGGCAAGGTGTTTATACGGTATATATCCTGAAGAGAGATGTTGTCAGTAATATTCTCTGTCATCTTCGCCACTCTGTAGTGCTTTACAATGTTATGCCCTACCAGGATGTTAGGCACCTTCTCAGAACGAACTGCACTGTGCAGTTGTTCAGGTTAGTGAAAACAGATGGAGAAACCAGAACTTTCCCAAGACACCTGAGGAAGTAAAGGCTTTTAAGAGCCTCTTTGACAAGAGATGAACTGTGTTGTGCCTACTTCAGTTCATCAGTGATTGTGACAACAAGAAATGTAAAGCTGCTCACCCTTTGCTCTCTAAAATATATGACCAAGTCCTTGGCTTAGCTGACATTAAAGATGAAATTATTGTCCTGGCATCACTGAGTCAGGTGGTAAATCTCTTCTCTGTAAATATTCTTGCCATTGTCTGTGATCATAAAATTTAGTGATAGTTATTTTTGGTCAAAGAGTCATAGGGGAGCAAAGCGTACAGCAGGGAGCTCAGCACAGTATTTGGTGGGTCGCCTATGTTGGGGGTAGGTGTATAGTAAGTAATCCTGCGACTTTATCCTGCTAGGATATGCCAGTTAAAAAGTGCACAATCTAGCGGCAAAAGATAGCATTAAGTCTCAAATGTAGGACCTGTGTAATCAGCTTTGATGGCACAACAGTGTTAAATGCTGAACTGCAGTCTTTAAATGGTATTGTATCTGTCAAAGAATCTTATTATGCTGTACACACATGACAGCAAACTTGATCTTCAATGTGAATCTGAGTTCAGATACCCAAGAAACAGCTTTCATTCTTTCTCCAAACTTTTGTTTAATCCATGGGGTTTTGTGATTCTCTGTATTTATTTCGTTATTGTAAATACAAATCTGCATAATGTGTGTGAACATAAAAGAAAAGCAAAGGTGAGATAAGATTAAAGATTATTTTTTGTATAACGGATTGGCTCCAGCAGACCCCCGTGAACCTGTAGTTAGGATGTAGCGGGTTGGATAATGGATGGATGGATGGTATGAAATTAACTAAATCACTGCTAAATGAATTTACAGTATGTGCAGCAAAGAATTATTGGTAGTTTGTTCCCAGCTTAAAAAATCATGATTCATATTCCTATTGCCGTGTTATACAATTATACGTAGAGTGGCAAAGTAGTAAGAAATTAAGTTTATGGTTTATTTTTTATTTTGTTATCCTTTTTTATACAAACAAACTTTGTCCCCACCTTTTTTGTTGTGTGATTTTGAGCCATGTAGTAGTTGATAGGATTATTTAATTTTAAGCTATTTGAGCCTTCATTCTTGACTTTGAAATGTGTCAGCTTTCCTCTTTCACCAGTTTTCATACTCAGAAATGTCAAACTAAAGACAAAACTGTAGTCCATCTGCATGGAAGTAATCTTTAGTAAGTGATGCTTCTACAGCTTTCTTGTGACCCTGCTCAGGATAAGCATTTCTAGAAGGTGGATGGATGGATGGATCATTAGCAGCACTAAAAGTAAGAATGGAGTTTTTAATACACAGCATATCCAAAAGTGATGAGCCATAAGTAAAATATAACTTTAAGGTGTAGTTAGGATTATTATCAGGGAGCAGAGGCAAAACAAAAGAGAAACTGAGGAGGCTGCAAAAATATCAAAATCTTTAAACCTGTGCAGTGAACTAGAAAATGTAATTTAAAGTAGACAACTACAAAATGATACATGTGGGTATAAAATCATTTATTATGAATGCAAAATGGGTAATGTTGACCTACAAGAAGGAATCTTTGAAAATAATTTAGGGATTTGTGCTGACATAGTAGTCATATCCACTAGGCAATATGCAAAAGAAATGAAAAAGGCTAATGAAATATTATACGATGTTATACCATGAAAACCTATTGTAGGTAAATCAAAGGATGTATTCCCAAACTGTACAATGCAGCTAATGCGGCTGAATTTTCAGTATAGTATGCGATTTTGGTCACCCTGCTGCAAAATACAAATGGGTGCTAAAAATGCCCTCCGCTAAAGCGCAGGTCGCACTTAAGGAGGAGGAAACTCTTTATATGGCTATGTGCAGATTAAAAAAAAAAACCTTGGAAGACATGGATAAAACTGATTAAGGCAGAATTCTTCCACCTCATTGCTAAATTGTGGACTCCAGTGGAACTGTGTTCAGAACAGTCCTTCTGAAATATGGTGGTGGCCATCTTGAACAACCTGCCTGGTCAAGCCGAATGGCATTTAATAATCAGCATGGCAAAGTATTAACTTACCAAATAAACTCAATGGACTAAGCTGTCATTTCTGATATACAATAGCTGTACTATTCAAGCTACAATGCATCATATAACTGTAATAAGATTTTCTTATCTGAAGTCAGATTTTGATAGCATGTATTAAAGTGCTGAAAACATGTTCAGTTGGTCAGGTGCAATAAATCATCAAAAATTAGGGGAGTAAGTCATGAATGGCCTTTTGGATAACTGTTGAAAAATAATAATTACAAGCAGAAGCTTAGCTTACATTAGGCATTTCAGATAGGATTCAATCAGCAAATTATGAAGAACAGAAAACCTAATAACACACCTAATTACTTCTTTGAAAATTAACATACACATTAAATGATACTTTTAATATACACATATGAAAGCTTGCACACGGCAGAAATTATTCCTCATAAATTGTTTTTAGAACTTTACTTTGCACAATAAAAACACATTGTATTGCATTCATCTATCACACTGTGATAGTAATTGACAGACCGAAAAAGAATAGAAGAACAGATGGTCGTCAAATTTGACCACTGTCTCAATTGTGGACAATTATTTATTTTTTGAAAAAACAGAAAATTAAAATATGTAAAATAAGTTTCTAATGGAAAATTAAGGTCCTCCATGAAGGTCAGAACAGGAGGTGCCAAGTGAACAACCACAACCTGCCAGTACAGTATGCACCTTGGCGGAAAATGAAAACCTGATGGAACTCAGTGCTGGTGTGTATCAGCCTGATCAGCCAATCCCTGATTGTAGGTATTGTTTTTTTTATGGCTCTACTATAGATTTGATGTTTTTTTCTGACTTTCTGCTGTTGTTCATGGATTTTGTGTCCAGATTGTGTTTTATTGGGAAGTGTTCACTTAGGGTGACTTTTCCGCTCTTTTGAGCATTTTGCTGTGTTTTTCTGTTTTGTTAAATTAATCTTAATTTATAGTTTTTTTTGTTTTCCCCTATTGTGCACAAGTTGGTGTTTATAATCAAACTCCTTTTAGCTTTATTTTTGGGACTTTTCTTGTTTTTTGCTCAGGTCTCCTTGTTTGGGGCCTGCTAGTCGAGAAGCCTGCAGTTAGCAGTGAAGAGTAGGTGGACTGGTGTGAGCTTCTTCTGGGCTAGCCAGTGAAGATCCTGCTCTGCCGTATGGATATATTATGGAGGCCTCACACCATTTTCGTCATGTTTGTGATAACATAACAGTATTTAAAGCAATAAAATCCATTTATATTGTTTCAACGTGATATTCAAAAAATCTGAGTTAGTTCTACTGGAAATGAACACGTACAGCCTTATAATAAGATCATTTTGTACAAGTTTAAGTTAAGCTGTATAACTGCAACATACACTGAAGGAATTTGATGAATATAGATGGCACAGGTCATGTCAACAAAAAAAAATTAAGTATTCTATTGTGCTGCTTTTTTCCCCAACCTCTAATGGATTTTTCAGAGAAAATGTATGCAAACCCACACAGAACATTGGAACTCCATATAATTGTCAAGATGGGAATTCACACTACAACACAGGAACTGTGACAGCACAGCTAGATGCCACTCAACATTAGCCACAGCATCCAAAATGTTTTCTGCTATGTAATAAAGAAATAATTTTTGGGTGATGTGTGAACAGTCTTTATAGGTATCGACAAGGAGAAAAGCACAGGAACATATTTTGGAATCTGTTTGCATCATAGTAAACAAATTCTGAGTAATCCTCTGAGAGGGTAAAACAGCATATTTCTTAATGAGCCTGGATGGTTTAGTACATCTTATCCCCTTGTTCATAGATGATTGCACCATGATAGACACATATATCTGACATCTGGTCCTTTTTGAATATCATACTTTCAAGGAGGAGAGTAATTGCTTCGACAGAATCTGTGATCTGAGTAGAATAAAATAGGAATTAATGAAAATTGCTTTTCCAAATAAGTCCTGGAATCAGTCCTGATCTGCCCTACTAGAGGATTAATGGCATTGTTCTTTTTTGAACTTGGGTGTCATGGACGAGCTGGCCAGATGGACTTAAACGTAGGTCTATAAGAATGGATGTATCGGCAGAGAACATATATTCAGCAGTATTGTACGCTGACTTCCCTAATCTCTTAATCCCAGTTCAGCACTAAACTGATTGGGAACTCAAATACAAAGGCCTGCACACACGTTTGCCTGACGCACATGTCTGGACTTTGCATGGCATTGCTTCTCACTTGTTACTGATTTCTAATGCCGAGGAAAATCTCAGCAGTAAAAAAATAGACTGACAAGTAACTGATTTTAACATTTGTAACCATTTAGTATTAAAAAAATCTTAATATAGTAGAATTGCAACTAAAATAGTTTTTTTAAAGTGCAAATTTTAACATATCCCAGATTGTTACTAGTGATATATGCCCTCATTTACATTTATTCATATATATATATATATAAATAATAGACCCCCCAACACACACAAACACAAAAATAAAGCTGAGAGCCTGTCGTGATATATCACAGCAAGCAGCCGCAGCTCTTACCAGAATCCCTTTAGCAACACACGTAGACTTTGGTCTAAATGCATTTGGCAGGATATAGTGCATCTAATAAAATATGCCCTTTTTTTCCTGCCATAGGCTGGGGACTAGAAATCAACTTGGATTATTTCAGATCACTGCACCACAGCGACCTCTAAGAAATGCATGTTTTTACGGTTGCTGTGCTGTAATTCTGTATGGTTAAAAAAAAAAATTACAAAAAAAAAAAATCATTGTTATGCTTAAATTTATTAAAGAAGCAGGTAAGTTTCACAAAAGGCGGGCATTGGTCAGAATTGCTTTGAAAAAACCATTTGCCAGAGCAGTGGTATGCCAGCTGGATGTACTTCATAATAAATGTTTCCTAAAATGATATTTAATATGTTAAATATTTTCATGATCCACACAACACGTGTGGTGCTGCTATATACAACTTTCATCCCAGGTTTAATTTCCATGTGAGTCTGAAATGCTGTTTTTATGCTGTATCAGTTGTGTATCAGCAGCCCAGAATACAGACACAATGGACAAGGCATATTCACACCATGATTGACTCTCATTCTTTTAGATGAAGATCCAGCTCTAAGCTTATTCCTGCTACATATGAGTTCAGAGATTGAACCTTGTGGATAAGTGACTGTTCTTTAGAATATAAAAATGGGCCTTTAAGCACACGTTCTGTTCACTTAATGTGTAGATAAAAACGACAGGTTGGGATTTCAACAAGGGGTTACTTTAACTAGTGCAGTAGACAATATGGGTTGGCTGCCATCCTGGCCATTATGGGTTGTTTCTTAACATAGCTAGGTGGCCTTTTTAATGGAATGATGTGGGTGGACGAGAATCCCAACCAGGTTAGTTAGTGGTACCTTTTCTGGTTGGGAGGCCATTATAATGGACGGACAGCGGGAGACTTCTTCCTAGGGCTGTGTTCTACCCCAATACAGAGGGTGGTGACATCTCTCTGACATGCATCCCATTCAGACACCTGCAGGGCTGCATGGGAGTTGTAGTTTTGGTGGGCAGCCATGTTGAGGTCCTTAGGTGCTGCTAGGGGGAGTTGCTGGAGGCAGGTTCTCCTGTCACAGGGAGCTTCCACCTAACCCAGAAGCACTTCCTGGATGCAATGTGATAATACCAGAAGTACTCCCGGGTTCTGTACAAAGGAAGCGGCTCCACTTCACCTGTTGGAATCGGAGTCGGGAGAGGAGTTGGACAACACTCACCAGGGAGATGTGGAGGGAGTATAAAGGAATAATTAATGTCAGTTCTGTTTAACTTGCATTGTGAGTATTTGCAAAGAAGCCTGTAAAAGGTATTTATGAACAATTTTATTTTAACCCGTGACTGTGCCGGGGAAATTGTGTCTGAGGTTTGGATTCTGTTATGCCCCCTAGTGGTCAGACTAGATTATTGATGATTTGTTCCATGTGTCTGCATTCCTTTATGTGACTTAATATTTTCCAACCTTTCCATAAAATGTATATTTCTCCAAACTTTTTTCTGTTCCTTGTTTTGCTCACTTTAAAGTAGAGGGTGTTATATCCACTTTACTAATCCCTACTATAATTTTAAATATTTTTGATATATCATTTCTTAATCTCTGTATATCACTGCTCATACCCCATAGTCCTGAAATCAGATCAGTATCTCCTTTCTGACTTTCTCTATCAGTGTTATGTCTTTTTTCACACAGAGTCCAAAACTCCACTCAGCATTCCAATTAAATCCTAAAAGTGGATTATACAGTTTAAGAACAGAATGCACTATAACAACACATCCATTAGACATCATTGTTTCAATTCTCTGTTTACTTTATCATTAATCATTTCTTTCAGTGCCGTACAATAGAATGTGTGACTCCAGTTAACCTCCAAATTCTGTTTCTCATGTAATTAATAAAGTATTAATCTCGCTGTCTTAAGAAAACTCTTTAGTTTGGTAGCATCCATTAGTGTGAACAATTGTGTAAATTTACATCTTATCAAATAAAGAGGTGTGCGCCATGTTTAATTTTCTTATCCATTCATTTTCTGTGCCAACCTTGTACAGTTCAGGTCTGTGGCCAATTGTAGCCCCTCTCAGAAGTCCATTCACTGACATTGTTAGTCATATCAGACCATATAGAGTTGCCAAATAAGATATTCTTGGGACATGGGAGTAAAAATGAAGCGGCAGAGGTAAAGTCAATGCAGACATAGGGTGAATATGGAAGTGATGGGGCTGGAGGTCTTGGAGCTGTGAAGCAGAGGTAGTGCCCACAGCCTTGAGATGTGTAGGATAGTCAACAATATGGACAGATGGATGGAATACTATCATGGTTTGACATTTTTGTGCTCTTTTTGCCCAACAACAGGTGACTTTTGGTTGTCTAATAATGAATCGGGATATACAATATTGTACAGTATGTTGCTTAGTTTTGAAGCCACATTATGTTTTATGCAGCAATTATTAACTATTCTAATTTCTTGTTCTTCTTTATAATTCTTGTTCTTATGTATCTACTGTAATGCTAACTTTGCCTCTCTTTGTCACCTGTCACCAATTTGGCTCTGTCAGCCTTTGCAATAGGCACTGTAAGTTAAAAAAAAATCTCACACAGTTTCCTGTGCTCAAGTGCAAATGTACTGTATATATTTGCTGAATTTTTTTCTTAAACTGATACAATCACATAATGTAATGCTAAATCAAAGAGCAAAGGAGCATATCATGCACACATGCCTTCTGAGGGCTGTGCATCCAAGCATGTGAGCTCCTGGAGTCTGTTTACTATTAATAAGGTGTGACAAATTCTAGTAAATATTTTGTTGTCTAATACTGACAAAAATATATCTTTCTGGATAAGAAGTACATTCATGATTTATTTGCCTATATAATTCCCCAATTTGCCCACTTCAGACAAGACAATCCTTTCAGTCTAAGGGGGATATTTTTGTCCTATTTTAAATACCATAGCTTTCCCTATTAACAAAATAAAAAAAAATGTATTGGAATAAATATGTGTGTCCTACTCATAAGTGAATTCTTGAACACTTTCTCCATTACCATAGTAAAAATGTCATTTTTTTACCTTCCAAGAAAAATTGACCTTCAGCAGTTTCAAATTCTTCCCCAACTGAATTCTATAAAATACTTTAATCCTCCTTTAGGCACTGCCAAGAGCTTTTGCAAGTGAGGGCCTATATAAAATGGTTACAGGCAAATCCCTGTGATGGACTAGCACCTCATCTAGTATTAGTTTCCTCTTTACACCCAGTGCTTTCAGGATAAGAACTGACTTCCTGCAAGCCGTGAACTGAAAAAGCAGGTTCGAAAACTGATGAGTGAATGGATGCCGCAGGATGATCTGTGACACATGCAATCACACTTTGATTTGTATCTGAGATAACTTCATGTATCCTGCATGTTTTAGTTTTCATTGTAGTTTTAGTCTGCCCTTAGAGATTTTTTTTATGTGGATCAATGACAAAAATGGCAGTAAAATAAAATAGAATCTGTAACATGTGATAAAAACAATGAAGGTACTTTTTATAGATTCTGTCATACTGATGATAAATTATCTAGTTCTAAGTCAGAAATAATTAAATTACATTGGTTAATTAAGAGCTTCAGCATAAATGAAATTGAGATGACACCACAGCCCACAAGGACTGCACTTTCACATCCCGGCTTTTTCTTGTCATTAGCTTTTCTGAATTCTTGCCTAAATTCAAATCTTGACTTGTATTTTCTCAATTAAAAATCGTTTTTCATTTTTTTGCTTCATCCCAGCACCAGCCTCATTAGTTTGATTTTTAAGTTCCGGCCTGTTTTTCCTACAGTTTTTTTCAACTGTATTACTTCAGATGCTTTTTTTTAATTCCAGGTTCATTTAGGTTTATTTTCAATCCATGAAATTCAATTCTGTCAATCTCAAAAAGAGTGAGAATGATAATAATGAATAATGGAAATGTGTTTTAAGAAACTCAGCACTTCTCAGCAAGGCTTAGCTTTACTCAACTGCTAGTTTTGCTTTGAAGATCGTTTTGAAAGAGAAAGCAAACTCAGAGGGTACCCAGTTGTTTGTATGACATCCTGCTGCTGGAGCAATGATCAGATTTATTAAAACATTTATTTTATTTTTGGATCATTAAAGACAGACATATGTATTTTAATGTATACAGTACAGATGGGTTTGCTTTTAATAGCCCAGTGGATAACAGTCTGTATACTCAGATATTAAGTATTAGCATAATGGATCTTCTACCATTAACTTTTTTTAAAACACATTCATCAAGATCATGGGGTGTGCAGTCTGCTGGAGCCAATACAAGGAACAGTCACATGTAGAAAATTTACAGACACCATTAAAGTGCATGTTTTAGAGATGTGAAAGCCAAAATATCAATATAGACATTGGAATAATGTGCTAGGAGCAGTGAGGCTGTAGCACTAATTTTTGTGTCATCATTGAACTACTCAGACCTTATTGTTTTATTATATAGTAGATATTCGAGTGCCAAATGATAGCAAAACAGTTCTTGCTGCAGCAGTTAGCTTGAATACTCATCCATCCATCCATTATCCAACCCACTGTATCTTAAGACAGGGTCACGGGGGTCTGCTGGAGCCAATCCTAGCCAACACAGGGTGCAAGGCAAGAACAAATCCCAGGCAAGGCACCAGCCCACACACACACACACCACAAACTAGGGACAATTTAGGATCACCAATGCACCTAAACTTCATGTCTTTGGACTGTGGGATGAAACCAGAGCACCTGGGGGAAACCGACTCAGACACGGAAAGAACATGCAAACTCCATGCAGGGAGGACCCGGGAAGCGAACCCAGGTCTCTTTACTGCGAGGCAGCAGCACTACCACTGCGCCACCCCTAGCTTGAATATTACATGATGTATTTGATATTTGCATAGTTAGTAACATTATTAAATAATTCAGATATAATCTTTAAAAAATGAAGTAATTTATTAAAAATGACTGTGAGCGAACTTGGTGATATTCTGAACCCACTTATTTCATTACAGGGCCACTGAGAGACAGACTCTGTTTTGATAGTAATAGACACAACCAACCCCATAATACAGTGTCCATTTTAGGACATTCTTCTCCCTCAGACATAATGTCATCCTTCCTCTAATAAAACTTCATCCTCCCTGCTGCCTTTTTCGAAAACGGCATCCATTGTCTGAAAATACGACATCCATGTTCTGCAATCTGTCAAAGAGGTTAATCTTTAGCTTTCAAAGTTCAAAATCTTTATCAAAATAGTCACAACAGCTAAACTAAAATTACAAAGAAGCATTGATTACATTTGATGCTTTCATTAAATAATCAGGATTTCTCTTCATTTGTAGCAGGTACATATTTTTTTTCTTTCCCTACTTTGACTTTTGAATTGGGCACCTTCATTTGCAACTAATAGCACTAAGACAATTCCAACCACTTGCCAGAAGTTGAAGGGGTCCATTCCTACTCATCTGATTTTTAATATTTTAAGTGATTCATATCATGAATAAAGGCAATAATACAAAATTTATATAATGACACATGCTTAATTATTTAAATATAGTACATTTATTTCATATGTTATTAATTAAATATTTTAAAATAGATTTGTCTTTTTCTTTTAATCATGACATCATTACTATGAACATGGAGAGAAGGCTAATAAGATCTTAGCTCAACAAATCCATAAGCGGGAACTTCACAGTGCAATATCAATAATTGCCAACACAAAAAGAGAAAAAATCATTGACCATAAAAATATAATGTACACATTTAGAGAGTACTGTGAGTCCTTATATTCTACTCAGTTTAAAGACAACAAACAATCTAATGCATTTTTTCATGCATTACAAATGCCACAGTTAGATACTGTCAGTGTAGGGGAAATGGATAAACCTCTGACACTCTCAGAATTACTAGATGCTATAAACTCATTTCAGAGTGGGAAAGCAGCAGGCCCTGACCGCCACCCTGGTGAATTTTATGAAAACATTTCAACTAAGGCCTTGTTCACACGGGCGTTAAAATTGAGCGTTTCTTTTGCGTTCGTAGCGTCCGGTGAGCGCGGATCAAGCGCTGAGTGTTTTCTACACGTAGGAGTCAATGAGAGTGTTCACACGGGCTTTGGTGACGTGCGTTTGTCCGGCTGCACGTTTATACGGCATCAAAAAAACGTTGCATGCAGCTTTTTCTTGGCGTTCAAAACCCAACGAACGCAAGGAAACCGCTTCTAGTTCGTTTTCTGCGCGTTTATTTTACGCTTCGGAGGACCGGATAGAGAGAGATAGAGATATATATATATATATATTCTCTCTTCGGGGCTAACACCAAGTCGCATATTGGTTGATCGGCGTGCAATGAGGCATTGTACCAGCTGCAGCAGACAATCAAAAGTGGAAACCGACATCCGACAGTAATTAAAAAACTTGCCCGGAAATTTTCGCATTTCTTCATAAAGCACAAAAAAACTTCCTTTAACCCGACGTTGTGCAGTCAGAGGATGAACCCAGTAGCGGCGGCGATTTTTTCTCTCCCTACGTCGCCGTATTACGAGTATTTTTAAAACAAGAAGATTAATATCTAACATAGCAAAATTGTCCATATTGAAAGGAAGCACCTCAAATAAAACGACAAGGGCTTTCATAACCAGTTCCCGACACTGCCTCCACAGGTTAACACACAAACTACAATTTGGGCTGCAGGCTGGCGTTAGACAGAGACAAACGAACGCCGGTGTAGAAGTCAATCGATCGCCACCACAAAATGCAACATAAACGTCTAGGACGTTCAGAGCAAGTTCGTTTATCCAAAAACTTAACGCCCGTGTGAACAAGGCCTAAGTCAGCTCCCCTATTAGCAGCAACATTTATAACAGCCGGAGACAATAAAACTCTACCTTAAACATTTTGACAAGCATTAATGGCTGTCTTTTCTAAGAAAAATAAGGACTTATTACAATGTGCATCGTACAGACCATTCTCACTTCTGAATAATGATGTTAAGATACTCTCCAAAGTTATAGCTAGAAGGTTTGGGAAAATATTTCTTTTGGTAATATGATAACCAAACTTTGTTTATTAAAGGCAGACACTTAGCTTCCAATCTTCAGCACCTGTTTAACGTAACATATTCACCCATAAAGTCTAACACCCTAAGATTTTATTATATTTGGATGCAGAAAAAGCATTTGATAATGTTGAATGGGACTACCTATTCACCAAATTACACAAATTTGGGTTTGGCACAAACATATGTGCATGGATCAAACTACTGTACTGTACTGTACGAAGTCCACGAACTTCAGTTTGTATTAACACATTTTTTTCAGACTACCTCAAACTAGAATGTAGTACTAGACAAGGATTCCCTCTCGCCACTGTTCTTTGCATTCGCCATTGGCTGTTCACTTTCGAAACTCATCAAATATAAAGGGAATTATCAGAGAAGGACTTGAACAGAAAATAGTATTATATGCAAATTATATGGTACTATTTATATCAGACCCACAAAATTCTGTGTCTGCAGTCCTAACAGCAGTCGCAGAATTTCAAAAGATATTTGAATAAAAGTGAACCTTTTCCAGTGAACTCTCTAGCACACAACATCAGATTGGATACCTTCCCCTTTATCATCACATGTTAGTTTAAATACCTAGGGGTTAACATCACAAATAAATATAATGCTCTTTGTTAACAAAATTCTGCTGTCTGCATGGAAAAACTTAAATAAGATGTGCATAGATGTTCTGCCCTAAATTTCATTTTAGCAGGGAGAATCAACACTGTCAAGATGAATATCCTTCCCAAACTTCTTTTTCTATTCCAAAGCATCCTCATATACATTAACAAATCATTTTTAAGAAATTAGATTCAATCATAACCTCATTTATTTGGAATTTGAAACATCTGTGCATCCAAAGGTCAACCCTGCAACAGGGCCGTTCTTAGGACGTTGGGGGTCCTGGGCATAATTAGACTGTGGGGCCTTAATGCCTGTAGTATTAGCTACAGTTCAACCAGATTTGACCTGTTTCCACTGGGCACCGCGTGGAGGTATGTAGCTAAGCCCAGCGTGTGCAAAATGTGCAGTGCAGTGGTGCATATTTTTATAAATTTTAGAGCATTTTATTTATTTTTTTGTCACATTTAAAAAAGTGTGTTTTTTATACCGTTTTCCATTTTTTTCTACCAAATTAATTCATTTTTTCTTGGGCTAAAGAACATTCCAGACTAAAGCTCAAGAAACGAAATCAACTTTTCGCACTTTAACACTTACGAAATCTTTAATTAATGCTGAGTAATCAAGCGATTGGACAACGTCTCGCTCAACAGACATTAATGCTAAAGCATTCAATTGTTCTTGTAACATGGTTGTCCTGAGGTAATTCTTGTTTATCTTTAGCTTAGAAAAGCTGCGTTCCCCAGCAGCGACAGTAACTGGTATGGTCAAGGCGATACGTAGCGCTATTGGGACGTTTGGAACAGAATCTTGCAAGCTGTTCTGGTATATAAACTGTAATGTTTCAAGAGCAGAAGCATTAGGAGGCACCAGATTTGCCAAAATACGCAATCCAGAGAACAAGTCCTGAGCATCAATATTGGAACCAGTCGTTTCTACTTTTAATATCGAATTGAGATCCTGACAGGATTTAATTAAATCTGTATCACTTAGACATTTTATTCTCGCATAATTATAAAGAAAACCAAAGTAATCATAATGAACTTTCACTTGCTCAAAGCGCTCAGTCATTGATGATATCGCTTGGTCAAGCAATACACTGAAAAACTCAATGCAATATTTATCCTTTGGATCATTTATCCTTTGGTTGATCTTGCGCTTTGTAGTCAAAATTTGACTCAAATTGTCTGCTCACTCTTCTTCTGCACAAGCTTTCTGGTGCAGGAAAGCTAATTTCTTATGGATTCATTTCCAATTTGTCCCTGCCTCGGGAAAGGGCAGTAAGCTTAGCATTAAACTTCATAGTACAGGTACGTAGCTTGTATCGATCTTAAAAAAAAAAAAAAAAAAACCTTTAATGATGGGGCCCCTTTTGTCTCGGGGCCCAGGGCGACTGCCCTGCTCACCTATGCCTAAGAACGGCCCTGCCTGCAATGACCTAATGCAGACATTCAGTTTTATTACTGGGTAGCAGATATACAAGCTATAAAAACCTGGACATTGACACAAATAGATGAACACACAAAAGATTGGTCCTCAACAGAAGTAAAATCCTGCAGTAATTCTTTATATTCCTTGCTTTATACCCCAATAAATACAAATTATCGTCAATATACTAACAACCCAATTGTCCTTCATTCACTCAGAATATGGAACCAATGTAGGAAGCACTTCAAGACAGAGAAGCTAAAAAATAGATTTGTCTCTAAAGCCAACTAAAATGTGAGAAATAAAGTTAAAAATAAACAGTGATATTGCAACTTGTGTAAATCTTAGTAAATTCACACTTTACACTGTACTCACTTTATGAATATGCAGAACACCATACGCTAGCTAGTTTTATTTAATGATTTTTTAATGAACTTCACTAATAGGCAAGTAAAAATATCAAATTGTATTATAGGGTTTGCAGTTAAATAACAAAAAATGGTTTAAAATTCATCAAACAAGGTTTAGCTCAGGCAGTATAGTGTGATAGTGAGACTGCATCTGAAGTTTCTTGTGTAGTTCTGGTCAGCATTCTACCAAAAAAGACATAGCAGCTCCAGAAGCCTTGCAGGGGGAACTGACCAAGTACACCATGGGAAAGGGCATGTAATACTCAAGTCTGGTCCATGTTAACAGAGATACATTTGAAAATGCATGTTTTTCTGTTCATTCTGGCTTTCTGTTTCATTCCTTTTAAAGGTGCAGATCACTAAAATGATTGTATTGATACCTCAGTAGAAATGGACAGAGATTAAAAATTGTCAGTGAGAAATATTTAGTTATCCTTCGTCAAGTCTCTTTGGAGAATAAGTATTTAAGGTTTTTATCCAATGATGTTCCCATTTTAGTCTCTATTTGTTACTCAAAAAGGTTTCCAATTATAAACCAGACATATTCAGGTTATAATTTTCAAAAGAAAAATATTCATAAAGCATTGTTTTAGTGTTTTTCAAAAAGACAGAGGCGCTGGTTAAATTGACAGAATTTTTATTTTCTCCAATATAAATTAGTCCGGAGTCCAAACACTGAATATCATAGACACAGTTATATGTTTGCAAATGAAACGTTTGAAAAATGAGAAGCTCTGTTTGTGAAAATTTATTTTGGATTTTTTTTTGTGAGTAAAAGGAGTATTCCAGTTTAATTTATTTTTGTTTTTAATAGCTTAAGAATAATGTACTAAAATATCTTTTAGATATTTGTCAAAATAAGACACAGGAAACATCAAAGGTTTGGTGCAGCCACCCATATAATATCCCTGGCTGCAAAATGGGTAATTTTGAAGAGTTGTGAATGGTACAACGTCCAAAGCAGAACTGATTTGATAGTGAGAATATGGCAGCTTTAAAGGCCAGTACAGGAAGTGACGTCATCTGGACTGGAGCCGGAGGTGATGTCATCGGGACCAGAATTGACATCTTTAATGGCACCGGACCTGAAAGTGACATCTTCAGGACCAGAATTGACATCTTAAATGCCCATGGTACCGGAAGTAATGTCATCAATGACACCGGTACCGGAAGTGACGTCATCAATGGCGCCGAAAGCTAGTAGGATTTCCTGTGGATGGTGTGCAGAGGATTGAGAGAGAGGGTCAGTGCATCTTGCCACCCCCTGTTCTGGTGTGGTACTACTATTATTCAGACCCTCTAGCTGCCTTCCAATTGCACGTGTGCGACAAGCTCATAATGTGAATTGTTGCAATGGAAGAAAAACATTTTGTAATTGGGTAAAGTGTGTGGACTAAACTTTGAAATAGACACAGGAAATTAATCTTATTTATTCTTGAGTAGAGAAGACTGTATAGGGATTATAAATTATTATAATGTGATAAAAAATATGAATCAAATTCAGCTAAAATAACTTTGTAATGAGTATGTGAAACATGGTCAGAAATCTTTGGATGCATTAGTTTTCTGAACTCGCTTAACTCAAATGTACATCGGCTTATGTATATTAGTCTATGAGGCATGCTTTTTGTTTGTTTACTAAAGTTTGCATTATGGTGTATGTTTTCGGACCTATATTTGTATCATTAAATGAATCTTTTTTATTGTAAAGCATTCTAATAACATTGAAACTACATATTTAAGATGCTGCATTAAAAATATATATTATTTAAAATAATTGTATTGTAAAGGTACTGTATAAAAAATATAGTGTAACCAATAGGGGTGTGCCACAGACTTAATAATCCCCAACACAGTTATGGGTTCCAAAAATGGAATTTTAATCCACCAAGCACTTTTACAATGAAGCACAGCCCATAACCATACAAACAATGAGGTTTTTCCTCTCCTTCCATATCTAGTTGAGTGTTACACGCTGCCTCCCAACTCTGACTTCTTGAGATAAGACAGCTGACTTATGCTGGACCTAGAAATGGATTCCAATGATCCAGCATTTTTGGGAGCACTTCCGGGTTGTTTCAGAACCAGGGCGATCCTCCCGTCAACAATGGGGTTGCACTTCCACACTCATTTCCCATGAATCACTGTGGGTGTTCAAGCTTTGACACCTCAAATTGGCCACTGCCACCTAATGTATGGGGGATGGAACTACTCCAGGCCTCCAGCTTCTGTTCATCCATCCCCTGGCACCTGCCAGCTTGGCAAGAGGTCATGCTATTGTCCAGCTAGGATGTCTGTCTGTTCTCCATAGCACTCACAATATATAGATACTGTAGACAGGTAAATAGAATCTTTACCTGAAATGCATATTTTGTTTTCATATAAATATATCTTGTATTTTGAAAACATACTCCATATCTAATTAGTGTGGTTGTACAGCTGGGTATAATGGATTGACCGATGCAGCAGTAGGTTCCTTGTAAGCCCGGTCTGGGAAGCCCATGATTAAAAACGCATAGATCCCAAGGGGCTGCACTTTGCTTTTCTGATGATAAAATGAACATTTGGGCTGCCACCCTGTGTCCGGATGGTTCTTGTCTTGTGCTTGATAATGCCTAAAGTGGCTTAAGCTCTCCCTGAACTTCATTTAGTTGCTTTCATAATGGACAGTTAGTCATTAACATTACAGTTTTTTTTGGTTAGTTTTGAAAGACTCCTCAGTAAATTAGCATCACAGTATATAGCTTTAAATGCTGTGCTGTGAAATGCTACATTGTACTCAGACAAATCACAATAGACGAGGATACTATTTTTGAAGCATTCATGCTTGAGTAGCCAGCTTGAACATAGGTATAGTCTACTCAGGGAATCTCAAATGTTTATGGTTATTGTGCTGATGTTTTTGAAAAATGTGATCCTAACAAGTTATATAACTTGCTTTTCATTTATTTTCAGCAATTCATGAATTTCCTCAAGACATCTTTTCAAAGGAGCAAAGAAGAAAAGGGGCTGTGCTTCTCCATGTGTTATGTGTGAGTATACTTACTGAAGATTTTTCTCTCTTTGGTGTTGTGTGGGAGGATTTCCCAGAGGAATACTCCAGTACTGTTACAGTTGGTCTGAAAAAGCTGCATTCCACAGCTGGCCATGGAAATGCAGGACCTCCTCCAATTGGATTTGTGCAGGCAAGCAATGCAATTTGTGCATAATTAGATCTATATTAATACAACTGCCTTAGGTGTGAAAGCAAATGCAGTCTCAGGTCAGTGAACAGAAACATAATGACATAAATCACTCATTACTCTCAAACATTTATCATAAGGCTACGAAGATTTCTGCATGTTGGGGCAGTGCTGAAGTCTCTTAATTGAGCTCTTTCTTTCTGGAGTTAAGGTGTACTGTAAAGCTCATATGCATCTTAATACGGAAAACATCACGCTACAGCAATGTTCTTAACCTGACTGAACCTTAAATCTAAATAATAGCTATATGTGCTGTTGTATGAGCAAAAGTAACAAATAATGATAGACCATTTATGTTTGTATTTTGTTCTGAGGTCTTCATTTATGATGATCAGTTTCGTAACCTTGTCATGTAATACTTGTCTGCCAGAATGATATTTATTCAAATATGTTGACCTCTTTTGTAAGTCGCTTTGGATAAAAACATCTGCAGAGCAAAGAAATGTAAATGTATGAGAGCAATCATTAATATGTTTTTTCTTACACCCCACTTAACTGCAATATCATTAAAAGACATGAAAAATGAACACAGCTTTATTGAACAAAGATTAAAGAAAACTGACTTAAGCTTAGTTAGAGCTGAGCTTCCACCCTGAGAGCATTTGGCAGATTCCAGTGATTTTTGAGGTTACTCGACTTTTGACTGAAGGAGGGGATCAATTTATCAGCTCCTCAGAGACTTACAGACTGAAAGTTAATGCTTTTGCTCATTTTTCTGATCTGCATGGAAACACAGCTGACTTCTAAAACGAGAGCTGAATGAGCTCCCTGCACCCTAACAGTAAAGAAATTCTCTTAGGGATTTTTTTCTTTTTTTATTCACTGAATTCCATCATCAGAAAAAGAAAAGTGAGAGTTTCTTAACAGCTTTTCACAGTCTTTGAACATCCATTTTCAGGGTGAACTGCATCATCTCACATCCCCTTGTCTTATTTACACCCTGGACTAAAGGAACTGGCGCCGCTATGAGAAACCTTACTAGAAATACAGGCCTGAAAATCTAAATATGACCCTCTGCTATTAAAAAAAAAACTACTGCATTCCAGTTAGTTTTGTACATGAAAACTTCAATTTGGAATAAACTGTAAAAAAAAAAAATAAATAAAAATATATATATATATATATCTATACTAATAAAAGGCAAAGCCCTCACTCACTCACTCACTGACTGACTCATCACTAATTCTCCAAGTTCCCGTGTGGGTAGAAGGCTGAAATTTGGCAGGCTCATTCCTTACAGCTTACTTACAAAAGTTGGGCAGGTTTCATTTCGAAATTCTACGGGTAATGGTCATAACTGGAAGCTATTTTTCTCCATTTACTGTAACGGAGTTGAGCTCGAAAGCCGTGGGGGGCGGAGTTTCGTGTGACATCACGCCTCCCATGTAATCACGTGAACTGACTGTCAACACAGTGCGTAGAAAACCAGGAAGAGCTCCAAAAAGCGCTGAAGAAAACATGCATTATATAATTGAGAAGGCAGTGAAACAATAAGAAGCGAGCGAGTGACATATACAACCATATTCATGAGTGCTGCTATTTCGGAAACAAAGCACGGTGTAAACCTAAAGTTTAAATTAAGGTCATAGACAGGCTGCCGCTGGCGTTTGTCATGCCCACGTTAATGCGGGATACAAGTTTAATGAGAGGACGCAGGATATAAACAAGAGTTTTGATCACTTTGTAACTAAGTTAAAATTGCACATGAAGGGCTGTGCTTATGCAAATTCCGAGAGACTGTGTTTGTTCATTCATAGTTTTGATGCCTTCAGTCATGAAAATAAAGAAAACACATTGAATGAGGAGGTGTGTCCAAACTTTTGGCCTGTACTGTGTGTGTGTATATATATATATATATAGATATATATATATATATAGATATATATATAGATATATATATATAGAGAGAGAGAGAGATATCTATACTAATAAAAGGCAAAGCCCTCACTGACTCACTCACTCACTCACTCACTCACTGACTCATCACTAATTCTCCAACTTCCCGTGTAGATAGAAGGCTGAAATTTGGCAGGCTTATTCCTTACAGCTCACTTACAAAATTTAAGCAGGTTTCATTTCGAAATTTTACACGTAACGGTCATAACGGTCGATAACGGTTGACAACGTCCGCCATGTTGAACTTTCTTATTTATGGCACCATCTTCACGAAATTTGGTAGGCGGCTTCCCAGCGCTAACCGAAACCGATGTATGTACTTATTTCGATGGTATGACGCCACTGTTGGCCGCCATATTGAACTTTCCAACGTCACTAATTTTCCAACTTCCCGTGTAGGTAGAAGGCTAACCCCATCTTCACGAAATTTGGTAGGTGGCTTCCCTGCGCTAACCAAAACCGATGTACGTACTAATTTCGGTGGTATGACGCCACTGTCAGCCGCCATATTGAATTTTCCAAACATCACTAATTCTCCAACTTCCCGTGTAGGTAGAAGGCTAAAATTTGGCAGGGTCATTCCTTACAGCTTACTTACAAAAGTTAAGCAGGTTTCATTTCGAAATTCTACGCGTAACGGTCAACAATGTCCGCCATGTTGAACTTTCTTATTCATGGCCCCATCTTCACGAAATTTGGTAGGCGGCTCCCCTGCGCTAACCAAAACCAATGTACATACTTATTTTGGTGGTATGATGCCACTGTCAGCCGCCATATTGAACTTTACAACGTCACTTATTCTCC
>JANRMT010062796.1:36549525-36596297 GCA_026402145.1 Polypterus bichir lapradei | reverse complement strand
TACAAAAGTTAAGCAGGTTTCATTTCGAAATTCTACACATAACGG
Organism: Polypterus bichir lapradei; assembly: GCA_026402145.1. NCBI lineage: Eukaryota > Metazoa > Chordata > Cladistia > Polypteriformes > Polypteridae > Polypterus > Polypterus bichir. The sequence goes on along the minus strand of JANRMT010062796.1, from coordinate 36,596,252 downwards.
TCGATAACGGTCAACAACGTCCGCCATGTTGAACTTTCTTATTTATGGCCCCATCTTCACGAAATTTGGTAGGCGGCTTCCCTGTGCTAACCGAAACCGATGTACGTACTTATTTCGATGGTATGACGCCACTGTCGGCCACCATATTGAACTTTCCAACGTCACTAATTTTCCAACTTCCCGTGTAGGTAGAAGGCTGACCCCATCTTAAAGAAATTTGGTAGGTGGCTTCCCTATGTTAACCAAAACCGATGTACGTACTTATTTCGGTGGTATGACGCCACTGTCGGCCGCCATATTGAATTTTCCAAACATCACTAATTCTCCAACTTCCCGTGTAGGTAGAAGGCTGAAATTTGGCAGGGTCATTCCTTACAGCTTACTTACAAAAGTTAAGCAGGTTTCATTTCGAAATTCTACGCGTAACGGTCATAACAATCAACAGCGTCCGCCATCTTGAACTTTCTTATTCATGGCCCCATCTTCACGAAATTTGGTAGGCGGCTTCCCTGCGTTAACCGAACCCAATGTACGTACTTATTTCGGTGGTGTGACGCCACTGTCAGCTGCCATATTGAACTTTCCAACGTCACTAATTCTCCAACTTCCTGTGTAGGTAGAAGGCTGGAATTTGGTACTTATTTCGGTGATATGATGCCACTGTTGGAAGTCATATTGAACTTTTCAACGGTCTTTGTTACTTATGGGCCCATCTTCAAGAAATTTGGTACACGGGTTCCCAATGCTAACTGAATCCTACTTACGTACATATATACGTCCATAGCCTGCAGCTCGGTCACCGTGTGAGGCGGCGTTGGGTCCCCCATCCTGCCTATATAAGGCCGTCTGTCGCTTCAGTCTCTACATTCCCTTCCTTGCTTCGCCACGGTATCCCTGCTGATAACTACAGCCTTTTTATTTAATCCACGGCTTCTCCGCTGTTTTATTGTTCATTTATTACGATTATAGTTATTGTGTAGATATTTTAGACTTACTTTACATTGTTCAGGTACCCCTTTCCTTTATCATTCCAACCGTACCCCCATTAACATGTCTATCGAGGTGATCACCATCAATCAAAGAACTGTCACTTACCAAGTGGTTTCCATGCCCGGAGATGGCACCTGCCTTTCATTCTCCATTCTCTTTGTTACATATTGCACGGCCATATCAGGCTCACTCTTGATATCCGGAGGAACATTGTGTCTTATGTATTGAATGACTGGGACAGGTTCAAGGTGTGGACTGATGACGGTACAGGAGATAATTATACTACACAGGAGCACTAGAAGAGTGAAATGCTTAAGTGTACCGAAATGGCCAAATATTTTACACCTTTGGACAACCGCCAATGCCTCTTAAACATCTTAGATTCACAGGTGACGATTTCAGTAGTGGACACTTTGATGTTTAGAAATGTTTAAACTCTCAAAAGCTGGATGTGAAGTTATCAATGAAACTGGTTGTATACTTACAACGCTTGACAGATGCCGAATGTCTCTTCAACACAAGTCCTACAAATACTGTCGTAATTGAAACAAACCATGAAACTCAAACCGATTATGACAGCAGCAATCCAAGCTGTGAGATTTGAAACAAGATTACTGTTCACATGGCCAACTGTACGTTGCATGCTCAAGAGTAAGCTCAGCGCACAGCTGCAGCTTGGTCATATTACAACTGGAGGGCCGAACTGACAACGTGGCATACAAAGAGATCCTTAACAAATAATTATTGGTATATTTTCCCTCAGTTTTAAAAAGGTTTAATTGTCTTCTTAATAAAAATTTTAAGGCAGTACTTCGCCGCTGCGAAGCGCGGGTATTTTGCTAGTATATATACAGTATATATATACCCATCCATTATCCAACCCACTGAATCCGAACACAGGGTCACAGGGGTCTGCTGGAGCAATCCCAGCCAACACAGGGCACAAGGCAGGAACTAATCCTGGGCAGGGTGCCAACCCACGACTGGACACACACAAACACACCCACACACCAAGCACACACTAGGGCCAATGTAGAATCGCCAATCCACCTAACCTGCATGTCTTTGGACTGTGGGAGGAAACCCACACAGACATGGGGAGAACATGCAAACTCCATGTAGGGAGGACCCGGCAAGTGAACCCGAGTCTCCTAACTGCGAGGCAGCAGTGCTACCACTGCGCCACCACAATATATATATATATATTGTGACAAATTGAGGTCCTCTTGACCCCTTGAACCCTCAGATCACTCGTCAGACACCAGATAAAAGTCAAAATAATTATTTATTACAATTATAATGTGCACAATGCACATTCCTCTCCACAATTCTCAATAAACCAATCCAAATCACAATCCTCCACACCCAGGCACTTAGCCACCCTGCCTCCCAACTCAGCTCGTCCATCTGGGATATCCCAGAGTCCTTTATAGTCCTTGACCCGGAAGTGTTTGTCCCTCAGTCCATGTGACTTTCTATCACTTCCAGGTCAGGTAAAAACTCCTTTTGTTCATCCCGGAAGCACGTCATTTCTTCTGTCCATGTGACTGGGATGTACTTCCAGGGTGTAGGGAAAATAGTCTCTGGGCCTCCCTGCAGTGACTCCTGGCGGCCCCCATGGTATCCAGCAGGCCTGTGCATTAAATGCAGGGCTGTGCATTCGGGGCTTCTCCATGCTGCAAGGAGGGCTCCATCTGGCGGCCTGGGGGGTATTGGCCGGGATGTATGGCTGGCCATGTACCACAATATACAGTATATATAGTTTTTATGACATTTTGGTCATAATTGAAATCCTCTTTCTTAATTTTTTTAACTTACCCTTCTAAAAGCACACAATTGTTTGTACAAATGACAAAACTGCAAATAAACGGCAGTGTTATGGAAGGACCTTACTCTGGATGTAAAAGAGTCTATTGCATGGCACACACAAATCAGCATTACAGATATCCGCTTGAAGGCAAACAGACCTTTTTGACTGTGTGTGTAGACTAGAATTTCTTTGGAGAAATGATAAGATTGCAAGAACACACTATAACATTTCTGCTGTATGCACAGCGCTGTTTTCGCTCTCCAGGCCTCTCACCTGTGCATCCCCGTCTCAAACTGAACAGGAAAATACCAGCTTGGTCTTCTGAGCTGAAGGAAGCTTCCCATATTCTGAGAGGCTACCATTCATCTTCTGGCGGTGCCACTGCACCATTCTTATAACACGTTTACTTGTTATTTCTTATTTCTTCATAATCATGGCAAACATTAATATGCCTCATAAAATGGTGTTGCAAAGTGATGCATTTTTTATAAATATAAAAAAGTACCGATTCTGTTCTTGCATTTTAAAATGGCAGTGATGGGGTCCTTTAACTGTGTTGTTGTCATGTTTCAGCCAGCATTTCCCCCTAGCTGTTGTTCACAGTTGTGTTTCATGTCTGTTGTGTTTAATTTTATTTCAATTATTTGTATTAATGTTTCTTTTGTTTATAATGTGCATTTTTCTGTGTGTTGGGAAAGGGTGTGGCCTAATTTATGACCCTTGTGTCTTGTGGGTGTCTCTCCAAGGAGATCTGCCAATCACCACTAGAACGACCCTCCACTCTATTTAAGGGAGGGCCTCTCATAGTACCGGGTGGTTCATTTCGAACGTGCTAGGGAGTGGAGTGTTTTCTTGTGTTTACTGTACCTTTTGCTTTTGCTTTGCTTTGCTTGGCTTTTGTAGATTTCCTGAATTTTTCGAACCCATGCTTTGTTTCTCAACTTTGCCTTTGGATTTCGTCTTGGGACTATGTTTATTGATTTTTTGAACTTCTGCTCTGTTTCTGGCCACACTACTAGATCCTGTATTGAGACTTTGTTTGCTGTGCATTACCTTGCCTTTCAAGGAATCACTTTGGGCTCTTCAGAGCTTTGGCCCTTTGAGTTTCTAGTCAGGGTTTTTGATCATGTTTCCTCCTAGTGGGCAACTTTGGAAAGTGTTTTTGGCACCTGTGCTTTAAGGACTCCCCAGATCAGAACAGCTGTGTGCTCTCCTGCTAAGAATCCCCATCTGTAACAAAAAAAGACACCTCACATCTAAGATTGATGTAGCATCTCCACACAACATGCACCACAGGTCAGCAACCCAAACTTGAGGCTCACACCCAACTGTCTTGTGTTTCCCAGTGCATATTTGGGTACCATTACTAATTTAAATGTCACAAACAGGTACCACCATCCACTTTAAATCTCAAAGCTACATCACCACTATTTCACTTTAATAATCCTTTTTCTCTTACTAATAACTGATAACTATTATTTTCTATTTGTACTATTATAAAGAAACTGTTTTTGTTATTTTTGGTAATCACTTTTTTTTGCCCTATACTTTCTAGGTACATAATGTTTAACATAGAAGTTAAATTCAATAGCTGCTAAAATCTAAATAAGGAAAAATACCATTAATGTTACAATGCATTAGCATAGCATTGAACAGTCCAGACAAATAATTTTGGGGATCACATATTTTTTAATAAAGTCATAATGTAATCAGTATGTCAGAACATGTCCTGTGCCAGAAACCACAGCAGTCCCATTAGGACACACAGCTATATCCACCTAGAGGGAGCGACTGCATCATAAGTCTCTCTTAATGAAAGGTTCCGATCAAATTCAGGTAGAAGCAGAATCACAGTTGTGAATGGAATTGACGGATGCTGCAGTAATTCACGATGTAGACTCCTCCAGAAGAATGAGGTTATAAAATAAAGACCTCCAGTTCTTCACCATGATTAGATGAAGGGTGAGGAGGTGAAAAGAAGTTTAGCAGTTACCGTGCCGAAAAATATGGACTTGCACTGTTACAGAGAAACAGAGAAACTCAAAAGGTCTAGGAGACGTGGGAATACTAATTAATAGAACTGAAGAAATTGAAAAAAACATTAAGGGAGTGAAAACCAAAACAGGAAGACTAAATCAATACATACTCCTTAATATCCTCGGGCCATCATAAGTGCAAATCACAACAAGCCAAGAATAATGTAGTTTATGAAGGGTAAAATATAACTATACACCTATAAATTTAAATTGAGTAAATTGATGACTGGGATTTTTTATTGAAAATATAATATATTTGAAAGTAATATCCTGGATAATATGAGATCCTCACACCAAATATGAGATATGATGGGTAGGGGTTTATAAAAGGCCTTACATAACAACAAGTAAAGAACTCAGACAGGCTTTTTGAGTGTGGAAAAAAGAGCTAGCAAAAACAGATCATTCAAATAAAATGCTTTTGAAGAACGTATCATACAGAACAAGCATCACCTCTGATGCAGCTCCATTTTTTTAATTTAATATGATTATTGTAAAGTTAAACTGGATGATTCCAGGTTTTCACTGTTGCATCAAGATCTCACTAACACACCTTTTATCCAAGTTTTGCCACACAGTACTCACACGTACACTTCCTGTTCTGCCACAAGAAAATTGCCACATGAAACAAATAAAGATAAACAAGTAAAGGTCAAAACCAGACAGTCAAAAAGAGTGTTGCTGTAAAATCAAAAATGTTAACTGAACTCAAAGTCAACTTTGATGATGCAGATATAGCAAAACTGGTGTATATTCAGTGTACTTATCTGACATTACAGGGTCATTGTTAACAACACAAATGTGCAAAATGGTGGCGCCCATAAAAAGCCTAATTGTCAAAATGTCTACAGTAAAGATATAATTAATTGCAAAGTAATAAAAATTAATTGCGACCTCCAAAACAAAAAATAGTAAAAACTACATAAAGGTTACTGAAAAACATGTACCCACCAAATAACTGAGGGTGTCACTGTGGTTAGGAGTGCAGTTTCACAGTGATCTGACTTTTGTATTCTGTCCTGTTGCTGTCCATGTTCAGATTACATGTTCTCCCTTGAAATGTTGTTACAAAAGGACAGAAACATCATGAAAGTTTGGGGTACCTTCCAGTGACTATATAATTGAAAAAACAGGACAACAAAGCGATTCACTGAATAAACACGGAAACTTCTTTCCAGCCACAAGTTGTGAGTTAGATTTACTCCATAATGGCGCAGTGTAGTGCAGTGAGTGGGAACCAGAAGTGACATCACTCAGCAGTCTGCCACTGATCTCTGGACCTGCAGGTAGAATGAGATGAAAATAATTATGTGACAGCACCAACACTTGGCTCGGAATAGTGTTACAGGTCTCCTGTCACAACATATTTAAGTATGTGTGACACTGTGTTTATTTTTCTTTGTATTCTTTGGTTTCCTGCCACATTCTAAGGGCAAGCATTTTTGGGGTAACAATGAATGGTAGCACTATGAATGAATATGGATGTGTTTGTGAATGTTCCATCTGGAATTGGTTTTTGGCATTCACCCTGTGATGCCAGGATAGTCCCAGGCTCCCCACAATCCTGTTATGGAATAAAAAGGTTAGAAAAACATGGATGGATGGATTTGTAGGGCATATGACAGTGCCAGCCTATGCCAGTTTTATGTACTATATCATGAAATCATCATGTTGTTTCTTTCAGAGTATAAATTTGAAATAGATGTAATTAGGATATTTTACTTTGTGATTTTTAAAGGTTGGCTCACCATGTGATACCAGATGGAAAATGTCAAACATTTTCAACAATTTACATAAAATCAAAAACAGATATCATCAATGTATTCTTTCAGCAACTCACATAATTTGTTGGATTCCACCTGTGTGAGAAATTAGTTGCTCACCCACTTTACATAATTCTGCGAGGATAAGTGATATGCACTGTCTCTATACTGCCCCACAGTGTGGTAGGTGCTTTCAAAAGAAAATTTCAAGATTAAGACAAAATGGCATCAAGTCAGAGATCTGTTTTTATACAGCAAGCCTGAAAATTGGTGGAAAGTCATCTTAAAAGTATTTGACATCAGAGTTTGGTGCCATTAGTTTTAGAAATGTGAAGAAATATTAAATTACTGCCCCACTGACTATGCCACTAAACTTGGATGGATCCTTCTTAGGGAAGCTAATACCAGCTCTTCTGTGTTTCTGAATGGATTACATACAGTGGATGCAAAAGGTATTCAGACCCCTTCACTTTCTGCACATTTTACTGTGTTACAAATTTAATTTTATATGGATAAACCTGCAATTTATGCCCATTAATATACACTCAATAAACCATGATGACAAAATGAAAACATGTATTCACAAAGGCCTGGAAATTTATTAAAAATCAAAATGGAAATTTATTATTCATATTGGTATTCACACACTTTGTTGTGGCACTCCAAATTGTGGTCAGGTGCATCCCGTTTGTTTAATTATCCGTGAGATGTGTCTAGAACTTGCCTGGGGTCCATCTGTGGCAAATTGAATTGATTGGACATCAGTTAGAAAGGTACACACCTGTGTTTAATAATTTCCACAATTCCCACTGCATTTCAGTATAAAAACCAAACTGTGAAGTCCAAGGAATTCTCTGTAGACCTCTTTGATAATTCTGTAGTGAGACATAGATCAGGACTTTGGTATAAAACAATTTCTGAAGCTTTCAGTGTTCTCAGGAGAAAGTGATCTCAATAATTATGAAATAGAAGTAATTTTGAACCACCAGGACTCTTCCTAGAGTCATCCTTCTAAGCAAATGGAGTAACTGGGCAAGAAAAGCCTTGGTCAGGGAGGTGACCCAGTGAACCCAATGAAAGCTTCAGAAGACCCCTACTGAGATGGTAGAACCTGTCAGAAGGATGACCATCTCAGCAGAACACCAAGAATGTAGCCAAATACAGAGAGGACTTTGGAAAAAAAAGGAGTGCATGTGTTCTTACACAGGGGTGATGGTTCACCTTTCAGTGTGACAATGACCCAAAGCATCCAGTTAAGACAACACTGAAGTGACTTTAGGACAGGTCTCTGACTGTCCTTGAGTGTCCCAGTCAAATGCCTAAATTTAAACCCCATAGAACATCTCTGGAGAGACCTGAATAGCTATTTACACATGCATTCTATCCAATCTAACACACAGGAAGGAAGAATGGGATAAAGTGCCCAAATACAGCTGTGCAAAGCTTGAAGAGACTTACCCAAAAAGACTTGAAGCTGTTTTTTCCATAAAGTGCCGAATTGAGAGTCCAAATACATATTTGAATGAGAGAGTTTACTTTTAGATTTTAATACATTTGCAAACCTTTCTTTTCTGAGTTATTGAGTGTAGATCCATGAACAATAATGAAAAGATTATCCATATAAAATTAAATCTACAACACAGTAAAGTGTGCAGAAAGTGAAGGAGTCTAAATGCTTTCTAAATCCACAGTAAGACTGTGACTCCTATGTAAGATGATTCATACTATCCAAGGCATTCTACAATGAGGGCCTTTGGAAAAAGTGACATAAATATTATGTAATGTATGTTCTGGCAAGTAAAAACAAAAGTAAAAAAGAATGTAATATATATGAAACTATCACAATTTTAATGTTTCATGATGTTTTAGTGCTTTAATATTTCACTTACATTTTGCTTGTTTATCTTTTGCCACTCAAACATTGCACAATGGTCATGTCATCATTCCCATACCTTGGCTTTTGATCACGATGACACTGCTTGTCAGTAGGTGGCATGATTTTGCTTGGGGTTGTGACTATACATGCATGCATCGCATTTAAGACCAAGCTTGTGTGCTTTATCATTGTCCACAATGTTTAGAGACCTTTTGTTTGCTACTTTTCCTGACCATATCTTATATAGCATTTACACTTTTGTTTTGATACAACTTCAAGCTTATTTTGTCCTTTTGTTTTGGTTGTCCTGTTTTTGTTGCCAACCTCTAAACATTAATAATATTTACACTGTTTTTTTCCTGACTCCAGTGAAGACCAAAAAAAAGTTGCCAATCTTTGTTGAATGCCTGCTTTTACAGAGGAAAAATAGCAACTCTGTTGTTACATGTTGATTTTAAATTGTCGGCATGGATCAAAGATGGCTATAGCACAATGAGATTATAAGGGCATTTTTGCCCAACATGACATGTTAATGTGAATCAATAGTCAAACCATACAAAATGAAAAACAAAGAAATAAAATGGTGCAAAGTAGACAAACATGCTTAACCTGTTTCCAAAACATTTCAGATCTGGCAGAAATTCTCATAATCTGATGCAACCAAATCAAAAAGTTTTGTCCTAAATGCTAAGCGACTTAAGCAGCACAAGTCATCAAATTCCCACCAGCTTGTTCACACTGTTTCCACTGTAAACCTGTGATGGTGGAAATATTGTAGTATGAGCATTGTTTTAGAAAATATGGAGAGCAGTTTTAGAAGCAGAGATGAATAATGCATAATATATAGAAACCCAGGATAAATGCACCAAAGCATAAAGTCTGAGTGACAATACAGTGGCCTAAATGAATACAGAAGTTGTCCTTAAGTAATTCAGTTGGATTTTAGATGTTAATACTATAGGAGCCTGTGGACAAAAACACTAAATGAACAGGTCAGGCTAGCTACCCTCAGTGTTTACTGCAGAGGACTTAAAGCCAGAGTAGAGCCAGCTACCTGGTTTAAAGTGAACAATTTAGCAGGGTCCTGTCTCTGCCATGGCTTTATGCAGGTGTACTGTCCAGCGCCTGGACATCATGTAGCCTAGGTAACTTAAACAGTACTGTCTCAATTACCATGGCCATCCTGTTCTTCTGGAAGAAGGAGGTGAGGAAGGAGAAGCATGTTTGAGGAGGACCTCCAGGAGGTACTTGTAAAGAGGGTGGTTGTAGAAGTCAAAGTACTACTGAGCAGGACTTAAAGAAGCTGCACTTCTGCGGGAAGCTAGAAGAGACTTTGCATCCAAAAGTAGTCCTGAGTATCAATGTGCTGGAGAGAGGATCTCAAAAAGTTGGCAAACAAACAAATCATGGAGTAGAAAATCCCAACTATACTTTACGTGGAGAGAGAACAGGATGAGGTGGCCTTTAACAGTGGCAAAATTTCCATAGACATTTAGTAATTTGACTTTGTAAAACATGCTTCGCAGTTAAGAGACCTGAGTTCACTTCCCAGGTCCTCCCTGCGTGGAGTTTGCATGTTCTCCCCGTGTCTGCGTGGGTTTCCTCCGGGTGCTCCGGTTTCCTCCCACAGTCCAAAGACATGCAGGTCAGGTGCATCAGCGATTCTAAATTGTCCCTAGTGTGTGCTTGGTGTGTGTGTGTGTGTCCTGCCCGGGGTTTGTTTCCTGCCTTGCACCCTGTGTTGGCTGGGATTGGCTCCAGCAGACCCCCGTGACCCTGTAGTTAGGATATAATGGGTTGGATAATGGATGGATGGATTGACTTTGTAAAACAATAAATGTACTGTGTCACACATGCACATTAGAAGGTCACCTTCTGGGCTTGTGAAAAGTAAACACTACCACTGCAGGACACCTTGGGTCACAATCGCTAACCACCTTGTCTTTTTTTCCACATACAGCTCAGTAGAAGATGCCCAATAAGAGCAATTGACCTGCCCCTTCCACTCCAGGAACTGTAAAAACAGGGCACACCCGAAAGGTGGCACCTCATCTGGGAGACGAGCAACCTGCACGACAGATGTTGACCACAGCATACAGCAACCTTACATTAGCCAGTGGTTATTTACATTGTGTTTGTCTTTGTGCCACCTATTGCTTATTATTTTTGTTAAAAACCCTTTAAAGTAAGTAAACAAGCTGGCCTGGTTGGCACCCCAACATTTCGTTTGAATTCCTGTCCTTACTACAGGTCAATGACAACCCATTTGTTTAAGGGTTCAAACTGATCTTTGTATGTCGTATATCTGTATCTCTCCCATCTCAATGTTCTGATCTGTTGTAAAACTTCAAAATTGCTGCCCTTGACTATTCAAATACTAAACTGGCACAGTAGTCAGTGCAGTTTTGCAAGTAAAACTGATGAAATTTACTGCATCGTAATTCTGACTATAACAGATACCAATTCAAATAAAATACTTTAGCTGTCATAGGGTGTCCAGCAGAGGATGGGCATAATATGGATGAATAATGAAGCTATGTCTTAAAAATTATATTTTTTATTATTTTAGTGTTTACTGTTTTTTTAATGTTGGGAGAGCCTCTGTGAAAAAGAATGTGAGTCCCACAAATACGATTTTCCAATTTATTGCACAAGACATCCAGGCTGTGAAGTACTTAAATGTGAAAAACATGGTGCGGAATACATTTTTAAGACTGAAGTGGGGAATAAGAGGCAGTACTCAAATTGCAAATGCATGGATGCATATTAGACTTGTACACTGATGGAGGGGGGTCCTCTCCCATGCTTCCTTATCAGCCATTTAATAAATTTAGTATTATAGTACTGCAAGTTTGTGACAAGCGCCAGCACTGCGAATTGTGAATTTGGCTGACTACAAACTCTTTAAACATGGCAAAATTGATAAGTGCCAGTACAGAGTACCGGTGGGCATCCACTTCAAGCACTTCAAGCACTGCTGTAATTACTGTTGATTTCAGCACTGTTTTTTATTCCTTTTGCTTTTTGGAAAAGTGTACATGGAAGTCTTCTGTAATACTTTTTAAGTAATATACATTGTAGTGACTGCAGGGCAGGTGAAAAAATTAAAAATGGACTTGCCACTCTTCAGAATCAGTGGTAGGTAACAGTTAAAAATGTAGTTGATTATTCAGCAGCTGAGTATGCCATCACTTTCCTCAGGCACTCTTCAATCCCACTCTGATCTACCACAGCTCCCTGTGTTTCTTTCTGCCTCATCCTCAGCCTGCGCATACACACCTCTGATTCTGTCTCGTACTGCTCACCATGAGTTAGTTACAACACCATCTGCCACCCATTCCACAGCTCCATGAGGGAATCCAAGTTGGGATCCTTCGTGAGGCTCACCGGCAGCCATACATTCAGGCCAATGGACCTTAGCAGTGGAGAAGTGCCTCTAAGGTGCTTCCAAATAAGTGTGTGCTTTCCAGCTCCATCTAGTGATGTTGTTCATGCCAGATTTATACCCAACTGCTCCTCCTGGCTTTGCCAGTTTTGACAGCCCACAGATGCCTAAGCAGAATTTCCTTCACAAACCCAGCCTGCAGATGTTACTATATCCTCTAACTGACCACAGCAGAGGACAATTATAAAGCTTCAAGTCTATATGTGAGTACATCACATAGTAGTTGCCAAAAATAGAATAAAATTGGGATGCTCAGATTCTGTTGTATATTTATCACTTATAAATGTACACAAGTGTTACATGTGGTATTGTTTTACAAGACATTTCCAAATAGTTTATCAAAAGGAACTTAAACAAAAGGAAACTATTCATCCACCCATTCATCATCAAACTTGCATAGTCTTGATCAGAGGGGAACAAGCAAGAGCCTATTCTGTCAAGAACAAACCCCTGAAAATGTGTTCCATTGCAAAGAATACACTCGCACATGAGTAAGCTCTTTCATACAGGGACAAGCCACAATACAGTTCACATTTAGATAATCCTGGTAAAGGCCAGGTAGGCAATGTGTTAGACGGGAATGTTGTATTTTTGTAGCTGGCTTAATATAACCAATGAGTACATGAGTAGGCCATAAGATCAATATTTATTGTTTTAATATAATGACTCAGATTATTTCTATCAGTTTATAGTCAATCCTACTATTCCTAGGTCATAACCTGATATTTAAAAACAAAATGTTAAACCAAAATAAATACCAAAACTCATTGTCAATTGAAATTGCCATGTCAAGGTTCTAAAGGTCATTTAATTTTAATATTTTTTTGGCAAAAGTTCATTTTCACTTTCCTATGGCCTGAGGAATGTTCATAAAGCAAGCACTGCAACTAATGTGTTTATGTACAAAAATGGCACTTGTAGTGTATCCTTCCAACATCCTTGTTCATGTATAGCAACACTGCATCTCTGCAGAACTCCCTGGTACTTCTTAATCATGTTATCCACACATGATACGCAGACTGTGGAAATGTGTGTAAACAATGCATCATAAGAATCAAAAACAATTCATTCAGGCACATAAAAGAAATATTTGTCCCCCTGGGGAAAAATAAAGGTCTATCTAATCTAATCTAATACAGCATATACATTAGCTCAAAACAGTGTTTAAACACAGCAAGATCCTGACTGTAACCTCTAAGCTTACTTTATGACTTTGGTAGAGTCATTAAACCTTCCTGCACAATACAGGTGTACGGATGATTGACTTATTTTGTAAAATTTCAAGTAATTTCACAAAAATATTAACATTATACATTTTCATTCTCATGCCTGAATCCAGTTATGATAGTTGGTACATACATACTGTATCTTGGTCGTATAAATGAGCACATATAAACCTAGATTGTAAAGAAAAGCATAGGTCATCCTAATCTTTACATCCTAAGTTTTACTTTGATCTGAGCTTACAATAGCTGTTCATTTATTCACTACATGTTTCAGAATATGATTTACATGATCATATCTATTATATTATAAATTTATTGTTTTACTTGGAGCATTCTTCTCTTTTCATGCCATATTGTAGGTTCATAGCAATAGTACTTGTTCTAAAGTATGAACAGCCACTTGTTCTATTAACACCTTTCCTCTGAATAACTTCATACCAGGCAGTAGCAGGCTGTTTGCAAACATTCATTGACTCAGTCTTGTGAATGACATATTCTAGGCCTAGAAAAAATATGTGCTGGAGTAAATAAAGGTAATACATTATTGGCAATATTGACCACTTTCTTAACTCATTTTACTGGAATCACGAATGAATCCCCTCGGGGGTGAGAGAATTTCTTGCAGATTAAAGAAAGTCAAGACATTGGACTTGTCCAGTGAAAGATTAGGTGACAAAAAGAGTTTAAACAAGTGAATTTAGAGATGTACTGTAACTGCAAGAAATTGAAGAGTAAAAACTAATTTGTACAAATCTCTGATTTTTGTCTTGCAGGCTGTGTACATGTTCTATGCCTTGGCAATCGTCTGTGATGATTACTTTGTGCCGTCTCTGCAGAAGATATCTGAGGTAATTCAAAAGGATGGTGATTTGCATGTCTTATGTCTTACGCATATGTGTGAGTGTGTGCATATCCTATATATTTATATTTCACTATATATCTATATCTATATATCTCTCTATTATAAAAAAAATCTTGGGGAGGCAGACTAGGGAAATGAGATGTGATCTTTTCAGAAGACAATTTGAAGTCCCGCGAGAGACACTTTAACTTGCTCCCAGCTCTTAAAACAATGACAAGTGACAAGCAAAACCCGCAGCTTGCAGCAGATGATCCGACCACATCTCCTTGCGTGTGTTCAGCCACCCTAACCCCCGGTCGACCGCCGGGGGGCCCCCCCCCCCCCTTCTCAACGTGAGCAGCGTTATACGTCCTGTGAGAGAGACATTTAACCACGCCCAGGGCCGGAAATAAAGGACAAGTATTGTTTTTACAATGCCATGTGAGACAAGGCAGTGAGCCATCATTTAAAACAAGTCCACGGACATCTAACCTAGCAGTTGTTGGATTGCTTTTGGCAGACACGCATCATGTGCTCCCAGCTCTTAAAACAACGACATGCGACAAGCAGAACAGGCAGCTCGCCAGCAGCAGAAAGACAGCAGATGATCCGACTGCATCTCCTTAGCGTGCGTTCAGCCGCCACCCATTCAAAAGCGAGCAGCATTATACGTTCTGCGAGAAAGAGATGTAACCACACCCGGGGCCGGAAATAAAGTATTATTGTTTTGTTTTTACAAAAATTTTTAAAGTAAAAGTGAAAATAATGCATATGTAACAATTCCCATGAAAATAACAATCTCTTTAAATTGTATATCTGGTAAACCAAACATGGGGGTGGGCGAGCGAAGCGAACAGGGGAGCCCCCAAGTCTAAAAAAAGATTAAAGGTTATGTGCATGCTGAAAAGGAAAGAAGATTAGAGGCACAAGATTTCCGCTATATAGCCTTCATTGGGTGTGCGACTGACAAGGACAGAACAGGTAAGCATATTTAGGATGGGAAAGAGGGAACAACGTGAAGGCAGATGAAAGGAGAAAAGGTGAGAGCAAGTGATGAAGCGAGAGATTAAAAAGAGCTGGAGAAATATGTCATTCCAGACTGAGAATGAGCTCAGCTTTTTCTCTTTTTCT
The DNA here is from genome assembly GCA_026402145.1 of Polypterus bichir lapradei. Taxonomy (NCBI): domain Eukaryota; kingdom Metazoa; phylum Chordata; class Cladistia; order Polypteriformes; family Polypteridae; genus Polypterus; species Polypterus bichir. The sequence goes on along the minus strand of JANRMT010062796.1, from coordinate 36,581,134 downwards.
TTGAAATGTGTCTTTGAAGCCCCTGTCAAAAAACACAAACCAAAGAAATTGGTGTGGCTATGGATTAAGGCTGTGAAGTGATCTGGAATAGGTTTTGTGAAGTCTTTTATCTTAACAGCTCGTAAGTGCTCCCTAAAATGGTCTGCTAGCCATTTCCCTGTTTCACCTATAGTTTGTAGATGGCTGGGCACTTCCTATAAGAAATGCAATAAATAAGATTCTTAGACTGGCAAGAGGCCTGTTGTTTAATATTGAATTTACTAGGAGGGACCAGATACAAGGCTGTTGTTGGTGACACATTTGTAAGTGAAACTGGAGCTCCTGTTACAGATCAAAATTCCTATGGCTTTGGCTATTATCTGTGAAGTGAGCTGCCGACGGGAACATTCGGTTAGGTAAATAAGTAGAACAAAAGAGAATGAGAACCTGTTGCCAAAATGGGCCTTCGTGCACAGGGGTGTATTTTCTTCTGTCTCGAAAACCACAAAATACACTTTTTTCTTCCATAGCTTCCCTCTACTATGGCCTCTCCTTCATTACCACAAATTCTATTCTCTGAATATCTAGGTTGCCAAGTATCTGACCTGTAGTAGCAGTTACTTCATGTTAAAACTCTTAAAACACTTCCAGGACCATTTTAAAGTTCCATGTTTCTTAGTAACGCTTTTGGTTACCTATTTTAAACTGGCAACACATTCCGGTTTGAACTCCATTCATTCAGGAATAAGGTGCTACAATGCAGTAAGCTAGAGGAAGGTTACTGGACTCCACCCTATCAGGTCAATATGATCAACATAAAAATTAATTTCCCTTTACTTTTTTCTGTTATGATTCTTTAATATAAAATTACATTTATTTCAGATATCTTTCGAGGTTATCTTTCAATATTTATGTTTAATAAATAAAAAATAAAAATAATAAAAATTCTTTGCAAAATGGTTACTAGGCTTATGGATATGGGTCTTAGTACCCTTTCACTGTGCCTGGCTTCTTAAAATCTTCTAACTGTATTGACCCATTAAATAAGTGTCTACGCTGAGGAATTCACTCAGACTGATGCCTTCCTCCCATAAGCTTATCTCATCCTTCCCGAGATGGTAGAAGCAGGACTTTACCTAGGGGCCTTCAGATTACATACTGTAGCAGTCCTTTCAGCTACTAGATTTTAAAGGGACACTTCTATCTGCAAGGGTACCTCTTACATAACAGATTTGCTCAGTGGAGGGGAAGCCTCATAGGTAGTAACTTAATCTTAAAATTAGATTAGATTAGGTCTTTATTGTCACATGCACTGCTGGAGCACAATGAAATTCCTCTGCCACTGTTGCAGGGGTAGATGTGGAGGCTGGGAAATATATACAAGGAATAAAATAATAAGATGAAGTAAAATAAATAAATACAATGAATAAGAGTGGCTTAATGTACATTATGCAAACCAGAACTGTACAGGTGTATAGATTGCATTAAATAGAAGAGCGAAAAAGAAAAAGTGCAGATGGCAATAAACATGTAACTATAGGTAGAAACGTAAGTAGAAACCCAACCTACCATTCTACTAAAAGGAGTTCATCTTTATCTGCATTGGCTGAATGTGCTGCTCTGTGGTCCAAACGCCTTGAGCTCAAGCTCCACTACTGCCATCTCAGCAAAGACAAGTGGCTGCAGAGGGACATCATCCTGAGCAAATTTCTGAGAAGTGACAGTAAGAATTTTTGCAAACATTTACTCTAAGCTCTCCTTAGACACAGGAGGCCCTTAGGGCTAGACACTGTACCAGTCCAGCTCCTAAATTTGATGATGGCCTGCTATTAAAACAATGACAACAATGATGATATGGCCTACAGGAATGAGTTTAAAGACATAGAAGTAAGATGCCAAGATAATAACCTCACAATGATATCAGCAAATTATTTTATTCACGAGTACAAATATTTTTCAACAACCAAAGGTTTACTGATGAAATGCTTCAGTATCTGGTACAGCACTTCATTGTACAGTTTCAATAAGATCCCCTGTTGTTAAGAGAGATGAGCAGAGAAATCTATTTTGCCATCACAGTTGAAACCACTTTGTAACTGTGGAATGAGGAAACCCAACAGTCATAATAGTTACTTGTTAAAACTCTTTATTAAAGTCCAGGCAGTATTAAAGACATAAAGTAAAGAATATATGTAAATATGAAAAAACTTCTTTTTACCAGTGAAATTTCAGAATTTGAGTACACACGATAGCACAAGAACTGCATTTTCCTCTCTGAATCAAGGACATCAAATAAGCTACTTCATGGCTCTCCTTCCTTGATTATAGTAGCTTATAATGAGAGGCTCAATCAAAAGCAATTCAAAAGATTGAGAGGTTTTTTAAATCTAACCACTTTATTTAGACATATCCAGGAGAGTGTGCCAAAGTTTTAATAGACATTTACAAAGCTGAAGACAAATACCTATGAGTGATGAAGATAAATGGCACCTAAGAAATAGAAAAATGTGAGACCTGCTATGGATTATGGTCTGTTAACACCAAAAATGTATTAGAAATTTACTCAAATCTCCTATTTAATGTCAGATTTATAGGAACATACTGTATGAAATTTTACAAATATGAGGAGTTTTGTTCAGTCCATTACAACTCATTACAACTTAGTCACTTAGTTAATCTGGCCCAGTATCTCTGATACAATACAGACACACCAATTACACTAACAAGCTGAAATTTGGCATATGTGAGGAAAAACAACAACTCATCCAAAGGAACAAGTCATACAGAAAAACACAAACTCTGCACAGAAAATGACCAGGCCAAGGTTTGAACCAGGATAACTATTAATGTGATCAATCTTCTTACATTTATTTTTCAATGGAGCAATATTAGCAAATATCCAGTCATCAGCTACTTCCCTCGTTGCACGAAATTACTAGAATTAATGTATCAGTGATATCTTTCAAGAACTATGGAAAAATCCCATCAAGCCCAGAGTTAGTCCTCAAGGCAACTTTTCCTTTAATTTTAAAACCCTTAAACACAGAGCATGTTTGTGCTTCAGTCTAAGATATTACATTTATTTCTTCTTTTGCAATTTTTTTTTGAAATACGTATTCTGTTCTTTTGTCTTGCACCATTATTCTTCAATATTCTTTCTTGATTTGCTGAGCTTTTTTAAAATTATGGTCTATTATTTTTATCAAAGTAGTACTGAAAGATTTGTTTTATTTGTGTCTGTGGTATTCATTTGTTTGTATTAACCTTTCATTTGGTCCTTACCTGTAATTTTATGTTTTTGCTCCCTGTAACATTCCTGTAATGTGGTCTTTTTGTTGGGATTTCAATTATGCCTTTATTCTTTCCTGGGCACCATTGTTATTTTCTCGTATACAAAGTATAGGGAAAGTATTGTAATCGTCCAAAGATTCGATGTTGAGATTTTAATGAATCTCGACGTTTTAGACCTCCCTAACTTTCTTATATACAAAGTATAGGGAAAGCATTGGAATCCTGCAAAAAATCCGTTTTGATATTTTGATGAATTCTGATGTTTTAGACCTCCCTAAGTCCAAAAATACTATTTTTAAAATTATGTCTGTGTGTCTGTGTGCGTGTGAGTAAACATGATAACTTCAACACCTTCAATAAGATCAACCAAATTTTGCAAATTAGTATTAGGTACAAAATGTAGATTTCTACAAACTTTTGGGATATTTCTGTAAACCAAAAGTGGTACTTTTATACATGCAGTTGCAGAGTCCAATTTATTCAACTTTACTTTTATAATAATTGTTCAATATATTATTAATTTGATTTGATTTGCTGTTGATGGTTCTTTAATGTACATGATATAAAAATCATTGTCTTGTGGTTTACTCCTCAAATATTCATCCCCATATCTGAGTATACGAGAAAGTCTAGTGGAGACCACTCCTGATTTTTTTTTTGTTTTGGGTCTGGTCACCAATTATTTAGTGTAGCAATGATTTTTGTTTCGCATTTATCATCCCCGAATAGTCTTTCTGTTTCTTAATTATTATTGATATTTATTTATTTACGAATGATAAGACTGTGATTTTTTTGGAAGATTAACAGACGTAAGTACTATTTCTCAGAAAATCATTTATTTCTGTTATCTCACAGCCAGTATTTAGAAAGCTGAAATCACCCCATGTCATCACATCTTCTTGGCTGCATATTACTTTTCTTTCATAAGAGATATTGCCGTTGTTTGTATTATCAGAATTTGTAAGGGAAATTTTAAATATTGAAAGTATTGAAGTTCTGCCACTAAGGCGACAAGTTGAGTGTAGATGGAAGTGCAGGCACAGCAGTGACAGCCAAGGTGAGAAATGCATTAAGAAATTCAGGGAGCTGTCACTGGTTTTGACTTTTAAAGGAGCATCCCTGGCATTGAAAGGAAAAGATTGTGAAAACTGACTGAGGAGTATTATACTTTGTAGGATTGAGAAATGGAATGAATAGAGATGAGAATGATCAGATTGATGTGTGGAGTGTCATGGAGTGACAAGAAGATAAATGCCGAGTTAAGCGAAAAATGTGGTGTGAAGGCAATAGGTGTTGAGTTTTGGAGAAACCGATTAATGTGGCTTGAGCATGTGGTACGAAAGGCAGAGGCAGATGATTGGTTGAAGAGGTACAGTACACCATGATGGAGGTGATGGGAAACAGATCAAGAGGGAAGCTGAAGAAGACGCAGAGGTGTTGGTAGATAATTCAAGTGGAATGTATATTATCTAAAGGGGGCTTAGGACTGTGAATAATGGAAGAAAGAAATTTTGGGGGCAGCCGGCTAATTGGGTATACCCACAAAATTGCCATTAAACTGCTAAATGGTCAGTTTAGCTGGCTTCTAGAAAACCTTAGTCAGTAAATCTCTGAATTTTCCTTAATAATGTAGCACAGTGACTCAAATAAGTAACTTTCTTCAATGTTAATTATTTAAGTTCAATGTTGGCTTAAATATACAGCACTGCCTTCTCCTCCTTCTTTCTCACCTTGACATAGCCTTTGATAATGTATTTTATTTTATCACTTCCATTTAACAAATATTTTGTACTAATGTTGGCCAATAAGTTTTCCAACAGAATTTTGTGTGTTAGTAATTGTGTTTGTGCAGGTGTGAGCCTTGCAGCAGCTTGTTACAACTGCTCTGTGTCTTGTCTACGTATTTTAGTATTTTTCAAACTGCTTTTGTCTTCTTAGCAATATCATATAGTGTAATTTAGTCTTTGTAAGTGGAACCCGCTATAACCATGAGGTCTGAGAAAGTTTTTATCGCATTTTTACTTTTTGTGGCGACTTTTTGGTTTGTCTGAATGCCACTAATGTGCCATTAATATGGGAAGCAGCATGGACTGGTTCCTAGTTTACTCACGTGATCAGTTTCTTGCACTGAAGTCAGACGCAGCAGAGCACAAAAAAATCTTTTTGGATATACCTCTGGCGTTAAGGAGGAAGACAAAAAGGGGAAGTAAGAATGAGGCAAGAAGAAGATACAAGCTGTATCTCCTCTCCGTTATTATTGGCAATGTTAGATCACTGGATAACAAGACAGATGAGCTTGTGGTGCTGATTCAGTACAAAAGGGAGTTTTGCGAGTACAGTATAGTTTAATATGCTTTACTAAGACATGGCTCCACAAGCTTATTTCTGACTCTGCCGTGGATATGACCAGCTTTTAGTATGTGCTGGTGGAGAGAATATGGGCTGAAATTGGAAAGTGCAGAGAGTGCAGGCTCGCAATCTTTGTAAATGAGTGATTGTGCCACAGGGGTCACAGTGCGATTAAAGAAAGTATCTGCATCCTGGACATTGAGCTGTTAGCATTTGGACTACGGCTATACTATATACCCAGGGAGTTCTCACATGCAATCACCATTGTTGTTTACATCCCTCCATTGGCTATTACTTAATAAGTCGTGAAAATCCTGCTGCATTTTCATGACAAAAAAGCTGTAAATTATAGTCACTATTCTTCCATTAGTTTAAAAATAAAAATACACATTTTGTGCATGCTTTGACAGCACGATAATGTGAACGATCAGTTGTCAGTTACAACAGTTTTACTTGTAGTAAAATGATGGTGAGACTGTTTTTTAATAAAGTGTCATGCATAACCCTAATAAAGAAACAAACATTAGACAATTGTTCTACTGTTTTAGTGAAGATGACTACAGTTATCCACCCAAACCTCTAAACCTCTATTCCAGATCAGCGTTGCTGAGAGCTAATGCCTATCTTGTATGCTCTGGGCATGAAATAGGGTCCAGCTTCGGACAGGGTACCACCCTCACACACAACAGTGACCGCAAAATGAGGTTCTCCATATGTTCATTCCAAAATGAATTTTATTTAGCCGGCAGTAGTGTTTGAAATGTCCACATTGGCCTTACATTCATGTGGCACAGCTCAAAATACTTGGAAGCATGAAAAAAATCCCTCCAATGGTACGACACATTATGTGTTGATGGAAGCACATAACGATACAGACATGCAGTTAGCGGGGATACTAACAGTTTATTTTATTGCTGAAAACAAATCAGCAAACAATTAGTTTCTGTCATTCATTGGGTTTTTGAAGCCAATATTTATTGACTTCAAATTTTCTATTAGCATATTAACCAAAATGTCACTAACAGTGTCAAAGAACATACTGGATGATACATATCTGAATGGTCTGGGAGTGAATGAGATGCCTTCTGACATTAGGAGAATTTACTGCTAAGTGGTTTATTCTGGATTAGTACAGAAGCATAACCAATAGCAAATTCTGACCACTTACGTGTAGTAACTTGAAAACAAAAGAACAAAGGTTGTTTTACAGGAATGCTGAAATAATAATATTCTTAAATTGGCCAGTTTGATTTCATGAAGGTAACCTATAAAACTGTGATAAATCTAGAAAAGTAGGGTGTGATTTGGAAAATGAAAGCATTGGGCGTTTGTGAGATGTGAGGATTGAATTGATTTGACTTGCCCATTAAATATTATTCATCGTAAGTATTATTAACTAAGCAGGGTATCCATCATTTACTGATAGAAAAATAAATATCATAACAGCAAAGGTTGCAAACCTAAGAAAGTGATTTTCAATTATACTTGGCTTGAAAGGTTAGAAAAAAGTTTGTGTAAATGAAAATATCTTAAAATGATATGCAGTAAGTCAAAAAGATAGGTAGATTACACTTTATTTATCCCAAGGGGATATTAAATTTTACATATTGTAATAATATATATTTTTTTACTTTTTATTTTTAGTATTGATTTTAAGCAATATTTATTTTTCAGTTACTGAGAGGAAATATTAGTGAATAATTTGTTTACATTAATATAAATCAGTTAGTCAATGGTTATCATGTAATTACTTTAAACCCTAGGCCAATAATGCCTCTCCCCCCATGTGTTGTTACATTTGGGGAAATCCTTGCTCTCTTTCACAAATGAAAAGTCCTATTAGCTTGAAAAAAAGGTAACAAAAAGAATCAATGTTTACAAGGATCTTTAATTTTCTTGAAGGGCAAAATCCACCTGTTTTGAACAAAATGGAGCTTTATATGGTTTGAAGTTTTAAGTCTTCCTCATGCACTCCAAATTAGGAAGTCACATACTGTTGACTTTCATGAATGCTGGATTTCATCTGGCTCTAATTGCTCTGTCATTTCATGTGAGGAAACTCGTGGGTTTCTGCTGCAGCCGTTGGCTTCATTTTGAATTCATGTGAAGATAATGAATAATCATTTTAGAAATCTATTTATAAAATTTTGCTGCCCCTTTTCATGATTAATTAATGGGAGATCTCTAGCTTAATGGAGTGCCACATTAATGAACCTTTGTCTTACTGGACTTAGAGACACTTCATTTTAAGTTTTGAAAAGAAACAAGGGCAGTTTTTTAAGATGTGAGTTTCTTTCTTTCTTTCTTTCTTTCTTTCTTTCTTTCTGCTCAGATAAATAAAATGGCAATCCAAGCTTTATTTTTTTTTTCCTTTTTATTAATTTTATTGCAATCCATACAAATCAATCAAGTTTTTACAAAAAGAAAAATTGAGTTAAGGACAAATCAATCCCCACCCAAGAGAGAGAGAGCAAGCCAAACGGTGTGAAATTTAAGGCTTGTAAACATACCTAAATTAATAAATTCTCTGTGCTTTATGAGCTTATTTTAAAATATTACTGATTAGATCCTGCCATGTTTTGAAAAAGTCTGTACGGATCCTCTAACTGAGTATTTGATTTTTTCCAATTTCAAATAGTATAACACATCAGTTTCCCACTGACTTAAAAGAGGAGAGTTTGGGTTCTTCCAGTTTATCAGAATGCGTGCCAAAAGTGTAGTGAATGCAATCACAATTTGTTTGTCTTTCTCCACTTTAAACCCATCTGGAAGAACCCCAAACACAGCTGTTAATGGGTTAGGAGGGGTTGTGAGACCAAGGCTGTCTGAGAGGTAATTAAAAATTTTGGTCCAGAATAATGTTAATTTGGTGCAGGCCCAGAACATGTGACCCAGTGAGGCTGGGACTTGATTGCACCGTTCGCAGGTTGGATCATGCCCTGGAAACATTTTGGAGAGTTTTAGACGAGACAGATGTGCTCGATATAATAATTTTGAGTTGAATAATTGTATGCTTTGTGAATATGGAGCTCGAGTGAATTCTCTGCATTGCTACTGTACTTTCGTGAATTCTCTGCATTGCTACTTTCCACTCCTTTTCTGATATATTAATTGAGAGATCATTTTCCCAGTGCCCTCTTGGATCTTTGAAAGGGAGGGACTGTAAAGTAATTTTATATATTGTAGAGATGGTGTCTGAGTCCTTGAAATTGAGCAATATTTTTTCCAGCATGGATGAGGGTGCAAGATGAGGAAAATCGGGAAGGTTATGTTTAACAAAGTTCCTAATTTGATGATAGTGAAAGAAATGTGTAGCTGGAATGTTAAATTTGGAATGTAATTGTTCATAGAATGCAAAGACGTTGTCTATATAAAGATCTCTAAGCAAGTTAATTCCAAATTTTTTCCAGATATTAAAAACTGCATATGTTTGCGAAGGTTGAAAGAGGTGGTTCTCTTGTAGAGGTGCCACAGATAGAAGCTTCTCCATCTTAAAATGCTTTCTACATTGGTTCCAGATTCTAAGTAAGTGGAGCACAATTGGGTTATTAGTATATTGCCGATAACGTGTGTTTATTGGAGCACAGAGCAAGGAATACAAAGAAGTACTGCAGGATTTTACTTCCATTGCGGACCAAGCCTGTGTATATTCTTCCATTTGTGTCCAGGTTCTTATCGCCTGTATATTTGCTGGGCAATCCAAGCTTTAATTTTTCTAATTAAACATAGTAAGAGTTGACAAATGGTAAAGGAGTTCCATGCACATGTGAGCAGTAAACGTGTTGTAAATGCGTCGAGTAAAAACATATAGCATAGTATTAATGATGAAAATGCCTTCATTACCGAGTTATGAGGTTCTGTGTTATTATCTTGATCATATATATGTTATCTGCTCTTCTCATTTAATTGAATGCTCGGTCACTGACAGTATGGAGTGTTTTTAGACACCAGCGTGATGTATGAGTGCTATACTCAAGGAAAATGAACAAGGCTAAAGATCTCAACATGGCATGATAGATGCAATGGAAAAGAGCATACAGTATGAGGAACAGCATGACTAGTGTTGTCAAGGGTTCCTGAAAATTACTTGTGATGAATGAACCATGCTGAGTTCACTTCAGCTTGATTGCAGCGAAGTCACAGAAATGTTTGGGAAATACATTGGAAAAGGATAAACTCAACTAGATTTGTATGAATTGTCTGCCAACTATGCTGGACTAATTATTGGTGTGACAAATTTGATCCGAGCTGTAAGACAACAGTGCTACCCAGTGCACCACTGTGCCTCCCTGAAAACACTAACATTTCTTACAAACAGGAAGCACAAATTCACACACAGATTCAATAGCAGATACTCAACTCTCTTGAACTGAAAAGTATGGTTTGTTTGTTTGTTTTTATTCACTTATTGCCGTTGCTACCAAATGCATGGCATGTACTTGGATTCTGCACTCATTCCTATTTGTATCAACAGTACAGCACTCTGGACAAAATTATTAAAGGGTATTCATGTATTGCACAAAGGTCACAGACAAGTTCATACAAAAAGACATTACCATTAAGATACAAATACACAAACACATTTCTAGTTTCCTTTTACATGTGCATTTTGTGTTTAAATAGTATTCATACATTTCTGCTTATTTAAACCCCACTACTAAAATTAGTGGAGGAGCTCCTGTTGCATCCAACATTGACTGCTACAGTTCTGTTGTGTCATGCTGGCTTCACAAAGCATCATGGGGCGCTAGGAAAAAATCGTATTTAAGCTAGTCGCAAGGCAAATTTCCAGCAAAATATTCAGCAAATAAGGTCATTGGCAAACACAGCATATTTTCTGCAAAAAAAGCTCTGGCAAATTTTATTGATCAACACTTGTCACCACCCAAACATTCAGTTGGTGGCAGATTTGAGGTCAGAAACAGGCCATTGTCGAAAGAGGCCAATATGGCTTAAATGAAACTAAGAGCTGGGAATTGTGATAGTGTCAAAATAAGATATTTGAAAATGGTACTTTGTCATGGAAGGAGTCTGAAAGCTGATTACTAAATGCATTCCACTCCTGTCAGAAATAAACAAGAAGGTGCTGCTTCAGTAATTTGAAAACAAACTCTAAAATGCTGTGAAAATATGCCTGTAACTTTTTTACATCTTGCCTGAAGAAGGGGCCTGAGTTGCCTCAAAAGCTTGCCTATTGTTATCTTTTTTAGTTAGCCAATAAAAGGTGTTATTTTGCTTGACTTTTCACTACATTCATAATGGCTAACACGGTACAACACCCTAGTACTACAGACATTACGTAGCCTATAGCTTAAAGAAATTCTTTAGGAAAACAACCATCACAACAAAAGTTGTTTTATTCTTCATTCATTCCCAGGCTTTATCCTTTCTTTGGGACTTGCCCTCTGCTTTACAGTTTATTGAGTCCTTAATGCCTAGGGTGAGAAGATTCTCCCAGACACCACATGGGCCTGTTGGGGACACATTAAGGTTGTCTTAGGCCGGAGTTATACTTCACGCGACGCGATGCATGCTGCAGCGGACGCTCCTGCTATGCAAGCGTTGTAGTGTTTATACTTGCGCGCGTACTTTACGTAAATCTGGAGGAATCCACCAGGTGGCAGTGCGAGATATTATCATGGTGAGAACATGTTCGGCTTCTCTGTGTTGTGAATTGCCTAGAACACGTATTAAATTCCGATGACACCTTACAGTAATATCTCTGACAAAGGATGTTTAATGATTAAATCCATCAATCCAGGTATGTGTCCATTCCAGCAAGCATTGGGCGCGAGTGAGAAACAATCCCTGGAAGAGGACTCAGCTCATCACAAGGTGAATACAAGCACACACATACACTAGCGTCATTTTAGCGGCATCAAATCTGCATATCTTTGGAAGGAAACCGGAGCACAGTGTGGAACACAAGCAGGAAATACCAGCAACATAACTCCCTGCGAGACAGCAGTGCTACCACTCCTCCACCGTGTCACCCCCATGTGTGTAATTATTAACAGTATTTATTATTTAAGCGAAATTATATGTAAAATGTAGCATACACACTTTAATGCATTTATCATGAAAGCGATATCAAGTATAAATCTAAAGATTCTAAATGTGCAGAGAGTTGGAATATCATACATTTAATTTGTTCTGTGTGGTGATCTATTGCTGCTTGCCTCTGCTGTCAGGTCCAAGATGCTCGTAGCGATTAAAAACTGGGATGACGTTTACGATGGTCTGCTTTAATGATAAAGTAAACTACGAGGTTAAAGTGGACACTTTAATCACAAAATACACGTTTTCACTGTGTCCTTTAGTTTTTTCTCAGTGGCTCAAATACAGCGCTATACATTATGTTGCTGTTGTGAAGTTGCAAAAAAAAAAAAAAAGACAGCACAAAAGACAGTATGTGAGACTTTTAAAATGTATCGTGTCATTACGATCGGGAATATGCGACGCTTAAATATAAAAGCACCATGAATGCATCTGTATGTCGGCATTTTGCTTCACCACATCGAACCATTCATCAAACAGCGAAGTGCACACATCGATCCCCGTAGGATCTGCAGAGGCTTTCTGTCACATGTAGATATGTTCCGACTTTTAGCACACTGCGCCCCCCGACTTTTTGCTGGTACTGAGACTCGCGCACGTGTCGCGTTAATTTCCGAGGACCTGCTCAGAGGATGCGTGAAATGAACCCTGGGAACGCGTGGCAGCCATGATGCAGGTGCGTACACGTTCTGAGCGTGAAGTATAAACCGGCCCATAGTGGGATTAAAGTCTGAACCTATAGTTCCTTTTGTATTAAGCGGGTTTACAATTACAGCACCACATTATCAGTACTATAACAACTAACCTGCATCATGACAGTCTAATCCCATGTTCAGTAATTACAGCAACAAGCTAACATTTTGTGAATTCATCCTCACAGTATTAGGAAGCACTGACACTGAAGGATCAAAAAACAAGGTGGATATGAACACTGGACAGCCGGAAACAGGTATCTCTGTGGTAAATTATCTGGTCCCTCTTACTTTAAAAAATAAAATTTAGAAAGATTATGAGGCCATTATCCTCTTCTCATAGAAAAATCAAGGTCAAAGTTATTCTATCCCTACTGCATGAAAGGTTTCTGGCCGCCAGTATGTCATTACAGGACATACTGTATACATTAGGAAGGATTTTTTTAAATTCTGTGCTATAATGTTATTGCCAATACTCTGTCACTCACTCACTGTCACCACATACCACCAGTAAGACAAAGGTTCATTAATGTGGCACTCCATCTTTACTGTATTAGAGGCCATACTTAGCCATTCACATCTAATAAGCTACATCATTAGTGTGCAACAGACAGTGAATTAAACACATTACACCAACAAGAATAAATAAATAAATAAATAACTGACGCAAGTCAATTTTCAGAAATCCTAAACTTTTATATTAAAACCAGTCAGCATTGTTACTGACAGTGTCATTGAATGCTAGGGTATTATTTGCAGAAACAGAATTTATTAGTATTCTTTATTTGGTGGAGGTGCTGGTTGTCATGATTTCAATTAAGCTCTGTCCCTGGCTCTACCCATTTTTTCCCCTTTTTTGGTTTTCTTTCTTTCAAGTTTCTGTGATTGTTTAAAAATTATTTCCCCTGTCCCTTGTTAAGAATTGAGCCTAAGGGGGCAAAGCCTCCAATTACCTTCATTTACTAAGGTGTTGTTATTGATTATGGCTGCCATTGAAGGCATAATTGAATGGCTAGATTAAGTCTCATTGAATTGTTGAGGTGTTTTGTCAGTGTTAAAATTTGTCAGTGACAATCTGTTTTGAATAAATGCATACAAAATAGAAAAAAAAAAACTCCCAAAACCAGGCAGGGACTTTCACTAAACTGCCTTGAGATAGGTCTCACTCATGTTCGCCTGACCCAAAACTCCACATTTTTGAACAGGCACCAAAATGGGGAACAGGTTTTAAAAGTTTATAATACTTTAATTGTCCCATAATATACAAAATGTCCTTCACAGAAGAGGAGTAATAAAACCTCTGGCTCGAGAGACAAGTATAAACAATAGAATCTTTTAATGGAAATGATTTATTTGAATTTAATAAAAGAAGAACAAAAATAGCAAGAAAAAGCAAAACGTTTGCCTAAAATGTACTCCACAACCAACAAGTCCCAAACCATAATCCAAAAAATGGAATTCAAACACAGTTGCAAAGAAATCCTGAAACCAGAGAATTCAATATTCACAGGTAATGCACTCTTCAGCAATCAGTGAAGAACTGAAGGACCAACTCCCCAGTTTAAAATATAAAGGTAGTGAGGTCAGGGTGGCCCCGCATCGTGGAGTTCGAGCACCAAAACACAAGGAAAGTAAGAAAATAGAATACACATACAATGCATAAATACTCATACTAATTAATAAATAAACAACAATATTGATTACATTTATATTATAACAGAAACATATAAGAATACAGAATACTACCCGTGATACAAGTTAATAATGGCAGTGTACCACCATTAATCCCTTAAATGTCTAAGGTAACATTTGAATGCAAAAAATTACAAACATTGCACCTCTCAATTGCAGTTTTTGTTTTCCTTTTCTTTTTGGTGGTGTAACACCTCATAACATTAAAGCTAGGAAAGTCTTTATCTGGTTCAACGGACATGAGAAATGTGGGTAATGTAGAGGTTTCTCCAGTCATCAGAGGCCTCGTTTTTAAATCTTTGCATGGACTCAAGTGTGAAAATATGCACCCATCAAAATAAAAATCAGATTTATAAAGCATGCCAAATGCACATTTCCATGTAATTTACTGTTTACAAATCACAATCACCTTGTAAACGTGAGTTCTTGGACATGCCTCGAACACCACCCTGAAATATCCATATATGGAGCTAATCACCCTCATACATATGCAATCATAATGCTGCAAAACTTCATTGGCTGGTAGAGCAGCCAAGTCAAGACCTCACCACATGCATTCAAGGGTATCTGGCGTGCGCCACAGCTGAGAACACAAGATCATGTGTGGCATTATAGTGCCGCTGTGCCATCATCTGAGCGGGTTGCCACTATCACCTGGCTCATGAAATGACATGATTGCTGTTACAGTCAGGCCATTCAAAACACTGAGGGTTCAGCCAGTTACCTTACCAACAAGCCAGCCATTAATCACATATGTCAAAGCTACTTCAACCTCAAAAAAAATGAATCATGGGTTGACCAAGACCACAGAGGCAAAATGTTATCCAGTCACATCATGGATGACTTGTGCATTAATGGAATGTAACTTCTTACAATTAACAAAAGCAGTTTCATTCTCACTAGGTACCCTTATTGCAGTATGAGTGCAGTAAAGTGCACTGATTACATTAGGAAAACCAGGCACTGCTGAAAAATGCCTTTTTCTTCTTCTTCTTCTTCTTTTGGCTGCTCCCGTTAGGGGTTGCCACAGTGGATCATCTTCCATATCTTTCTGTCCTCTGCATCTTGTTCTGTTACACCCGTCACCTGCATGTCTTCTCTCACCACATCCATAAACCTTCGCTTAGGCCTTCCTCTTTTCCTCTTCCCTGGCAGCTCTATCCTTAGCATCCTTCTCCCAATATACCCAGCATCTCTCCTCTGCACATGTCCAAACCAACGCAATCTCGCCTCTCTGACTTTGTCTCCCAACCATCCAACTTGAGCTGGCCCTCTAATGTACTCATTTCTAATCCTATCCATCCTCGTCACACCCAGTGCAAATCTTAGCATCTTTAACTCTGCTACCTTCAGCTCTGCCTCCTGCTTTCTGGTCAGTGCCACCATGTCCAACCCATATAACATAGCTGATCTCACTACCATCCTGTAGACCTTCCCTTTCACTCTTGCTGATACCCGTCTGTCACAAATTACTCCTGACACTCTTCTGCACCCATTCCACCCTGCCTGCACTCTCTTTTTCACCTCTCTTCCACAATCCTCATTAATCTGTACTGTTGATCCCAAGTATTTAAACTCATCCACCTTCACCAACTCTACTCCCTGCATCTTCACTATTCCACTGACCTCCTTCTCATTTACACACATGTATTCTGTCTTGTTCCTACTGACCATCATTCCTCTCCTCTCTAGAGCATATCTCCACCTCTCCAGGGTCTCCTCAACCTGCTGTCTACTGTCATTACAGATCACAATGTCATCAGCAAACATCATAGTCCACGGGGACTCCTGTATAATCTCATCTGTCAGCCTGTCCATCACCATTAAAGATTAGAAAGGGCTCAGAGCCAATCCCTGATGTAATCCCACCTCCAACGTGAATTCATCCATCACTCCTACCACAGACCTCTCCACTGTCACACTTCCCTCATACATATCCTTTACAAGTCTTATGTACTTCTCTGCCACTCCCGATTTGCTCATACAATACCACAGCTCCTCTCGAGGCACCCTGTCATATGCTTTCTCAAGGTCCACCAAGACTCAATGCAACTCCTACTTGCCTTCTCTAAACTTCTCCATCAACATCCTCAGAGCAAACATTGCATCTGTGGTGCTCTTTTTTGGCATGAAACCATACTGCTGCTCACTAATCATCACCTCACTTCTTAACCTAGCTTCCACTACTCTTTCCCATAACCTCATGCTGTGGCTCATCAATTTTATTCCTGTTGTAGTTACTGCAGTTCTACACATCCTCCTTATTCTTCAATATTGGCACCAGTACACTTCTTCTCCACTCCCCAGACATCCTCTCACTTTCCAAGATTCCATTAAACAATCTGGATAGAAACTCCACTGCTATCTCTCCTAGACACCTCCATGCTTCCATAGGTATGTCATCTGGACCAACTGCCTTTCCATTTTTCATCCTCTTCATAGCTGTCCTTACTTCTTCCTTGCTAATCTGTTTGTCTTCCTGATTCACTATTTACACATCATCCAACCTCTTCTCTCTCCTGTTCTCTTCATTCATCAGCCTCTCAAAGTACTCTTTCCATCTGCTCAACACACTCTCCTCGCTTGTGAGTATGTTTGCATCTTTATCATTTATCACCCTAACCTGCTGCACATCTTTTCCAGCTCGGTCCCTCTGTCTACCCAATCGGTACAGGTCCTTTTCTCTCTCCTTATTGTCCAACTTCTCATACAACTCATCATACGCCTTTTCTTTAGCCTTCGCCACCTCTCTCTTCACCTTGTGCCTTATCTCCTTTCTGAATCTCTTTGACTATCCCACTTCTTCTTTGCCATCCTCTTCCTCTGTATATTCTCCTGAATCTCCTCATTCCACCACCAGGTTTCCTTTTCCTCCTTCCTCTTTCCAGATGTCATCACAAGCACCCTTCTTGCTGTCACCCTTACTACATCTGCTGTAGTTGCCCAACTGTCAGGTAAGTCTTCACTGCCACCCAGTGCCTGTCTCACCTCCTCCCTAAACTCAACCTTGCAGCCTTCCTTTTTCAACTTCCACCATTTGATCCTTGGCTCTGCCCTCACTCTCTTCCTCTTCTTGATCTCCAACATCATCCTACAGACCACCATCCTATGCTGCTTAACTACACTTTCCCTTGCCACCACTTTGCAGTCTTCAATCTCCTTCAGATCAACTCTGCGCATAGGATGTAATCTAGTTGTATGTATCTCCCTCCACTCTTGTACATCACCCTATGTTCCTCCCTCTTCTTAAAATACGTATTCACCACAGCCATGTCCATCCTTTTGGCAAAATCCACTATCCTCTGACCTTCTTCATTCCTCTCCTTGACACCATACCTACCCATCACCTCTTCGTCTCCACTGTTCCCTTCACCAACATGCCCATGAAATCTGCTCCAATCACCACTTTCTGTCCCTTAGGTACACTGTCATTAACTCCATCTAACTCACTCCAAAAATCTTCTTTCTCATCCATTGCACACCCAACTTGCGGTGCATATGCACTAACAACATTCATCATCACACCTCTAATTTCTAGCTTCATAATCATTACTCTGCCTGACACTCTTTTCACCTCCAAAACACTCTTTACATACTGTTCCTTCAGAATATCTCCTACCCCATTTCTCCTCCCATCCACACCATGATAGAACAATTTGAATCCACCTCCAATCCACCGGGCCTTACTCCCCTTCCATTTAGTCTCTTGCATGCACAATATATCAATCTTCCTTCTCTTCATCATATCTACTAACTCTCTCCCCTTACCAGTCATACTGCCAACATTCAAAGTTCCTACCCTCAGTTCCAGTCTCTTTACTTTCCTCCACTCCTCCTGCCTCCTGACACGTCTCCCCCCTCTTCTTCTCCTTCTTCTTCTTCGGTCAACAGGAGCCCAATTTCCGCCAGCACCCTGTTGGCTAACAGTACTGGTAGTGGTCATTGTTAACCCGGGGCTCAACCGAGCCGGTATGGAAATTTGTATTGTTGTTCGCATATTGATTTGGCAAAATTTTACACCAGATGTCCATCCTGATGTAACCATCCCCATTATCCAGGCTTGGGACCGGCACAAAGAAACACACTGGTTTGTGCATCCCTGTGGCTGGGTTCATCCCCTGTGGCTTTATATGTTGGCAAAAACAAGTATTTTGTTTTGCATGTACACCCACACCATATGAAAGTGCCTTTCTGGTCAGTTAATGGCTTCCAGTACAGTGATAGAGTGAAGCTTGGCTGAGATCCTGTTGACCTGTCAGCCAGTTCTGAGAAGTGACAACTAGCCACTACAAACTGGCAAAAAAAACAAAAAAATTCTTCAGTGCACATACACAGCATTGACCGACTTAAAAGGGAGCTATAATACAGTATGTACATCATATTCAGCATTTTTGAGGTGTAATATGTTTGTCATGACAACACACATCATAATAATGGCTCAGTGTATGGAAATCATCATTTAGCTGGTATGACTTCATTTCCCTGCTTTATCAAGGGTGTTGTCCTTTCCTACTTACGCATGGGTCAGAGTTTCTGTAAATATACTGTCACAAATAAATACACAAGACATCATGAAAATTTGGGGCAGCCACCCATATAATGTATCCTGGCTGCAAATGTAGAAATTTTTAAAGAGTTGTTGACAACACTGAGTCCAAAACAGAACTGATCACAGATAGTAAAGATGGCGGCTTTAATGGCCAGTTTAGGAAATGACGTCATCTTTAGGGCCAGCACCAGAAGTGATGTCCTCGGGACAGGGGCCAGACCTGGAAGTGATGTCATTGAGGGTGCCGGAACCTGGCAGGATTTCCTGGGAATGGTCTGCAAGTAACTGAGAAGGACAGTCAGTACACTCCGCCACCCACCAGTTGGTGGTAGTATTACAGCTACTCAGGCCCTTTAGCTGCCTCCTACTCGCACATGTGTGACAATACGCATGTTCCCCTGTCACGTTTTCTTTTATAACTCCGAGCAATTGTGTTTCAAGCCTCTTTTTGTGTTTATACAAGCTTTAAAAATGTTGCCTCAGACCACACTCCAGTTTTGCATCTGTAGGATGGGGCTGAATGAATAACCTGCAATAGACAGACATGAATTCATTGATGAATTCATCTTAATCTCCTGATAAGTGGGAGCCAATGTGTTGTTGCGTAGGTGTAACATACCTACAATAAAGTAGCTGCAATGTGTACATGTGTTTTTTTTTACATTCACATCATCAGCTATCTATTAGTGATCATTGCACATTAACACTAAAACATTGCCACCTCACCAGTACAGCAAACTTAAAAAATGTGTAAAAAAAGTTGTAAGTTCTAATTAAAGCTAACCTACAGAGATGAAAATGTATTCTTAACATGCCTGAAGAAGTGAAGAAGGAATCTGTGGAGTCAAAGAAGAGTCAGGACATCTGGAAATGATCCAAAGCCTAGAACGTTTCCTCAGATAACAGCAGAATCTCTGTCCAGAATCCTTTACTTCTCTTTTCAGGCTCATTTTGTTTTTTATCAGATCTCAGTACAGGGTTGGCCCAGGAGAGAATCTGAATGCGAGACATGTTGGGAGTGTGGTTGGTTGGCCTGAAATGCCACACCGTTTTCCTAGTGAAGAACTGATTGCAAGGTACTCATGTAAAAGTTTCAAAGTTTTAAAGTAAATGTTAAATTATTGGGCGGCACAGTGGAGCAATGGGTAGTGCTGCTGCCTCGCAGTTAGGAGACCCTGGTTCGCTTCCTGGGTCCTCCCTGCGTGGAGTTTGCATGTTCTCCCCGTGTCTGCGTGGGTTTCCTCCGGGTGCTCCAGTTTCCTCCCATAGTCCAGTGACATGCAGGTTAGGTGCATTGGCGGTCCTAAATTGTCCCTAGTGTGTGTGTGTGTGTGCGTGCCCTGCGGTGGGCTGGCGCACTGCCTGGGGTTTGTTTCCTGCCTTGCGTCCTGTGTAAGCTGGGATATAGCGGGTTGGATAATGGATGGATGTTAAATTATCACACTAATTCTCTCTTATTATTTAATATCCCTTTGCATTGTTTGAAAAAAAAGCAAATGATTATTCTCATTCTGAATTGTAAGTCTGAATTCTCATCTTGTCCACCTAAAAACACCTCCCACAGTTCAGATACGTAACATTGCAAAATGATTGATTGCTTACAGTAACTGCATCCAGTTGCACGAGAACTGGGGCCCACGGGGGACCTTTTAGGCTGTCATTTTGTGTACTTTTCTCCTTGTCAGCAGCCAACTCAGATTCTACTTGCTGACTACAAAGGCCAAATGCCAGTTTGTTTCAAGACAAGCAGTTCATAAATCATATCGAAAGGAAGGGTGCTCACTTGATTCTGAAGCTAAACAGAACTCTGAAAGTGTTAGTTTCCTAGGGTAATTCATAATATTGGCCTGAAGAATATACAAACTGTGGCACTTTGGAAAACACTGAGCACCCATTTCACTGTTCCTGGCACCAAAATCAGTATAATTTGCCTAAAGGTCAACACATTGATGCTTCAAAATTCAAAAACAACTTTAATGGAAGTTACTTTAAGCTGGTAAGAGAAGTCAAACAGTGGATATCCTAACCTTATAAATTACATATAAATGAAGAAAGGCATATTTCCCTTATTATCTAAATAATGTCTGGCAAAAAGGCTCTCTGGCCTCAGTACAGAATGTTATGTAGGTACTTACAAAGATTCATCAGAATAATTCAGAAACACCCAAATGGCCAAAATCCCAGTTGGCAATCTTCCCATTTATAACTTGTGAGGGTCATTTACATTGGGAGGCAAGTTTCAGTGACAGCAACACATCTGCTTGATGGTGGAGGAAAGTCCATACAGAGAAATAGAGAAGAGTCAATGTCTAACAAATGGCTGCACCCAGTCTCTGAAGTAGCAATGCTAATCACTGCACCAACACACTACCCTGCAACACTTAAAGGTACTAATTATTGACTATATAAGATGAGGTCTCAGCATATCCATATATTTAGTTCAGGTTCCTTAATGAATAAGATCTTTTGACTTTGTCATGAAATCAATAAAACGGTTGGCATTGGCAGATCCAGATGTGGAACACATTCAGGGCAAGTTTCTACCCAGCATTCAACTGTATTAAGTTTCAGGCTCTGCTAGGAGATAATTTAAAATGTATTTACTGCTGTGTCAGACAATATTATGGATAACACACAGGACAGGGCCTTGCAGTGAAAAGGTCTTATATTAGGGTATCAATATGGCACAGGTCCAGTTTCCTTGATTCAAATCCTCAGCCCAGTCGTCTATGTAGAGATTGCAGATTCTCCTCATGTCTACATGGGTTTTCACTGAGGTAATCAGATTTCCCTTCTGTTATCAGATCTCAATGCAGTTATGCATCTACTAGCTACGTCTGAATGAATTATCTGCAGTCGAGAGACGCTACAGGCTAACAGAATGGTTTTGGCAGTCTGTTGATTCCATGCCCTGATGAGTTCATTGTGCTCTGGTTATAGATGGAAACTAACATTTTGTTAGGTAGGTGTAAAGTATGTAATACAGTGATAACTGTGCAATTGAGGTGAATTAGCAATTTTAAATCTGACTATCCACAACTGTGAGTTTAGGGATTAGGCAGGTTAGGCAATGTCAAGGAGGTCTTAATTGGGGTGATTCAAGCCTCCATATTCTTGATATACAGGTTCAGATTGGCAAGAATTTTTAATACAGCACAGTTCTGATTTGTGCTCTTGCTGGCACATGAGCTTGTAGGTTAAATTCCCTCCCTCTTGAGGTGCTTCTGAAAGCCTTCCCCTCCAAAAACATCTTAATGTTTCACTTTTGTTGAACATTTTAATTTCAGAGCTCAAAACTAGCCTGTAGGGGAATGCAAATTTTATGCTGAAAAGCTGTTGCAATGCCACACTGAATTTGTATACCTATTCCTTTAAAATCAAGTCTTTCCGAGTGAACTAGAGCAAGCAGGTTAAAAATCAAAACAGAATAAGCAATTCCTGTACAAGCTTTGAAAAAAAAAAAAAACCTTATTATGGAGCCCCTGCAGCTTCAAATAGTGATCACAGAAATGCCAGCCTGACTACCTGCCTACTGGAGATCTGCAATAAGAACTCTAAATCCAAAGAAGGACAGTCTGGCATTCTGGGAGACCAAGGTGAAAATTCAGCTTGTTCATTTAGAATGGATCCTTCCTGCGGAGTGAAGCTGTCATCCCTCATAATGAGTCATTGGCTTTTCTGTAACATTCCTCGACATTGAATTGAGTCTGTTACAAAAACTGCATGCATGTGTGACTCACAGACACCAATAATGAGACCTTGTCAAATCTACTACATCTGCTCCTCTGCCTTGCTTAAGTCTGCTGTGTTCTACTGTAGTGTTCATGAAATGGTCCAAAACATTTGGATATCCTCTGCTTATGTCCTTTGTGGGTTTTCTGTTTCTCTTCCTTATTGGTGCATGTGCATATGTAAATACCTGTGCCATCTTGTTTTAAATTATATTTATTAAGTATTTATAGGAAGTAGTTCTTCTCTCAGACAGAAACAATAGTTCTAGTGTGGCAAATGTCCTGTAAGGTTTCCTTTGGATGAAAATGTTAGCAAAGTCATTTAGTGTGAATAAGGAAGAAACACAGATGAGGAATTTTATGATCAGACGGTAGCAGTAAATACAATTTTGTGTTGTATGGAAAGGTTATATCATTAAGTTGTCATACAGTATGTAAAGTAAGATGCCTGTCAGCTTACAGATACAGGAGCTGACTAACAGAAAACACTGGATGATAAATAATGTACTATGCCAAAGCACCGTTAATTGTCTCTCAATGACATAACATTTGTTCCATGTTTAATTGGGCTCATTTGGAATGAAAGCTTTATGGTACAGTACATGGTTCAAGCAGGTTGAATTCAAAATCTGGTAGCATTCACAGCCAATTTAAAATATTAGTGTATTAAAACATATTTCATCCCACATATCAGGGTCTTGTAGACCAAGAATATATCCTGGCAGTGCTGGATGTAAGGTGATAAACCACTGTAGTAATTAACATAGATATAAGACTACTGGCTAAAACCCTTGCCTGGACACTAGATTATGTAATTTGCTAACTAATCCACCTTGATCGGTCAAGTTTTCCTTACTCTCATTTTTGCATCAGATAATACTTGCAGTGTCTTTCGTACTATTGACTCATCCCCTAACTTTAAGTTCCTGCCAGTGTTCCTCTCATAGGGCTTGAAATGCTTTTGACTATCTCATCTGATTACACTGTGACCATGGTAGACTTTACAGTGGGGAGTATTTTAAGAAAGGATAAAAATGTGTACAGTACCTCTCATCTCCTTGTGAGGTTTGCAAATACTTCTACATCATAATGGGTTTTCTTCCAACATCCAACACACATGCATGCAGTAATCATTTGGTGTGCTGTGGCATTTTATTAAGGAGCCTAATGTCTACCAAAAACTACACTACCTACACAAGGCTGGCACAAGGCTAGGTGGGAGCATGGATTTGCACAATTCATTTCAGAGTTTGCCAAAATTGAGATCCATCAGAACAGATGATATTTTTCCAATCTTCTTTAATCCAGTTTGGAGAATATCAGCCCACTGCAGCTTCATCATCCTGTTTCTAGCACACCAGGCATGGTCTATTGTTGCTGCTGCCCATCTTTTTCAAGGTCTGAGGCCTTGTGCATTCAGACATTCTCAGTCACACACCACTGTTGTATGCAGATGTTATATGAGCATTTGTGACCTTTCAATCGCCATTCTTCTCTAGACTGTTTCATTAATAAGTGGTTTTCACCAACAGAATCTCTACACTGGATACAGTAGTGCATGGATATACCATGTCAAAGTCTTTTGTGTTACATGCCTTGCCTATTCTGAAATATGGTCAAATAACAAGTAAAGCTTCTAACCTTGTTTACATGCTATATACTTAGTTGCTTCCACACGATTGGCTGTTTGGAGGAGAAGGTTATGTGTATTAGTGAGTAGAAGGACCTACTAGAGTGGGGAGAAAATGCATTTCTTCCACCATTAAACAGATCACC
This sequence comes from Polypterus bichir lapradei, assembly GCA_026402145.1. NCBI lineage: Eukaryota > Metazoa > Chordata > Cladistia > Polypteriformes > Polypteridae > Polypterus > Polypterus bichir. Next base: position 36,557,018 of record JANRMT010062796.1, on the reverse strand, counting down.
TCCTTGCCGTCCTCCAATATTGTACATCCTTTCAGTTTTTTTAAGTCTCTTTCACACTACTGTCCACTACAGACTGAACTGACCTTCATCTGCACAGAATGAGCTCTGTACCTTAGCCCTCAAGTCACTTGTTTAGGCTTCAGTGCTTTTTTTTTTAAGCTCCAGTTAACACCTACAACCTAAATGGTAAATGCAAAAGGAAGTAGGACTGGAGGACATAGAAATTAAGATAACATAAATCATTATCCTATGTAAAACTGTTTTTATCTGTAAAATGTTCTACAAATGCAAATAACACTTGCAAGGCATGTTTCTGATAATATATTGTACATAATATACTTAAAAACATGCCTCAGATATATATTTTTTGATGTTTAATTTACAGTAGTTCCTCAAATACTACAGGCAATCCTTGCATATATAAACATTCTGCACATAGCATTCTAAATAATATGCATGTCTACAATATTTATGCTCCTGATTATAATTGCACTTAGTATAGAAAACTGACATTTAGTAATCAAATGCAGAAAAGTTTGATAAAAATTTCCATCATGTAAATACATTCAAACTGGTGTAATTATTTTCTTGTATCTGAATCAAACATTTTGTCTTTTTTTAAGTATTCATCCATTCATTTTTTTCTGCACCTCCTTAACTTTAGCAACATTTGTGAAAAGGCAGGAAACACTGTGGAAAAGTGCTAATCTATAACAGAGGACACTCACACAAGCACACATCCAAATTAGGCCAATTAAGAATCACCATCCTGTCAGGCGTGTTGTTGGTGTGAAAACCAAGAGAGAAATACTGAGAGAGAAAGGGAGAACTTGCAAAGCCATCGCAGATAATTTCTCAACCAGAGCTGGAGCTGTAAAGTAGCAGCACAAGCCACCACGCAATCAAATGCCATCTTTCCCAGATGAAATGTAGATTTATGTAATTTTGTTTCCTGAAGACCTGATTTATTCTTGAGATAGGTAAATGGTGCATGAATAGCATTTATTTCCTCCTGTCTGACTTTCAATGTAAATTTAACTCAAGGTCATGGGGTGCTGCAGTCAATCCCAGCAGAGCTAGGTTCCAAGGAAAGGACCAGCCATTGACAAAATCTCTTTTATATATTTCTCTTCTGGTTTGTCCTGCTTCCATTTCAAAACTGGTCCCGCCCACACGCAGCCGACACGGCATTTCTCGATTCCTATTCGTCCTCTTCCAAACCCTTCCCCACACTGCCTGCGGCTCCTCTTCAAAACCAGTCCCGCCCACATGCAGTCGACACGGCATTTCTCGATTCCTATTCGTCCTCTTTCAAGCCCTTCCCCACGCTGCCTGCAGCCTCCCATACACCTTGCTATTTTCGTTATACTGCGACAGTTGTTTCCTAAGCCTTTGTTATAAAATGAATGATAGTATCTTCTCTGTTGACAGGTTTTTGTACAATGTCATCTCTATTCCAGGATCCGTCAATTGTCGTCTCCAGCAAAACACCTATTCACAACTTCACAGGGAGCCAGTGAAGTTGAGAGAGAGTAGGTGTAATATGTTCAGTGGATTTAGAACAGCAGGTTATTATCCTGGCAGCAGAATTTTGAATGAGTTGTAAGCGATGGATACATTTTTGGGGGATGCCAGTTAGAATAGCATTACAGTAATCTACTGTATACGTGAGGTGACTCGGGCATTAACCAATACTTCAGTACTGTGTTGCGTAAGAACAGGACGAAGTCTAGAAATGTTTCGGAGATGGAAGAAGGCAGTCCGAGAAATGTTACTTATATGGGAGGAATTATTTAATAAGAATAATAATTATTATTATTATTTAATAATTGTATTATTATATAAATAATTGCATGTAAACGATTCACCAAAATCTGTTGCATGTAAACGATACTGTTTTAAACGTTATTGTTTTTTCATCAGAAAACCCAGTTTCCACGTCTACTTGTATTAGTTTAAATGGCACTTTTGCTACTCGCAATAGGGCGGACGCGCTGATGTATCATATCGACTGGGCAACACAGTGAATGCGGCGTCTATCTACAGTGGGTACAGAAAGTATTCAGACCCACTTCAATTTTTCAATTTCAAAAAAATGTCGAATTTCAATTCGAAGCTCATAAAATCTGAACAAAAACAACATATGGACAACTTTATCCATGATCTCCCAGTACCTAACAAACAACTACTTTAACATAAACACAGTTTGACATATTTTTCAGATTATAGTAAAAGACTGTTACTGTCAAGATGTTAACTTCATACAGCATATAGATAAGAGTTTTTGGTGGATTAACAGAGCTCCTTAAAAAGTGTCTAACGACTAAGCAGATCGCAAGTGTCCATAGCAGATCCTGAACTGAAATCTTCATTTTTGCAATAAGCAGTAATGGACCTGAACTGTAAAAAATTGTAAAAAGTCTGATAAAAGAAAGTCACTCTTTCTTCTCATTTCTTGCCAAGACTAAGTGCGCACACTAGGCTTTCTTTACATTAGCAGAACAGTTTCTCAAAACACTGAAAATTGTATTTATCCATTATCACTAAAGCTCAACATCAATTTCAATGATAATTAAAAGCTGCACTTTCTGGTTAAGCAAAATTCTGCTTACTGAATCCTGCTTGGCCTTTCACTTTTGCTAGAATACATTACACTTCTGTTTAGCATGACAAGACTTTCAGGCTTTGGCCTTTTGCCTGAAATCTGTCAGTTGAAAAGGTTAAAGCATCTCTCATAGAGGCACTTTGATAGAATCATCCATGACATGGAAATCTCACACTGCCTCCAACACTTGTGAAAACAATCTATTAAAAATTAAAGTAAAATGCCCTGTGAACCTATGTTGTTGTCTTTATTCTTTCAGAACCTTCATTTAAGTGAAGATGTGGCAGGAGCAACATTCATGGCAGCTGGCAGCTCTGCACCAGAACTGTTCACTTCTCTGATTGGTGAGTTTACTTGCTAGTAGTCAATGGATGAGTTGGTGTTTCCCCAAAGGCTAATCAGTCACCCATGTATTTTGAACTTTGTGCCATCGTCAAGAAGATGTGGCCTCTATGGATTTGGTTGAACAACTTAATGAAAGGAGAGAAGTATGAAAGACATCTATTACAATTTCAAAGAAAAGATAAAAACAGAATGGTTATTTGACAAAGGCAGGAGGCACTGTAAAAGAGTACAACAGTCTTTAATAGCATTATTATTACAATACACTTTAAGTTGTTAAGGCCAGGAGCATAAGACTACAACTATTTTTAGTGGTCCAATATGTAATATTTCTGCCCCATAGTTCCTGGACTCATGGTGTTTGCATGCTTTTGATTTTCGGGTTTTCTCTAACAGCATCATGCTTGCTGCTATTCAGCTAATCAGTTTTAAATTGCTTCCTCTTATTTGTTTCTGGGTGTTTAAATAGATCTTGTGATGGAGAGACATCCCATCTAGAGCTTGTACTTCCCCTTGTGTCCCTTGTGTGCTCTCTGACTCCAACTCTCTGAAAATATCTACATGAAAAATACAAGAAATTGTGATGGGCTATAGTTTTGCCATTTGATGTCATTATCAATATCATAATTGTGTAAGAGTTTAATGATTGTTCTAGTATAATAATATCTGTACAATACATTCAAAAAGTATTCAGACTCCTTCATTTTTTTTCAACATTTTGCTGTGTTGCAGGTTTATGCTGAAATTATTTGAATTCATTTTTTCCTCATCAAGCAATACTCAATACCATACAATAACAAAACGAAAACAGGATTTTGGATTTTTTTGCAAATTTAAAAATAAAAAAACTGAAATATGGCATCAACACAATTATTTAGACCCTTTAATCAGTACTTACTTGCAGCATCTTTGGCAGTGTTTACAGCCTGGAGTCCTCTCAAGTATGATGCAACAAGCTTTGCACAATGTGATTTATGGATTTTCTTACATTCTTCTCTGTAGAACTTCTCAGGCTCTGTCAGGTTGGATGGAAACTATTAGTGGAAAGCTATTTTCATGTCTCTCTAAGAATATATGATTGGATTTTGGACTCTGGCTGGGACACTCAAGAATATTTACAGAGCTGCCCCAAAGCCACTCTTGTGCTGTCTTTGCTTTTTTGATTAGGGTCATTGTTGTGTTGGAAGATAAACCTTTGATTCACTGTGTGGTCTGGATGTACTTCTTCTGTACAGCTTTCGCTTGACCCTGACCAGTCTGTTACTTTAAAAAAAAAAAGGAAAAAAACACAGCATGATGCTGCCACCATCTTGCCATCTTTCTTCATCATTGGAATAGTATTACGCAACTGATGAACTGGTGCCAGGTTCCCTCGAGACACAACACTTGGGGCTAAACAGTTCAATTTTGGTTTCATGAGACCAGGGAATCTGATTTCTCACATTCTAAGAGTCCTTTAGGTGTCCTTTCACAAATATTTACTAAGGAAAGACTTCTATCTGGCAACTCTGCCATAAAGCCCAGATCGTTTGAGTGTTGTAGTGATAGTTGTCCTTCTGGAAGTTTTTCCCATCACCAAATAGCTCTGAAGCTCAGCCAGACTTATCATCAGATTATTGGTCACCTCTCTTACCAAGACCCTTACATTTACATTTATTTGCTTGGCAGATGATTTTATCCCAAGCGACTTACAAAAGAGGTAAACATAATCAAGTAACTTTAGGCTAGGGCCTGTTTGTTTATCAAATGTAATAGGACAGGTAACTAAAGTCGATTGCCTTAAAGTGAAGAGATGTAATAACTAATCTATACTAATAAAAGGTGAAGCCCTCACTGACTGACTGACTCATCACTAATTCTCCAACTTCCCGTGTAGGTAGAAGGCTGAAATTTGGCAGGCTCATTCCTTACAGCTTCCTTACAAAAGTTGGGCAGGTTTCATTTTGAAATTCTACGCATAATGGTCATAACTGGAAGGTATTTTTCTCCATTTACTGTAATGGAGTTGAGCTTGAAAGCCGTGGGGGCGGAGTTTCGTGTGACATCATCATGCCGCCCACGTAATCACGTGAACTGACTGTCAACGCACTATATAGAAAACCAGGAAGAGCTCCAAAATGTGCTGAAGAAAACATGCATTATATAATTGAGAAGGCAGCGAAACAATAAGAAGCGAGCGAGTGACATACTACCATATACATCAGTGCAGCTACTTCGGAAACAAAGCAAGGTATAAACCTAAACTTTAAATTAAGTTAATAGACAGGCTGCCGCTGGCATTTTTCATGCCCACGGGTAATGCGGGATACAAGTTTAATGAGAGGACGCAGGATATAAACGAGAGTTTTGATCACTTTGTAACTAATTTAAAATTGCAGGTGAAGGGGTGTGCTTATGCAAATTCCGAGAGACTGTGTTTGTGGGGGATTGACAGTTAAGGCGGGTGGAAGAGTCACATCATCATATCCCCTCCCATTTACCTCATTTCGCTCTAAGCTGAGCTCCGCGGCTAACGCCGTCTTCCGAAGCAACTTTGTCACACTCCCACCTAAAGTCAAAACTTAAATATATAAAGTCAGCGTCGGAATATATAAACTCAGCGCTGAAATATATAAAGTCAAATCTTGAATATATAAAGTCAGAGTCGGAATATATTGTCACGCTTGGGTCACAGATTTGCACAGAGACACAGGAGGTCGTAGAAACAAGAAGGATTTTTATTCAAACACTGCAAACACATGAGCTTAAACGTGCTCCATGACAAGTCAGAGATGACAGTTCTGCTAGGAGCAGAGAGAGAGAGCGATAAAAGCAAGCAAACAATCAATTTTCAACTGACAGGCGCTGCACAAGGCTTTTAAGTTAGTGGAATATCGCGCGAGGTTTGCATTACGCGTTATAGCACAAGTAAGAAAGTAAGGAGCAATGTGAGGGTAGTCTGTGTTTCAGGGGTTGTGGTTTTCCCAGAGGCGTCTGTATTTTCTTGGGGTGTGATCAGCCCTCCAGCTCACACCCTCCCCCTCAGCTTTATTCACATTTCCGTGAATCAAGCGACTCTCTGTACCAGGTTCATTTAGTCTTGATAATACATCTGCGTTGACGTGTTCAGAACCTGGTCGATGTTTTACTGTGAAACGGTAAAAGTTGTAAGCCCAGAAACCATCTCATGAGGCGAGAGTTTGTATCTTTCTGTCGGTATGACCATTGAAGTGGAGCATGATCAGTTACCAAAGTGAAGTTTCGTCCCCACACGTAATAGCGAAGCCCTCCAGCTCACAATATAAAGTAAGCGCTGGAATATATAAAGTCAAAACTTCAATATATAAAGTTATCGTCGGAATATACAAAGTCAGTGCTGCAATATCCATCCATTTCCCAACCTGTTGAATCCGACCACAGGGTCACGGGGGTCTGCTGGAGCCAATCCCAGCAAACACTGGAACCAATCCTGGGCAGGGCAAATGCATCATTTTCAAAACATAAACCGAACAGTGTTTTTTTAATTTATTTTTCTGAATACGTTTTTGTTAACTTTCATTGTCGTTTCAATCAATATATTTTGACTTTGAGTTTATATATTCAGGAATGAGTTTATTTGGCTTTATGAGGCGGATTGGTGCGGCATCCGCAGTGATGCGGGCTCTGCATCGGTCTGTCGTGGTGAAAAAAGAGCTGAGCCGTAAGGCAAAGCTCTCAATTTACCAGTCGATCTACGTTCCTACCCTCACCTATGGTCATGAGCTATGGGTAGTGACCGAAAGAACGAGATCGCGAATACAAGCGGCTGAAATGAGTTTCCTCCGCAGGGTGTCTGGGCTTTCCCTTAAAGATAGGGTGAGGAGCTCAGTCATCCGGGAGGGGCTCAGAGTAGAGCCGCTGCTCCTCCGCATCGAAAGGAGTCAGATGAGGTGGCTCGGGCATCTGATCAGGATGCCTCCTGGACGCCTCCCTGGTGAGGTGTTCCGGGCACGTCCAACCGGGAGGAGGCCCCGGGGAAGACCCAGGACACGCTGGAGGGACTATGTCTCCCGGCTGGCCTGGGAACGCCTTGGGATTCTCCCGGAAGAGCTGGAAGAAGTGGCCGGGGAGAGGGAAGTCTGGGCTTCTCTCCTTAAGCTGCTACCCCCGCGACCCGACCTCGGATAAGCGGAAGAGGATGGATGGATGGATGGATGGATGGAATGAGTTTATATACTCTGATGTTGACTATATATAATCAGGAATGATTTTATAAATTCTGACGCTGACTTTATATATTCAGGTTTTCACTTTATATATTCCAGCGCTGACTTTATATATTCTGACGCTGACTTTATATATTCAAGTTTTGAATTTATATATTCCAGCGATGACTTTATATATTCAAGTTTTGACTTTATATATTTAGAAAAAAGTTTTGACTTTATATATACCGACGCTGACTTTATGTATTCAAGTTTTGACTTTATATATTCCGACAGTGACTTTATATATTCAGAAAATCAATGTATTTGCCTGTTTCGCACCCCATAGTATATGTGTGTGTGTATATATGTACACATGTATG